>OY728150.1:1735284342-1736534342 GCA_963277665.1 Viscum album | reverse complement strand
TAGGGAATTCACTCGGGTAATGGTCAGGTCCCCTACATTTACGGAAAATGACTGTAAATGGATTCTTGGGACCATTTTTATCCTCTTCTATATTACTCTCATTTTTCTTCGGCAATTATTCACTTTATGTCCTTCTTTCCCGCACGTAAAGCATTTCCTTGTCCTATTGAGACACTTTCTTGGGTGTCTCCTTCCACATTTCCTGCATGATGGAAATTGAGGATTCATTTCTCCATAGACTCTACTGCTGGAGCTCTTATCATTCATCACCTTTCTTTTCTTTTTTGATTCTTTGAATTAGTTAATATATATATTGTTGATCATATTTTTGGAAAATTGATTTGGCATAAAGACGATATATTTTACGCCTATCAACACTCCATTTTGTTGCTCATTTCCACCATCGTTCCCACCTTGTACATCATTCTCAAAGTCACTATGACTTCCTTGGAATCCAACCATTGACTAAAACCAAAAAGCATTGTCTGAGTAACAGTAGTCATAAAATCATTTAGAGATTAACATGTCACCATATTCTCAATTTGAAACACATTAGGATTAACCGAGGTCATTTACACTCATCTTATGTATATAATACCTCAAATTGGTTTGTAAAGAAAATGTAAATTATCCTAAGCATATCCCCCGGGAGTGTCGTAACCAAGAGTGCAGCAAGGCCCGTTGTCGTGCACCAGTTCCCGTTCGAATCTAGCTCAAAGCTGTGTTTTTGTGTTTTACCCCAAGGTACATCTGTGCCAGAGCCACCTCTACCTGCTCGTATCTAGACAGGGTTGTATTTCTCAGAAAACTCAAAAAATATCTACAATACCAAAATTCTAGGAAGTTCTTCTATACTAATCCTCAAAGTTCATCTTAGGTCTACGTTCTCTAATCAGAGTTTATCTAAATCTAGCTTCCAAGGTTTGAACTAAACTTCCACTGATACCAACTGTAACGCCCCGACCCCAGTTACGTAGAGTCGGTGCATTATTACATAACATTGGCATGATCACAAGAAAGATCAAATCTCGAAAGACCGATTGGTTTAGTAGCCTTGGAAACACTAGATATATTCATAAATTTTTACTTTACATAATAAGGTGAAAAACTACAGCAACAACATATTGTCTCCATAGTCTATACTATTATCCCCTCATAATATCCCTACAGGTCATTCCTAATTTACTTCTTCACATCCTGGGAAAAATAAACATAGAAAAGGGGTAAGCTCAAATGCTCAGTAAGGATAACAATATAGCATAAACTTTCTTAAATAAGAATAAACATTTAAGGCAGTGTATAACTAAAACAAAAGCCTATTAAACTTGAAATTCAACATAGTATGGAAAAAATAAAATGAAATAATGCCATTTAATTATTCACATGGATATTCTACTAATCGAATAATCACATGAAATATCAATAACCACTTTCATAATGATGGAATGAATAAAGCCAGACTATCGTAACCACATAGCCAAGGCCTCGTGCCAAGACTACAAATAAGATTTTTCCAAGGCCTTGTGCCAAGATACTAGATTGTCTCAAGAGACCTACCGATGCATCGAGGAGCTATAGCAGGCTCCACCCGTCACTTACAAAGTCCAATTCATTCCTCATATGAAAAGTTTTAAACATAACATAAACATTTGTATTAAAACTAGCATACAAAATGTCAATACATTATCCGCAAACCATGAATGGTATAAAAATAGCACATCCATAGTCAAACATAACTCATTCGATACAATATAGAAGATTGTATTGTATCATATTATCCTCAATCGAGAATAATGATGGATATTGACATAGATGAAAATAATCATCAAAACTATTTGAGAGAAATATCCCCATTTCTCTTGAAATTATTTAAAAGTCACACTATTTGTCAAGAAGCCATTTAAAAATAGATTTTGGAATCAAAGTGTCCCATACCACTATGAAACTTTTAAATGTAATTTTAATTTTAAACCATTAATGTCCATATAAATAAATCCTTAAAATCATTTTTAAAACATGGACATTAATGAGCAAGATTTAGATGAATAAATCTTCAAAACATTTAAAAATGATTATTTAGTTTGAGTTTCTAACCGAAGGAGAGACTCCTGAATTCAAATAATTGAGGTAATCAAAGACTTTTTAATATCATGAGAACAAAGGGATTCCTGATATACTATGTCAAAGTACATTATATACACCATATAAAAGAGATTTGGTGTATAACAACAAAGAAGTCTCAATAGAATGTAAATTGAGATGAATTCTCTTATAAAGACCATATCCTTAGTTTAAGTATAAATCAGCAACACAATTATGTGTGAAAATTATAAATACACTTAATATTATTGGATATATAGTGTAAATCAATCATATTACATTCACACATATTCTTGTAAAAACAACACCAATGAATTTGGATATTTAACTCAACAAATCGAGATTGAGTAAAAATTACTCTTATCAAGTTCATACCGATGACTTGAGAATTTATCAATGGAGTGATTATGTGTATAAGAAGTATATCCACAAAATGGGGAGTGGAAATTATGACATAATCAAATGAATAGTGATTGTACACATAATCTTGGAGTAAAATAATCAATGAAGTATGCGTAAAGCCGAATGAGTTGAAATTGAAAATTCAAATTCCCTTATTGATTTGGTAACATAGAAAACATAAACCCATGAAAGAAGGATCATACAATGATGATGTAGATATACATGAATTAATGTATATTTCACAATTAATACAAATATGGGCAGTACACACACCACATGTAATAAATAAGTGGTGAACAATGGAATTCTCAAGGAATTAAAAGTGAGATAAGAAACCCCTTACATTGTACTTTTTTCCTTGGTAGAAGGTAGGTTAACCTCCTGTATAATAGTGAAATATTTGTTATTTAATTATAAAAGAATAATTTACATTAATATGATATCATATATGATCTTTTAACATTGATTTTTTAATAATATCTTAGTATTATTGTCATTTCATGTGTTAACTAACTCGTTTTCCGTTATATTGTTTGTTACATAAGTCGTGTTTGTTAAGGATAGGTTTTATATAATTAATATAAAGAATTATATCATGTACTTAAACATTATTTTTAATCATCAAATGAAAATTATACTAGAATGGATATGATGGAGAATGAATCTCATCACGTTCGTGGAGACGGTAGTCCGTACGTAGACATGAGTGACAATATCATTATTTTGATATTAAAATAATATATAATTGGATGGTATATCATATATAAAGAATCATTATAATTTTATATTTATTATTTACATGAATTAAACATCATTATTATAACCATCAAAATAATAATATATTGAATATCAATTACATCACGACGTTGAGACGGTAAGCCGTACGTACGCACGTATGGTGAAATGTTATTCAAAGGATGGATAAAATACTGAATATGATTGTACCATATTTATAATAACATCAAAGTACATATAATATACTGGAGTTATTATTTTATAAAGGAAATAACAATGAAATAAGAAGTGGAAGAAAAAGGAACTTGAAAAAGGGTGGTGAAAACATTACCTCTTCCTCGGGTTCTTCCTTTTGATTTGATCAAAAGGGATCCTTAAGTTGGATATCTAACTAAAGGAAGGACTCTATGATGTAGTGAGGGAAGATGAGATAGTATTTGGGTAGAGTTTGTCCGAGCCAAAAGGCTTTGAATGTGTGGAGTAATTAGAAGGAGGAGTGCCCTTTTATAAGAGGGGTGATGGGCACCTTTGGAAAAGCTAGAAATATTATTTTATAATAAATTCATATTCGGTTTTTAATGGCTCCAAAGTGGATTATTTAGAGTTTAAGGTGGGTATAGGTCCCATAACACTCAAAAAATAGAAATTAGACAGGTTTGGGTTATTATATTGACCATATCTTTAAGTATTAACTCTTAGTTAATTAGTTTCACTTTTAAAATGTCTCTTTGTATTTTTATATTATATGGTTACTAAACATACTATATAAATCCAAGAGGCCCACAAGTGGTCCATTAATGATACACCTATCATTATATAAGTCTCTTCTCTGATCCTTATATTTTTAGGAATTTAATATCAATTAATAATATAATATTTGTTTTAAAGACTCTTTTATGTCAATTTTGACACAATTCAATAATTGATTTTTTTGAAACTCATATCAGAATGATTACTTCGAAAAAATTCAATTAAATCAAACATAATATGTCCTATTAACCTATAAAATTAGTGTAATTCAATAAAAGTCTCCAATTATATTTATTTGGGTATTTATAATATCAATTATTTTAATTTTTTACAATTATGGTAATTACTGCATCATCATTGTGTCCTAAATAAATTAACTTATATAATCTCTAAAAATTATAAATAAAATATCATTATGTAGGAAATCGTATTATCTTTCTAATGAATATTTATAATCGAATTTATATCATGTGTAACCCTATATTAAAAATGTTTTAGTAAATAAACTTTGATTTTAACTCTTTTAACTCTTCTTTGAATTAAATAATAATAAATGTCCTAATCTAATTCAAGTGGACCTAAATGATAATATTTTATTCCTAAGTATGTTTTTGTTCGATATAAACTTGTCAAATAGAATTAGGACATGTGTTATGGTAATATTAATATCATTATTACCCTTAATTACCCTATTTACTTTTAACCGTGGTAAATAAAAGTAAAAAGTTACTATTCACCAAAAATTATTTTCATCTCATTGAACCACATTTTACTCCTTGATATTAATGGTCTCTCTCAGATTTTTGAAATTCCAAATACAGAAGTGGTAAATTTATGTTTTATGAAAAATTCAGTTTTTTAACTACCACTTAGTAGTTTCACTATTCATCAAAAATTAATGTTTTTCAGAATAATGCCAAAATTTTAGCCTAGGCTATAATTGATATTCCGAATTCAAAAATGATGTCTATTTTACAAAATTTAAAACATAAAAGTTGCATTAATTAATTATATAATTAATTCCCACTGTCACAACAAATAGTGTGTTTTTAAGAAACAATATATATCAGAAGATTGACAATTGTTTATGTCCAATTTCAAAGTGAAATTAATTATAATGAAAACCATTGGATAAAAAGGTAAAAATATATTCTAATTATACTTTAAAACCACTAAAATTCATAATTTATCACTATTAATTTTTTTGATTAAAAAATTTTTTAATTAAAATTTAGTAATTTTCACTATTCATCAAAATATTAAAGTTATACGAAAAGTACCAAAATTTGACCTTAGGCTAAATTCGATATTCCAAATCCAAAAATGAAGTCCATTTTGGGAGATAAAATTTCTAAAATTTAAAAAAGTAGGTATTAATATTCATAACGGCTAGTTTGATAGGTTGTGGTGTGTTAGAATCTCGAAGTTGCGTAAAATGCACATCATTGCATTATTCAAAGGGAAACGTACCGTGAAAGCTTGGGGTGTTACAGAAATATATCATAACATAAATGTTATTTACAAACAATGTTCTCAGAAAAATAATATGAACTATGACTTAAAATTAATAAAGGGGGATTCAAAAACCAATGGATAAAAAAATATAATAGTTAAAGGAGATCACTAGGGATAGTAAAAATATTGATATGGTGGGGAATCTATTAAATGAAATGAGAAATATTCTCAAAAATTTGCTATTTTAGAAAACCACATATTCATAAAGGAGAACAAATTTTTCATAAAATATGATTTACCTAGAAACAAATGTGTTAAAGAAAAATAAAATTATTATATGATAGACAAGGTCCAAAAATAAATATTCTAGACAAATAAGAATGATTATAACCCCAGGAAAAAATTCCCATGAAAACCCCTTAACTATTATTATTCTTAGTCAAATGTTCTATAGACTCTTACAAAAATAGAATAAGTTTCTTAATACCATAGTATATATCCTTATTCATATAACTTACCCATTTATATACTCCATTTATGATCAATTATTATAAATATATTAATTAGTTATCACATGTTTTTACCATCAGATGTTTATAACTAAAATTGATTCAAACTTGATTTATGATCTATATTACGATACCCCTTAATTGATACCATTTTTATCATTATTAGGTAATATAATATATATGAATTTATGTTTTATAATCAAATATAATGTTTTAATTTCATTATATGTATTTTTTAATTTTTCGTGTAGATGCAATCAGTGATGAATTAGTTTTGGGTTTTTTATCGATATTAATTGATTACAAAATAAGTTTTTTTTAATTATTATTATATCCATTAATAATAATAATTACAATTATTATTATAGTTTTTACTTCACCATATCATTTGTACTCAAGAATTTAAATTTATGATCATCCATGATGGTAGAAGTGAAAAAATGGAATATATTATTCTAGAGCAGTGGTAGTCTGCATGTATTGATAGAAGATTATTTCATTACTCGTACAAGGATAGAAAGGAGTAAATTTTTTTATTATTTTCAAAACCTATAACATTTCATAAATAACATAATTATATATTAAATTTATTATTAGGATTATCTATGTAAGGTGGTTAATGAAAATTAACACATTAGGTCATGAAGGTGGTAGTATGCACATACACATGATTAAAATTTTCTGTTTTATTAAGGGCGTGGACAGATGTGGTAGATTTTTATTTCCAAAACTTAAAAAAATTAAAATTTAAAATAATCACTAAATTCATCATATAATAATTGGGAAAATAAATTTGAAATAAATAGATAAAAGGAAATGATGTAAGTGAAAAGACTAAAATTACATTGAGAAAATTGTGTTTCTTTTGAAAGATTCCATGTAATTGAATGGACTATGATAATCTATTGTTAATATATTACACTGAGAGTGAAATATAGTGATATGGTATGGAAATATTTTAGAGTTCTAGGAGTAAAATTATTTTTATAGTGGTATTTAAGGGATGTAAATAGTCCATTTTATAAGTCGTTAGAATACCATTTTTATTAATATGTCATCTTAATATAATTAGAGTGTATTTCAATCAGGTAAAGTGGATCCAAAAGTAGAAAATACATAATTATTGATTGATTAAATCTTGATAAAATCTCAAAAAATAAATTAGAATCGTGTTTTTTACATGATTAAATACTATAATCCCTTGAATTGTTACATATTTCATTTAAGATTTTACCACGGTAACAAGTTTTTGCATAAGGTAACATAATATTTATGGATAAAAGAAAATTGGATATTATTATATAAATTTAACCCACTTATTATTTGATATCCATTTTTATTAAATTTATTAATGCTTTTAAAAATTATTTTCAATATAAAATATGAATAATGTATTAATATATTTTTTTGTGAAAAATATTACATGAGTCCTAAAATATCATATATAGTATTTTAAACTATAAGAAATATTTTAAAATATAAAATGAAATTATAAAATAAATATTTGTTCATTAACAACTTTTCATAAATTCATAAGTCATATTTATGTTCAATTAATGGCATAAAATTCAAAATATTAGTGATAAAATTATAATTCATTGTTAACCTAAAAATAATTATTTTTGGAAAAAATATGTATCTAAGTTTATATTTCCATGATAAATCCAAAAATAATGTTCAATTTTTAAAATGTACATCCTAAAATTTTGTAATTTTTTTTATTTAGGAACCTAACATATTGATAAAATTTGTTTTTATATGAACGCAACTATTTGGGTATTAACTATTTTTTTCCAATAAATTAAAAATTAATATATTATGAACTTATAATTTGTATAATTTTCATAAATGTTTTATTCAGTCATATTAAAAATATATCCTTTAAATAAAATGATAATTTCAAGGAAATACATTTTTAATGAACAATTTAAATTAATCCAAATTAACCTTTTGAAAGGTATAAATATTCATGATATATCTATACATATAAATATTTTATGAAATATTGATATAATTCTAATTTAAAATAACATCAAGATTTATGATAACTACATAACACCTAAACTTCATATAATATATTTTTGATGTTTTGGGTGATGGTTCAACTATAATGGATCTTGTGGAAGTCTCCACACACATGAACTTCACCGATATTCAATTTTCTCAAATAATAATTTCTCAAGTTTATATTGGGAATGGTTTAGTGGAAACAAAAGTGAAGTTTCCATCCTTTCAAACTCAGACAAATGTTCTTTATAAGGAAGATTTATTCTTCCAAATTCCATTTCATCCATCTACATTTATCAAATTTTCAATAGGGTTAGTTTAATTTATACCAGATAACTTAAGGGATATTTTTTTAACTATCATATTTAATATTAAAAATATATAATGTATTTTTTTCATTTTGGTTTTATATAGTGTATGGAACATGTTTTTTAATATATTATTTATTTAAAGGGAATATAAAGTGAAATCCTAGGTTAGTACATTCCCTACATTTAAATAAATTATGTCTTTATGACTTTAATTATTACTTAATAATGAAATAGATTAGGGTATCTATAATATGACTGAAGATTTAATGTTCTAATGAGGTTTCAACAACATCCATTTACATGAAATAAGAATTATCCGAACAATTTGATTCTTGAAACCCCTTTTTTAAAATAGCTTGCATAGTTGTTTTTTAAGACATATTTTATTTTTCCATGAGTTTATTGATTAAACCTACAATGAAATATTATAAAAAATTGGATAAATCTATGAAATAAGATTCCCTATTTTTATAATAGCTTCACAAAACACACTTATCTCCCATGACCCATGAAACATTAACATTGTGGTGTCATGGGAAAGTAATAGTTGAATGATGAAGTCGATAAAGGATACTAATCATTCTCATAATTATCATTGAGACTAAATTTCTTAACCCCTTTCAAAAAAAAATTGGAGTGTCCACCTCCACCACACTAGCCTGCACATTCACCATATTATCCCTCAACTGTATCACCAGCCACAACAAATAACTGACCTTCTCCTCACCAACATGTCTCAACTGTCCTTATTCTATCTGAAGAGTGAAACTTGTTAGACAAATGCACGAAGGTTTATGGATTCCCCACAACTTATTCACTATGTATCTCTTAATGTTTTTAAACAGGGTTTCAACACATTCTAAATTGGCTCACATTCTCATGGGAATCAAAACCAATTCTAAATCATCTCTTATCCTTGAAGTCCCTAAACAACCTCCCCCATTTTCTCCAAACCACCATGACCTGTTTCACTAGCAGCAGTGGTTGGGTGTTTTATTCTACACCCACTATTATTATGGTGGTTTCAACTTCTCTAAAAATTACAGAATACATGTGGAAAGGATGCATTAATGGATGATGATTAAAATAAATTATTGTTTTTGTCTTTTATTACAATGATGTTAAGATATATCTATGATGTATGTTGGTTTTTTCCACCCCCATCCCTTTTTTTAATGTGAGTATGATTTGGGAGATCTTGCTATAATCAATGGATATAGATTATATGTTGAAATAGTTCATCCCTTACCATAATTATATAAAATCACTCTAAAGAATCTATACTAATATTTTCATTGAAAAAACATAAATTTCGAAATTAAATGATCATACAACTTGATACTTTATTTAATAAAAAACACATGGTGGTAAACATAAAAAAAATCATCAAACATTAGAGTGGCAAGAGTATAGATCCCATAATCAAAATTTTAAATTAGTGGATTTAGTTATCAAATTCAATCTCATTGGTAGTCATTAACCCCCCCCCCCCCCCCCACTTTTTCATTTAGTCATGGAGTTTGTTCATGAATATCATCGTTATCATTCCATTGTTTATAAAATTGACGTACAGAATTTCAATGTTTTCTACCCATAAATAATTGACCTATTAGGGGTGTTTATGAATTCATGCTCTCCTCTGCCACCATGCATACCTACCAATTCATTTTCTTATGGAATTTTGATGCTCAATAACCCCCTATTCCTTATGAAAATAATTTTTTAGTCCCCTTTATGTATGTCCCTTGGTTCTTCTTTCCATATTTTTGACATATATGAAGTGGAAAAGTATTTCCTGCATCATCTTAATCACATGATATTTCATAAGTCTCTATCATTTTATTATATAGTGTGTTAAATATTTACACTATCTTTACATTGTTAATCAAGTTTTTTGATAGCTGGGATGGCATATGCATAAGGTTTTTCACTCCAAATCCCATTCCTATGAGTATTTCATTGAAGTAATCTCCTTATTATCCCCCAAAACAGTGGTTCTTTCTATATTCAGCAATTACTAAAATCAAAAGGGCTGACATTGGTTATAAAACATTAAAAATATGTTGGAATTATCATAATCAACAACAAAAAATGGATTCTACCTTATATCATTTTACACTCATCATCACATTAACTTGTAATTTCTTTAGTCAAAACTATATCAATCATAGTTTAACCTAGGTTATTTAATGTTGGTTTGTCTTTTACTTCTCAATATAATCCTTCAATGTAACAATGAAATAAATATTTAATAGTGTTTTAAAACTATCATGTGATCAACCAAATAATATCACTTCATTGTTTCCATATTGGTGTGAGTTCTTGGGTCACACAACATAAATCAGGGTAATGTTATATTCAATTTTCCACTAACCCTTATGGGGTGATTACTATTCGATAATCACATGATTTATATTTTTATTAGGATCTTTAGATTATGTTATGTATGTCTCAATTACAAGAGAGGGTGAAATTTATTTTTAAAAACATTAGTTTAAAAGAGTTCAAACTAATCTATTCATAATAACTCTATAAGTAAAATTATGTATTGAAATATGGCCCTTAGTCTGATTAAAACGATGTGACGTAATCATCTTGACTATGATAATATCATAGTAGGAAAAATGTAATCACAAAATATTCAATAAAAATAGAGAAATAAAATCATATTCAAGATAGATACTATTAAATAAATATGTCTCAGATTCATATTATATTTTATTAAGTAATACTGATTTTATTTATCATAATTAGATACATTATGTTAAAAATATTACAAACATGCATAGTGAAATTGAATTAATTTTAAGAAAAAATTATAGAAAATTTAGCAATATAATACTGAATTATAGCTATTTAAAAATGAATAACTCCATTTTTAAATTCAGAGCATGGTAGCCACAAACCATGTCTAATGGTACCCTATATTTTATACTAACAAGAAACTTTTTCATTCTTTATTAACTAAATCCCTCGATTCGATGATCGGTATATTTGCTTGCCTATCCCAAGAATCCCATGATCTGATTTATATGATTCTATTATAATATCTCTATTTTACCTTCATCAGTATGATGATCAGTATATCCATCTTCCAAGAAATATAAGCCCTTGATGATATTCACACAACTAGACATGGATATTACAAAATATAAGACTACTAAATTATTACATTCTGAGTTCTTGTGAAAGAGAAATTCTCAAATGAAATTGATTAGTTGAAAAATCATCAAAAATCATGGTAGTTATTGGAATCTATTTAATTGTAATCTTGATCCCCCAATTGTCACCTTTTCTATGTGTTTTTTGCAACAACATTGAATCCTAGATAATGAAAAACAAGCACAACATAAGGTGATAAATATTTTTTTTACATCATTATTATATAAAAATAGTTCATTTCTTTATAAATAAGTTTTCAGTATTCAGAATATATAAAAATTCTATCTAATAGAATTTCATAAAAATTTCATTGTGATTTATCATTACAAGAATGATTATGATATTTTTTGGCCCCATTATCAGTCCAAATAGAGAGATATTGTGATTACAAAAGTATTGAAGGAATGTATTATATCTATCTTGATAAAGGTGAATATTATTTTATCGTATCTATACTTTTTATCTTAATAATAATGAATTAATTTAGTTTGTATACATGAAAAATAAAAAATAATTCTAAGTAGGGTAATTGTTAATTTTTTATACAAAACCAATTTAAAACTATATGGACATTAATTCTTATTAACTTTTGTATAAATAAATTAGTTTTTATTTTAAAATAATATATAATATAAAATTAATATGTAAAACATGTGAAAAAAATATCCCCTTTTGGAAAGCAGGATCCCTAAAACATAAAATGACTTAAAAATTTTATTAATTGTATTAATTGAATTTAAGAAACATTGTATTTAGGAATAAAAATTGAAACATAACTCTACATGAGTTTATAAGTATTTTGGATATGATGGTGACAATGATGAATATGATAAAATCCCATTACAGTATTCTCTCTACTTAAGAAAAAATTCTCCCCCTTTATAAAGTATTTTCCCCTTACTATAAGAAATATCCCTTTATTAATATACCACCACCATGTTTATTTTCAATAAATATATGGGGGGTAATTATTATGTACCTAAAATTATATTGAATTAAAAAATTAAGGAATCAATATGATCATTTAACAAGTCATTCATAGAAAATATTTATGAAAAATAAACAAATTGTATTGGAGAAACACTAAAAAAATTCATAGAGAAGTAATTCATTCATGATCAAAATATTTCATGTGTATAAAAATATGAATTAAAAAATGAGTTATTAAAAGAAATTATTATTTCTCTATTAATATAATTACAAAAGTCTTGATCCTATTGAAATTATTGTTTTCTTTCTTCATTGTAACATTCAGACTTCAATTTTATACCTTTATCTTCTTGAAATATCCATCAAGATTCGTCCTCATGTCTTTTATAAGTGCAAAATCATCTTAAAAATATTATATTATCTCCATTTCATTTATAATATCATAGAAATTCACCCTAATATCATCAAATGTTTCAGTCTAATCATCGGTATAATAATTGAATTGTTCAATAAAACTCACCATTTCTGCAATTCCTTTTTAAAAATGACTAAAGGAACTAGATGATTCCAAATTAGGCTTCATAATTTCAGGAATATGATCATTTTGGGACCAAACATCAATATCAAATTCATTCGAACATTTAACCATTGAATTCATAGAACTTATATGTTCAATGGATCTTTCATGAAAATTTGTAAGATCAACCTCAATATGATAAAATCATTCAGTTAGAATATTGACAGAGTTTTTTTATAAGAAATGCTATCTTGAAATAACTGACTGCATTCATATAATATTCTAAAAAAGGAATAATTACTTCTAATCTTTTCAAATACTAAATAATGAAATCAACTCCCATATGAGCACTTTTTTCTTGATTATCATAAATCTTGATCATGATGAGGAGGTTGTGTGTGACTTGTGCCAATGATTTCATCTTTTATTTTGTTCTAATCATCTTTTATTAATTTCTTCTAGACTTTATCCACTATTCATGGGGTAATTTTTATCATCATAAATATTTTAAAAATAAAAATAATTTGTTTTTTGATTTTCCAAAGGACTTGTTTTTTTAGATTATATAATCCATGATCATCTTAGATGAAAATAGTACTTCTTATTTGGAAGATTATTATACTTCTTGGATTTTTGATTCATTATAATCTACCTTTTTGGGTTATTATAATGAGGATGATGTTGATGAGTTTGACTTCAATGAATTTTTAGATTGGTTTTATTCTTCATAATTTTTTTATTTTTCTTTTAGATCGTCTTCTTTCTTATTTTTCACACAAAATTATTTTTCATCAATGTATTCAAACCCTTCATCTTCTTGTAATCATTATTTTTAATCTATAATAGTATCATATTTTAGTAACCATAGATTCTTAGAACCCATTTGTGAGATTTATTTTCATTGTCCTTCATCCAAATTACCAACTTCTTTGTGGAGCTATTATTCAATCTAGAGAGTAGTTCTGACTATTCATTTTCCTGAGTATACTAATACCAATACTTTATTTATTGAAGTCAAATTATATTTTTTGTAACATTATTATAACTAAATCATGACAAGTTTATTTCACTATTTCCTTTTCCAGATATAGGATTCTCTGGATCCACTAATTTTTCTTTAATAAAAAAACCATACATCTAGTTTTGTGTAATTTGAAATACAAAATTATCTTTCCCAATTCCATTTCAAGATTATTCAAAAACATTGTACACAAAATAGATTCTTGTAATCTCTTCTTTTTTTCTTTTTTCCACTTCATTCTCAATATCTTCAATTCTATGACATTTTAAGGCCAAGGCCTCAGCATGATCTACACAAATTTATGAAATTCCATGATTTTTGTGGGCTTTAAGTCTAATCCATTCTTTATAAACATCATTAGGAATTTTAATTTCTATATTTAAGTGATATTCTTCTTTATAATGTGATGATTAAACCATTTTTCACTTCCTTCTTTTTCTCTGACATCTTTGATGGCTCTAGAACTAATGCTATAGTGTTAGGTTTTTTAATAAACTTCTTGGATTTAACAATAAACATGAAATTCATTCTATTTCTCATATCCCCACTCATAAAAGAAACATTTTCCCTCATAGCTTGAGACTTATTATAAACTTTGATAAATTTAAAAAATTCTAATAGTATCATACTTATTATGTCCAAGAACATTATAAATTTGGATTTCATTGAATTGATCTTAATATTTTGAATAGTCAAAGAAACAAACTTAACAATGTCAATCATGTTCATGGTGACCAAATATTCCAATAAAAATATGTTTGTAACATTCAAACTATCTCGTTCTTCATTCCTTTGAATTAAAATCCCTTAATCCACAAATATATAAGAAGATAGTTCAGAGTAAGAAGGGAATTTTTTTTATCTTCATCGTGGGAAAACAAATAATCATCAACTATGTTGTTATTAAATGTACCATGGTAATTGAGATGTTTATGAGATGTAAAATGGTCATATCCTCAATATGGTACTCCAACCAGTTCCTATAACTTATATTCCAAGAATTTGTAAGTTTTTTAAACATAGTGAATGAATACTTATCTTTTTGCTTAATAAAATTCAAATAATAAAAAAACTCATTATCAATTATTAAAAAATACTTATCTATTTCAAGATCATCTTTATCTACAAAAATTATTCCATATTTTAAATTTAATGGGATTATTTAAATTATAAATTTATTTGAAAACATTATATCTAAAATAACCATTCTCTAAAAAAATCAACTTTTTAATTAATTTTTATTATCCATTATATAATAATTGAATATGTTCTATCAGATGAAAACAAAGAGAATCAGATGAGGAAAGATTAAATTATTAGTAGTTGGGTTCAAAATATCTTGAGAAACCAATGTGGTAAAGAGAGGTCCAATGATTATATATGTGGTCGAGATGACTGTTCAAATTGCAATAAAATTTCAATGATTGAGATGATAGATACGTTGATATGATGGTTAAAAATCATCGAAATAAAGATTTAATTTTTTTATAAATCCTGTTGTTTTTAATAATTTTTATTGTATTTGTAATGAATATAAAAATAAAATTTTGTAAAACAAATAAATTTATTAAAATAAGTAACAAAAATAAATTACAACAACAAACTTAACTAATCAAAATGGAACAATATAGAAAAGTGAAAATTAGTAATAAAACCTTTTAGAGTAGAATGTTTTTTTGGTACGAATAACATATTATTTTTATTTTTTAAAATAATTATATAACAATAATTTTAAAAATTATGAATATGATAGTTTTGGTAAAATTTCTATGAAGAATTAAATTATGAAAAAACATATTTACAAATACATTATGAAAATTAAAAAAAACATGATTATGTTTTTTTAAATTTTCCATTAAGACCAATTATTCTTATAATTAATACTGACTTCGAAAATATTATAAAGAAATTGTTAATCTAGAAAAATAATTATGATAATGTTTTTATAATGTTTCAAAAACTAAAAGTTTTGAATTAAAAACAATCATATGTACCCCCTATGAAAAGGAGTAACTTAATGTAAGAAGGTGGGTAAAAAAGAAATATATATTAAACATCATTTTTTTATCATTCCTTGCTTCTGTTTAATATATTCAAATATATTTTAAGGTAATGGTTTTATAAAAATATCAACATGTTGATCATTTGTTTCGATAAATTTTAAAATGATATTTCATTTTATTGAGTTATCCTTAAGAATTTTATGATTAATATTTATGTGTTTTTCATGGGAGGGATGTGGAGTGTTAATTAATAATTAATTTTAACTAGTATTATATATTTTTATTTGAATTTTTTTAAAACTCATGCCATAATCAGTGAGTGTATGTTGTGTCCATAACACTTGATCACAATTTCATCTGACTACCATATATTGCGATTCAGTAGTGATAAGTGATATTGAGTGTTTTTTATTACAAGACCAAAAAGAAAATGAATATCCTTAAAAATTAAATGTTCTTGACATACTTTTTCTATTCATTCTTCAACCACCAAATTTAGCATCTGAAAAAAAAAGTTTAATAGAATTTACTAAAGAAAAAAAGACATAAATATATAGTTCCCTTAAAATAATGAAAAATAATTTTATTTCATTATGATCTTATTATTTTTTATTTGAATAATATATGGGACAAAAATGACTAATAACTTTAAAAATATATGAATTGCTATCAAATAAATTAATCATCCTATCATACCTCTAAAAATATTTTCATCAACTGGTTTCCCATCCTCATGAAGATCAAAATTGTTCAAGGTACCAATATAAGTGTTAATAAATTAAGTGTTAGAATTTACAAAATTTTTAAGATGATATTTTATATACATAGGATGAGATATAAAAGTTCTTTCTTGTTTTTGAGAAATATTAAAATATAAAAATTATGTTAACTCACCCATGATAATCATCTAAAACCTATGTTTCATAAGATCAACAAAGGAGTATATTATATATTATTGATTTTATTCCATTATAATTTCATCAACATAGATTTTAATAATCAAAATGTTTTTCTTAATTTTCATTATAAAGGGATTTGGATCAGGGGTTCCCTTAACATAATGTTTTGGTAATAAAAATAGTGGTAATATATCAAACATAATCTAGGGTATTTTTAAATCCTTATAAACAATTTTTATGTTTATAAATATATTAATGTTGTATTATATATAAAAATATGTAGTTTTTAATAAAAAACATCCTCTTGAAAATATATATTATGGAAGGAACACTTAACATCGATTTTGAGAAGTTTATAATTAAAGAATGTTGCAACAGCTAGTAGAATATGAATTGTTTCATGTACTGTTACATGTTCATATTTTTCATCATAATATATTCCCTATTGTTGGTTAAAACCTTTAGAAACAAGTATTTTTTTCTCTTAATTATTCTATTTTCACCACACTTATTCTAAAAACCCATTTTACTCCAATTACAGAATTTTCTTATTGTCATTCAGTAAAGGTCCAAACTTTATTCCTTTTCAATTCATTTAGTTCATCTTGAATTTCCTTAATCAAATCTTCATCACCTAATGAATCATCATGAATATTATGCTCACATTTTTAAAAAAAATAATAATTTTTTATTTCATTTCATAAGGAATATCTAGTCCTTACAGGTTGTTCAACATCTCCAATGATAATATCACTACGATGACTTGTAAGAAATAACATATTTATTGGTTTTTGTAATAATTTTTCATCAATATAAGGTAGAAAATATTCTTGAGTAAATACTTTAGAAACAATTTCATGAGTATATTCCTCATATAAGGATAATTTTCTAACAAATTTTTAAATTATATTTTTGAAAACACATCCAACGATGTTAGTTCAGGTTGTTTAAAAAAGGATCAATTAATTAAAACTTAACATCTATTGTTTCCTCAAAAGTACACTATTTTTTATTAAAACATTAATATGCCTTATTTGTAGTGAAATAACCTAATCATATCCCTTAATCAAGTATGGGTTCAATTTTTTGTAAGTTTTATTTTGAATTCAAGATAAATAATTTCTATCCAAAAACTATAAATGTAAGAATCATTTGGTTTTTACTAGTCCACAATTCATAAGGTGTTCAATTAATAAAGGATCATATTAAAACTCAATAAATAGTATAACAATAAATACTAACTTATTCATCCCCAAAATTTATATCAATTTAGTATTTACACAACATGGTTCTTGTTATTTCTTGAACAATACGATTTTTTATTTCAACAACACCATTTTGATGAGTAGTTATAATAGATAAAAATTTATGTTTAATTCCATTATTAGTAGAAAACTTTTAAAATTAAAGTTTCAAATTTTTCCACCATGATCACTATGAATAGTTATCGAGGGATGGTTTTACCATTTTAAACATTTGATATGACTATTTTAAAATTAATAAAGGCTTTATATTTCTTTATTAGAAAATAGACCAATGTGTATCAATTATAATAATAAACAATGAAAATTTAATACTAATTTCCCCAAATTCATTCAGTTAGAGAAGGAGTTAATAAATCAATGTGTACTTATTATAAATCATTGGTAGTTGAGAATTTATTAATATATTAAAAACAAGAATTATATTTCTTACCATATTGAAAAGGGTCACAAAATTTTGAAAAATCAATCCTAATATAAGTTGGATCCTTATTAAGTCTTTTCATAGCCAATTTACATATGATTATAATGTTACAATGTCCTGACCATATATTTCATCCCCATGATTGATCATGTAATTCACTATGACAAGGTAATTCATGGATTCTAAGGTCTTCTATGATATTTGTGAAGACATTCTCATGTATGTTTTCAGAAAGAATGTATTCAACCTTCGAATTGTGTACTATACCGTTATCATTTCTAAAATTTAAAATGTAAACATCATCACATAATTTATTTATTCTTATAAGGTTTTTCTTAATGAATTTAAAAACTAAGACATTAGATATTAATTATTTACCAAGCAGATAAATATTACCTATACTGATAATCTCTCTATAAAATTTTCTTTTAACGTAACTTTTCAACATTTTATATTGATAGTATTTTCTATGAAATTATTGTGTCCTATAATATTTATAGAACCCTAAATATCCTTGCACTAAATATTTTTGTCTTTGGTACTACACTTCCTTTCATAAAAACAAAGAAACTATATTTTTGGAACACAAACCTTATTGGGTCCTATCTTAGAAAATAAAATTCTGGGTAACAACATTTGTTTTGAAAAAAAATAATTTCCAAATAATAAGGATTATAATTAATTTAAGGAAAATTTTTTAATATATTGACCACCCATTTTGAATTTTGTAAAAAATGATTCACTTTTAAGAATATATAACTTTTTACTAAAAATTGATTTTTTATATGTTTACACTCTTCCAGAACAAAAACCATGAGGACATATTTTTTTATACATTTTATCAAAACATTACATACCATAAGTAAAGAATGAAAAGAGTGTTCATAAATAATAAATTTCATAAATTAGTTTGTTAACTAAATTATTATCCTCAAAAGTATTAGATTCATAAGTGATTTTATTTTCTAAAACTTTTTTCTCAGAAATTAGTTTTTCAAACTACATAGAATGATTATATTTTTCAAAAATAATATTTCAAAAAATTTTGTAAGAGTTTACTTCTCAAAAGATTACATATCATAAACTTTAGAGAGATGTGAAACTTATTCTTTTTAAATGATTATCCTATAATTTTCCTTTTCCAATTTTTCTACTAAATTTTGTTTTATCATTTTTTAATATCACAGAAAAATGAGATAATTCATCATAAAAAGGAAATGTATTACAATTAGTAGATTATGAGGATTATTTATCTTTTTTGTGTAGAATTATTCTCATCCGAATAATTATCACTTAGGGACATATTAGATTTAAATTTGGATATGAGTACCTTGGATATGATGTATTGATACTTATAAGGAACTTTAAAAAAAGAGAAATATTGCTTTGAATAGAATTTTCATTCAGATATGAATTTTTTGAAGAGATTTCTCAACTTATACTCAAGGAATCAGTCGCTTTTTGGCCTTTCTTTCCCTTTTTCTTATAATTTTTTTTAAATTCCCATCAGTATGTCTTCCCTTCCTATCATTTATTTTTTTACTTTGTAAAATAGGTATGATGTGTCCAGCTTTCTTGCACTCATAATAGGTAACATAATAATACTTCTTTTCATTTATATCCTTGTTTGTCTTCTTATAAAGACACTGAAAATCCATTTTTCTAACATTCTTTTTCAACCATCGATTGCGATTAAATACTTTTATTTGTATGATCTGTATCACTAGAATAATATTTTATAACTAACATTATAATTATTGAATACTTTCCACCATTTTCAAGTCATTTTTCTTTTTAAAGGATTAATGTGGTATTGAAAGAAACACCTCCATTATGTTTATTTATATTCTCTATATCAATTTTTAATATATCATCAAACTACATAAGTGTAAAAATTAATTCATTAAGGGAAATATTACTAACATTATTTGTTTCATCAATAGTTGTTCATTGAAATTCCTATTCCTTTGCATAGTACTAATGATTTTAGTAATGATAATTCCACCATCTAGTCTTTTTTCACCAATAGCATGAAAACTATTAATAATAATAATGAATCATTGATTGATCATATCAACTGATTCACCTTGTAATAATTCAAAATCGTGATAATCATATCAAATTATTTTTTTTTGTTTCAACTAATTTTTATGTATGAAAATGTGTAACATATAACTTCTTTTAAATAATATTTTCTACTTCAGATGAATAAATCATACTATATGTGTTTCTGGTCATAGGACATACAAAGAGTTCATTAGCTTGTAAATTGACAAATACTCCAACATCCCATGATTATTAATGACTCTCACGTCCATTTCATTTATTTCATAATCACTAGTTACCGTGACAAATTTATATTCACCTAGGATGATTAAAAATTCCTTCATTCCTTCCATCTATTATTTATAATTTACCCCCCCCCCCAAATAGGTGGTCTATTGGGATTGATATTATTAGTGGATATGACATTATGTCCTACAATATTCCAAAAAATATATTAAAGAAATTATTTTTTTGAATATAAGTTAGTGTAAAAAGAATTTGTAAACAAAAAAGTTATTAAAAATTTGAAACAAACATGTAGTAGTTTTAAAGATAAAAAATTTAAAAAGTTTATGAGTAGTGGAATATTGAATTGATATCAATTTTTGGATTAAAATATGAGTTATAGTTTTATTATGATTGAATAAATTTATTCTAGATGGATCAATTACACGAGGGGCGTGAATTGTAGTTTTAAAAACATTATTTTAAATGATTTTAAACTAAATAATTCAGGATACCTATATAAGTAAATGTTCATATTCAATCATCATCCTTAGTCCAATTAATACAATGTATCATAATCATCTTGAATATGATATTATCAAGGTATGAATAACATAATCACATAATATTAAAAAAAACGGTAAACAAATCGTATTCAATATAAATACGATTAAATAAATATCTCTCAGATTCATAGTATACCAGATTATTTAATACACATTTCCTTTGTTATATTGAGATACAATACGATAAAACTATTACATATATGCAAAATTGAGCTAAAATAACATGTAATAAACAATTATAACAATTTTAGCAATACAATAATTACCTATTACTATATAAAAATGAATGAATCTCTTTTATCCTTAAGAGAAAGCTAACCAAAAACCATGGCTAAGGGTACCCCTAGTTTTATACATAATTGATATTATTCCTTTCAATAATTAATAAATATCTTAATGCAATGATCAGTAACTCTTTATGCCTATCCCTATCATTCCTTGATCTGATTGATCAGATTGTACTACACTGTCCCTATTTTCCATTGATCATTGTGATGATCTGTATCTCCATCTTCCTACCCTCATAATCCCCAAGTTTTATTCACACAATCAGACCCATCAATTAAAAAATAAATGTATCTTAAATGATTAAAATAACATAGAAAAATATCTTCACACATGAAATCTTCATATCTCTTATGAAAGAGAAATTTTCAAATAACATTTATCAGAATAAAACTATTTGAAAAACATGGTATTTATTGGTGTCTCCCCAATAATCATTTGGATCACCCAATTTTTATGTTTTACCTGATATTATAGAAAAAAAATTAACATGATTAATGTAAAAACCAAGAATAATAGAATTTTTGACATTGTACCATTTAAAATCATTACAATTTAAAAAGTATTCTATACATTAAAAATATGTTTTCTATATTCAAAATATAAACTATGTTTATTTGATATAATTTTTTAATAAAGTCATTATGATTAATCATTAAAATTATTAGTATAATATTTAATAGTCCCATTATCATTCCAAATATAATTACATTATCATTATTAAAGTCATGATATAAAGTCTTATATCTATCCTGATAAAGGTGAATACGATTTTCATCATATCAATACTCATTACAATATTCATAATGATGAAAGTTAGTCTCTATTGATAAAAAAAATCAAACATTATTCTATATATGGTAAGAGGTTATGTTTTTATATAAAACCAACATAAAAATATTTGAAAATAAAAGGTTAGTAATGTATATATAAAGAAAGTGTTTATTATTTCAAATAAAATGAGTCGGAAAGTTAGAAGAATAAATTCTAATTCAAAAATTCCCCCTAGGTGTATTTATTCCATAGCTGAATCTAATTTCCAACTTTGAAATAGTTAATATCTTAGAAAACATGTTACTAACTAAACATCCAATATTTCAATACATCATTAAATACATAAACTAATTTAGAGGGTTCGAACAAAGGTACTCTAACCCTATAACCATATGTAACTAAAGTAATTTTTTATAATAAATAAACTTGTCCTTTGATTCCAACTATAATGATCATTTCTAATTATTCATAAATACTAATGTGATTCGGTGGTAAAATTAATACATATCAAACATAATTTCAAAAACCTAGGACCAAAAGGGTTAGTATCATGGAGACTAGATATATAAATATCTTACTTATCAATACTTATTGAAATTTCATCATAACAGTGCTCATATAATCCCTCCGCTAGACAAATCATACGATATAAAGATATTAAAACCCTAGGAAATGGAAACATAAGAAACAGATGAGCCCAAATTCTTAGTAAGGTAAAATTGTCAACTAGTTGATAATGTTAGATCATAAGAATGAATTAAAACTTGAGTTAAGGAAAAATATCATTTAAAATGATCAAGGAATCATAAGTGACAATCATAAATCACGATTTATTAGTATGGATCATGGCAAAGAAATATAAGACCCAAAAATGGTCATAAAAATTATTTAAGAGAATATAATGAAAATAAAAAAACATAGAATTATATCATAAGAATGTAAATTACTTTAGACTGTCGAATATCATATACATTTGAAACAACATGGAAAAATATTTATCTTATGGATAAAATGGAACAAACATAACTATTGGTATGCATATCATACTGGAGTAGGTATCATCACCAGATTCCCATAACATAGTGGATTATGTATACCTACCTAATTACAATAGTGGTTCAATCCTTCATTATAAAATTACCATTGTTATCACATGAGATATAAATTTTCAAATAATTAATTGGAGGGATAAATATGACCCATATCATTATGATGCATATATATGAGTTCTACTTAAAATAAAATCACATAACATATCATAAATAACCCATGAGAAAAAATGTAATTCATAATTTTAAAATTATTATCACTTAAAAAAATACATGAAAAATCCTTAAGATAAACAATATCACTCAAAATGAGTATTTAGATATAAAATATATAGTGATTTGTGAACCATTACTTAATTGTGGATGAATCCCTTAAAAAATATGATAAATCACAAAATGGATTTTTGTAAAACTATCTTCTAAATATAAACATAAAAAGTACATGATTCCCAATTTACTATCCAAAAAAAATTCAATGATATATAGAAAAATTTATAAAAAATTACTTTTAAAAATTTAATGATGTTATCATGATAAAAAATAAAACATATCATAAAAATTAAATGTTTATGTGAAGAATACAATATAATGGTATGGAAAATAATTTTAATTATTTTAAAATGATATTATTGAATCCCAACATAATTATAATGATAATATAAAATTTTAAGAAAAACTGGAAATAATTATGGGACTACGTGTGAGATAAACTGAGAGGGGGTGATTCTGGGTGGGGACATTCTATGAAAATTAAATCACTTTCTCCATTGACTGTCTCCCATACCATATATGATCATGACCGCTCAAACATTACTATCACTTGGATTTCAATTTTAGTAGATGAGACTTAGGTTTATTGGTCAGTTTTTGTGTTCATATATAAATTAAATATTGACACGATAATTTACTTGGTTCACCCTCACTGGGATATGTACAAGTACCATGCATCGAAATTGTGTTGCGCACAAAAATCACTTTGAAAATAAATATTAATGAAGGATTGGTCTTGGTTAATCATATAAAAAATATCACTATCTTATAATGTTTAAGGATAGCTCAGTACTTCTCAAGGGTCACTCCATAAATATTCATTCATTTCTTAACTACAAATGAAAATGATCACCTACATAGACTGTGGACATATAGGTCCCTTATCTAGAATCGCCTTCATTTATTTCATCTTTATGACTGAATAAATTTCTTGTTGAATTATTATTGGGATTCGTCTTCACCTATTGTGAAAACACCTTCATGTAGTGCATTCTTCTTTCTAGAATTATTTTAGAACAACGTCACATTGCTATACGAATAAAAAACTAACAATTTATTTCTTTTTTTAGTATACTTATCCATTTTTTATGATTATTCAAGACATTTATACCCTCACATTAATAGACACTCGTTTTTCTGTGAGAATTATATTTAGAATGTCATTCTATATATAGATGTCTCTCACTGAAATATCACCTATATTTTTCTTCTACTGAGAGATATCTCCTGAGATGCTGATCTTTATAACTTATATTGTCATTAAAATGAGTGTTTTAAGTACAATTTAATGATTAATAAATGAAACATAAATTTTGTATGTGTATCGATATAGATATTATCATATGGTAAGGATATGATTTCCCTTGATAACTATACTATAGAATTTTTGCATCTTCCTTAATAATCATCCATATCATTAAATATAGACAACTTTATTTTTTCAATGCCATGATCCTAGTCTTCATCAATTAATTTTTTGTGACCTATGATAATAATAACCCCCCATATCATGTATTCGACCCTCTATTTTTGAATAACTATGCACTATCCTGAATTTTATGATAGTTAGGAACTCCCATAGAACCTACTAATGTATTCACATATATAAAATATGGCATAGACATTACATCCACATTTAGGCCAATAGGTCCTTGTGGTGTATTGAATCATCCATGGTGAAACCCTCTGAAAATATTTACAACAACCCACTAATATTTCATACCATCTACTATATTCTTTAGACATCTCTAAAAGGGAAAAATTGAAAACAAGCTCCACTTACATTTACATCATAGCTATTATATCTATAGTGAAATGATCTTTTCTAATATGATGGTGATATTTTATTATGTTGAAACCATCCCTATAAACACATTTAAAACACCGTCTATGGTGAAATCCTTATCTCCATATTGTGTGAAAAATAATATTTTCCCAACAGCACAAAGCGGTGTCGTGGTAAGTTTTACTACATCATAGCATCAACTTATTACCCATATTACATGAGATATGGAAGCATGTAAATACCATTATATAGGTATCATTTTACCCCTAAATGGGTAAATGAAGACCATGTATTTCATTACAAAATATAGTATTAAAATTTATATGATATTTATAACTTCTAGTTTCACATTATGGAACTATAAAATTATCCTTATAAAGGTATTGGGAAACTTGAATTTCTTTTATATAGCACAAAATATACAAATTTTACATATCCTTTAGAAATAATAGGATACACTTACATAAATCTCATTGTTTACATTATTTAACTTTATGAATTGGGTATGATACCCTTATATACGTGATGATGGTATTTACCCTAATACAGGCTTTGGTATTCTTATTTACCTTTACACATCCTTTGAGACACAACATACCATTACTTAGGGATTTAAAACCACATATTAACCTTATGAAACACAATGAATTCATCACCCACCATATCCTCTAGAATATATAATTCCATAATTATACCAAAATAAACTTATGTTTTAAAAAATCCACTCATCAGTAACATACCATGTCCAATCACATTTGGACCCATCAATCTCTCAAATAACACTTCACCACTTAGGTAATATTCAACTGGTGTTTCAATAATTCTATTATGAAAAAAATCAAAATGATTCATTGATATTTTTAAAAAATTATTTTTCATAAAACGTGGCCAACATTATTCTTCTTCATCATATCCATTGTAAACAAATCCAATATCCATGTAATGGGATTGCAAAAAATCCCGGCATTGTAATTCGTTGACAATACCCAATATACTTTTTCAACCCCATATTCATTTCACCCTTAGATGTATCTTCTTTACCATGATTATATCTTCTCCTTCTCATGATATCTTTTCTACCACTTATTTTCAATGATATACAAAGGGACTTTCAAATGAAAAGGTTATATAAAAATTTACTTCTTTAAATATATGCATGAACTTTTATTTATTATCCCCCTTATTAAAGGGATCATAATATTCACATCATATACCCCTTGTGGATATATTTTCTACTAATTTAAAAACATCTTAATTCATCAGAATTATCCAAATATTGATTATATAAATCATTTAAATCCCCTTGTATTGAATGCAATATCCATTTGAGTTATATTATCTCAAAAATATTAACTGTGTGAATTTAACAATTTGGTCGTGATATGACAATAAATATTCTAATATTAATAATCCAAATATTGGTGTAGGAAACATGATTTTTCATAGACAATAACATGTTTTTCTATGTTACTCAAGAATATAAAGAAACTCTCATAATGATAATACCTTTTCCACTTTCAATATGAAATATAAAATATCCATCACTTCATACTAACACCTTAATATATAATATGAAAGAAAATTGTTGTGATAAAAATAACATATTATGATGTAATTGATACCACTTGATGCATATTTTACACCACCTATAGGAAGAGTGATTTAATTTTAGTAAAGGCTATAATTTGAACTCCATGCCTTTCAAATCATAATAGGCTGAAATAACCATAATAAGCCTTAATAGATATTGAAATTCAGTAGAACTCCCATTCAGAAATTTTCTATAGACACAAATATTGATATCTCTTTTTTATAAAACATGGAGGATAAATTTTTTTATATATATTTTCATTAAGCTATATCCACTTGTGCTTTCCTAGCACAATATTTTATGTGATCTTCGTGAAAATTCACCCCAGTGGTCACCTACACACCTAGATTTTTCACTTATGAACAAAATGATATCCATAATAAATCGTCTGGGGAGAGGTTTATCTTGAAGTTCCTCAAGATAATGAATATGTCTGGTCACGATGAAAAAAACCCATCACCTTACATCATTCCATTTATATTTTTCAAATTTCAGAAAAGGTATGTAATTAATTATTCAATGTATTAATCATCGCTTATAGTTAGATAAATAAACATTGTGAAAAATGATATACATTGTGTGATTCCTATTAGACACATATATTCTTTTATTGGGACTACATCATCTTTCAATGTCTTGGGATCATTTATAATTGTGGAACTGATCACACTTGAAAAAATAGAGTATTAGGTTGAATAACTAATGGATGTATACATTTCATTCATTATCCATTTAATCCTCATATTTTCCCTCTTATTGAATTATGTGTGAAAAAATTTTCAAACCTCTTCCTTCATTTAAAAAACATCCATCATGGAATAAATCTTCTATGTTACTGTTGATTTCACATTCTAATCCACCTTATTCACAGCTTGAACGACCTATTTTTTTACTTCTCGATTTCTCATAACTTCCACCAATATAGTTATTATGATTAATTATATTTTTCTTCTTAATACATCATTTCTCGAGGATAATTTTAATTCTATAAAACATTTAACCTATTTTCTAGCATAATTTTTCCTCTTACAGGAAAATAAATCATATTGTAAATCATTAGAGTGTAATATCTGTGTATGTATTCTTTAGCCTTCCATGTATGTATCCACATAAAGTACCTTTATATTTTAATGAGGTTATAAAAAATAAAACATTTACCATAAGATTCATACACCATCTTTTCTTTCATGGATTGATATGGTGGAAATGTTGTATTTCATATAACATATTGTTTCTTGTTGGATACGAAACATAAGCTCATGGTGTTCTTAAATCTAACAAAATAAATGAACATTAGAACATTCATCTTTTATGAAACAAAAATTCTATATTTTGAATCATTACATACATATTTCATGTATGGATTCATTAGTATTTCTACCAAAGTTGAATTAGATTTCATAGCTATCTTCATCTTCTCAAATAATGGGTTCATCATCTCTCCAATGTATTTTAATTTCATAACATTCTATTTTAACTGAGTATCCATTAATTTTTATATTTTAATTAGTATACATTACTGATAATATCCTTTATTATTGTTAGGTTTTTAGAGGTATGATTCTTGCCTTCGACTCCTTATCTATCATTATTTTCATTGAAATCTCAATGTAAATCTATTCAATCAAGTCACTTTTCTCCATCTTCATGGTTTCCATTTTCTTTATGTTGATATTCTTGGAGACTTATTCTATTCTAAATATAACTTCTTAAGGATAAATCATCAATCATTGAGTATTATAATCCCTACATGATACTCTATTGATCCTCATTCCCATTTCAAGAGCACACCTCATAGTAGCTACTTGATAATTTTTCCATTTTATCTCTATAATTACTTCTATTTTTCATCTATAATATAGAATCAATAATTTCCAACTTGTATCCATATAAGGGTTAGAATCAAACATATCAGGTTCATATTTTACCTCTGTCAAAGAACAAAATTTCTAGTATGAATTCTTCTTGTACTTCTTCTTCTTTCCTGTTATTATAACTCAGTTCTCACATGTACTTTTCTCCTTTCCAAAAAAAAATCCATTTTTAACGACATGTCTTATGTGAAATTTTCTCAAATCACTAATTTGTGAAAGTCTACTTTGATATCCACTATTAATTCATCATTGAAAAAAACATGAATTTCATTTTTTTCATTTTTCTATTTCAATTATTACTATGTGTCTTCATAATGGAACAATTATAACTTCTAAAACATCTCAATAGAATCCAATAGAATCTTCCATGAACAAAATAAACACCTTTTTATAGGCTTTAAAATTCTCACCATCAATCATATTATCCTCCACAATGGTTTCTATCTTAAATGAAACACCATATCAAGTCAGAGAAAATACAAATTAAAAATTATACAAAATCCCTGATACCAATTATTAGAAATAAATAAGTTACTTGGTGTAATATTACCCTGATAGGTGGGTATCAGGGTATGTAGTTTCAATTATAATTAAAACTCTTTATCCATTAACTATATAACTCACCTTATAATAAATTTACTACTCAACCATGAGTATAGATTGGATAAATATTTATCATGATGTACTTTAGGTTTCTTGATCTTTTTTGGGGAGTTTCATAATTAAAACATGGAAAGGATTATTTAGTTGGTCAATCCTTACTAGGAAACATCAAAGGAGAATGCATTAGTGTTGTTTCAAGAAAAAAATCACTGTGCATATCATTTCTTAGGAGGGTTTGGTATAGTTAAATAATATTCCTAGGCTCGTCAGCATGAAAAAATTAGGGACAACTTAGTGCTTCCCAAGGGATACTCTTTAAAATTTTCTTTTGTTAGCTCACTAATGTTGGAAAGTATTACTGTCACAATTAATGGAAATATAGGTCCCTTCTCTAAAATCACTAGGATTGATTACATCTTGAGGTATGGATAGATTCCATTTTCATGTCTTGTTGGGATGTTTATTTTCATCTTGTGAAAACACCTTTATTCAACACCTTATTCTTTATAGAATCCATATATAACAACTTCAAATTACTATAATCAAAACAAAAAATCTACTTCTTCCTATTATGAGGATCTCCAATAATTTCCAATTTTTCAAGACATTTATCTCATTACTATAAAAAAATTCCTTACTCTTGGATGATCCAATATGGAAATGAATTATTTTTTTTAGTTATGTCAATGAATCATATCCCATCTTTTTTATTTGTCAATGATATATCATGAAACACTAATATTTTGGTCTCAAATAGTAATTATCACATGGGTTGTAACTTACATTTTAATATTCATTAATGGATATTAAATTAACCATGTTTTTTAGGATGAATATGATCATATGGTAAGGATATGAGTTCTCATAGATAACTTCCAATAATAATTTCTACATCTTCCAGCAATAATTTCTATATCCATAAATATGGAAAATTTTATTTCCACAACAGCATAATCGTGGTCCTCATCCTTTCATATTGTATGACCCATGATCATAAAAACCACTATATCATGTCGTTGACCCACCATCTATGAGTAACCACACACATTCATGAATTTTCTAAGTGTTAAGGACTTGAATGAAATCTACTCTAGTATTCAAACATGGATAATATAATGTAGCCATTACTTCCATGGTGTAGTGAAAAATAAATTATAAAATAGTGAATAATACATGGTAGATCACTCTCCAACTCATAATAACCATAGACTTTTTAGAGTATCTTCAACTCTATGAATATATATTTCTCAAAGGGAATAACACTGAAAACCTTATCTACTTTCCATTACAATATATCCATTTGATCCAAAATGTCATTGTGCTTTCTTGTGTGATTTGGTTGTCTCTCCAGGGTGTATTCATTAACATAAACTCATTTAAAAAATATTTAATAATCAAATTCTTTAATATACATTGTGTGAAAACTCTATGTATCTCATCTTCCCAAATTTGTGTCCCTGTAACTTATACAACGTCATAGCCTCAACTTATTTCCCTTACACAAGTCATGGAATCATGGAAATACCTTAACATAGGTATTAGTTTACCCTTACTTTGGTAATGGAAGACTCATTCTACCCTAAAATGATCCAGGATTTACATTCACACTGAATTTATAACTCATACGTTACCCTAATGAATCTCTCATATTACCATTAAAATGGTAGTGGAAATCTCAGTATACTGTTATACACCACATATGGAAACTAACTTTATTGTTTCCTTTAGAACTAATGATTTACCCTAACATAAATATCATAGTTTATTTTAGCTTTCTTTATTCGTTGAAAATTATATCCTTCACTTTTAATGATTTAATTTACCCCTACACAAGCTTTTATATACATATTTTACTTTTATGTTTCCTTAAATACTAGGTTACCTTTAAACAAGGTTTGAAAACCATAACATTCTCATATGAAAATCAAGGAAATCATCACCTAACATATCCTATAGAATATTTATTTCAATAATTACACCAAAATAAACTTATATTTTTAACAAATCCACTTATCAACAACATACCTTTCAATTCTTTTTGGGAACTACGAATATCCCAGTTAACAATTCAACACATTGGTCATCTTCAACATGTGTTTTTAAAAATGATATCATTGAAAAATCCAACATGATTTATGGAGATACAAATACATATCATGTTCATCAACCATGACCATCCTTCTAGTCCAACCACATAAATAGTCACCAATTCAATTTTCAAACAATCCAATATCAACACTTTGGGATATCAAAACAAAAATTAATAAAGTGGAATAAAAGGATTATAAAATATAAAAACAATTCGATTTCACACTAGGGAAAGGATATCAATGGAATGATGTAATGAAATTATTTATGAGGAAAAATCCATAAAATATTTGAATTGTTCTTGTAAAAAATATAATTTTGCAAAAGAGAAGATTATTTAATGAAAAATGAATTTTTTATAAAAGATGATTTTCCCATATTTTAATGTCTAAGTAAAACAAAAACATATCATTTGTTAAATAGTATAAACATAAGAAAATTTATAAATTGTTTTTAAATATATTCCAAGTGAGATGAGACATGATCGATATATCTTTTGTTTTACAACATTAATATAAATCACAAATTAAATCTCATAATTTTTTTTCAATCCCCACATCCAATGTTTTCCTGTATTGGTGTACTAGTTTCATAAAAAACATATTTTAAAATAATTTTTCATATTTCTCCATAATTGAGACACACTACACTCCCTTTTAAACTTATTTTATGCTATACTCATCTTCCTAACATATAGAAATGGGGATATAATAATGTGGTGATCTCTAAAACTCATTATGTTAAAAAATCATCAAAATGTTATAAAGGGTTTGTTCATAATTATATTTAAAACCATGATCATAGGGGAAATATTTTATTATAAATAAAATAAAGAAATAAAATTTTTCCATAAGTTATTATAGAAGTAGATATATTTTGAAATGACCAAACATGAATAATGGTAAAAGAGTGTGGATTCATGTGACCATAATCATTGTCTATTGTAACATTATGTCCCTAACCAATTGGAATGGGATGATATGGAAGTGAATCTAGGAATAAGTGAAAATCCCAAAGATAGTAGTGGTTTGAAATAAATACCAAGGGATTCATAAAAAATTAGGGGTGATTTTTACTTTTCAAAATAAGAAAAACTAACAAGAATAACATAACCAAACAAATACAAAATTATGTATGAGAAAAATGTATTCACTCAAGTAAAACCAACCTAGAATAATTCTAAACTACAACCATTAAAATATTTTAGTAATATATATAAACCCAGAAAAATTTGGAGTATAAAGAAAGAAAACAAAACCAAAAAAACTAAATGAATCCAAATATAATAACTCTACAAAACCCTAAATACTCCAAAATACAACTCTGTATGCCATTACCAATGTATCACAAAGCATCACTAAATATTTAAGATAAATGAAATTTACTTGTACATCAATAAACAATATTTGTAAATTTATTGAAGTGGCCATGTAGGGGGTGATTATGAAACAAATTAGTGTTTCCCCAAATGACTTCCCTATACATGACACTAGGATAGAACATGTTAACATATTTATATAAAATAATTTAGATAAGAAAATTTAAAATTGTTTATATCAAATCATAAAACCATTTTCCAAACCAAAATCATTTCCATAGAATGAACCTAATAAAACCGTCAAACCATTTCTGAAATCCCATTTGACATAAGAAATTCCATTTCATGAGACCACACACAAACACACTGATGCTTGGTGTTACGATTGATTGTGGAACTTTAAATCCATAACATGCCCCTCTGATGGTGGTACTTCATTAACATTATATATATCATTCAATATTCACAAAAAACCATTTATGCCATGAACATTCCAAAGAAATAATTTCAAACCACATCAATTAACAATAACTTTTATTGAAACAAATTTACAACCAATATTCCATGCATTAAAACCAAACAACCATTTTAAAATCATGTATCTAATTTCACTTTCTATAACCAAGAAATTTTCGGAATTCCATGAACCTTCTGTAAAATGTGGTTCCATCAAGATTTATACAAAAATTTCACAACTAAATTCATAAAATTTATTATTTGAAATTAGTCTTTATAGTTCTAATCAAGATTAGTTGAGAGTGAATCCACATAGCTCACAGTCATAGCCGAAGATAAATATTAGTCCAATAACATTAAAAACATGGATTTTATAATCCAAAATACATCATAGATATTGTTCCCTATAGTAAATATAACTAAATATCATTGTTATTATAACCACACACCAAAAATCAATCCACAACGAACTACAGACATGAATCTAATAGAGGGTAGAAAAATAAACTAGGGTAAAACAAACAATAATGGGCAGTTACCGTAGAATATGGGCCTCCAATGCATAAATATTGATCAAATAATTGCTTCTAAATCTAGAGAAAAGTTTTCCTCAAACATTGGAGGAAGTGGATCATGAGTTGTTTTCTGTTTAGTGGAAAAGAGTAATATCAAGTCTTTAATTTATATTAGATCCATAAATTATAGACTTCCACTTATACACCATATTTTAGGCCTCATAGTTTTGAAAACTATGTGCCAACCATAAATATAATTCTACTTTAATCCACCCATTTCCAGGTTAGATCATATGTTTAGACAAACCATGAACCAACCATGCCCATCCCAAGTGCTCATCTTTTCATAGTTTCACCTAGGTTTCCACATGGTTTGGTAAAACCATGCACCATCTATGTGATAGAATACTATCCTCTATTATCCCAAACATGATTTATTATATGTGTTTCATGATTTCTAATAACCATCTTTAAACCATGAACCTCCTTAAAATCCATATAAACTTTTCAAAACTCATTAAAAACATCCCAAACATAAACAAATTAAATTATATAATTATAATATAAAAATAATGGTTAATTAGATTAAACCATGGGAGCTACATTCTCACACCATTGGACCGTTCACCCCTATAAAGTGGAAAACTACACTTTTCTAGAATGATTTTGAGTCATTTATGACCATTTACATCTCACACACCCATGTTTTTATCTGATCATTCTTACATAATACAAACACTAGGACTATGATTGTACCATGGAAGATATCCTCTTTCAAATAAAAAAATCACAATAAAACTTGAAACAACATATCATATGACTCTAGGTAAACATGATCCCAACAAATAACATGATCATGATTAGGTTGAAACTTCTTCAATGAGGATACATAAAATACATTATGAGATAAGCGGAATAGTGGTGTAAATTATTACCAATGTTCCTCCTCACCAAACCATTAATGTATCTCAAAACAACATATGTATTGAGGAGATAACTTTTCTACTTCCCAAAATGGTGATACCCAGGACTTGGATATATTCTCAAGAACACATGATCACTCACATAAAATTAAAATGGCCATTGGAAATGATCTACATATGATTTTTATTACTTTGATTAGTCTTCATTATTTCCTTGATCAAATGAATCTTCCATGTTGTCTCTAAAAAAATCATTGGACCAACCAGTGATGTCTCACCTATATCCAACTAACTAATGAGAGAATGACATGGGTTCCCAAAAATGTTTTAAAAGCATCCATATGTATCATGTCCTTCTAACTATTGTTATAAAAGAACTCTACTAACAGTATGTGCTCCTCCTATGAGCTAAGAAAATTTATTATACAAGTCCCAACAATGTAGTCCACTGTTTGAATTGTGATTTCAGATTTTTCAACCATTTATGGATGATATTCCTTACTCATAGTCATATATGTCCCAAGGTATTTCTATAATTATTTCCAAAACTGATATGTGAGCATCAAATATTAGTATGATACTATCAAAATCAGGGCATGATACATTTTTACTAGTTCTCAAGTATAAATTTTAGATAGGTCCTCTACCATATGAGATTAATGAATAGGGATGATATGGGAGTAACATGTGATCTTATCCACTATCACACATTTGAATTCCAATTTATGAACTATTCATCAAATAACTATTATAAAATCCATGACTATAGTCTTCCATTTCCGAATTTGAATCGGTGAATATTGTAACATACCCGTTGGCCATTGAAGATTCTCCATAACTTGCTAATAGACAAGGCATATCAAAAAAACTAATCCAATTTTATTTTAATAGAAATCAAAAGTAACATTTATTTCATTTTTTATACATATTTTGTATTCCATGATTAACATGCCATCTATAATGGTTGTATAAGTGAAGGAGTTATCCATAACATTCCATAGGTATAACCATTAAATCTCAAAAATACAACATTGAACACACATACATCTTCCATACATCAATGGGCTATCCATAATTTACATTTTCTCTCATTAAATCACATTCAAAGTAAGTTGTCTATTCCACTTTAACTATCCAAACAGAATCCAGAATACATGAAACTGAAAATAAAACTACAATGGTACCACAGTTTTTACTATCATTGTGCATGTAGGATATCACCAAAATCATCTACCATTGATCTAAATCCTATTTTTCCAACTAACAATATGAATTAGTGAATAATGGACCTACCACAAAATTTAAATTACCTGTTCTATACATCAATACGAATTCAATAATTTCGAGATACCACATTCTTCTTTTTTGGTTTCAGATTTAAATTCCTTTTTGAAAAAATATTTTTTAAGATTTTATGATCAATTAACACAGTTAATTTCCCACCAAAGTGTTAATGACCCCGTGTCTTTATATAATACACTAAAATAAAAAATTCCAAATCATTTTTTGTGTAGTCATTTGCATGAAAGCATAACTATCTCGAGCACTAAGAAACCACATGATATCCTTGTATGAGAACAAATACCAACCCAAATACCAAATAATGACAATGCACTACATACCCTTGTACTGATTCCCATAAAATCAAGATTATTTATGATGTAATTCCAACATTATTCACATTAAAATACTACATAAATTGATTATTTCATTGGAATGGAACATTTTTCCTGGTAAAATCTCTCATTGGAAGAGCTAGTCATGAAAATTCATTATTGATCGTATGTAAAAACTATCCAAAAAAGGAAATTTTCCATCTTGAAGACGATATTTGGATGATTCTAAGATAACACAACCTCTATCTTTTCTAGATTCATTGAAAACCCACTTCCATAGATAACATGTACAAGGAAAAAAACCACTTATATCCAAAATTCACACATTGAGAATTTGGAATAAAAAAAATGATCCCATAAGATTTCAAACACTATCACCAATTGATGTTCATGCTAAAACCATGTCAGTAAAAACAAAAATTTCTCATCCAGAAACACCACCACACAAAAAATATAGATACCATAGAAATATCTGATCCATCAATTAGTTAAGGAAAACTAGTTCATTCATATGACCAAAATGCACAAGTGCATACATGTAATGTCCATATCTACTACTGGAAGTTGTTTTCAAAATATCCCCCTTCTGAAACCACAATCGGTGTTATCCTAATCACACATCAGTTTTAGAGAACCACTAGTCTCCCCATAATTGAGTGAACAAGTAATTAATTTTTGGATGCAGATATCAATTCATTATAGTGATTTGGTTATGATTATGATAATATAAAAACATCCAAAGTGTTCTATCCACCATTTCAAAAAAAATGGAACTTCCCACTTAGATTTAATAGTATGAGTAAACCCTCCATTTTCCAACAAATTATACTAGACTTTCAAATCCCATAATTCTATTAGTTCCATCTGATAAGATAGAAGTGAGATAGGAAATGTCCCTAGTAAGAGATTAATCATAAACTCTGCTTGCCTTGTAGGTGGAAACCCTGATAAATTCCTTGGAATTGCATCTGAAAACTATTAAGAACTAGTGGGAAACTCTTATTGTTTATTTCACCCACTGATTTGAATGTCAATTATATCTACAGGAAAAAGAGTATTCCTACTTCTGGTTATAACAAGCTTACTACACCTTCCTTTAAAATCTTATTTCTTCTAAAGTGATGCTCAACACCATCCTTAGTTGTAAGACTAATCCCATGGGTATAAAATTCAATGTGTTATTTGAGCATTTTAAACCAATGGATAAAATATATTATTCTGTAGACATACATCTCAGGCATAGAGAAATCCCAACTCAATATAGCTTCATCAATTGTTATAGAACAGGCTTTTCACATAAAGTATCTACATTATACTTGACCAAGAGGTTTTTGAAAATTCAAAACATAAGGCATCATCTTGACATGAAAACCTATAAGATCAAAAACATTTGATTAAATAAAATAATTTGATGTGTCCATATCAATCAAATATTTTATCAAGGGATAGATCAAAATAATCATACATGTCATCGTCCAAGGTGTAGATTGATCAAACATGATCACTTTATCATATCCATGTGATTACTTACTCACTAAAAATAGTCTTCACTACCCTATTGAGATTTCACAAGTTTAGGATTCATGGGATTTTTAGAATCAAAATATATTCATCGATTATACAGATGGTAGTTACTTCTATGACCGCATCTCTTGGAAGCATATTATGTTTGTCAAACATGAATTGTGTCCCTGGAACCCTACCTTAAATAAATGTTACAATAGTACTGAAGATTCTGTATCTGGATGGAATTGTAGAATACTCATGGTGGTGTCATAAAATATCATTTCCCATTATCTAATTAATAATACTAATAACATCTTAGGTTTCACTTTAGTTTAGGATGAAGACTCACTGATCCATCCATCTGATTTCGATTCATTATGGTAAATTAGAAATAGGTTCTCCACATTCTCTTGTTCTCAGTATTACATTTCCCACCATTTACCATAGGTATCAACATTCTTCTACCCCTATAGTTCTCATGAGTTCTCTTTCATCCACCATCACTCTATTGACCATATTCGTATAATCTATTATAATGATCACAGAATTCTTTAATCTAATCTCTAACCTCTACTACAAATTAAACAATTTGTTCCTTCAAGGATGAACTTGCAATAACATCATGTGAAAAGTGGAAAAAAATTATAAATTTATCAACATAATTTATTACACTGAGGTTATCCTTCTTCAAGCTTATATATTCCGTCATTATACAAATTATGAACATGTGAGGCTAGAGTTGTTTATTAAAAATTCTTCAAAATCCTCCTATGAATTTTTGTGGTATAATTTATCCTATACCACTAAATCCTACAATTGATATACAAGATATTCTAGAATGTACATTGCCTACTTGAATTTTTCATAGTTGGTGTACCTAGGAAATCAAATATTTGATTCATCATATTTAACCACACCTATTATTTCTCTAGTTCGGAATTACTCTGAAATATTGGTTGATTCTATATTTGGAACAAAAAAGATTGATCCACATTCCTTGTTTCACCCCATATGGTCACTCTATCTATGGCAGGAAAATTCTAGAAAATGATTTGAACAAATTATTGGTTCACCAATGGCTTTGTTGCAACTATAATCATATTGGGATCTTCTAGTTGGTTTCTATAATTCCTAAACAGATTCATTTTCTATAAATGTAAGAAAATTAAATTTTTTCTCACTCTATAGAAACTGAAGGTTTAGTAATTTCAAATTTTTCACATCACACATTTCAGAATATCGCTTCAAAAAATTCATCATTTTCCATTTTCAAACCATTTTTGAATCTTCTTCAAATCTTTTGAAAATAAAACCATTTTCAAAATATCAATTCCACTCCTTTACAAAATCTCACATTTGAAATAATTTCCAAGATATTTAAAAAATAAATAATTTTTCACCAAATAATACATCATTACTCAAAATAATATTTTCACCCCTAGTAGGAATTCATTTCTATCAATTTGTTTCATGATCTTCTCAATGGATAATCCCATGATTATGAGGTTATAACAACTAGGGGTGTCTCAAAATATTTATGCACCCAACTACGTATTAATTTTAATTTCAGTATAAATATGTTAGTTATGACTTTTTATGCTCTAAATTATAATTTCATAATATCCAACTCCTTACTACCAATAAAAATAAAAGACTAAAACCCAATGAATTTCCAACTCCAACATGAAAATATTAATGCTATTTGTCTCAAAATGAATGGACTGGCCAAAATTGATTCGATTTTTTAAATCTAGACCCCTTAATCCATTGGTTTATGAATATATGGATGTTCTAATTGGGCTTATGTGAAAAACCAAAGACACAAAATTTTGGAAATAAATTCCTAGGTCTTCATAAAAATTTGCACGATTATTTTCCATTTTGAAAATAAAACAATCAACCTATATTTTTATAACAAAAAAGCCAAAAATGATGCATGAGAACAATTTATACACTGAAGTAAAAACTAACAAAGAATAATTATAAACAAAATTCAACCACCATATTAGTGTATAATGTAGAACCCAAGATCAATATCAAAGTATAACGTGAATGAAAAAACCCAAAAAAACTGAAAGGCTCCAAAGGTACCAACTTTAGAGCTCATTAACTAATCAAATATCTAACTCTATAGGCCATGACCAAGGTATCAAAAAGCATAACTAAAGATATGAGATACCTTTCATTTACCAATTTCATGATAAAAAATATTTTTAAACACAAAAATTTATCAGCCATGTTGTTATTATACAACTTAGTAGGTTTTCCCAAATGTCACCCCTTATCATTCCACTAGGATAGAAAATGTTAGCACATTTATATAAAAAATAATTTAAATCAATTGAATGAATTTTATATGATATCATTAAAATATATTTTCAAAGACAAAACATTTCTATAGAAAATAGTCAAACATGTCTTTCAAACCATTCATCAAATTTAATTTTTCATAACCCATTCTATTTCACACAACCACACATGTAAAAACACACTCATGTTTGGTGTTACTATAAGGGTGGATCATCGTATCCCCTAACCATACCTTTTATGGTAGTACTTCATGACAATTATCTAATTCATTCAACTTTCGCACCCAACCATTTATTCCAATCACATTCCAAACCAATCATTTCAAACCATTGTAATAAAACAATCATTTGGTAGAAAATAATCTAAAATCAATATTCTATAAATTAGAACAAATAATTATTTTAAAATCTTCATTTTAAAATCATGTAACTGATTTCAATTTCCACAAACAAAAAATTACCATAATTCCCTGAACTATCACTATATAGGGTTAAAATCTGGATTTTCAAAACATTTAAAAAATCTAATTCAATATATTAATTAATTTTAAATTATTCCATTATTAATAATCATAGGGATTAAAAATTGAAACCACCTCTAAGGCCCTATCCTTAAACATTACATAATCTTGAGTTAAGTCAAGAATTCATACTGAGGGTATTTTCACATTTAGAGCTTTAGAGAATTAGTTCATAACATATACATAACAACATAAATATTATATTTAGATACATTTATTCAGTATCCATTTATTCCATAAAATAAAAATTCATAAAAAAATTGTTATTTTCTTGATATAAATCATCTTGAATTATTCCATTCTCATACCCTGCATAGTACCCTATGAAAAACATTTCAATGACATGGGATAAGAATAAAAAGCTCAGTAAGGGTTGTAAAATAAAGAAAAAAAACATTAGTCCAAAAATACATACAAAACAGAATCTCTTTTGCATATCTCATGAAATAATAAGATTTATGAATAACACATAGTAATAAAAAATCATAAATGTAACTTTTGTCATACATAACATACTTATATTATTTCTTTCAAAGCTACATATGAATTTACATTTAGAATAATTGTCTAGGTATATTCCCTAAATCTATTAAGAGAAAAATTAATTTTTACCTCCATTGCATTACCCAATGAATTGGAGATCAATCTCATTCTCACCCAGCATAGGTTTATCACAGAACCACACATATACATAAAAAATTCCCATGAACCACAACATTATAATAACACATAACCCAAGCAAAAAGGAAAAATAACATTTCCACATAGCTATCACAATATATCATCTCAATATATAGACATAATAAATCTATTATCAAAACCATTTTCTATAAAAAAAATACTTAAAAATAGTATATGGTATTTATTTTCCATCTAAAAACATTACGGCTTGTTAAGGAAGCCAAATGTCAAATAAATCTCACGACATCAGAAAGGTCATTGTCACTGCGTATCTTATAAAGAAACATTATTTTTTTCATTTACTAAAAATCTTCATATAAACTTATTCCATATGAATTAAATGTATATTCATAGCGGTTTGTGCACCATATAAAGTAAATCTGTATATAAATAAAAATATTCCTCAATAAAAGGAGATTGAGACGAAGTCCCTTACCTCGTGTCCGACATGAGTCATTCATTCGATAATCTCTTGAATAATTTATTAATGTTAATTTTAAATTTATTCAGAAGATTTTTCAATTTTATTATTCCTTTTTATCACTTATCACCACATTATAAACATTACATAAAAATGTATGTTAATAACGATCATTTTTTTGATATTTGGTACTTGAGTCAAAAATGAACTTCAAACAATTACAAGTTGTCCTTGTTGTAAAAATTTCATTAAATATAGAACAATATTTATGTTTTAGATATCATATATATAATATATATCATGTAAATATATGTGTTAATAATAGTACATAACATTTGGAGATAAGAATTCAAATGCACTGTTCATGGAGACGGTAATCTATACATACGCAAGAATGATATTTTCATTTATATTTCATATTTAATGGAATGAATAATTAATGAAACATAGGTATAATATAATTCTAATTTAATATCATATATAAATTCATTAACACCATCCTTTATACATTCCATGTATGGCGTGAACATGTCATATTACGTTGAGGGGGTGGTAGTCCGCACATCGTCAAATGAAATTATCATATTTACCCATTATGGAAACCATAATGGTATAATATAATTGAAAAATACATAAGAATAGTGACAATATAAATATAATATTTATCATATATGAATAAAGTACCATCATATTGTCCACCATGAGAGGTGGTAGAAGATAATTGAACAATCATCATTTCGTGTGGCAGTAGTTCGACATCCACAGAAACAGTATATTTGTAGCCATTAGATGGAGGTGTGTGGATTTTTAGTTAGAATATATATCATAACAACATCCTAGAATACTTATGATACTATTTTTGTTATAAAATAATTTAATAATGAGAATTTAGGGGGTTGGAGAAGAAAAATACCAGAAAAGGCCCTGGGAAAGATGATACCTTTAAATAGGGTAACTTCCTTTGCTTTGAACCAAAAGGATTAATTGAATTTCTTTTTTTCAAATTAATGATTCTAGATACTATAGAGGGATTTTGGGAGCTTAATGGGGAACGGTTTGGATTAACCAATTGGATTGAGAGGTGTGATTAATGTGTTATAGATAGTGGCATTTTTATAAGAGGGAGGAGGGGCTCTTTGGGAATGTTTGAAAGTATTATTTTCATTATAAAATGTTTTTCGATTTTAAAAGATCAAAAAAAAATTATATTCGAATATAAGATAAATATAAGTCTAAAGAAAATCATCCAATAATAATTTTACATGATTTGGATATTTTTTAATCATTATCTTTTTTAATTTAACCAATTGTTAACTTATTTAACTTTTACCGTGTCTTCTTGTATATTCATACTATTTGGTTACTATATTTACTATAAAATTACAACAGACTCAAAATGGATCATTAATTAAATTTTAACATTATATATATCATTTTTACAAATATTATATTTTTAGTATATTTTATAATTTAATAAAATATTAATTTTATATAAACTTATTTATGTGAATTTTTATACTATTCATATCATGACTTTTTAAAAGTCCATAAAAATTAATCAGTTGGAAAAAATTTCATTATTTCAAATATAACAAGTCATAATAATCTATTATATTCTTGTATGTCATAAAAAGTTTCAAGAAAATTTTATTTTAATATTTATAATCTCATTTATTTAAAAAATTCATTAATGATGTAATCATTACATAATCATTGTGTTATAAATAAATTATTTTATATGATGTCCAAAAATTTTACGTAAAATATCATGATGTAGTAAATATTTATATCTTTATAATTACTATTTATAGTTTGAAATATCACTTATATAACCCCAGTATTTTTTAATAAACGATATATGTTTCTGTTACATTTTCCTTAACTTTAAATGAATTATTATAAAATGTCATTTTCGCTTACACGTGGCTCCATGGGATCCCAAAATAACCCCAAGGATGCCCATGCTCGGAAATATATCAGAAAATAGGATTAGAAAATGTGTTAGGGTGATTTAATATTAATATAATATTATTTTCATTACCCTTATTTATCAGATTTACCCTTTAACCATGGTAAATATAATATTTATTAAAGATACTATTCATAAAGTCACAAATAAAAGAAACCTATTAACACAATTTAGACCTCCTGATTCCAAATATTGAATCCATTTTTAAAAAATCAAAACACATAAGTTGTAGAAATTAATTTAAAATTAATTCCTCTAGTCAAAACAAAAAAGCGTGTTTTTCAGAAATAATAACTATAAAAATATTGACACTTGTTTATATCCAATTTCAAAGTGAAATTTCTTATAATGAGAAAAATTGTAATAAAGGGTAAAAATAAAATCTAATAACGCATTAAAAATAACAATCTAAATATTTAAATAATGTAGATTCAAAGGAAATTTTTATTTAAAATGTATTATTTTCACTATTCATTAAAAATGAACTCTATCAAAAAAAATTAAAAAATTTACCCAATGTAAATTTTAATATCCCGCTTATAAAGAAGAAGTTAATTTTTTCATGTTAAACAAATAATTGTGATGAAAACTATATTTAAAAATAGTTCTCCATCATATTTTCATAAATCGACCTTTAAAAAAATATTACAGTATTTCATGCTTAAAATTGGATTCAATCTTATTTTAAGCCTCTATCATTAATTGGATAAAAGAAAAAAATTAACCAACATGTATAATAGTATTGTAGTTAGTTCTGTTCATTGCCACCAATTCAATGGCTAGGCATTAACTACCATTTAAATTAATAATAATATTATATTATTTTTCGGTATAACTTAAAGTTGTGTGAAACGTATGATTTCAATGAAACTCATTTTTGAGTTTTAAGTACTCTCTCAGACATAAAATCCCCTTTAAAGAAAAAATAAATTTTAACTAACAAATATTAATAAATATGAAAAATATAACATTCTGTATTTAACTGTGATGTTACACCACCTACCTTATAAACATATGTGAAGATGAAGAATCATCTAACAACATTTAAAATTTGATGTAGATTAACCAAAACCCACTGTAGATCATTTTCAATACTATTAAAACAACCATATCTTATCATGATTGTCACTAAACAACCAAAAGCTATCCCCAATGGAATATATCTAGGAGTATAATATAGGTTAGCATGAGAAACTAAAGGAATCCAACCAATAACTGGAACATTCAAGGGAATCCATGCCTCCAACTCATAAATATTCATCAATTTATTATTCCTAGATCAAGAAGAATGGTTTTTTAGCCATGGGAGAAAGTGAATCACGAGTTTTGGTACTTTTAGGTGTGAAAGGATAGTTGAAGGTTCTTTTTTGTATTAGTTCTGTAAATTTAAGGAGGGTCACATGTATGCAGCATGGTTAGGCAAAAGGGTTTCTAAAATCGTGTGCCCACTATAGATGTTCTACTTCCTTGAGAAACCCCTTTCATGGTTGGATCACACAGTTAGACGAAACATGCACCAAACATGCTCAGCCCCACTACTCCACATTACATGGCTTCACCTGGGTGGCCACATGATTTTTCCAAATTGTGTGCCAACCATATAAAAATCTAGTGAGATTTATTTCCCCATTCACGGTTTCTTGAAAGTGTTATACAGTTTCGAATAACCAATCTCGAACTGTGAACCACCCTAAAATCAAAAAAAATTCATTACTCTTCCATACATTTTAATACATAACCATAATAATTTATATACTTAAAATGCACAAATAAATGGTAATCTTCGGAAACTGGGGGTTCTATATTCATGGAGTTTAACTATATGCATATGGAATAGAAATGTAACATGAATTTAAATAATATAATAACGAAAAATTTTATTAGAAACATAAACATAGGGAATCATAACCTTTATGATCCTCTCCTTTGTAAACATTTTTTCAAATAATATTAATCTTGTATGTGGATACTTATACCCAGACTCATCACCTTTATGATCCATAGACTTATGCCCATACATGCATGTAAACGTAATTGAAACTACATACACATGTATCATGAGGTATAAAATTTTTACCAATCAATTATAGGGTGATATAGGACCCTATATGTCATTATCCATTCATATATGCGCAAAATGTAATCATTTGCTTATCATATTATAATGAATCCATAGAATGAAAATGGTGTTTTCAACATTTCAAAATGGTATCCCATTAAATAAATGTGAGAATTTGATAAATTCAACCCAAAAAAATTATTCACTGAATATATGAGTTTCATAATTATAGTTAAAGGGTGATTTGTGAAAATAAATTTTGAAGAAGAATAATTCTTTTTGAGAATAAGACGAAAATAAAAATGACACCATAAATTTGTTATTATCAATCATTATAACATAATAATAAATGAAAAGAATTTATGAATCACATTCAATATGAATTTTCAAGAGGGTAACATGAAAATATTTTTTTAAAAATCACAAGAAAATATATCCCAATAATAGATCCGTGAAACTTTATATAATATTTTCATATAATATGTGAATTGGAGGATAAAGAATATTAATTTTAAATGAAATTTTTTTTAATAATTTAATCATAACATATTTGAAACCCAAAATTTATATGTATAGATAAATATTAAATTTTAAAGGTGAATTAAATTTTGATGTTTACTAAAAAATTAAAAAAAAAATTATTCCAGATTAAGGAATGAGAACATTAGCAGGGACAGTGAATGTGGATATGGAACTGAAAAAGGTTAATTATAGACAATGAGAATTATAAATAAAAAATCCACATTTTATGATGAATGAAATCCATCAATGTAATTACCTAGAAAAGATGTTGGATAATAATTATAATAACATGATATAATATGAAGAAAAAATTATTCAAGACTTTTGTCAAAGAGGAATCATTATGTCCCATGAAAAATATATTGGGTAATGAAAATCCCTTAAATAAATTTTATTTCTGAAGGATGTATCATTTTAATTGTATTTTATACAAAATTAATGTAAATACCTAGAAAAAAATAAATACATAATAATACCATTATTGGTTAGATATACCCACCATATAATAGTTATGTTCAAGAAGAAGAATTATAACACAGTGAAAGGTTATTAAGTTAATAAATACCCTTACAGGTTTTATAAAATTTACCTAAAAATATAAAAAAACGAAAGATATTTAGTGAAACTTCAACTATCATGAATAAATAGTGAAAATAATTGACTATGGTTATTGTTTTTATGATACATGAGATTAAAGAGCTTTCTTGGAAGTCAAGTGTAAAAGGTAAGGGTAAAAATATCAATTTGAATTCATTGAGGCATGTTACCTTCTAATTAAAATATTCTTATTGTATATAGTGTTCCTGTAGGATCATTGTATTATATTCTTATTCCTAATGATTATTTCTTTGGATTTATAATTCTTTTAATGAATCTCTCACTCCAATAATTTTTATTCATTTTCTCGGAACTTTTTAAGGGGGTTTGATGAGTCAATTTCTTTTATTATATCTTAATGGTTCATATTTTTCTGTGATAATAAAATATTTATTTCATATATTATATTATGATATTATATTTTTTTATCATTATTCTTTTAGAGATACAAAATCTTTGGATTTATTTTTTTATATAATTTAATTATATGAAGAATTATTATCATTAACTCCAAATGCATTATTTTTCTTCCATATCTTTATTCACTCGTACCATTAATGTTCTAATTTATTATTTTGGAAAAAAAAATTTATTTTTGGTAATTTTAAAATAACACTTTTCCATTTTTAAGGTGAAATATTTATCCCTCCATTTATTATGTGGGTTTCAACTATGGTGTTTACAAAACAATAAAGATGATTTTCATTTAAATTTAATATTTTTTTCTTCCACTCCATTATTAATATGGGAAACCATTATTTATTTTTTCATGCCTCTATTATTTGGATTTTTTTGAAAATTGTTTTTAAATTCATGATACTGTAATGTGATTCGTTGTTTACCAATTTTATGAAAATGTTAAAAAACATAAATCCATTTCATGTTTTCACTTACATTTGTTTACTTATATAAAAATAAATCATCCTCTGGGAATGTTATTTTCATGAATCACCATCTAAATTCCTTTATAAAATAATCATTTGGTTTATTTAATTTTTTTTAGATTATCTTACTCATAAAGTAATTTTATGTGATACCATTTGAATGTTATTAAACCCATTTTCTATACAAGATTTTTTTCTGATATTTTGAATGATTAGTTTCATGTGTAAAATTATATAAATATTTTGATGGTTAGGGTCCTATATTTCTATATAATTTATTGGTTTAAATATTATACCATATAAGAAATGTATTCACTTCAAAAATTAATCATACTTGTAAGCATGGGTGTAATTCTGTGGCTCATGACTGTGATGAATCATGAGAAATGTATTTGATTTTTTTTAATATTGTTCACACAAATGAATGTGACATATTAAATAATGATGATAAGGATTCCTTGTGATTATGGTTGTTCTAAAATTGTATGTTATTCTATGTTTCAAGAAAATATTTCATTTTTAGAACACTTGGATATTATTATTCTCCCTAGATCATATTTTTTTCCAAAAACAATAATTCAATTTTTACATGAAAAATGTTCATTCATTTGAGATGAAGTTTCCATATATCATAACTTATGGAAAATAGTATTTTTCATTATTTCTTTTAATAATATATTATTTCTCTACTCATGTTCTCTCACAAGCTTATGATTTAACCCTTGAGGACATTTTGATGAATATTTCCATCACAAATCATTAAATCTCACCCATTCATTATATTTACATTTCCTAGCTAATTATAATGGGTATAACTTATGATATGTATAAAAGGAGTTCAATTAGGGCCCAATTATAGATAAATGATCGCATGTTTTGTAAAATAAGTAGTGTATTTAGATAGTTCTCAAAAATACTAAACCTCATATTATTTGGATTGTGTGATTTTTTTTATAAGTAATGTTTAACTTATAGATATGTTTTCAAGTAAATATATGTATATCTTGGGTCATCTTAGTTAGAATCAAGACTTTGGGTAAAGAATATTTTTTTATCATCCTACCTAATAGTGCAGTGTTAGGGCACCTCATTTGGTATTATAGTAAGGTTTACTTATTTTTTAAGATTAGTTTAGTAATTTTTTAATACTGTGATGATTGAAAATTATAAAAAATTACATGGACAAATATACATATAGAAAAAATAATAAAATTTTGGTAATGTAGGTATTTTTCTTCTAGAATGTATATATACAATTTGATAACAAACAAGTTGATAAAGGCATGGGCGTGGATGCACCTAGGGGTAATAACTCTAGAAGGGATTTATTAGTATTAACTCGATCTCCACCAGGTTCACAACAAAGATGTCTAACTTTATACCTAGTTTTTAACTATTGAGAGATATTATTTTTCTATTAACATACCCTTCACAAACTATTATAATGTTTTCAAATGACATTTGAGGATAAAACAAATAATTAATTAGGAAAGAAACCCTAAAAGGATAACAACCTCACAAAACCTAAAATAAACTTATAGAGTGATATGTAAATATAATTATAACATAGTTCAACTGGATGAGTCGTATGTTGAAATTAAGGATACATTGGAGAAAACATCTTAGGATTTAGTTTCTATATTTATATGATCATTTTACTTGATTTTATTATATAATATTATAACCAATTTAGATTCAGAATTAAATTGTAAATCTGATAATAAAAATTATCTCATAAAATTTTTGTATATAGAAACTTCTATCACCATCAAGGGAATCATGTTTGGTACAAATTTATGAGATAAAAGAAAATTTCAATACATGTCACCATGCGGGAATGGAAGTGTCTTCTTGTATTTTTTATTATGAGGTGGATATCATGGGATAAAATATATCCTGGTTTACATATGGTTCCAATATATTATTTCATTAGTGAATGATAATTAAAATTGAAATTATTCAATTTAATAATGGGTTTATGTAGTTACCTGATAATGTTGAATATATTTTCCATCAAAATAACCCCTTTCACACCCAACACCAAACCAAAATGATCCACAAAACTTTTTATTAAGATCCATATAATAGTTCCAAAGTAGTTATTGAATCTCATTATATCATTTGATGTAAAAACATTATGCAATAAATACTACAACAAAATAAATTTCACTTTTATTGATAATTCACAGATGAAATTCAATTAGTATATCTAAACAACTAATGCTATCATATTATGCTTAATTTATATTTTATAAAATTATATTTTTATGCACTGGGTATTTCAATTTAAATATTTAGGTATTTTATAGTAAAATTATAATAAAATATATTATTTATATGAATAATATATTAACAATATTTGATATGGAATAATTATTGGAAATAATAACAAAGATAAATAAAATTTGAAATATTATTTTCCTATAAAAATTGATTTCTATTATATTTTATATTTTAATTTAAAAATAAAATCCATAAATTTATAACATTGAATTTTGAGTAATGAAGTTCATTTTTGGATTCATCAAGATAATATTATATTAAGATAAATATTTTTTATATATTTTTAAATGATTTATTTTTTGGTAAATAGTAAAAAATACATATTTTAAAAATACATATTTTTCAAATATAACAACTTTTATGATATTAGTTGGATGTAAAAATGACTTAAGAATTTATGAAAACATTTTCCTAGTAAAATGATACATTTAATATATTATGTTTATTTTTGAAAACCTTATATTGACATTTTAAAATCTAATGTTATATTTTTATAAAAATTTTTATTAATTAAACACTTATTATTTTAAAAATAATTATTATCACTTCTATAAATTTAATATGATGATTTTTTTTATATTTGGAATCTTAATCACCAAATTATCTTGTAAGGGTAATCATATATTTTTTTATATATATAATTTATCAATGTTTAAAAAATCTATTGTGGATAAAGTGATTTTTGTTAAATAGTCAAAACTAAGGATAAAAGGATCAAAATAACTCAAACATACACATAAAATTTGTGATTAAGATTATTATGGAATTAATGTCACCCACATTCCATTATTTCTACACGTTTGGAGCCAATTTCATTGAATGGATGCTTTTCATTTAATATTATTACAAAAATGCCACTCTCGTCAGTTATAAAAGGGAACTTCTACCAACCATTTACATGCACTCTAAAATTAGAATACATCTTTAATATATACCCATTTTACATACCAAACATTCATTACCCTCTTTTGGAAGCCCCTTGATCCATGTAAATTACCTAAATCTTCCACTTCCAAGAGGTACTCCATGATAAGGTTCAAACTATCAATGTGATTTCTACCCACTTGTTATATTTTTTGTTTTCTATAAATATACTAAACATATATTTTTAACATTATAATTTAATTAAATAAGTATTAATTATATACTATAATATTATTATATTAATAGAGTACGTGCGGACTACCACCTCGGTTGAATGATTTATTTATTATTTCATCACCACCCTACTTGGCTGTTTCTAAGAATTATTAAAATGAATTAAAATGATATTTGTGAAATATTTATTATTTTTTATGAAATATATTAATCTTTATCATGTTAATATCATACCAACTTCTATTCGTCAAAACATATTGAAACAAGATAATCATTAATTTCTTCTTTATGAATAGTGACTAAAATTTTTAGGGAATAAATATATAGATTTATAAATCATTATAAATGATCTATTATAGTACCATAGAAAATATTTGATATATTAACATTTTTTCAATTAATGGGAATGTAAACACCATTCGTTTTACTATATAATATTACTTTAAATAAGAAATATGTTTTATAGCTTCTTCCATACACAATGCCAAACCAAAATAGGCTACAACATATTAGTTTAAAATTATAATAAGATTAAAAACAATATTAAATAAAAATATAGAAATTTCGTAATATTTTTTATGTTTACAGGATAAATAAATAATATAACTTAGTTGTTCCTTAAAAAATATTTTTTTAAAGTGTTAATAAATTCAATCGACCACTTATAAATGATTTGCAACAACCTTACCTGAATCACTAGGTCTGGGATAGAATTACATGTGACCTAACGTGCATCTCCCACCATACAAGAGGCCTCTAAATAGAAGAGAGGGTCTAAATCTGCCTTTGGTGGGACTATACCATCAATTTCATTTCATAATATCAATAATCAACAATAGAGAATATAATAAATAATCAGAGTAAACTTATAGAAAAGAAAAGATGACATACACGTAATGCAATTAAATAAACTTCCATAATTTGAAAGCATATCTCAGGGAAATAAATTAGATAAAGTATAACAATGAACAACATAAAAAATGGAGTTCATTAGATTTTTTCTACTAAATCAATTCTCCTTCTCTCAACTATCCACCACATGGGAGTTTTGCTTTTCTATATCCCTTGTGTAATCTATACACACATCAAAATTCCCTATTAGGGTGTGAGGATTAGACTTGGTATGACACCACTAATATTTCCTTAACCTTATGGGGTAATGTATATTATTTTATTCCCTAATAACTATCAATGTGTGACAAACATAATAAAAAAATCCAAAATCGACCTGCAATGCTCTAACAAAACAACCATAAACCCCTAGTTTTACATGCTGTCGGTCAATACCTAATGGATAATAATGGTTTCATAAGAATCAAGGGCTAGCCACAAGGCTAGTGAATCATACTACTTGGAATCATGTGATCATGAAACATGTAATGACTTCTATTTTAGAAGGTTATGTTGTCGGAATATACATGGGATCAAGAGCTAATCGACAACCCTTAGTCATCAAGGCATAGACCTGGGTTCGATATCTAATTTGAATCTGTTAGTCATTAATTAACACTTATTAGACACCAAGATCTAATTTATATCCCTTATTCATTGAGTTGATTACACGAATTCCCTAACTCATTTTTGTATCCCTACCCTTTGCATAGATCCCCAATCATCATTTTCTCAAGTCATGTGCACTCTCTCTATAAAGGAAAACATGTCATGATGGTCCAACTATCTTGGTCTCAATGAAATATATCACAAATAATACCTATCATTATAGGATAAATGAACAAGAATAAAATATCATCATATGTAAGGTAGCACACACAATATATGTGATTAATATAAAACATGAATAACAAGTTACAAATTACTCAAGAAATCAAGCATAACATAAGGTTTCTTGGCCTATACACCCAAAATCATGCAATAATAATATAAAACTATCACCAAAATATGTATGTACATAATAATTTTAATTTAAACAGGTGTAAACATGGCCGAAAAAGGTAAGGAAACTTCATACCTCAAAATTCATCAATGATAAATGCTATGGTTAAACCGACCAAGAACACCACCTCACATATTTTTATATAAATGTCGACACTCGTGGGTTTTCATGGTTTCATAAATCCAAAAAAATCTATTTATTTCAAAAAGAAATATGATAAAACATGTGATGATATATTCCCACTACTAGATAATTTATTATTTATCATTAAAATATCACATGAGATGATATTTTGTCCTTCGGGAATAATTTTTGAATAACCATTAAGGTCAAAGAATCAGCTCACTATATTCCCCATAAGAATAATTATATTTTGATAATTTTTCCATAGTTATTATTTTATAATTATATTTTCCTATTTTATTATAAAATATCCTATATAATTATCATTGGAAAATTTTATTCCAAATTATACATTTATAATTATATTTGATTATAATCATGGAAAATTAATTATCCCCAGAAAATTAACTTCTAATAATATATTTTAAAATATTATATGTTAATTTTTTATTATTACTTCATAATTATACTTTAATAATTAATGAAATTGCCTATTTATATTTTTATAAATTATCTGGTGATAATTATCTTAAAATAATATCTTAGAAATTATAATTTGATTATTTTTTCTTATAACTTCCTAATTATCCATTAAAATTGTTTAAAAATTTCTTTTATAATATCATTTGATTATTCTATTACAAAAAAAGTTTTTTTCCTTCCAATTACAATAACTTATCCTTTGATAATTCATGAAATTGAAAATTGAAAATTTTATTTTTATAAATTTTCTAGAGTCATACAATGTGATTATCAATATATGAATATATATATATATATATATATTGATAAATTATTTTAAAATTCTCCTTTGATAAAAAAAATTAAAATTTGATAATTTTAATAATTTATCCCAAATCATACAATGTTATTATCAAATATATATATATATATATATATATATATATATATATATCTTTTGATAATTTATTTTTATTTTTTTCCAATCCAAATAAAATTGATCATTTGATAAATTTTAGTGATTAATTTTTTTTCAAGATTAAATTATATTTTTATTATACATTTTTTCATTGAAACACATAAAAAATAAAACAAATTTTGGATGAAATCCAACAATACAACATCCCCTATATAACCATGTTTTGTTCTTCAATATTTGATACAAGAGAACGTAGAGGATCAAATGAATCACCAATGACGTTTTTCCAAACCACATGTGTTATTCTACGGAAGAGATAAAACCATGGTGTATTTAACGAACAAAATATTTTTTTGTTCTTCAACTGAATTAAAACCAAATATTAAACCATTAATCATCCTATAAATCATTGTGGAGTAGATTTATTAATCCTATTAATTCATTGTCATCATTAACTTGTCCAAAATGAGTGAAAATTAAGATATGAATTTAATAGTTTCACAAAATTAATGGGATGAGTGTAAGTTTAATATAACTAAAAAATAATGTAATTACTTTAATTTTCACAAATTTATTTTTAGAAATTATTTTAGAAAATTTTGAGACATTGTGCTGAGGAAGCTTGCAATTCTATGGCCATGTGTTCTCAAATCGATTTGTTTAAAAATTATATGTTTTTAATATCATGCACAGACCGTTTTATTGAAAAATTAGAATAACTATTAAATAGGTTCCCAGATTATAAATTTTATTGAACTATATTGTTCACAGTAGGGGCATTACCATAGGATATGACTAACATTGGCCAGAAATGACCGATTGTGAAAAATAGTTTTTGGATGTAACCATAAATAAAATAATAAAATAATTATTATTTTATTTTCAAATAATAATAACTCATTAATGGATACTCATATTGGAAATATGAGACCACCATTGAGTTCATAATATGGTGTTTTCCTAAGGGGTGACTTAACTTTAGTAGTTGCGGGTCTTCAATGGAAAACTCCAAAAAGTACGTAATCATCATTAAATAATTTAATAATAAATTATTCCATTGTCATGATGAATATTTCCTTAAACATTATTATGTATAAATCCCAGGGTTAGCCACATAACCCTGGAAATGTCAAAGGATCTGTTGGGAGATCGTGGAGAAATAATCCTCTAGAGGAGATGATGACGGATCAGAGATCGTATCACAGATCGTCATTTCAATAGAGATGGAGGAACTCGTCCACGATGAAAATGAAAACATTCCACATCAACGACTAATAAAAAATTGAGGTAGGTTGTTTTATTTATTTGTGATTTTTCCCTATTCATGATATAAACAATGAATATGGAGTAATTTAAAAACAAATTAGACCGCATATCGATCATATGTTGCTGGAGGGGTTTGTAGTGGGTTAGTGGGATTCAACATGATATGTTTGTAATCCAAAATCCCCAGATCTCTATCATTGACCAAGAACACCTGTAAAATGATGGTAACCCTTTTCTATATGAATTTATCTCTCCATTCAACATGCTCTTCACCACCGAATCCCCTTCGATTCCCGTCTAGATGTTGCTATGTGGATCTGAGCATGATCGAACCCCCGGAGCGATGGAAAGGTGGATCAAAGCCCAAATTTATTAAGATCAAGACTTTAGGATCACATATTTGGCTCCTTATTAATAAATATTTTACCAGTGAATGAGGGGCATCCCCTAGAAACAGTGATACACACCACCAGATCCGGCGGAAACACCCGGTGGCTTGTGGTAGAGGCTGTGTGCGGGTGTGGCGAAGGGCTGTGTGCCCCTGGTGGGATTTTGAAAAATCAAGGAAATGGACCAGTTGGGCTGTGTGGGATACATTCCATGGTATGTTTTAATGACGATTATCGAGGGATGTAATAGGAGGTCGCAGTGGCGAGCTAGGATGCCACTCAAAGTCGCATCAGAGGATCCCTTGAAGGCAAGTCATGGGACATGCAGAAGTGGAGGGTCACCACATGAACTGTGGTACGACACCACAGAGATTGGGTGACATGACAGGAACCACACAGTCAGTGTGGACCTTGGGGACCAGGGGGCATGACTAAGGAATGCCGCAACTAGTGGGGTAAATCGTCTAGCATTGCTGAGTCGCTCGAGGGTATGGACCCAACGGCCCCATGTCTTGGGTGAAGCTAGACAAAATGGCTAAGTTGGTTCTAGTCGTACTGGACCAGACGAGGTGGGGTCAGGTCAAATAGATTGGGTCTGGTTGGATTCAGACCCGACCCTGGTCAGATTCAGAATGGATGAGGGTTCGACCTTTTATAAAACTAATCATATCATTAATACCATGTCTTTTTTGTTATCCTTTTTTAGATTTGGGACCCTTGTGGTGAGATGGTCCTTTTTGATGCTTTATGTGAGTTGTTGTGGATGTTGGCATATGACCTAGTGTCCTGAGAGGTACGTTCTCCTAGTACAAGTTTTTTACGAGCAGAATCATTTGGTTGACTATGACTTGGTGACTACATGATGGTGAGGCTGTATAACCCATTTTTTCTCTGTGCAACATTGATGGTTTGTGCACCATTGACACTCCAAGTGCCATCAATGCTCTGTTCCCCATTAATGATCTATGCACTATCTATTCTTAGTGTTCCATCGATGCTCCTTGCGCCATTGGACGCCAGTTATCTACTAATGGTTTGTGTGCCATTGATTATAGGTTTTCCGTCGATTCTCGGCGTGCTATCGATTCTACATGTTCCATCACCACTTAGTGCACCATCGACACTTTGTGCACCATCGACGCTCCCTAAACCATCAACTCTACATGCACCATCGACAATCTGTGTGTCATCGACACATTGTGGGACATCGATGCTACATGTTCCATCAACGATCCATGAACCATCATTGTTCCACACACTATTGATGTTCTCTGCACCAATAATGACCTTTTCATCATAGGAACTCATAGATCTAATGAATCAAACTGAATGTCCTTCTCTTCATTCTTTAGAATTATACCTATATGAGCATACCATACTTTATGAATTTATGTGTGGAATACATTGTGTATTTGTGAGTGGTGTTCCTTCCAAGTGTTCCGTAGTGTAATTCCTCAGTGTTTTTCCATCATAGTTTTCTTTAGTGGTGTTATTTCATAGTGTTATTTAGTGGTGTTCCATAGTTGTGTTCTTTTATGGTGGTCATTAGTGTTGTTTCATCACGGTGTTATTTCTAGGTGTTATATAGTGGGGTTTCTCCATGGTGTTTGTTCATGGTGTTCCTTCATGGTGTTCCTTAGGGGTGTTCTTTCATGGTGTTCCTTCATGGTGTTCCTTCACGGTGTTTCTTCATGGTGTTCCATCATGGTGTTACTTAGTGGTGTTCTGTAGTGTTGTTCCTTAAATGTATTCCTTAGTGGTGATCCTTTGTGGTTTTATTTCATGGAATACCTTCATGGTGTTCCTTAGTGGTGTTCTGTTGTGGTGTTCCTTCTTGGTTTTTATTCGTGGTGTTTTTTAGTGGGGTTCCTTCCTGGTTTATCTTTATTGTGTTCCATCTTGATGTTCTTTGGGGGTGATCCTTAGTGTTGTTCCTTCATGGTGTTCATTAGTGGTGTTCCTTCATGGTGTTCCTATGTGGTGTTACTTTGTGGTTTCCATCGTGGTGTTCCTCAATAGTATTCTTTCGCAGTGTTCTTTAGTGTTGTTCCATAGTGGTGTTCCTATGTGGTGTTCCTTTGTAGTGTTCTTTATTAGTGATCCTTCGTCAGTTCCTTTTTGGTGTTGCTTCATGTATTTCTTTATGGTGTACATCCTGTATTAAATTTTGGTCTGCATCATGTATTTTTGAGTAGTTTTCCTTTGTTCTTTTGGGGTGTCCATCTGAGTATTTTTTTACTCACCCCTACACGGGCTTTTCCTACATGTGTTATGTCTGGTGCATACATTCGGTGTTTTCACGGAATCCTAGGTAGACTAGGATCATGTTTTTCATAGATTTATTAGAAAGTCGAGGTGTTCTCCAGCAACATCAGACAATTGTCCTTGTACCTACCCCTCTGGTAGGGTTATCTACAGATGAATATTAAGAACATGTGTGTTCACATTTATAGACTATTAATTTTGGTTGGTTTGTATTCTGGCCCTGTTTACATTCCATTTTTCTACTATTGTACACTGTTGCTGGTATCATAGTGGTACACATGCTTGATTATTTATTTTTTCAACATTTCATTATTTTGGAATTGGAGATGCGTCTGTGTGCATGTGTACATGTACATAGGAAAATTACTCCCATTTTTGGGATATGCCTACTAGGTGCTAGTCACCATCCCCCTAACCTATTGTAGGAGGACATGTCATTGTCACAACACAAGACCCTCCTAGATGGGTCATGAAAAGTAATTTAATTAAATTAAAAAATTTTATTACATGTATATATATATATATATATATTTAAAAATATAAGAAATAAATTAATTTAATTGGGGACCTGACCAAAATCATATTGAGTATAAAAGTAATAATACATCTAAGGTATACCTCTTGTTCCATACCTAACAGTGGTATCTAATTTCTTATACAATTCACCATTTTTGAGATATGAATTTATTTTAAATGAATTAAAATAAAAAATATTATAATTAAATCTATTATTATTAGAAATCCATCCAAATATCCAACGCATAAAAATTCAATGCTCACCCAAGTGTAAAAACCACATCTCAGACCTAACAGTGCTCTTAGATTTCTCAAACGATACACCATTTGGGGGATATTAAACTATTTTCAATAATAATGTATTTAAAATTATTACATGATATATTATTATAAGCAATCCATATAAACTTTTGAATCATAAAAATGATATACCCTGCATAGGGTAAACAACCCATCTCATACCTATCAGTGGTCTTGTATTTCTCATATGACATACCTTTTTGGAGTTATACTATTTTTTATATTAAACACAAGTGTGAAATATAATATATTTAATATTTTTATTTTTTTCATCACCAAGACTTTGCATTCCTTAGAATATTTCAGTAACTAAACATCTTAGTCTAAAAATATTCTATTGAATATTCCAATGTTTTAACTAGGCTTTTACCCTCACACAAATCATTGAATACATTTATTAATTTATATTTTTTTAAAAATTATTTTTTCACATAAAAAATTTATAATTTATTAACAAGATGGTTTTATTATATTTAAAAATTCAGGATATTATAGTTATCCCCCTATATAAACTGCATATCCTTGACATGTCTCTCTATAGGTCTTTCTCAATCAACTCAGGCCACTGATCTCGAACATCAACCTCATATTGCCATGTATCTTCCACGATCGATCCATCCATCCACCGAATTTGGACTACTGGTATCATTTTTCCTCACCACACCCTCTCAAATTGTTATATGATCAACACTAGATGCTTATTATATGATTTGTAAATATCCTTATCAATGTCACACAATCAATGACATGCTTAGTGTGAGGTATGTACCTCTGAATCTATGACACATAGAACACAATGTGCATACCTTGAGAGAGAAAATAGAGGTAAAAATGATAAATGAATACCCCTATCAACGTGGTGAACTAAAAGGGTCCAAAAAATTGTGGTAATAGTTTTCCATGCATTCCTAGGTGTATGTACCCTAACTGAGGAGTCACCCACAATAATATTTGATCTCACCCAACAGACTCCAGGGGTCTCCTCTTACGGTATATATATGATCTCTATATTATTTAATTGAAGAGAAATATTTTATATATCAGATTCAATATCTCATGGGTCTCTCGAACAATACTTGGGACAACTAATGTTGCCTCACCTACCTCATGCCAATATAATGGTTAGACACATGCCCTCCCATAAACAACCTCATAAGGATCTACCCAAATTAAATATAGATAACTATTATTGCATGAAAACACAATCAGGTCTAAGTGGTGATCCTATGATCCACCAGGTTCTAGTATAAAAAATCCAAAAATATCCTTAAATATTTATATAGTCAACTCACGCTGCCTGTCAATCTGAGGATGGTACACCATGATAAATCGAATATGAGGCCCAAGGAATTTTTACAAGATCTTCCAAAATCGTGATGTGTAATGGGCATCTCTATCTGAAACAATTCTCAATGAGACTCTATACAGGTTCACATTCTCTTGGACATAGAGCCATCCCAGCTCATCCACTGAGTGGTTATCTTTGATTGATAATAAGTGAATAAACATTATTAATCAATCCTAAATCACCCATAATACATCATAACTCTTTGGGGTCTGGGGAGACAAAATAAAAAAGTTCATCATGATGTCTTCCCACTTTTCAATAGGTATAGGGAGTGGCTGTAATGAACCACCAGGATGTTGGTGAATTGCCTTCACCCTCTTATAGGTGAGGCATCGATAGATAAAACAATTAACGACCCTCTTCATCCCAATCCACCAAAACTGTCACCTAAATTCATGATACATATTGGTTACGACAGTATGTACTTCCAGTATACAGGAATTGTAACACGTAATTAGATCCTATGTAATTTAATTAGGGACTACTAATCATCCATGTTCTTGGATCACATCCCCATCATCCACCAACCATCTGATAATTGATTCATCACCAACTATTTTTTCCATTTATACATCACACTCTGAGTCTAACTTAATTATAGCAATTACCTAGTCCATAAGTATGGATGTGACTGTCAAGGGAGAAAAAGTCATAGAATTATGGTTTTTTAAGTTAATCCATCCTCTGATCATCCAATAAACTCAACAAATTCCACTATCCCTCTGTGGATGTCTAACCATGTTCCTACAAATATGATGTATTATGGATAAGATAATCTCGTATGTGATTTCCCTTCTCAGGTGCATATGCCATCTCAAAGTCGAATTCCTACAGATACTCAACCCAATGCCTATGTCCCAAGTTCAGGTCCCTCAATGTTATGACATAATGATGGATCATTTCTTCAACTTAAATAATACATATAACAATGAGGAGGGAGTGTCTCTAACACTTACAATTGTTTATCACATATTCAAACTCCAAGTCATGTGTAGGGTATTTTTTTCTCATGGGATTCTAGCTGAAGTGACCCATAGTCTACTACGTGATCTCTTTTCATCATCATTACTCCCATACCAATGATAGATGTATCGTAGTACACATCATAACCAATCAAGAATTCTAGGAGTGTCAATTTTGGAGCTGTCGTCAACAATATCATTTACTAAAGGATAGCCTCTTATCACTATTCTAACCAATAGAACATTACTCTCTCCATTTCAGTGCTGTCATGGGTTCTTAATAGTCTGGAGAAGTCATGGATAAACTCATAGAAATATCATACCAATAACAAAAACCTACTAATCTCAAACAATTTTCAGGGATGTTTCCAAGGTATAAAATCCTATACGTTATCCGAGTTTACTGATATATTGGTCTTAGACACCACAGGTCTTTGAATATTAACATATTTAATCTAGAAGTCACATTTCATTAACATGGCATAAATTCAATGTTCTCGAAGTGTACTAAAGACTATCTTTAGGTTCGTATCTAGTTTATATGAAATTGGTGTCTGGATGAGGATATCATCGACAAAAACTATAATGAAAGAGTCTAAGTATGGAGGAAAAAACTTATTCATGAGGTCCATGAACACTTCTAGTGCATTCTTCCGCATGAACAACATCACCAAATGCTCATAATGTCCATGTTTTCTCCAAAGCAGAACATTTGGAATGTAATTACCCTTAACCTGAAACTTTTGGTTTCTTTATTGAAGATCATTCTTGTAAAAACACTGATATAATTGTGGCAGATTGAAAAGATCATCAATCTAGGGGAAAAATCAGTTCTTCACCGTCACCTAGAAAAGCATCGGATAATAAATACATACTGGAAGACCACCATCCTCCTTATTAGTGAAATAATATTTTAACCCCATGTTGATGTACTATGTCAGATAAATACCTTAATTTCAAATTTATTTTTTTTATACCTTGACCTGATTTAAATCGGTTCGAGCCATACGATATTAGGCTATCAAAATAGGTTGTGCATCGAGTATGAGACCATACTCAAATTCAACTCCTCTATCAAGAGATATTCTTATGAATTAATCTAGACAAACATCCTGGTAGTTATCCATGATTGGTGAAAATGATGAGGGGGTTTCCATTGATGATTCTAAATGATCCAATCCTTCCATCAATGCATTTATTATCCCGAGCTAGCTCATGTCCGATCCAACTCTGCCTGCTCCTAGTTCCAACTCACCAATAATAAACAAAGTCTATCTATTTTGAGAAGTAAAAGATAAATTTATATTATAGTAATCAATGTTATATTAGAATTTGTTTAGATACTCCATGATGAGTATCAAATAGAAACTCATTATCTCCAGAATCGTGAATTCCCATATATGTGTGTAGTTGGAAAAAACTAGTGGACACACTTGGAAATGGTGAAGATGGTCCACTCTTGTACCCAATGGTGTATCAAGAGAGACAAAATAGATGATAACATGAATTTTAACTCATGTAAAATATATAATTTCTAAAATATGTATCAATGGGAAGAACCAATATCGAACAATGAAGTTGATAATACATAGTTGATCAAGACTGTTCCTCAAAAAATTGATGCCCCACCTCCACCATATGTTGGAGTTTGTTCGACATCATACATGTGACATACCATAGATTCCCTTCACTATCATTTGGGTGAATCACTAGTATATGTTTGATTTTTAGAACCATGACTAGATCCCCATGTCTAACCTTATCTTTTTCATGAACCTAACACCACCTTTTTGAAAAACAAATTGTTGAAGATTCTTGTTCTTTATGCACTACTGACATGTTCTATTACGTACAGTATAAAACCTAAAAGTGTTTCAATAATTTACAGATATAATGAACTATGAAAATAATTCTTAAGGGGATGAGGAAAACATACTCTAGTCCTCCTGCATACTTTTACTCTGTATCACATCTTTGGTCTTCCACTTCTTATTAATAAAATAAAATCACATAGTAGTGAGAGGAAACTCGGTCACTATCCCACTATGGGCTATGAGTAAGCCTAATACCCAATCCTCCTCTAGTCCCTTCTTAATGGTCAGGTCCATGAAAAAGACTTGTGTTTACATTCTTATGACAAAACCTTTATCCAGATATCTGAGCTTCAAATGATTTCATATCTAAAAAATTACTGCCTTTTGCACCTTATTCGCAGCTAACAAAAGGGAAATGTGATGAAACTACATAAATCAGAAAAAATATATAGATACAGTCATGGAACCCTATCATAATTCCATGATCCCTGGGATATGGTCTAGCTTCATCATTTCATGAATATACTACTCTAGAAAACACATCTTGAAGGATATCCATGAAAAACCCTCTCATCTCTCGGACTAGCTCATAGAAGTCCATCATCTCTAGGAAGATCCCTAAAAAATGAAGGTCATCAAGATCACACAACATTATTTAGGATTATGAACCTGATCAGCGATTCTGTAAAAAAAATTCATCCAGTCCTCTACATCTTGCGGGCCACTAGTTCCCTAGAAGTTCAGAAGGCAGTTGATCTAGAAATCATAAACATAGTGAGTCATGGTTCTTTGTTTGGGTCTTCCCTAAAAAGGCACTATCCAAAAATTTCATGGTTTAAGGGATTATGTAGCCTGAATTTCATATTCCAATATAAGAGTGTTTCAGGGTATATCCTCTAATACCACTGGTGTTGGAATGAGAGAATTCTGGAATTCTATAGATGGAGGTCCCATCAAACATCTCGAAGGCAGAAAATTATGAAATAGGAGAATCAAAAAGAATATAAATAGATTCTAACCAATATATGGGATCACATGAGGTATATTTTAATCATATTATGGGATCAAAGATGGTTTCGCTAGGTGTATACCCACAACCCTTGTTATACCCCTCCTAAAACTAACTCTTATCTTCATCCTTGCACGTTATTCAAAATAGTCATATATATACTAACACAACATCGCAATATGTTCAAATAATCAATTCCAATATATATATTTTATATCTTGACAACAATAATATATCACATGTAAAAACTATTCTAAAAGGATAGCCCAAATTAATTTATTAAATTAACAATGTAAAATGAATCACAACAACATGTATATATATGGCTTGTGAACAAAAATTCCATGTCATGATGTATTAACTTTAAATAAATTATATATATCACACATAACATCATGTGAATCAGCCATGGTGAATTTAATTAGTAGTCAAAGTTTAATATAAATTCACCAATATTGAAACTTAACGGTCTACTATATAGTACTGGATATGCACTAAAATTTTTCACCTACTCTTATTTTACATTTCCCAACTCAATATAAATAGAAGAGAAAATTTAGTGAATCCTAAACTCTAATAACATTTTTTAACAACCCAACACGAATCATTGGGTTCGATTCAGAATGTCACATAACATCAAGAGCATATACACTAACACAAGAAGTTATCAAATATTTGTGACAGTATGATACTATCACTGGGGATACTATACCCTCAATATCATTTCATTAGATCCATAATCAACAAAAAATAATATAATATATAATCATAGTAAACATGTTGAAAATTATATATGGAATATATGTATTAAAAATAAAGAACATCCCATGAGTGGATAACATGTACATAGGAAATAATGACAATAAAGTAAATAATTAAATAGTGGATCCTCTAGAGTCCATCCCAAACTGCTACAAGATCAATGACCATTCGCTCAGCCATCCTCCATAGTGCCACATCCCTTCAGAAGTCCCCAAACACAATCTATATGCACATCAAATTTACAAATTAGGGTGTGATTAAAAGACTCAGTAGGCCCCCCATGCATCCTTAACCTAATGTGCTCAAGTTTAACAATGTATGTTATAATAATGATTAATTCACTACAATCATAATAATACCATCCAGTATCGAGAATTTGTGCATGAACCTAGCTTCCAAAAACCCTCGGTCATACCTACATCAACTCTATACCAATGGATAATTTAGATGTCAGAATAATAAAGTACTATCGATGAGGCTAATTAATCATGCTACTTGATATCATGTCATTATGCAACTAGGCATCAATACTCATGAATGAAGTTATGTTCTCAGTATATACTTGGTGATCAAGAGTTAATCGACATACCTTTCTCGATAAGAAATATAATAGGGATCGATATCTAATGTGCATTCCGTATTCATAAAGTATCATATAATATAGATTGAGAGATGGATGATATCCCATATTCCTTGAGTTTATCACACGACATCCCCGAGGAATTGTCATATCCTAACCATGGGCATCGATCCCTTGTTTTCATTATCTCAATTCATCCATAGTTTCCCTCTAATGGATTGACGTTCTTGATGCTCCACCTATCTTCGGATCTAAAATAATATCAAAATGTAAACATATCATGCTAGGATAAATGATATATTAATACACACATACGTTTTTTGGTATTTTAATATCTTGATTTATGTGTTTCGTTGATCATTATTTACATTTTGATAAAAATTTAAATTGTTTTATGTTTTATAGTAGGATATAAATAAACTTGGAAAACGATAAAAAAAAGGAAAATTTTCGAGCTAAATGAACCTTCACACTACGAGCTTCACTTGCGGCATTACACCATATTTTTACGGTTACAATAGAGATTGAAATTTAGAGTGATGAATTTATACATCATGTATTCCATTTACAATACATGATAATTTTAGATATTAGTTTTTGGGAGAGATATGCTAGAATTCATGATGCTTGGGAGTTAAAATATTAAAATTTGTATAAACATATTACACATTTTTTAAATTTTAAGGATGATTTTTAAATGCCCTAGTTCTACATATCTTTTTTCCCTAGAATAATTAACATGGGACCCATCATATACCCCATTTTTTACAATTCTAAATTATATTCATTAATACATTATCCCATATAGAACAAATAAATAATGTTATTGTCTGTTGTTGTCGGAGACAATGATACCAATTCTTGGAATTAGATGCTACATTGTACAGTGCCCCCTAAGTTCATATCCCATTTCTGTATTCCTTAATTTTATTTTCACCTTCCCTATAATCCTATCATCACTAGGATGAGTGGGAAAACCTGCATTATGCTAGTGTTACGGAATTGATCGGGGACGGTGTAGTGGATTTATTTAATTTTATTTATTTTTGCATTTAGTTTGCAGTAATTTATTAATCACATTCATATCCCATTATTTTTATTTTATTTTTACCATTGATAGATAGATCTAAAAGTGACCATAAAATAGTTCAACTGGAAAACCTAAATATGGCATTGCCATTGTCATATTTTGTGGAAATATTTTTTAAATATGATATCATGATAAAATTGATTCGAAAGAATCCCAAATTACTAGACAAAGGGAAACATGGTATTTCTGTGTGGAGGAAGGGATACCATGGTCATTGGGGAAAATAATTATAGGCTCCGAAACAAATCATGAATCAATCTGTATATTTTCTAAAATCCAACTCCACTTGAACCATGTAATTAAAAAATGGTAAAAAAAAATTCAAAATCAATTCTCCATAAATCAATATTATTTTCATTAAACATTTGTTTATTCAAAATCAAATCAAACCAATATTCTATCACTTCTTTATCCAAATTAATAAAATTAGTTCTTTTGAAAATCTAATAAAACTAGTTTCACCGTCTCTCTAGATCAACCATGACCTACCACTATACTCATTTCAATTATTAAAGTAGCATAGTTTGAGTTTTATAAATTTGGGTTTTTCATAAACTCATAGAAAATTAATGACACCCTCTGAGCCTATAAATTCATGAACAAGCATAACATATCATCATAAGTAAGGAAGCACAAATGATACATGTGATTAACAAAATACATTAATAATAAGATGAAAATTACTCATGGAATCAATTGCAATATACGGTTTATAGGGATACACACACACATCCACATGCGATCATAATATAGAAAAATAGCCAAAATATCTCTATACATAATCATTTTAAGGGAAACATGTGTAGAAGAATCAAAAATGTATGTACACTTCCTACCGCAAAAGTTGTCAATGTAAAAGGGTGGGGATAAAGTGGTCAAGAACACCCCTTCATGGACTTATTATTAAATCATTGAAAATTGAGGTTTTTTACGATTTCCTAAGAAAAAAATAACAATTTAATTTCATATAAATAGAATATAACTTGCGGTGACATTTTCTCACTCTTGGATAATTTCGGAAATAACATTAAAATGTCACATACAACGATATTTCCACAATCCTGAAAAATCATTGAATTATCATTTAGGTCAAAAAATGTTCTCACTATATTATCTTCGAGAATAACTACAATTTTATAATTTTTATATAATTATCCTTTTATAAATACCTTTTGAAAATTTATTATAAATTATATCTTATAAATATGTTGTGATAATATTATTAAAAATTATACATTTATAAATATATTTGATAACTATCTAAGATAAGTAATTATCCAATTATTATTTTCTATCAATAATCTCTTGTATATTTTTATATGTTAATTTTAAATTATTACATTCTAATTATCATTTAGTAATTCATGAAATTTCACATTAATAATTATATAAACTATCAACTGATAATTTTCTTATAATAATATCTTATAAATTTTCATTTGATAGTTTTATATTATTACATTATAATTATCCTTTGATAATTTTTATAAACTATTATATATTATTTCATGAAATTATACTAAAAAACAAGGTAATTATTGATTTCCAATTTTAATAATTAATCCTTTGATTATTCATGAAACTACAAATTGATAAATTTATTTTAATAATCTATCTATAATCATAAAATTTGATTGTAAAAATATAATTATATATTTATTGATAATTTATTTTACAATAATATTTATATAAAAAAATATTAAATATTTAATAATTTTAATATATTATCCCTAATTATACAATGTTATTATCAATATATATATAAATATACATCTTTTGTTAATTTATTTTATAAAAATTACCTTTGGATAATCTAATGAAATTTATCATTTGGTTAATTTTTTGGATTATCATTTTATTTGAAGATTAACTTTTTTTTATTTAACTTTTTTCCTTTGAAACGCATAAAAAATAAAATTTTAAAAAATTGGGGAGAATTCTTATATAATAAAACACAATGGAAAACTCTATTGTCCTCTTGAATATCAGCTATAAGAGAACTAAATTGAATAAAGGATTCACCAAAGTGCTTTCTCAGACTCATTTGTGAAATTCCAAGGAAGGGAACAAACCATTGGGTATTTAAAGAAAAAAATAAATCATATGTTCTTCAACGAAATTAAAACCTAGATTTAAACCTTTAATCATCCTAGACACAAATGCGGAGTCGTAAAAATCAACCTATTAATTAATTTTTCTCATTAATAGGAAAAAAAATGAGTGCAAATTTTAGATTCGAATTTAATCGGTTCACAAAAATAGTTGACTTCATGTAGGTGAAATATGACTAAAAATTAATTAAATTAAATTAATAAATATTGGTTTATATATATATATATAAACACAAATAAAAAATAAATTAATTTAATTGGGGACCTAACCAAATGGTCATTTCATATAAAAGTTATACACCACCTAGGATAAAACCCACATTCCTGACCAAACGGTGGAATCTGATTTCTCATATGATGCCCCATTATAGATATATTAATTTACATTTTAATAATTTATATACAAAAAATATTAAATGAGTTATTATTGTGATATAAATGAACAAAACTTTTACTCTTAGAAATAGTATACCATGCCTATGGTAAAAAAATGTATCAGACCTATAGTCAGCCTTAGATTTTTCATTCAATGAACTGTTTCGGAGATATATATTTTAAAAAAATTAATTGAAAATATTTAAATAATTTTTTCTCATCAATGACCCATCAAAATGTCTGATTCATAAAAATTTTGTAGTATTAAAAGGGTAAACACCATTTCGGAATCCTAATGGTTGTATCATATTTTCAATACAATGCACCATTTTGGAGTTATACAATTACTCTGAATAAAATTTGCATATGAAATATAATATATATATATATATATTATTTTTATTTTGTCTACACTGACGCTTTACGAACCTCGAAATGTCACACTTACTCAGCATATAACTCTAAAAAAATTTGATTGAATATTCCAATGTGTTCACGAGGCTTTTACCCTGATGCATAGTATTTTATAAATATATTATGGGATTTTCTTTGATAAATTATTTTCTTCACATAAAACACTTATGATTTATCAATAAGAAGGTTTTTATTATACTTATAAAATTTATTATATTATCGTATTATTATGATGATATATGATATTAAAATATATGACATGCTATATTAACATTATTTAAATTAGAAATTTATATAATGTAATTATCAGAAAACGTAATATTTAAAAACGTCAATTTTCAATAAAAGTAGTTTTCTATTATATTTTGACTTTTATTTTTCAAAAATTTATTTATAAATTTCATAAATTTAATTTTTTATAAAAAAGTAATTTTTTAATTCCACATATCAATATTATCATAACTTTAATTTATTATTTTTTTTAGAAAAAATCATTTTTCTGTTAATTGTATGAAATTAAATTTCCACTAAATGTGTTCTATTTATAACTATATAAAGAAGTAAGTGTAACTCAAAAACATATAAATATGTTCTTTTAAAATGATTTATTAAGGATTAAATATGCATATTTCAAGATATAAAAATGAATTTTTAAAAATTATGTTTAAAAACATTAAAACCATTTTACAATATAAAATATTTTTGATTTTATGTGTGAATTCCCACCGATACCCGTGAACGAGGCATCGCGTGTTTAAATTTTTTCCCTTGTTGTTTTCCAGCCTTGCCTATATGCTTGTGTAGAGGTAATTTTACCATGTTAGAGGATGATTTGTTGCACTTGGATGTGTTTTTCCTTGCGTTATTCTGTTTATGATCTTTGGGTCTCTGTTTCCTTTGGCTGCTACACCTGTTTTTATGCCTTGTGGTTATAGGTTGAAGTGGAATTCATGACATTCTTGTTGCCTTGTAGATTGTTTAGATAGTTATATCTATAGGTGTACATTGGTTAGCTATGTATCACTATAGGTGTACTTGGCTTTATAGCATAATTATGCACTAACCGGCACGGGGATGAGAGAACCTGGTGCTATAGACTACAAGGGATACACAAAGTGAGCTTCCCAGAGAGTCTTAGATATTATAGACTACATAAGGGATGGACCGAGTGAGCTCCCAGAGAGTCTTGCATATTATAGAATACAGGAGGGTAGACCGAATGAGCTTCCTCAAAGAGTCTTACCTTTTTTGAATCTCTTTAAGAACCTTCCCAGGCTAGAGGAGGAATTGACTGATTGAGCATTCTTAGAGAGTCTGTGGTCTACCTGAGGATATAGGAGGCATTGACCGAGAAATCTTCCTTAGAAAGTCTATATATCTTGGGGCTAAGAGGGTTAGACCGTGTGATATTCATTAAGAGAGTCCCTGACTACCCTAGACTATAAGGGGAATTGAACGAGTGAGCTTCCCCAAAGAGTCTTATAAATGCATATGACCAAACCAGAGGGGTTAGGCTAAGTGCACTGCCTAGAGGGTTGTGGTACTTCTTGGTTAGGACCATAGAGGATGGCTATAAGTAATCCCTATAGGGTTTCCTGTTTGTTAGGTTTTTGCTTCACTGCTGTTGTTGGTTGTGGTTTGATTGCTATTATATGACCCTGCCTTACAGCTTAATGTTACAGTCTATTTCTTGTTGTTGTTGTTTACTGCTTATTGTACTTTTACCTGCCATATACTCACTGACTGTTAGGCACAAATCTTCTGGTGAATTCCTACTATGATTTTATCTCACACCTTGTTTGGGCCATGCTTTTGGGCCCAAGTAGACTATTTTGTTGCAGGTATAGACAAGGTCAAGCGCCCTTCGACTTCTGGAATTTGATTTCTTGGAGCAGGGGAGCATGGGACCATGCTTCGACTTGCGATGCTGATGAGCTGTTTACTTTTCTCTTTTGTACTTGTTTTCGTTCTATAGTTTTTTCCAGCATTGTGACTTGTTTGGCTGTTTTCCGGTTATGTATCATGAATCATTTTATATACATACCTATGTGTTCCAGTTTGTTGATTTATTCTTCCGCTGTTTATATTTTTGGTTATTACTACTTCCGCTATTGTATTTTTAATTTTCTTCTACCGTGTAATATTCCATTGAGGGCATAGTTTCCCCACTATCACACCCATGGCCTTCACTGCTAGTTGGCTGCATCTGGCATTTGGGGAAATGCTCTTGAGGCCAGGTGAGCAACCGGGTACAGGGCGCCTCTAGGTGGCTTCCGGAATCGGGACGTTACAAAGTGGTATCAGAGAAATACTTTTCTATTACTTTACTGTTTGGAGACATTAGTCCGGGATAGGAAGGATTCGGTACTTGGTAATAAGTTGTGCCCTGGAGTAGCTAACCCATGTACAGGGAAAATCCATACTACCTCATTTATTGCAGTTACTAGTTTTGATATTTTAATGTTGATAAGATTTCACCTAGAGTGATTCACATGATTTGTATTGTTGTTGTTTTGATATTACAGTTCTATTTCTGTCGCAACCCGATGAGATGAGGGTATTCCATATCATGCATCATCTAGGCTCTTGTAGAAATCACATGCCATGCATTCTTGTCATTCCATCTAGGGTGCATTAGCGGTTTCATGCTATTGTGATATACTTTGTGTAGATTATGGATGTTGTTGTGATAGTTTCTTGATAGAATCTCTTCTACTTTGTTAGAGAATGGTTTGTATTGCACTTTGATCAAATGAATGCCAAATTTTGATACTTGAGGTGTTATGGGCCCCCTTTAATCGGATGTCGGTGGATCATGATCCTGTTTTCTCTTGTACATGACTGTTGGAGATGCCAAATTTTGATTCTTGGGGAGTATGGGCCCTCGCAAATCAGAATTTGGCACCACATTGCTTGTTTTTCTGTGTTTCTGGGTATTCTGGGAGGTTTCAAAGCCACTACCCAGAAAAACCCAGAATACACGGTGAGTACTTTCTGGTTACACGCCGTGTAGTTTTCAGGCCGTATTACTGACTGTGTGTACAAGAACACGGTGATGTAGAAATAACTTCAGGAACACACCGTGTATGGAAGGTACACGCCGTGTACCGCAGGTACACACCATGTAGATTAGATCTGTGTACGCAGCCATGTCTCCAACAACACGGGCTGGGGAAGCTCAAGTAGACACGCCGTGTGGCTTTCAGAACACGCCGTGTAGTCCTGCACAGGTACCCGACCATGTCACGAACAACACAGGATAGTTTCACCTTCACCTATGAATGCCATTTTTATTCGAAACACACCGTGTAAATGACAACCCTATAGACGACCATGTAACTAACAACACGGGCTGCCGAGTTAGTGTCTAGTACACACCATGTCCCTAGGGAACATTCCATGTAGTATGAGGTTTGTTTGAATGTTTGATTTATCCGTGTAAAGAGAATCGGGAAAGGGAATAGTCTTCAAGTACACTCCGTGTGTTGGTTCATCACACCATGTTGTCGGGGTGTTACACGACCTGTCGGGCAGGGGTACACGCCCATGTCAGTGGCTTAAGTTCACACGCCGTGTAGTTTTTATACACATCGTGTAGTCAGGATTTGTGAAACATGATAGTTTCTTTCCCCTGTTCCTATTTTGTACTCCTTTGTTTTAAATATTTGTTAATCTTGATCTAATGTGTTCTTTTGATCTTTAAGATCTATTCCTCCAAGACGTCCCCAGGATGTACGTCTGTCGTCAGGCAGTGATCAGATGCCAAAAATGGCTGATCAGGGACTTCCTGTCGATCCTCTAGTTGAGCCAGCCTTGGCACCGGCTATCATACACGTCGCTGGTGCCGATAAGCAGTTAGGGAGGACATCTTGAGGATGATGCAGACCTTTTAGAGAGTGTTTCCTCCTGCCCCGTCTATGGCTGAGTTGACGCGGGTTTTCCAGCAGCGGCATCCTACTACTTTTTCAGGGGATAGAGGACCTCAGGCTGCAGAGTCGTGGATAGAGTCCACACTGACCATTTTTTAGAACATAGAGATCCCTCCTGAGAAAAGGGTAAAGTCGTATACATATATGCTCTAGGACACCGCCAAGAGGTGGTGGGTGGTGATCTCACGGTCAAGGCTTCAGAAGGATATGTCTTGGGATGATTTCCACCGCACCTTTTATGACTACTTCTATCCGGATACCCTGAGGGCTGATTGAGTGCAGGGGTTTTTGAGTCTGCAGCAGGGTACTCTCTCTGTTATAGAGTACTCATCTCGTTTCACTGAGCTGCAATGTTTCACACCGTTCCCAGTAGGGGATGAGTTGTTACTTGCTAGAAATTTCGAGGACAGTCTCAAGAAGGAGATCCATTCCCAAGAGAATATCTTCCAGTTGACTTCGATATCCTCCATCTTCAACTAGGCACTGATCACTGAGCGCAATCTAAGCGATTCTAGAGTAGTGAGCCAGGGTGGTTCGATATCCAGAGTTTGTGTTCCTCCCACGGACAGTAGGAAGCATCGCAGAGAGTCTTCTTGAGGACATCAGGGTTCATGGGATACATCTTCTGGCAGCGAGGTTGTATGCTACCAGTGCGGTAGGAGTGGGAATACTAGGCCTCAGTTCCAGAGAGATCCGATGGAGTGCCGATCTTGCGGCAAGATGGTCCATCTTCATCGTTTCGGTCACATCTTCCCACCTTTAGCTGGTAGTAGGGGTTCCTCTATGACCCCACGTTCTGGAGATGCTTCACTAGTTTCCCACCAGTCAGGGAACTGGAGTTCTTCTAGCCGTTCAGGCCAAGGTGTAGGTCATGGACATGGTGGTCAGTCACCAGGTCATCAGCGACAGTAGAGTGGATCAGCTCAGAGCGGTCATCCAGGGGTGCAAGGTCACGGTGCAGGCCAGTATTTCTCCATGGAGCAGACCTATCAGGAGAAGGATCCCGAACCTTATAGTTCGAGGTACGATCTATGTATCCTCATTTTTATCATCATCTCTTTTCAATACTGGTGCTTCCCATATTTTTATCTCTGTTGCGGTTGTGGAGAGCCTTGGGCTCTTTATCTTTTCATCCGGTGATTTTTTTACTATTGGGACACCATTGGGAATGAGGGCATCTAGCATACGACAGTGAAGAGAGTTACCTCTTGTGGTTTTGGGGTGTCATTTCATATGTTACCTCTATGTCCCAGAGATGATGGGCTATGATGTCATTCTCGGGATGGACTGGTTGGTTCCCTTCAAGGTAGTCGTTGATTGCTATCATTGCAGGGTGAGTTTCACATCACCAGAGGGTGGATATTTCCTTCATAAAGGCGAGTGGGATGTCTAAGCAGGTAGAGCTGGACTAGAGCATCATGGGATAGGGGAAGTTACAGCCCCGATTTCTAGTCTTTATCTAGATGACCAAGGGACTTCACATTTAGACATTCATCCAGTGGTGGATCGTTTTAGGGATTTCTTTCCAGAAGACTTTTTAGGTTTTCCTCTAGAGCGTGTGTTTGACGTATCGATTGAGCTTGTTCTAGGAATGGAACCGGTGTCCATTCCACCTTATAGGATGGCTACACCCATGTTGCAGGAGATCAAGAAGCATTTGGAGGAGTTGCAGGCGAAGGGTTTCATCCGACCTAGTACATTGGGGTTCTCCTTTCCTATTTGTAAAGAAGGTAGACGGTACCCTTAGGCTTGTGTAGATTATCAGATGCTGAACCAATTTATGGTCAAGAACCGATATCCCTTACTGAGGATCGATAACCTCTTTGATCAGGTTTGAAAATCCCGAGTGTTCTCGAAGATCAACTTGATTTCCGGTTAATATCAGTTGCGCGTTAGACTATCAGATATACCTCTGATAGATTTCAGGAAGAGGAATGGTATTTTCGAATATACATTCATGTCGTTCGGTCTTACGAACGTGTCTGTAGTCTTCATGGAACTAATGAACCAGGTGTTCCATCCGTACATCGAATCCTTTGTCGTGGTCTTCATGGATGATATCTTAGTGTACTCTCACACTCGACACGACCATGCCACACATCTTGGGATCATTCTGAGTACACTGAGAGTGCATCAGATGTCTGCTAAACTTTCAAAGTGCCACTTTTTGATGGATCAGATTCGCTTCTTGTGTCACATCATCTCAAAGGCTGGAGTATCTATAGACCCAGTGAAAGTGAGAGTCGTAGTTTCCTGGGAGAAGCTGAAGAACATCTTTGTACAGAGTTTTCTAGGGCTGGACGGGTACTAAAGAAGCTTCATTCCAGACATCTCGCACCTAGCAGCACCGTTGACAGGTTTGACCAAGATGGGGGCGAAGTTTTTATGGTTAGATTCTTGTGAGTCATCCTTTTAGGAGCTGAAGGGGAGGTTGACGTAAGCCCCGATACATGTCTTGCCATAGCCGGGCAAGAGCTAAACGGTTTACTGTGATGCTTCGAGTATCAGGCTAGGAGTCATTTTTATGCAGGGAGATGGATTCGTTGCGTATGGGTCTTGGAAGTTGAGGCCACCCGACTGGAACTACCCGATGCAGGATTTGGAGTTGGCCGCAGTTGTTCACTCCCTACGCTGTTGGAGACACTATCTTCTGGGAGAGAACATTGAGGTTTTCACAGACTACAAGAGTCTCAAGTATAACATCACTCAGCGTGATCTGAATCTAAGGCAGTGCAGGTGGGTCGAGTATCTTTATTCCATTGACTTCGTGATCCCCTATAAGATGGGAATGGGAAATGCAGTGGCAGATGAGTTGAGAAGACGAACTCAGATTTGGTCAGTTCAGGAGGCCAGAAGTGATTGGAAGCTTATGACTCTGTTCTTTGAGATTCATCTGGACGTTCATGACAGGAAAGGACAAACTGTCTTATCTTCTATGGCGGATACCTCTACACTTCTTGATCGGGAATGAATGAGGCGGCTATCAGACTCAGAGGCCTTGGTCCTGTGGGAGAGTGTGTCAAGAGGGGACCCAATTCCTGGATAGACAGTGGGTGAGGATGAGATCTTGCATTTCTAGGGATGTGTAGGGGTGACAGAAGACATACGCGAGGAGGCGATGTGATATTTTCATTAATCTGTTTGAGCAGTTCATCCTGGCATCACAAAAATGTATCAGGATCTTCATCGCCAGTACTGGTGGCCCGGTATGAAGAGAGATGTTGCTGGTTTTTTCATGATATGTTCTACTTGTCAGTAGGTGAATGCAGAGCATCAGCGACCAGAAGGGCTCTTACAACAGTTAACCATTCCGGAGTGGAACTGGAACGATGTCGTCAATGACTTCATGACCGGGTTTCCAAGATCATCGCAGGGAATTGATATTGTTTGGGTTATCGTTGACAGACTTACGAAGGTGGCACACTTCATGCAGATCAAGGAAACCTATAGTGTTTATGATCTGGGATGACTGTACATCCGAGATATTTTATGTATTCATGGAGTTCCACACTAAATTATTTTAGATAGGGATGCATGATTTACCTCTCGGTTCTTGAAAGGACTTCAGAAGGATTTGGGTACACATGTACTTTTGAGTACAACATACTATCCCCAGACTGATGGCCAGTCCGAGTGCACGATCCAGGTGCTTGACGATAGGATCCGAGCTTTCATTCTAGACTTCGGTGGTTCTTGGGAGAAGCATATAACTCTTGTGGAGTTTTCCTACAACAATAGTTTTTAGGCAACCATTCAGATCGAACCATATGAGGCTATGTATGGTAGGCCATGCCGATCACTCTTATGCTGGCTGGAGGTAGGAGAGGCAGCTTTGCTGGGACCTCGTCTTGTTCAGGGGACTTCTGAGTAGATATAGTTAATTCGGAAGAGGATGGCTATAGCACAGTCTCAACAGAAGTCTTATGCTGATCAGAGGAGAAAACCTCTGGAGTTTGAGGCCTAAGATCAGGTTTTCCTATGTGTCGCACCGAGGTTGGGACACAAGAGGATTCAAAGATAGGGTATCATTTCACCGTAGTACGTCGGGTCGTTTGAGGTATTAGAGAGAGTTGGGCCGGTTGCCTATTGGTTGCAACTACCTCAGAGGTACCAGGCAATGCACAACATCTTCCATGTCTCTCATCTCCGACGTTACTTCTCAGACCCATCTCATGTCTTCCAACCCGACGAGGTTTAGCTGGAAGCGGATGCGTTGTTTGAGGAGCATCCTATCCGGATTGTCGATCGCAGTACGAAGGTTCTCTGAGGTCGGTCTGTTCCTCTGGTACGGGTGCTATCGTAGCACGGGTGAGTACATGATGAGACATGGGAGAGGGAGGCCGAGGTTCGATCGCAGTGGCCGGAGCTGTTCGAGGATCCTTCTTCTACGCCTATCTAGGGAAATTCTGGGATGAATTTCATTAAGGGGGGAAGTTTGTCAGAACCCAGATCTTCGTTTCAGGTATGTCTTTCCTTTTTTGTAGTTTTTGAGTTTTTTTGGAGTTTTTGTAAAATTTAGAAGTACAGTCCGTGTACTCTTCCTCGTCCCGAAGCCTTGTGTTGGCCATGCCCGGTCCACACACACGATGTGTAGGGGTGACATGGTGGCCAATTTTGGCGGAGTACAAAAAAACCACTACATGTTGTGTACATTAAAAATAAACGCAGTGTACATTTATTTTTTTCACTAAACAGACCGGGGTAACACCTCATCGCGATATTTGTTTTCTTCTAGGTCAGGTTCATCCGAGAGCAACCCGTATGGCCAAATATTCCTTGAGATCCCACCTCTCTGTCTGATACCCGATTTAAGCATGGTCGATTGCATTGGAAGCGCAGCAGTGAGTTCTTCCTTCATCTTGATCCTTGTTTTCAATTTCCTCCTCTTCCGAAAGTTATCTAAGGTTGAATTTTTTGTGCGTTTTCTCATATCTACAACGTTATAGGGAGAATCATCCATTGTGGTTCAAGTATATCAATCTCTTAAGACTGAGTTAGGTGGTTTTTACATTACCATTCAATGTCCTGGAGTTTATGTGTCAATTCCCACCAATACCCGTGAACGAGGCATCGCATGTTTACAGTTTTTCCCTTGTTGTTTTCCTGTCTTGCATGTCTGCTTGTGTAGAGGTAATTTGACCATGTTAGAGGATGATTTGTTGTGCTTGGATGTGTTTTACCATTATTTGTTCTGTTTACGACCTTTTGGGTCTTGGTTGCCTTTGGCTGCTACACCTGTTTTCATGACATGCTTGTTGCCTTGTAGACTGTTTAGCTATGTAGCTCTATAGGTGTAATTTGGTTATCCAAGTAGCTATATAGGTGTACTTGGAATTATAGCATTATTATGCACTGACCAGCACGAGGAGGAGAGAACCTGGTGCTATAGACTATAAGGGATTGACCGAGTGAGCTTCTCAGACAGTCTTAGATATTATAGACTACAGAGGGGATGAACCGAGTGAGCTCCCAGAGAGTCATGGATATTATAGACTACAGGAGGGTAGACCGAGTGAGCTTCCTCAGAGAGTCTTACCTTGTTTGAATCTCTTTAAGAACCTTTCCAGGCTAGAGGAGGAATTGACTGAGTGAGCTTCCTTAGAGAGTCTGTGGTATACCTGAGGCTATGGGAGGAATTGACCGAGATAGCTTCCTCAGAGAGTCTCTAGACCTTTGGGCTAAGATGGTTAGACTGCGTGATCTTCTCCAAGAGAGTCCCTGACTACCCTAGACTATAAGGGGAATTGACCGATTGAGCTTCCCCAGAGAGTCTCATAAATGATTATGAACAAACCAGAGGCTGAGTGCACATCCCTGAGGGTTGTGGTACTTCTTGGTTAGGACCAAATGGGATGGCTGCGAGTACTCCCCATAGGGTTTCCTGTTGTTTAGCTTTTTTCTTCACTGCTATTGTTGGTTGAGGATTGATTGTTGTTGTATCATCTAGCCTTACTGCTTACTATTAATGCCTATTGCATTCTATTGCTGTTTACTGCTTATTGTACTTTTACCTGCCATATACTCACTGACTGTTAGGCACAGATCTTTAGGTGAATACCAACTGGGATTTTATCTCACACCATATTTGGGCCATGATTTTGGGCCCAAGCAGACTATGTTGTTACAGGTATAGACAAGGGCAATCATCCTTCATCTTTTGGAACTTGATTCCTTGGAGCAGGGGAGCATGGGACCAAGCTTCAGATTGTGGTGCTGATGAGCATTTAACTTTTCTATTTTGTACTTGTTTTGGTACTGTAGTGTTTTCCAGCATTGTAAATTGTTTGTCTGTTTTCCGTTTCTGTATCTTTCATCATTTTATATACATACATATGTGCTTTACTTTGTTGATTTAGTCTTCTGATGTTAATATTGTTGTTTATTACTGCTTCCTCTATTTTATGTTTACTTTTCTTCCACTATGTACTCTGCCCATGAGGGAATAGTTTCCCCACTATCACATCCAAGGTCCTCACTTCTAGTCAGTAGCCTATGGAATTTGGGGAAATTCACTTGAGGCCATGTGACCAACCAGGTACGGGGAGCCTCTGGGTGGCTTCCGGAATTGGGATGTTATATTTGGGTAGGGAGAGCCTTTTTAGATGAGTCACATGTATAGTACATTATAGATTATTGATGATCTCCTAGGTTCTCCCATGTTGTATGGAATTTATTAACATGCAACAGGTGATTAAGATGTAGATGCTGGTTGGTTATTATCCTGTGATATTTATTCCATTCTTTTTGTTTTGTGTTTGTTGATCATGTTCCCTTTTGTAGTGAGGCTTTTTTCTAAAATTGATAGAACTGTTTAATGTGTTTTCTAAAAAAGGTTCAGAAATTTTTTACAATCCATTCCTCCCTTTTTAAATAAGAGAATCACCTCCATTAAAATAATAAAATATTCCTTTTTAATAGTTAATATGGTTTTTTTTTGAAAAAGGGAAATTGATCTTGATTTTCATTAAAGGTTAAATGATTGAAAAACATAACTTTATATATTGTATTTTAAACATGAAATTAATGTTGTTTAAGCGAAATAGGTAGGGAAATAAATTTATTGTTCCTGAATTGTGAGTTTTAATACTCACTCCTATAGTTTTGTATTTGTTTTTAGCTCCAGTGTTGCTTCTTGCTTGTATTCAGTCACCGTAGTCAGATACTGTTTTTAGGTTAGTGGTGACCTATGGGGTCACGTGAAGGTATGCACGGTTTTATTTTTTTTACTATCACCACTATTTTTAGTTTTCATTCTTTTAGTTCCTTTTTATTTTTCGATTTTTTATTTATTGGCCAAATCTTCCCACCTATATAACTGTGATGCTCGAAACTAGTATCTTGCCTGTGGGGATCAGGAACTCCCTTTGGGCCATGCTACAGGATGGATCGAGTGACCGGTTAATTGTCGACCAAGGTTGTTTGTGACAAAATTATATCCAAAAAATCCATTTTTATTTGCTATATTTTTTAGTTGGAGATTATGAATGGAGGGTCTCAGTAGGCAGGTCATGTGCTAGTAGCCGATCACAACCACTCGTGATAAATCCTGAGTTACCATGGTTTGTTTGGGAATTGAGTCCTTTTCGTATCTTAGTTTATTTTGGAATGACGGATGATAATGGAAATAAGCTGGGGTTATGTAATGATCTCTAATGGAGTAATAACCCATGTGAAGTCCAAGTACATTGTTTAAGCTCTTCCTAGTTTTTTATTCTTACTTTGTACATTTATTACTATCATTTCACCGGGTTATGCATAACTACTAGTTTTTCTTTCTGTTGGTTCATTATAATTTGTGTTTTGTTTGTTTTAAATTGGTGTGAGCGTATTCTAAAATTTTAAGTGGTTTTAGAATGAAATAAATGATTTTTTTGAGTGGTTTCAAGTTTTTAATGTGTATTTTAAAATAATAATGTCCTTTCAAAATGAAACTACTTTATTTCAAGTGGTTTTGAAATTTTTAAAATGTGTTTTAAATGAAATATTTTTTTGTTTGATAATTTGGCTCATGCTGGGATTTGATAACAAAAATATATGTGGCCCTTTGTAATCATTATGGAAGGTGGAATGTGTGTAGGCTATGTATGGAATTTTTATGGGGGCACTTGTCCGTGGATGAAATGGGTGGAATGCATGGACACACATGTGGTGGATCATTGGATTCCAAGGCTGAGGATTATGAATCTGATTGTCTTGGAAACTATTTTTTATTTTATAATGTGGGGTTTGTTTTGTGGAATGTGGTTTTCTCTTTTGTATGTGTGTTAAAATAGGATTATTTTGAACATAAAAATGGAAATAGAATTTTTGAAAAGGTTATAAATTTTTTTTTAATTTTTTGGATTTGCAGGGCTATTTTTTCATCTTGAGGTGTTTATTTGGGTTTAGCATTCAATTGATGTTGTTTTCAGTTTTCATTTTTTTATGGATTAGAATGCACCACCCAAAAAGGTCCCTCAATGTTCTAGTGAGCCTTTCTATGTGCATGAGTTTTCTTTTATGTTTACATTATTTTGTAGTGTTAGCGGTCTGTTAGAGGTTGGTGTATGACTTAAAGAGGTAGATTATTTCTTCATGGTGTTTGGAGCTCTCAGGGAAATCATGGATCATGCGGTATTGGAATTGTTTGAGAGTCCAAATTTGGACATGTGGAAGTTGGTTTTTCCATCATTATTAGAATTATGTGTGTCATAGGAAATGTATGACACTACATTCATCTGAGGGTTAATACCTGAGTAGGTGAATTTGAGGAAGGTGGAATAGTTTTTTTATGTTCTGTATGGTCAGTGGTTGGTAAAATTTTATGTTGAACACTTTAAATAGATGGTTCCTGGGGTGAAATCAGTGGTGGTCAGAAATCTGGAACCTCTTGTTGTTTATAAGGGTCATCTATATGGAATGAAGTGTCGGCCAAATGAACCAATTCCTATGGAGTATTATTTATTGTTTCTTTTATCTAGTTCATCAAAATGCTTCCTAGTGCTCCACTAGTGGGGTGTGATTAAGAATTTGAAGTGTCCTTGTCACATTCAACCATGGTCCTTCACTCGATGGGGTTTTTTGGGTCATTTAGAGAAGTCATGTTGGAATAATTTCATGAATAAGAAGCTGTGATTGAGGGATGATCATACCAGACTATGAGGCATGACATACTTCATCCATCAGATCCCTAGCCTTAGGTCACATGGTGATGCTTGAACACAGTAAGGGTTCTCAGTGGTATGGGAGACTATTTCCTTGTTCTTTATCATTTTCCTTGGAATAGAGACATTGAAGGTTTCTTATTCATTTTCCCAAACCATTTTATGTTCATCATGTCTTTTTATGGTTATGATTTATTTTTTATATTGTTATCCCAGAATTTCTAACTGTTCGAATGTATATTTTGGAGTCATTTTTCTTTGTTTTGGGATGTTTGGCCCTCACATGGTTTGGTTTCTCTTTTTTGTTTGAGTTGGGCTCATTTGGAGATATATTTGTTTTGGAAGATTGATTTTTCAAGGTCTGTTCGTGTATTCTTTTTGGTTTGAATTTATTTTTTAGGGGTTTCCCTAGTTTTGGGAATATATGTTTTGTGGTGTATGGTTTCGATCATGCTAGGGGAGTTGAATAAATATCACACCATGAGTTTCTAGCCTCATTGGGAATTTTTTTAGTTAATGTGGAGAAAGGTTTGTGTTTCTTCTCTCATTATAGTGTCCCCAGTTTCCGGGATCCCTCATAATAGGTTTGTTATTTAAGGCTTGGTGGCTTTGTTTGGGTTTTAAGGTTCCTGAGCGAGTAGGGTTCTTGTGGTGGGGAGAACCCCATTATTTTATCCACTAAATCATGGGCATTAGTTTCCTCATTAATTATCTAGGTGTGATTTTTTGTAGAGTATTGTCATCCCAAGATTCATATTTTTCTTTTGTTTTATCTAGTCATACACTCGAGTTTTGGTTAACTATCAACTTGGGGACTTTCTGGGGGCCAAATGTTCTTGTAGTGGCCAGAATTGTCACACCACCGACCATTAAAATTATTTTATTTTATTATTTCACAGATTAGTATTTTCTTGTTGATGATTGATTTTAGTGGTGGTTTAAAAAATTCTTGATATTTTCGGAATTTGGTGGGTTTTGGGTCGGGGCACGGGCCCTGCATGGTTAACGGTAACTATTCGGTCAACCTTGGTGATTGTACAGTTACCAAATATTTAAATAAAATAAAATTTTATGAAAATAAACTTTAAAATATTGTTTAAATAATTATTATTATTATTATTATTATTATAACATTATTATTATTTATATTATTATGAATATTATTTTAATTAGTATCATTATGATCATTGTTACTATTATTACTATGAATATGATTATGAATATGATAATTATTATTATAATTAATATTGTTGTTGTTGTTATTATGTATATAATTAATATTATGTTATTATTATAATTATCAATAGTATTAGTATTATTTTTGTTTTATTTATGATTTTATAAATTAATTTTTTCTAATCTTGCCTCTCCTCTCCCCTTTCAACCTGACGATGTGACTCTTCCCCTACACTCTTCCTCTCACATAGCCACTCCATCCCACTACTCCTCCTTGTACCACACCCTGGTACCAGACCTCCATCTCCATCTGCACCCTCGACAAGTCCTCCTTATTAGCCGGATGTGCCTCCACCTTGTGCTGGACCTCCTCCAACATTTAATGCGCCCCTGTCATCACCCTCGACCCCACCAACAGTTTTCTTTTTCGGTGTACCTCCCTCACAAGAAATGACCCCCCATACTGGATCCTCTCTATCACACGACTTCCCCTTAGTGATTCCCTTGTCATGTTTTATTTCTATTTCATAGAGAACATTGGGTTTGGTCAAACACTAATCACTGTTGTTTATTATTTTTGAGGTTTTCTAGGATGATAGGGGTTTGGTTAGGTCTCTGGAGTGTTCACTCTCTTGTTTTATTGTTTCATTACATCAACACCCCACTGAGGTAGGTGTTTTCATGTTCTTTCCTTTTCGAATGAAAACCATTGGTGCTTGAGTAGTTTCAATTAATTTTTAAATTTGGCCTTCACCTTTATTATGCTTATGGAATGTTCTTGGTAGTGTTTACTTATTGGTATAATTTACCAAAATGGATTTTTAGATTATTTTTTATCTATGACTACATGTATACTTATCTATTTGGATTTGAATAAATTTAAATTTAGTTTAAATTCATAAGTTAAATGAAGTGATTAGTTTTTTCCAATAACAAAATTTAATAGAATTTTTTTGGATTGTGTTGGGATGGATTTATGGAACATGTGGGATTTATTGAAATGTTTTATTGTTTTAGTGGATGGTATGTGTTGTTTTCCTTGAAAACATGTTTGGGGAAAGACCACATGTGCCATTTCATTGGACTTCAGAACATCTATGGGTGCAAGAAATGCATGAATGGATGGGCCATAAAATGATAACAGCATTGAAAGTAGTTCTTTTCTTGAACTGTGGTTTTCAAAAGAAAATGGATTCTTTATATTCTCTTCATAAATCTCATTATTAAATTTTTCTACAAATTCATAAAGGACTTGTGTTATTTTAAAAATGGGTTGGGAAGTGTCGACTCGCTCGATGTTCAAAAAAGTGAATGCGTTATTTAGAGTTAAGAGTCTCATTAGAATCATTAAGTGCATTATTAAGGATTCATATTTCTTTTGTGATAAAATTAGTATTGGAGTAAATTCCTATTTGGCATCACATTCATGAAAGTTACAATGTGGATGTGGTATTTGTTGTATCTTTTAAAAATAGTTGTAGAAATTTTGGTAAATTCATTCTGGGTGTGAATAAATTAATGGTTTTTTTGCACTACTGACCTTTAAAATAGTGTTTTCCAATAACATTATTTTCTTAATAGTATCATGGGTTTCTGAATCATATCTTATTTTTTTATGTCATAATTTTATTTTTTAGTTTTATGGTGTTTATGGATTATTATTTTTTATTTAAGGTTTTTTGGTCACTGATTTATTATTTTGTGTAACTAAGTTTAAGGCAATTCACCTGTGTGTGCATTGGTAAGTATATAAATATGTCACAGTTTGTGTGTGTAGGCTCCCATGTTATTTGTATATTCATCCACGACAGTGTATATACATGTTTGGGTCAAGGTGTACCTATGTGTGTGTGTGTATATATATGTGGAAATTCATACGTAGGTGAGTGGAGATGGGTATATGAATATAATCATATGTGTAAGGATCCCATTGCTCACGTTCATAGCCATGCATGTGTGTTCATATGGGATAGGATTTCTTATATATATGTCATGATGCATTTTTTCAATGGGGGAGTTGTATATCTTAGATATAAAGCACCAAGGGATTAATGTTTAGTTTGGCTCAACCCTGAGGTAGGTTTCCCTTTTCATTACATTTAAATTTATAGAATCAATGATTTCATGATTTTCACACTCTTATTTAAGGATAATTAATAATTATTGTATTTTAGAATAAATGCTATTTTTGAAATATAGTCATTTACTTTTTTTATTTTAATTTCATGAAATTTCATATTAAATGTGCATACTATGTGTTGATGAAATGGCACATTGAAATTTATAAATCTATTGTAGGTTTAAAATAGAAACATTGGTTTCTTAAATGGGTGTCTTATTAGATATTTGGTTTTGAAAATGGTGTTTGTTGGTCCTTTTATATATGGTATAGTGTCGAATGGTTGTTTAAGGCTCGTTTGGTAATTTTATAAAATAAGATTCATTGAAAATTCTTTTTGAGATGCTCCTATTTATTTCATGGATATTGATGTGAGGGGGTGGTCCTAGGATGGGACATCCCTTGTGTGTTGATGGATTAAGTAACGAGAGGAAAACCCTTGGGTGATTTGGGGGGTGAATGTTGTGTGTGTTTCTTGTGACTGATGCATACATGTGTGGTTGGTTTCTGGTTTGTTTTGATTGGATCGTCCTTTTTTGTCTGAACATGGGAACCTAGAATATCTAGGGAATTCTCGTTGAATGATTGTTGATGCAGTATAGGTTATTACACTATCTAATGGCCCATAGAAGGCGGTTATATTTTAATTATTGATATGTGATAGAGCCCCTCAATCAGGCCAGGTAGGTATGTAATTGAGTGTTTGGGCATTATGACATGATCAAGTAGGGAATTCCTTCAGGATGAGTCACAATTATAGTACGTGCTAGTTTATTCACGAGGTCCTAGGTTCATCCATGTTTTTTATAACATAGATATATATAGTGGATGATTGATATGAAGATGATGGTTGGTTAATCTTGTGTTATATTTTTTCCATTTATTTTTTTGTATGATTGATGATCATTTAACCTTACGTAGTAGTCCTTTTATCTATTAGTGATAAAATGGATTCATGTGTTTTCAAAAAAAAATTTAATTTTGTACATTCACTCCCTCCAATTTAAACTATGAACATCACCTCCTTTAAAATATTAAACAATACCATTTGAAAAGGAAATCTTGTTTTTATTTGAAAAAGGAAAATGGAACCTGATTATCATTAATAGAAAAATGTGTGAAAAACATAATTTTTTATATTACAGTTCACACATGAAATTAATGTTTCTTTTTTTAGAGGAAATTAATAAGGAAATAGATTTCTTAGTAATGTAAAATGTGTGTTAATACTCACACCTATTGTATTATCAATTTCTTACTATGGTACTTTGTATTGCTCAGATTCAATCACTATAGTGAGATGTTGTTTTGAGGTTAGTGGAGAACTTTAGTGTCATATGGAGGTATGTATAGTTTTAATTTTTCCCACCACTACTGATTTTTTTCATTGTTCAATTTTATTAATTAATTAGCCTTTTATTTATTGACCAAATCATTCCAACCAATATAATTTTGCTATATCGGACTATTTTTCAGCATGTGGGTATTGGGAACACCCTTTAGGCCATGCCGAGGGCCGGCTCAGGTGACATGTTCATGGTCGACCCAGGTTGGTTCATGAAAACCCCTCATATTTCCAAGTACCGTATAAAAATCATCACAAAAAATGATTTACTAAAATGATTGTAGAAACCAATTAGCCAATTCATAACCTGATTAACAAATAAAAAAGAAACATGTTCTATAAAAAGTACATTAAAAAATGATTAACCCATAGAACAGAAATGTGTTCGATGACAATTCCTTTGAAACATGACTAACCCATGGAAACGAAATGGGTTCTATAAAAATCTATTTTAAACATGAATAACACATGGAAATGAAATCGTTTCCATAACAATATATTTGAAACATTAATAACACATGGAATGAATATGGGCTCTATAGAAATCACTTTTGAAATAGGATTAACCGATGGAAATGAAATGGGTTTCATAAAAATATCATTAGGATATATCAAACCCTAGGAAATTAAAATGGCTTCATAATAATCTTTTTGAATCGTTATTTGTCCAAGGAATGGAAATTGGTTCAATGAAAATATATTTTAAACATGATTAACGTATGGAAAACAAATGTGTTCAATAACAAAATCATTATAGAAAACATAATCCATCCATAAAATAATAAATATGGTATCAATACAAAACTATTCCCTGGGTGGATAAGTAACAAAAAATATTTTTGATGATAAAGAATGGAAAAAATATTAAAATATTCTTAAAAACATTCATGAGTAAAAAAACATTTATTCATTCAAAAGTGTCCCATACCATCTTGAAACATTTCAATCATAATCCCTTTAAGGGAATAAAATTAAATAAAACTTAGAATATAATAAAATTAATGATATTCATGATTGTCAATAGAGTAGTATATACTTCTTATAAAAATAATTAGGTGTATAAAAAAATAATTCTCTGTCATGAACCAAGCTGGGTCGCCATCCGACCGGGCGCCCGAACCGGTCCACAACATGTCCCGAAGGGCAGTCCTGATCCCCATGGGCTGGTGCAAGTGCCCCGGTATCAAGAGTTACATGTGGGAACAGTTTACCCAAAATAGTAAAAACATAAACACTAAAAAATGAATTAACTAAAATAGAAATCAAACAACCAAACATGAACTTAAACCAAAAACATGATTAATGATTACAACTTGACTCAAAAAATCCAAAGGTAATGAGAAAAAAATCTGAAACAAAAATACTAACTCAAACCTCCAAGAAACATGAGTTGCAACAACCTCACGCCACGTCCACCAAACTAACATGAGGGTGCCACTGACAACCCGAACCACATATTCTATGTAGGATTTCTCAACCTAGAAAGAAAAAGAAATAGGATCTACATATAGCCAAAGGTGTATTTAGGGTGTGTGCCAAAAGCCCAGTATGATGCCACTGAAAAAAGTTACATGTATAATTATTAAATGACAAATCCATTTTCAATTTAACAAAATAAAAATAAATAATTTCTTAAACAATTTTAATGAAAACAGTTTTTAAGGGAATATACTCTAAAGGAAAACAACCTAAATTAACACACACACACACACACACTTTCTTGGAAACACAAACGTCACACTATGTTCTGATGGTGACCGCAATGAAAAAGGGGAGCACAAAAAATGGCATAGGCCCTAAAGATACAATCATGAAGTGGGACCCTAAAAATCACGTATCGGTTAACAGCTTAATAGGAAACACAAAAAAATATATTATCATGCACGATCAACTAGTAGGGAAACACATCAATAACCTAGTGGTCTTCAATACTCATCCAAAAGATTAGTTAGTGCTATAGTCGTCAATCCAGCTAAGTGAAACTAGGTCAATGCCACTTTGGTGTCACTACTACACTAGTCCTAGTCTTCCCACCTAGTACCACGGCTTATGGTTTGATCTAAATTAGTTTAGAGTTCATGTCACATGTCATTATCATACTATCAAACCCAACAAGATACTACACATGCCAAAATGACCATATTTATACACTAGAACCATTTGAAAAAGATACGACCACTAAAAAATTTCCAAACACATTTCACGCCATTTACATAACCTAATAACCCATTTAAAAAGTTTATAAAGCAATTTCAAAAGAGTGTCACATGGTTTTACACACACAATAGTAACTATTTATAATTCAAAAACACATTCCAACATTGCATGCACTGAAATAAAATTTTAATGTTTGACCTGCACCACCCAAACAGTTTTATAGAAAACCTTACACCACATGTATGACGCATTTTCACATACTTCACAATTTAATAAGCCAATAATAAAATCTTATGAAACAATTTTAAATAAGTAAGTTGGCAACACCCATTAACCCACAAAAAACCATCTTTTATGACCAAAGTCACATGATGTCATGACAAAAATATAATTCACAGCAACTACACAGATTAATAAGATAACAATACAATTCACGAATATCTAACTACCATATATGAGTTTTCTTTGGCAAGCGCATAGATAATATAAACATGCTACCAAATCCTTCAAATCGAATTCAAACTTCAGAAAATATCAACTTTGCACTACAAAAAATAATTAAATAATATTTTAAATTAATCAAACATGAAAATAAAATTAATCAGACAATAATTATGTATGGAACTACTTACATCGACGTATAAAATCCAAAATCTTGTGTGAAATTTCAACCACACCTAAGAAGCACCACAAACGGATTGAATTGTATCCTAAAACAAACAACCGGACCAAAATAAGATTCAATATGGTACCCTAAAAAAACATCATACCTACAAAAAAAGAACAATGACTCAAAGAAGAAGATGGAAGAACCTATCAAGAGGGGGTTGCTCGCGCAGAAGGAGGGAAAAGTGTCGAAGGTGTCGTCGGGGTTGTCATCGGCCAGGAAGGGGAGGTCGCTGGTATGGGTCTATACGGGTCTGAGTGGGGAACATAGTGTGAGGGAGATGGTAGAGATGGGACGGACAGGGTTGGGGGTGCTGGAGTTAGCCAAATAGAGAATGTAGGGTCGGTACATGGAGGCGTTTGGCACGATGGTGGGTGTCTGGGGGAGAGGTTTGACGGTGGAGTAGTAGGGGAGCAGAGCGTCGGCTGGAGGCCATGGCGCAAGGGAGTCGTGCGAGTGGGCTGGTGGGTTCTAGGGGGGTGGCGTTATGGTCTTGATGGGGGTCCGGGCTGTTGGCGCAAGGGGAAGGCCGTATGGGGAGCTGTAGGGTGCGGCTGGTCTGGAGGAGACAGTGCGATGGAGGAGTGCAGTTAGGAGGGAACTGGTCTAGGGAGCGGGGCGCGTGATACCTGCGACGTGAGGGAGATGTAAGGGATGGAAGACAGCGGCTGGGCATGGGGTGGGGAGTGCGGAGTTCATGAGCTATGATGGAGAAGGGGGTGCATCATGACAAAAATAGGAACCCTAACAACACTAGGAAATAGAGGAAAAAAAATTATAAAATAGAAATGAAACTAAAATAAAACTAATAATATTAGTAAAGTAAAATAAGATTAATAATGATAATAATAATTAAAATGATAAAACTAAATTGTTGATAATAAAATAAAATAAAAAATAATAATAATTATGATAATAATGATAATAATAATAATAAAAGCATCCTAGAATGATAATAATCTTATTACTATTATAATGAAAACTATTTCTTAAAGATTATTTAACCTTATTTCCATTTTATTTCAACTTCATTATTTATTATTAATTAATTATCTCGTTATTTTTTTAACTAATTAATGAATTTCAGGTAGGCCACATGATCTCAGAACCATTCCTTTCTCAAGAGTCCTATGACGCAAAACCGAAAACACTAATAATAATAATAATAATAATAATAAACTAAAATATGAAAAATGATAATGATAATAATAAAATAACAACACTCAATTGATGATAATAAAATAAAATAATAAGTTATACCAACTATGATAATAATAGTTATAACAATAATACTCACATCCCTGAATAACAATATTATTATTATTAGCTTTAAAAAATCTCTTTTATATAATTTTTATTTCATCACACTATTAATTTTATTTCTTTTTTATTAATCCATTTTATTTAATTAGTTGAGCACTGAGCAGGGCGTGCAGTGAATTGGGAGAGGTCGCATGGTGACCCAGATGAGGCCGCTCGGCTTCGATCGCGGTGCGCTTGATGCAGTTAAGGCCAAAACATGAGTTTTTAAATAAGTACTGAAAATTTTAAACTGACTCCAAACTGAACCCTAGTAAAACATATATAGGTCTAGAAAATAATAAAATAATATAATTTTTATAAATTCATAGTGTGACAATTATCCCCACCATAAAGCGTTCCTCCCTCAGAAAGCCAAAATGAGACATAACACAATGCGGCAATTAATACCCCCTAAGGATAAAAGTGGAACCCTGTGAAAAGTAAGTGAAAAGAGGTAAGTGCGCCATGCTTAGAGAAAGTGACACAAAGAAAACATCAAGAAACACATAAAAAGTCTATCAAATATGGGTTTCCTACCCCCAAAGTGCTAGAATGCCTCTAGTAGACTATTCAAGGAAATTAACTCTCACAACCATGGGAAGCAACATCCCAAGTTGAAACATCGCAAGAACTATTAAACGAAAACAACACCATTTTTCTAGAATGAACAAAAAATATCAAACCATGTACAAGGAACACTCTTATCTCTTATAACCAAGTCATCTTTAGAAACATAACCAAAATGTCAACATGGGGAATATCGAGGGGCTCTCCAACATTAATAACTTACCAAAGCCCAAGAGGAGACTGGAAAACCAAAATGAGGAGGTCCGAGAAGACTCGCCACCATTAAAGAAAAGTCCAACATCGATTCATTCCAGATACATTCATATAAGACCCAACGTGGGTTCACCCCATTAGAAATAATAGAAGATAAAAAAAATTGAATTTTTCCCAATGGTGACCAAACACCCCACCACAAGGGGTGGGTAGGGAGGGGCCTGACCACCGGGCATCAAAACCACAACCTAAGACCAACCATCATCTTCATGTCCCTGGATGAGAACTATTCAAATTTGAGACCAATTTAACTAAAATATCCCATAAGGACCATTAGAAGCGATTTCATCTGGGGGGACGCAACCACTCGAAAATTAAGGTAACAATACAATCATGACTCTACATAGTCACAGAATCCTTATGCACCCAAATGGTTTCCACAGAATAGAATAACAATAGAAAATAATTTAAACTATCATTACTTTTAGCACCGATGATAGAAATAATGTCGAAGTCTCATACACTCTTGGGGTTCCTGACCACATGCCAGCTTCACTATAGGGCCTATGGTTAGAGCCTGGATGTTTGAAGCATCTCCTGCCTCGCAGCCAGGTATTTAAGACAAAAAACGGAGCTTCTCCTTTTTGGTATCGCACACAACCACACTGCAACTGGGGCAACACCAACAAACCAAATTCACCACGACATCCAACTACTCCCGCATGAAGCATTTACCAACACAGGGGTTTGGATGATGCACAGGCATCACCACTTCACCTTAACTAAGAATATTAAGAAATAAAGATGCATAGAAAACACTACTCTTTGGATAGAAATATGATAACACTCCAAGGGGAGGATGCACTCCTATGAAAACAAGGATTTTCAATGTGTTCCACGAAATCCCCGTTTTCTCTTCAAGAGAACTCATGATGCAGACGTCACCAAACATGACCCATGTGGCCAATGGAATCACTACAAACCTTTCAAAACATCAGTCAATATAGATAATTTGGAACCGCCTTCACCTTTCCATGCTAAAATACCTTTCACCATTTCTAGGGGAACCTTCAAACAGACCAAAGCCAAATTTTTTGAAAATAATCAAAGCTAGTGGGTTGCACCAACACCAATGGTGTCCCATGGGCATCACACATGCATGTTCCCATAATTCACTGGTACCCACCTCATGTCCATCAGGGCACTCATCCACTCATGCCATTAACAATTTCTTTTTCCATATACACTCATGCATGTGTTTTCCCATGCGAACAACACAAGTCAAAACTGGACATTTCATTTTTCAAAACAAAAAATTCAACCCAGACTTTTCAAACCATACACATCATTTTATTTTTAAAGATCTCCCTTTCAAATCATTTTTCAAGACCAGATCATTTTTTTACTGAAAAAAAGATTTTCATGAATCCAAAACAAATAGATGAAGAATGATACAAGAGGGAAACAGTGTTAGTGGGTGACTATAACATATGGTTGGTGGTCATATGCTAATCAGACCACTACAATAGAGGGTATTCTAGGACAACTTCCATGAATCCACATGGCTTTCCAGACCCTAGGAGCTCACAGGGACCATCGACCCTACTTTATTTTCACTTCCCCTAAACAAGATTAATGACATAGACCAAAGGTTTAGACAAACCTCAACTTACTTTTGTAACTCGAGTCCCTCCATGAGGTTTGTTGACCATGCAACTTACTCGTAGCTAGAACGTCGAGTCTCGAAAACTTCAAATCCATTCTACCATGACACTTTTCCAAAAGAACGTGACCAAAGGGATAAAACCTCCTCTGATACCATTTTTTCACGAACCAAGCCGGGTCGCCATTCCGACCCGGTCCGCGACATGGCCCAAAGGGAAGTCCTGATCCCCATGGGCTGGCACAAGTGCCCGGGTATCATGATTAACTTGGTAAAACAGTTTACCTGAAATAGTAAACACAAAACCACTAAAACAAATTAATAAACTAAAAATGTAAATAGACAACCCAACATGACCTTAAACTAAAAACAAAATTAAATCTCAAAACATAACCAAAAAAATTTCCAAAAGGAACAAATAAAGTAAGAACAAAAAACACTAACCCAAACCTCCACGAATCATGAGGTGCAACAACCACAATCCACATCCTGCAGAATGACACAAGGGTACCACTAAAAACTCAAACCACTCAATCTATGCTCGATTACTCAACCTAGAATGAAAACGAAATAGGATCTATATACACCAAAATCTTTATCTAGGGTGTGATGCACAAGGCATGTATGATGACACCGAAAAAAGGATCCACATATAGTTATTAAATGAAAAATCCATTTTCAATATAATGGAATAAAAATAAATAAGTGCCTAAAATTTTATTAATGAAAACAGATTTTTAGAAAAAATATTCGTAATGGAAAACAATATAAATTAACACACACACACGCTTTTTTGGTAACCCCAATGTCACATCATGTTCCAACGATGAGTGTAAAGTAAAAGAGGAGCACAAAACTTGGAATATGCCCTTAAGATAATAGCGAGAAGTGGGACCCTAAAACATCACTTCTTAGTGAAAAGTATAATAGTAAACACAACAAAATACATTCTCGTGCACGAGCCACTAGTAAGGAAACACATCCACAACCTAGTGGTCACCAATTCTCATCCAAAATTTTTTTAGTGTTGTAGTTGTCAATCCAACTAAGTGTAACTGGGTCGATGCTAGTTTCGTGTCACTAGAACACTAGTCCTAGTCCACCCACCAAGTACCTAGGCTTCCCATTTGTGCTCAAGTAGTTTAGAGTTCATGACACATGTCATAATCCTTCATTCAAACACAATAAGTCACTACACATTCCAGAGTAACAATTTTCACACAGAATAACCATTTGAAATAATACTCCAACTAAAACGTTTTCCTAACTCATTTCAACCCATTCACATAACATAATAACCCATTTAAAATTTTTATAAAATAGTAGCAATGGCGTGTCACATAGTTTTACACACAAAAAAGTAAATATTTATAAATCTGAAATACATTCCAACATTTCATGAAATTAAATAGTATTTTAATGTGTGACCTGCACCACCCAAATAGTTTGATAGAAAACCTTAAACCACATGTAAGACACCTTTTCTCAAACTATACAATTTAATAAGCCAAAAATAAAAGCTTATGCAACATTTTTAAAGAAGTAACTTGGCGACACCCATTAACCCACACAAAAACCTCTTCTACGACTAAAATCACATGACACCATGTCATAAATATAATTTGCACCAATTACACAGATTAATAAGCTAATCGCGCAATTAAATAATGTATAACTACTAAATATGAGTTTTCCAGAAAGCACACAGATAATATAAACATGCTACCAAATCATTATAATGAAAATCAAACTTCAGAAAATTTCATCTACGCACTAATAAAATAGTTAAATTATATTCTAAATTAATAAAACAAGCATGGAAATTTAATTAGACAATAATTAATCCTAGAACCATCTACCTCGATGTATAAAATCAAGAATCAACTGTGAAAGCTCATCCACCCGTAAGATGCACCACAAGCGTACTGAATTGGATACTAAAACAATCAACCAAAACAAAACTGGATTCAATATTGAACACTAAACAAACATAATATCCCCAAAAAATAACAAAGTCTCAAAGAAGAGGAAGGAGGAACTTATAAAGATGGGGTTGCTCGCGATAAAGGAGGGAAAAGTGCCGAATGTGTCACCGGGGGTGTCTCCTCTCAGTAAGGGGAGGTCACCTGTAGGGGTATGAGCATGTCCAAGCAAGGAACATGGTGTGAGAGAGATTGGGGAGAAGGGTCAGATAGGGAAGCAGGCATTGGAGTTCTCCAAAAAGAGAAAGTAGGGCTGACACTGGGAGGCGTTGGGCACGACGGTGGGTGTCCATGGGAGAGGTCATACATCAAAGCCGCAGTAGAGCAGGATGTCAGTCGGAGGCCACTGTGCAAGGGTGGAAAGCTGGCAGGTTGGTGGGTTCTAGAGAGACGGCGTGGTGGCCTGGCTAGGGGTGTGAAGTGTCGTCGTGAGGGGAAGGCCGATTGGGAAGCTATAGGGTGAAGCTATTATAGAGAAGATGGTGTGAGCGACGAGGGTAGTCAGGAGGCGGTTTGTCCGGGGAGCGGGGCGCGCGACAGTTGCACCAGGAGGGATCCATAACAGATGGAAGATCGCGATTAAGCATGGGGTGGGGAGTGCGATGCAAATGAGCTATAAGGGAGAAGGGGGTTCAGCCTGAAACAAAAAAAGGAAACCCTAACACCACTAGGAAAGAGGGAAAAACAATAATAAAATAGAAATGAAACCAAAATAAAACCAATAATAATATTAAACAAAAATTATAATAATGATGATAATAATAAATAAAATTATAATACCCAATTGATGAAAATAAAATAAAATAAAAATTTATTACATTTGTGATAATAATAATAATAATAATTAGATCCTAAAATAATAATATTATTATTATTATTATCTTGAAAAAAATTTCATAAAATTTATTTAAATATATTTCTATTTTATTTCTACTTCATTATTCGTTATTGTTTCATTATCTCGTTATGTTATTAACTAATTTTGAATGTCGGGCAGACTGCGCGATCTCAGAACTATGCCCTTCCCGTGCATCCAGTGACGCAAAAACCCAAAACACTAATAGTAATAATAATAAAAATAAACTAAAATATGAATAATGATGATGATAATAATAAAATAATAAAACTCAACTGATTTCACTAAAATAAAATAATAAGTTACACCAATTATGATAATAATAGTAATAATAATAATATTAATATCCCTAAATAACATTATTATTATTATTATCTATAAAAACCCTTCTTTTATCTGATTTTTATTTCATCACAATATTATTTTTGTTTCTTTATTATTAATTCATTTTTTTTAATTAGTTGACCACTGAGTTGGGCATGTAGTGGACCAGGTGAGGTTGCACGGTGACCCAGGCGATGGCGTGCGGCTTTGACCATGGTGAGATGGATGCAATTAAGGAAAAAACATGGGTTTTTTAATATGTACTCAAAATTTTAAAACGACACCAACTCGAATCCGGGTGAAAATATTACAGGGCTAGAAAATAATAAAATAAAATAAATTTTAAAAAATCAGAGTTTGACAGTCTCAATGGAATGGAAATTTTTATGAATCCCATTAAAACTGTGGTAATAACGTAATTAGAATCCCAATAAATAGTAATTATCAAAAGATAAATTTAGGTATCATGAATGTATAATAATTCTTGATATAATATTTAAAAATTTTATGTTCACACACCACAAAAAATAAGTAAGTATTGAATACGCCATTAGTCTCATAGATGTAAAAAGTGAGATGAAAATTTCTTACAATGATTGTATCGTTGGAGTGATAATAAATCAATGAAATAATTTTTCATTTCAAATGAAAACATATACAATAAAATTGGAAATAATGTATAAAAAATCATATGTAATTTCACACATATTCTGTGAATGACATAACCAATGATGTAATTTTTAACCCAATGAATGTAAATTGAGTTAAGACGTACCTTACCTTCAGTTTTGTTCATCATGCTACTCCTCTAACATCCTAAATAATAATCTTATGTTAATAATTTAATTTATTCAGAACCTGTTTCATTTTTATCATTACTTTGTAATAATTATTACAATTTTTATAAAACTACTTAAACATTTAATATTGCATCAAGTGATTTGACCATATTGAATTTATATGTCAATAATGAATTTTGTGGGTCAGCTATGGTCAAAGAGTTCATTATTTAAACATATCCATAATTAGAGTAATTAAATAATTAACCAATTTTTACATATATTTTTCTTAAAAAATACAACTAGAAAGTTTTTCATGAAAAATGATCCAATTTTACAATCATGGAGACAATAGGTCATACATATGCGTGAGTAACATTCTCATTTTTCATTGATCATTACGTAAAATGATAAGTAATTATTATCCTTACAAAATGAACATTATATCATTAATACCATATTTTATTAATTATATACAATTATATATATTTCTCTTTTTATGTGGTGATGAAAATTGAATAATCACATCACTTCGTGGAGGCGGTAGTCTACATGTCCACGAACAACATTATCACTTTTTCAGTTTATAAAATGGAAATAAAAAATGATATGTTATATGTACAAAAAGATAATTATTTCAGGAATATAAAAAATATTTCATTTATATCATATATTATTATTAAACTCATCCTTAGTGAATTAGATATAATCAGTGAACATATCACATCGCTTTGAGGATACGATAGTCTACATGTTCACAAATGATTTTATCGTATTCCCACAAAATTGAAATCATGAAGGTATGTGTTATATAATATTTATAGAAGTATTATATAATAATAAATATCACATATATCATATAAAAATAGCGTGTTCATAGAAATACTCAACCATGATTGTTAGTAAAGGAATAATGAAAGACATGGTTTCACAAGGCTGTAGTTCACCGTACACACAAAACAGTGATTTCATTACCCATTTTATGGATGTTTGTGATGTCTTAGGTTGGAAAATTAATATAAAAACATGATATTATATTTAGGATAATTATCTAATTATATATATGGAATAAGAATAATTTAAAAGGTGAAGAAGGAAATAAAACAAAATCAATCATTGGATAATGTCAACTCTTTTTCACGTAACATGATTTGGTTTACACCAATGGACTTACATGGATTGATTTCATCCCAATGTAATGATTCTAGGATGGGATTTAGGATGTTGGAAGAATATTTGGGTAGGTTTTTGATTATCCAAAATGTATTTATAGGTGTGATGGGAAGGTGAGGGTAGGAGGGCTTTTATAAGAGTGGGAAAGGACACAATGTGTATTCCTGAAATGATTTTAATGATCCCCACGTTTTACATGTCCCTCCAATGGTCCAAAATGGACCATTATATATACATAATGGTTTAATGGTAAAAATATTCCCAGAAAATAATTTTTATTCAATTTTAGCATCATTTTGACACCATAAATTTTATGTTTAATCATTAATTAGGATCATTTTTACCTTAATCACTATAATTAATTTTAATTACATTCACTACTATATTTGGTAAAAATAATTAACATTACTTGACACTATAAATTATTCTTATTTAAAATAATGAATCATTTTTTCAAATTTCCAATCAGATAATTAGACGAAATTAATTTTAAATTAATTCCACAAAAGGGATGCGACATCACGTTTTTTCAAGAGAAAATTTCAAATGTTTGAAATGTTTATATATATAATTTCAATTTTTAATTGATTTTAACGAAATTATTTTATTAAATGGAATAATGTTTTTCTAATTTTATTTTAAAATAATTACAAATGTAACTTAAAACTATATATTATTTGGACAAAAAAGCTGTTTTCAATTAAAATTCGGTGTCATTAACTATTCATCGAAATAAGAAAGTTCTCATAAAACAAAAATATAAAAATAACCCAATAAAATTAGATATTAAAATTTCAATAATGATTCATAATTTTCAAATAAAATTTATTAATGTGTTAAAATGTATTTTTAAAACACGTAGGCCATTAAAAGGACGTAAAACTGCCTTTCAATAATATACATATTATTATGCTTAAAATTGGATTTATTCTTATATTGTGCATATCAATCATATTGTATGATTTTAAAAACATTTTAAAATATATATAACATATAAATTTCATTAATATATTTAATTAATATTTATTAATTTAATTTATGAGGGTAAAATTCAATTCTTTCCATAAAAATAGTTTTTCATAAAAACACATCCATTTAATTCAATTTTTCTTTATTTTCATTTATCATTAATCGGTATCCAATGATTATGTTTTATAAATATGTGTAAAAAATAATTCAATAATTTATTGAATAATATTCATTTCCTCCATTCCAACAAAAATATGATTATCATGTTAATCGAATAATATTAATAATATATTTTCTTATAGTCAGTCTCTCCCTTGTATGTAACATAAGTAATAAAAGGTACTCTATGTTGTGTCAAATGATAGATAAACATGGTGTTGCATGTGATTCAATATAAACTATTTAATACATGTAACAAAATCTATTAAATAATATAAATTAATTGGAATGAATATAATTCATATATTCTCAGGATGGTACAGTATAGGTTTGGGAACGTTAATGGACATCCTATTACAGGCATGTTATTGGAAGGGATCCAATGGTAGAGGACTAATAGTTGTTTACTTAACTAAATGGGGTGTAGTGAAATTTAATTTTTTATAGAGTGTGGTATTTGGTATGATTTTTTTTGAGGATCTGACTAAGGGGTTTTGGGAAAAGCTATTTTATTCGAGTTTAAAAAATTTATTTCGGGACTCAATAATATTTATTTTATAGTAGATATCGATAAGTGGTATTTCATTTCAATAGGTAAATAGGATTTTGGGAAATGGTTTCAGGTACTTCTTGGGGATGAGAAGATTTATATTGACTATTTTTTTAATAACTCGTGTCAATAGTAGTTGGTTAAAGAAAGGGAAATTCAAATGTTTTATCTTTGATTATGGGGTTCCTTGTTAAGTGGATATTGTGATAGGATTTTGGGATTTGATATAACATTACTAAGTGATTTAATAGGTCCTTAGATGTCTCAATTGTTATTATAGGTTTTGGATGGTATAGTTGAAGATCTAGTAATAGTGTTCAGATGAAATTTTGATTTTATATGGAATACCATGATACAAATAAGGGTGATGTTGTTTGTAGTGAGGGGAAATTCATTATGTCATAGAGTGGGAAGATCATATCATTTCCCATATTTATCATGGATACATTTTTTTGAATAGGTATTGGGTTGTGAACTAGAGTGTATGTTTCATAATGATAGAGACTGCATAATATTTTTTTCTAGATTTTATAGAGGTCATACCTTATCCTAGGGAACTATTATATAAGTTTTATTGATGTAAAATATTCACTCCAATTATTGGGGTGTTGTTTTGTAGATCACCCAATACAGGTTGTGGGTTATACTATTTGGATAGGCATTATTCCATGAAGCCATATCCAACACTGTAGTTGCTGGTCATGGGGTTTTAGGTATTTTTAGGGATGAGTGTTTCAATGTGACCCATTGGTTCAGACTATAATGAAAATCGTGGTGTATAGTGTTGTGACATGACTCATTGGTCCATTCCAAAATGGACCTATGAGATAATTTTTTATACGAGGGTATACAAATATTTTCCATTCCATCACCCCTTCAATTATAAGGTGATGGGAAATGAGGGGAAGGAAATTTTGGTTGGATAATCTTCTCTTCATTCATTCAATATAGTGTTTTAGTGGTTATTTTTAGGAATATTAACAGTACAATAATCTCTTCCTTCACCTTTTCTTATTATTCTTCTGGGTGTCCCACTGATTTGATGATGTTCCAAGATTGTGTTATAATTACAATTTCTTTGGAACATGGTATAATTATACATATTGAAGTATATCATTCATGATATTGATGTAGGATGTTGTGGTATGATTAACCTAAACCATATCCAACAATTTTTTGTGGGGTTATGTTATCCTCCAAATTTATTAGAAGATTTTAATTAATTGGGTTATATTTTTGGATGATCAATTGATGCCAGATGGGGTTTTCTCTGTTAAAGGTGTTAATGGTGTATTATAGAACTTATGCAAGTCATTGGTCATAATTTAAACATGTTGTGGTTACTCAGTTCATTTTATCGAAAAATTATTATTATTATGAAATTATTTATATAATTATATATTATTATAATTAATTTCATAACAATCATGCCACGAGATAGGGGCTCAGGATGTCAATGTGTCTCGATATGAGCTTAGGGGTCGTATTGGGAGACTTTATTTGAATAATAAATCTTCATTTAGGCAGGTTCTTACTATGATACTATGACATATATTGTATGTGTGTGGTAGTGATTATCTATATTTCCTTGCATGTTTATGAATGTGTTTCCTCTTATTAGAGAATATAGGTTCCTATAAATGTTCTAGGTGATATAAAGTCTCTATTGGATGGTATTTATGGGTGTTTCGGATTTATTTGGACCCAACCATAGAGATTATAGTGTCTTATTACATGTTTTCCATCTCAATCATTTGATCATTGAATTATTTGGTGGATTGAAAAAGTGGTGGTTTTGAAATATGGTCATGTTCTATAACAACCATAACATGTGTCATAGTTAATGATTGGGAATTGATGATATAGGATATATAGTTGTTGTTTTCCCCTTGGAATCATTCAATTTTTGGTCAATGAGTACTAAAAAGTGGTCCATGTATCCTCTTTAAATAAGAAGTTGATGTGTTTAAATTCATAGCTTACGGAGTTATACTTGATGAGGATTCAAAATGGTTTATTAAGGGGCCTGATGAATTATTATATTAGGATAATTCTAAGTTAGTAATGTAATTATCTGAACCCTATATGTATGTTGATTTTTCAGTTTTTGGTTTTGGAGGTGTTCGAGGGATGTTTAGGAAGGATTAGATTGATATAGAGAAGAAATTCTATTTCTGAGGTTAATTCACGGTGTGAATGATGTCACACTTCATGAAAAAGATCCCAATAGATTTGCTTTAATTCATGGTTTTGAATATTCACAGTGTAAATTATATATTAATGATATTAATTATTTTTTATTTTTAAGTTCCATGCACCTTTAAATTTTATAGAGTTTTGATTCAAATGTGTCATGGTGTAAAGGTCAATGTAAATTCATGAATGGTTTTTTCTATGAAACAAAAAAAATCAAGAGCATTATTAATTCCTCTTATTTCTATTTATTTTCTCTCTAACATTAGGTGACATATGGTGTTGTTTTGGGACCTTTTATGTACCTTTCAATGGAAAAGTCCATTTTCTATTGGAAATTTATTCCTTGCAATTTGAGTTACGGTTTTCCCGATTTCCCAGGGTTTCCTTTCATTTCATCCATGGAAATTCATAGTGGAGGTGTCAGTTCATGTCAAATTTGGGATGTGATTTTGGTGGGTGAAGCACTTTTGTTTTTAGTTTTTCAGGGTTCCCTCTCACATATATTATCTTTCGAGACATCCTTGTTATCCTTCTTCTCATCAATTTTAAGGTGGTTGTGGAGCACCTATTGTGTTAGGGGATCTTGAGAGTTATCTTCTTTCTTCTATAATTAATATTATTAATTTATGTATTATGTTTCATCCCATGTATGATGTTATAATTTTCTGGGTTATTTGATTTATGGTAAAAGGTATTGCATATGAAAAACCACCCTTAATGGGGAATGGAAGTTATATAAAAATGTTAACTAGTTAAAATAAAATTGAATGGGGATGAGATGGATCATGTGGTTTTGGATTATTATTATACTGACATGGGTTGATTCTTATTGGATGATCTATTGTTGTTTCGATTTCATTATTCTCTTCACCTATGATCTTTTTCACCACTATAAATGTGTAATTACATAAACATGGTAAAGGGTAAAAGGGTTGGACTAAATAAAAATTTAATATTAACAATATTGATGTTGATTTCTTGTACTTGTGTGTTTTGGATTGATTTTCCCCTTGATTACTGATGTTGATGGTTTGTGGGTTTCAATGGAGAATGGGAAATTGATTACATGAATTTTTAACTAGAAGAATGAATTCTTGTGGAATTAAATTTTTGTATCTATAAATTTCTAAATAATTTATAGGTTTGAATTAAAAATAATGATTATGTGAATAAATATGGATAACTAAATTTTTAAATCATTGTTGATGGAATTAAATGGGGTAATTTTTCCATGGACATTATAAAATGATTGGTTGAATGAGTATGGGTATGTTATAATATGTGTTTATTAATGGTATAATAAATTTAATGAATTCAGTGTTATTTTCCACAATATTTTTTGATCAATATGGTTTATTTGGATTATAGATTATGTGTATTTTATTCTTATTCTATTTTGGTTGTGGTTGTGAGGGTATTATTGTTCCATGAAAGTGATGGTTTTCAATTAATATTATAGTTATATGATATAGTTGATGAGAATTTCTGGAATGATGATGATATATAGTGGGGGATTACATGTTCGGTGGAGGTAATGAGGTTGATTCCATATATGTTTATGATCCCTTAATATAAAATAATTAATGTGTTCATGGAGGTTTACATTAGAGTAGAGAACAAGGTTTATGTCCTTCCGTTTTATATTACCCTACAAGAGAATTGTTTGAAGGTGGCATGAAGTTAGTTTCATCTGAGGTGATTTGTGGTTTGTTCAATGAGAGGTGATATGTAGTCTAAAAATATTTGATTCATGGTTGGTGTCATTATTGGTGGTCATAAGAAGTGGTTTCATGGTAAATCATGGGGTTTTTGGATATGTTATTGATGTTAAACATACTTGAATCTGTATAATTAGTGAGGAGGTGACCCTACCAGCTCACAGCTAGTTTGAGTTAGAGACCACCTGAGCTGACATGTGGGAGTTGAGATGTATTTTTTTATCCAATAATATTGATATTATTGATTGTGGTTGTGTTATTTCGTTTAATTTAAAGATATTGGTAAAATTAATTTCAGTTGAAAAATTTTATGATTAGAATAGATGGTTTTGGGATTATAAAATTTTGACACTGGTGTGTATTGTTACTTTCATTATTAGAAGCATATGAATATAGTTTTTTATTATTTATATCTTATATAAATGTTCCTATTATTTTTATTAAATTTATAATTTCACACGTTATTATTATTTCTTAATTCATTAAAAACAAATTTGATCTATTTAGAGTAATGATTCTACAATTTTTTGACATATTTTCACCCCATCACATTTTTCTAGTTGTTATAGGATATATTGTTGATGTTTGGAGCTACTGTTTAGGTAGATGGTGTGGATCAAATTTGTTTTTTGTTCATTGTTTGTATTTAGTACATATTGTTCATATAGTATCATTTGGAATTGGAAAATGTAAAACTATTCACCTATTGTATGGAGTTTTCTTTGTGGTTATTTATATATACACTTCTAAGAATTTAGAGGATAATTCCTCTAATTTGAGTGTTTTTATATACCCTTAGTGCTAGACACCAACCTGGGGATTACTGGGGGAGGGAATCATTGTTCATTATCTCTCTCCCTTCATTGATATTCTGATAGAGGTTATTTTAGTCCGAGGGGTCATTGAAATGTTATATTAGTGCCATGTTTTATGAGATATAGGATGGATATTTGAGTTATGGATGACTGAAGACTTCAAGGGATTGGTATAGAATGATCAAAACTAAATCATAATATGTGACGTGGACACAGGAAGCAAATGAGTACATTGATATTTTGGGCCATTATAATATGATGCAATTTTTTTGGAAACCTACTGAACAATTTTATGTAAAATTGCAACCATTAAAGGGTGAATTATTAGGGGGTACATGGGTCAAGGTCATTAGTTGAATTAGCATTTATATTTTTTATTTTATGTACATTTCTTGACTATGAATGTGTTGTAGTTGTAATTAACTATTATTGTTCATGGAATTGGCTATACCAATAATCCAAAAGAAAGTATTAAAATGGTAATTAATTGGAATAAATTGTCGGTCTATAATGTAGTTTAGACTTGAATGTGATATCCCCATCCCTATTATAATAGGGTTCCTCATTAATTGAATTTTTTTATCAATGTTGAAGTTCATAACATTATAACTAGTTTTTTAGATGTTTAGATTTTTTATTGAATCATTCTTAATGTATTTTAATGAAATGGTTCAGTAATTTTGAGAACCTCTATAAATAAAAATTACCTTGAGTAGATTTGATATTATCATGCTAAAATGAATTGTTTTGAAACCATGATTATGGTTATTCTAGTTCCCATGAAATTTGATACTCCATGTGTTGTTTTTTATTCATGATGGTTCATAGTCAAGTATTATATATTTATTACAAATTTTATTTTAATTAATTTAAACGTATTTAATTCATTAAAAATGTCCATCATGGTTATTTATAATTTATTTAAATTTGAAAACATGGGCATGAATAACAATCAGCTTCATTTTTGCCGGAATATACATTTATAGTATTAATCCACTTATATATTATAATAATATGTGTGAAAATTTTTCAACAATCAAAAATTATTATTGTTTGTTTCTAAATTTTAGAAAAGGATAAACGTTTTTGGGGATAATTGTTGAAAATTTTAATGTTTTATAAATTAATTAATAATTCTCATCTTCCAAGCATAGTTAAGGTAATTGTTATGTTATATTGTTTGTACACATATATTGAACATAAAAATGTGAATTTCATTCCATGTGTTACCTTTCTATTGATGTTATGTATCATTCATGTGTCGTGAAATAATTTTATCTATTGACTGTTTCCATTTTAAATTCCTGGAAAAAGTGGATCATGATTTGTGATAACATGTTGAGACTCTTAACTTTTTACATGATTGAACATGTTCCTTTATATACTAATTGTCACGACCCGACCCTACCCGGGCTCGAGCCGCAACTACCCCAAGCCCGCCTCCATAGGCCAGGGGCTGGCGACTAGCACCGAAGGCACAACAACTCAGGGAGGTCTTTGCCTAAGTACCTGTACACACACACGCAGCACACTCAATGAAAAAGTGCAGAGTAAAAGAGAGAACAAGCAGAGTAAAAGGAACAAATGCTATATAAATACCACAAATGTGCATCAACCTCTAAACCGTACAAGCAGTGATAAAAAGAAAAAAGGGGCAAAACACATGCCCATCCAGAAAAGTGCCACAACCCAGCAACAGGTAAACAAAAAAAAAACAGCAGACGGTTCTCCCACCTGGAACCCGGCCACGACCACCGCACGTGGTCCAAGCTCCTAAGCTCCTACGCTCCACTGAAGTCACGCCCCACCTGTCCGTCGTCTTCAAGGGCACACCAAGTGCGGGCAAAGCCCAAGCAGGGGTGAGTATAAAAATACTTAGTAGGATACCCTGAAGGCTTGAGGGAGAAACAAAAGGAGGTACTGAAGGGTGAGCAGCAGAGCGAACAGGAAAGTAAAGGGGGTACAATAGAGAGTACAGTAAAGATTCCAGCTCAACCCAACAAGAGAAAGGAAGTAGACTCGTCCAGGTACAAGGAGCTGGAAATGGTGAGAAGATGAACTTCCCATTGAGTCTTTGCTACCTATAGCAGGAGAGTAGACTCATCCAACCATGAGAAGCTAGAAACAGAAAGCATGTGGCATACCCCGCGCGTCTTCGCCTCTCCTGGAGGGAGAGTAACCAAGACCAAGAAGTGGGTACTCAAACAAGGTATATACATATCCTCATGCTCTTCCAAGAAGCCCGAACAAACTCATAAGGGGATCTTCGTCTCTTAACTCATCCCAAGAAAATGTGTCTCCAACAATCCCAGAAGAAACTCCATCTATGTCCAGCATCCCACATGTCTTCCCCAAACCGTAAGCTAAGGGGATCAATCACCGCACTTTGATACTATCCTCTTTGGGAGGCACTGACTCGCCCGCATGGTTTTAGATCGCGTCACAAGAACGTGTCTCGGTGGGGAAAGCACCCCTCGAACTTGAGAGTTATATGGAAATCCAAACCACACCTCATCACTGCCCTGCAGTCGAGAGGTCTCCTCAATGCCAAAGCCGTCACAACACTAACCCGTATAACTAAGGGTCCCGCTCCGGTAACCACGGAGGAAAGCCACAGACTAGCCTAGTAGAAAGGACTGAGCTTGGAATGCCAAACGGTGTCCCACTACCCAGCCCTGCTAGAGGGTAATTCATATTAAGATACTGGGTAACCCACTGCCCAGCCCTGCTAGAGGGTAAACCATAACCAAATATCAGGTGACTCACTGCCCAGCCCTGCTGGAGGGTAAACCATAAGATATCATCCGGTGACCCACTGCCCAGCCCCGCTGGAGGGTAGACCTTAATACATCATCAGGTGACCCACTGCCCAGCCCCACTGGAGGGTAGACCTGGAATAAGTCGACAGGCGACCCACTGCCCATCCTTGCTGGAGGGTAGACCTGTAACTAGACGAAGGGTGACCCACGGCCCAGCCCTGCTGTAGGGTAGACCCCAAGAGGTCGTCGGGTGACCCACTGCCCAGTCTCTGCTGGAGGGTAGACCCTAAGAGCGTCGGGTGACCCACTGCCCAGTCTCTACTGGAGGGTAAACCCTAGAAATTAGTGAGCAACCCACTGCCCAGCCCTACTGGAGGGTAAACCCTAGAAGTCGACGAGTAACCCACTACCCAGCCCCGCTGGAGGGTAAAATTCAGAACATCCCTGGACATCCCCACTGGAGGGTACAACATTGGACAACCGAACATGGAGTGGGTATCGTGCGACCACCCAACTCCAGCACAAATCACCCAAAGGGTTTTCAGCGCCTGTTCCATCACTGGGTGTCACTAGCACTGCTACCGGCCAAACCATCGAGAACGAAACCAGGGGGAGACCACTCAACCCTGCTGGTCAACAAATGAGCACAGAGCTAGGGGAAGATCTCCACCCTCCGGGTCCAACAAACACACAAAGGGACCCTCTACGCCGCGAGGGTTCAAAGTACGCAAGCAGAACCCGACACACGCGTGGGTCCCACACAACGTGTGGCCCCATCTCAACCCCAACTGAACGCACCAACGTTCTCAGGTATGAACAACCACACGTACCTCCAAGCGCTCTCGTATACTCCCGGAGTATACCTAATTCCAGACCAAAGGCTATCGTGCACACGGCACCCAGCGTCAACGCGAAGGCGTGACGTAACAACTCCACCTCAAAGGCCCAGACACGACCATCCACATCTCATGAATCATTTACATCACTCTCCCAAGAGTGCGCGGTCACACGCCAAGGGTCCGCTACAGACAAAGTAGGGCAAACAACCACTGGAGCACCTTCCATGCTCCACATTTAACAATATCGCGCAAGAGGCTCTGCACAACCAAACGGATCACACCATTGTAATCCTCACGGAAAAACATGCGAGATGGACTACTTACTCTCCTCAAACGGATATCCGACGGAAAATTCACCAACACCGCCTCACACCCGAACGGCGTCCCATGATCTCGAACCTCAGCCCCAAAAACAGTCGGGCGCATCGCACCATTGCGATCCCTTTGGGAAAACACGTCAAAATCACTACTCACTTGAGTGCAACGGATATCCATAGAAAAAGCTGCATTCCGGCGCACCGCACACAAGCGGTGACACGTGGGACCGACATCCCGGTCCTAAAACTCAACAAACGGATCACACCATTGCGATCCTCTCGAAAAAGTACACGAAATTGACTAATCACATGTCCAAAACGGTCGCTCGGTGATAAAGCTGGAAATCACCATCAACTCCCGAAACGGCCCTCTTGGGCCCCACACCATCACGCCGAATTAGGGCGGGTGGATTGCACCACTGCAATCCCCTCGGAAAAACATCCAAAAATGACTGCTCGGATGCCCCAAACGGACGTCCGGTGAAAATGTCGTGAAACGCTTCCCGGAACTCAAAGGACGGGCCGTGGGGCCCGCGCCTCAACTCCGGCCTCAACTCCTGAAACCACCCTGCAAACCTCCGCCTCGACGCCAGGGTTCCAACGCCACTGATGGCGCTTAAAACGGACGTCGGATGCATCCGCGCTGTCCCAAAACAAGAATCTCGGGGATTACGCTCGTCCACTTAAGGACACGTCACGCCTTCGCGACCCCTCGTTTCGGGAATTAAAAATTCTCGAAACCATCTCAAAAAGACCGTATCTGCACTAGGTCTACGCCGCCGCATATGGCGTGCAAAACGGACGCCCATATCCCGAAATACAGGCGTCCGAAGATTTAAAACGAAGAGGGGGGAACCTCTTCGGCCGGACCGGCCCGGTCCGGCCGGTCCGTCCTGCTCGAGCCGGCCCGCTCCGGCCGGCCCGCCGGGACTGCGGCCCAGCCGCCTCCCGCGGGTCATACCGCCCGTGCTGAGCGGGCGGTTCTTCCACCGACCAGCCGATAGGCCGGTCGACCTTTCCACGAGGAGACCCGCGTCGCGCGGGTCTCTGCCCAGCCGCGGGGTCGCACAGCGCGACCCCGGCCCTCCTCTCGCCGGCTCCCGCAGCCGGCTCCCTCAACCGCCGATGAAGGCCACCGCTGCCTCCCGAAAGCGCCGCCGCCGCCTCCAAATCCCCGGCCGACTGCCTCCGCCCTGATTTCCACCGCACCGCCCTGCGTGCCGCCTCCTCCGCCGAGCCGCGCTGCCGCTCAAACTCACCGGAACCCGAAAACCCGCAAAGTTCGGCGGATCATTGCGGATGCCATGGAGCTCGGAATTTGAAAATGAAAGATGTGTTGGATAGGTAATTTACTCTACTACGCATTCGTGGGATTTTATCAAAGAGAAAACAAAAATCGATGCTAAAAATGGGGTTCAAAAGGAGGTTTGGGAATTAAAGCTCAAAAACATAACCCTACCTCGTGGGGCTTCACCCGATGCTTCCCGCGCGATCCGCCCCGTGCCGTTGCCTCGCCGGAGTTGGCTCTACGGAGCTCGCCTCACCAGATCTTGCTGGAATGGAGGAGGTAAGGGGAGAGGGTGTGAGTGAGGAGAAGGGGAAGAGAAGAGGGAGGGGTTGTTTAAGTACAAAACACTTAAACGCCCGCCCGACGGCCCCGAACCTGAACTCCCGATGGGGTCGGGATTTAGCCTCCCCTAGGATAAGAACCACGCTCTGAGTGCAACGGCGGTCTTAGAATTTTATTCTGAGACCCCGTTCAAAAGTTACTAAACTCAGCGCCCGAGGCCGCCAATTTACGAAAATGCCCCTGGGGCCATTTTTCACAAACGTCTCGCGCCCGCAAAACTTATACCCCTCCTAGGGTAAACAACATGCTCCAAACTCAATGGTGCCCTCGGTTTTCCAATCCAAGCCACTGTTCAAGAGATACTAGCGTTTCTCTATTAAATGAATTAATTAATTAATTAATTAATTCGTTTAATGTTCCAGAAACGGGCGAGGGGTCCAAACATCCCGCACCGACAAGTTTTATGCCGTTCCTAGGGTAAAAACCCCATTTTCAGATGCATCTGTACACTCGGATCTCTGATCTGGAACTCCGTTTAGGAGTTATCCCATTTATTTATCATTTCCAGTGTGAACGCACTGAAAATTTAATTCTGGCCACCCCGGGGCTCGAAATCGCAAGCCGTCTGAAGGCGCTGCTCTGGAATATCATCAAAAATATTCCAAAGTCTTTCATAGAAAAAACAAGGTTCTTACATCATTCCCTCTTTCAAGATTTTCATCCCTGAAAAGCAAAACTAGGGAGCAACACAGGGTACTAAGCCCACACCTGGCTTTCTCATACCCAGAAGAACCCACGCACAGCTCTGCATCACCGCACATGGACCAAAGGATTGATCCGTTCATGCGAGGTCAGCCCTTGCTGACGCCGTGCACCCACTCCAGACATTGGGGTTAGGGAGAGGTGGTAGACAACCTCGTCATACCTTTTCACGGTCTCAAACGACCCGAAGGCTCTCGGGGGTAGCTCACCTCCCTGAACGAACCTCTACATCGCACGACGCGACTGGAATCACCACCCGCACCTAAAATAAGGCCCGGTGATTCCCTCCTTCAGAATATCCATATAGTGAAACACCCAAGGATATATGGTCACGCAAGGTTCCACAGTCGATGTCTCACAACCATGACTCTCTTACACGCTCAGAATGTGATGGAGTCAACACCATCGACTAGAGAAAAAAAAGGTCCCATGCCTTTTTCCTTACCAACTCAGGGTTACACCCGACGCCCTGCGTCACCCTGGTAACACCTCAAACAAGGAGCTGGGAGAAAAGAATTTCACACACAGAGCCTAACAATTCTATTGAAAGAAGTAGAAGGGTCGCAAGAGGTACCTCTCACCATCTCGTTCTCTACAGGATCGTAGACATCCAAAGCTCACGGCTACCCACAGTCCCAACCGTCAGCTCTCGGAGCCTGACGTGGACTGCCTAGTGGTGATGGGGAGATCTCGTAACGTCATCCCCCCACCACCAGCTCCTCCCTCTCCTCTGCTAGCACCACCTATCTGGGTACTACTCTGGTCACGGCGCTGCCTCTGTCATGGTGGTGCACCTACTGCCTGCCCGAAGCTCTCAGCAACTCGGGGCGGGCAGTCTCGTGCCAAGTGACCTCACCCATCACAAGCATAGCACCAACTCTCTCTAGGCTGCACTGGTGCCCTCCGGCGCCACTGTGGTGTACGACCATGCCCCTGAGTCCGGTTGTCAGAAAGCCACCTACATTGAGGTTCTGCTTGCTGACGCCCACTAGTTGCGGCAGACGTCTCGGCTCCAACGTGCCCACTGCCACTACCAACCGAAAAACATGACAGGAAGCCCTCTGTCAACAGCTCCTGCTCTAGCCCCCCGACATATGTTGAAATGCCCAAGGGTACTATGACAGCATGAACTTCTCAGCGGAGACCCTGCTCAAACGTCCGCGCTCAGAAGTTGTCGTCATGGACCAAGTCCGGGTAAAAGCGTGCACGGTCTGCAAAACTAGTCGCGTACTCGGCCACCATCATCCCTCCCTGCTAAAACTGCAGGAGCTCTTGAATCCGAACGGAGCGCAACAAGGAGGAGAAAAACTCCTCACATAGAAACAACTGAAAGTCGTCCAACAAAAGTGACGACTCGTCAAGAAACTGAGTCACCAGACTCCACCAACGTCAAGCCGATCCATGGAAAAAGGCTGGCTGCCAAAGCCGCTCTCTGATCTATCAGCGTCTGCACAAACCTGAAAAGGCAAACCACTGTCTCTAGCCAAACCTCTGCTGCCTGAGGGTCTGGATCACCACTGAACCTCAGCGGTCTCTGCCGCTAGAACTCACGGAGTGCACTCAAACTGCGCTCAAACTCAGCCTGCTCTGCTGAAACTGCCTGCTACTCAACAGTTGGGGGTGCTGCTACCGGCCCACCTGGAGAAAGGGCTTGCATGATGGGTTCTGGAATGAGGCCTCGTAGCTCACAAGGTCGTCGTCACGTACCCAAAGCTGGTATCCTGGCTGGCTGGCCTTGCGAAGATATCCTGAATATTATCAAGGAGTGCTGCGGTCAGATGAGCATATATGTATATACTGATAACAACAACGATTGGAAGATGACTCAAGAAGGACATTCAAGACTCAGTCCTATGTGATGAAAAAACAAATTTCCCTGCAACAAGTGTCTCAGCATGCCGAGTCGACAAGCAGGTTATCAAGGTCCTGGTGAATGGATACGTCATCCACCGCACCATCACTGGACTCCCTGGCCTGAGAGCCGCTCTCGAGACACGTTAACACTATTGCCCTATATCCCAACCAATTCCTCTTTTAGGGACATCTGCACAATGCCCCAAGGAACGAACCACCTTTGATACCACTTTTTCATGACCCGACCCTACCCGGGCTCGAGCCGCAACTACCCCAAGCCCGCCTCTATAGGCCAGGGGCTGGCGACCAGTGCCGAAGGCACAACAACTCAGGGAGGCCTTTGCCTAAGTACCTGTACACACACACACGCAGCACACTCAATGCAAAAGTGCAGAGTAAAAGAGAGAACAACCAGAGTAAAAGGAATAGCTGCTATATAAATACCACAAATGTGCATCGATCTATAAACAGTACAAGTAGTGATAAAAAGGAAAAAGGGGCAAAACACGTGCCCAACCAGAAAAGTGACACAACCCGGAAACAGGTAAACCAAAAGGAAACAGCTGACGGGTCTCCCACCTGGAACCTGGCAACGATCACCGCACGCGGTCCAAGCTCCCAAGCTCCTACGCTCTACTAAAGTCACTCCCCACATGTCCGTCGTCTGCAAGGGCACACCAAGTGTGGGCAAAGCCCAAGCAGTGGTGAGTATAAAAATACTCAGTAGGATACCCCGAAGGCTCGAGGGAGCAACAAAAGGAGGTACCGAAGGGTGAGCAGTAGAGTGAATAGGAGAGTAAAGGGGGTACAATAGAGAGTACAGTAAAGAGTCTAGCTCAACCCAACAAGAGAAAGGAAGTAGACTCGTCCAGGCACAAGGAGCTGGAAACGGTGAGAAGATGAACTTCCCGTCGAGTCTTTGCTACCTATAGCAGGAGAGTAGACTCATCCAACCATGAGAAGCTAGACACGGAAAGCACGTGGCATACCCCGCGCATCTTCATCTCTCCTGGAGGGAGAGTAACCAAGACCAAGAAGTGGGTACTCAAACAAGGTATATACATATCCTCATGCTCTGCCAAGAAGCCCGAACAAACTCGTAAGGGGATCTTCGTCCCGTAACTCAGCCCAAGAAAATGTGTTGCCAAAAGTCCCTGAAGAAACTCCATCGATACCCAGCATCCCGCATGTCTTCCCCGAACCGCAAGCCAAGGGGCTCAATCACCGCACTTCGATACTATCCGCTTTGGGAGGCACTAACTCGCTAGCACGGTTTTAGATCACGTCACAAGAACGCGTCTCGGTGTGAAAAGCACCCCTCGAACTTGAGAGTTCTAGGGAAATCCAAACCACACCTCATCACTGCCCTGCAGTCGAGAGGTCTCCTCAAAGCTAAAGCCGTCACAACACTGACCCCTATAACCAAGGGTCCCGCTCCGGTAACCACCGAGGAAAGCCACAGACTAGCCTAGTAGAAAGGACTGAGCCTGGAATGCCAACCGGTGTCCCACTGCCCAGCCCTGCTCGAGGGTAATTCAAATTAAGATACTGGGTGACCCACTGCCTAGCCCTGCTGGAGGGTAAACCATAACCAAATATCAGGTGACCCACTGCCCAGCCCTGCTGGAGGGTAAACCATAAGACATCATCCGGCGACCCACTGCCCAGCCCCGCTGGAGGGTAGGCCTTAATACATCATCAGGTGACCCACTGCCCAGCCTCTCTGGAGGGTAGACCTGGAATAAGTCGACATGTGACCCACTGCCCAGCCTTGCTGGAGGGTAGACCTGGAACTAGACGACGGGTGACCCACTGCCTAGCCCTGCTGGAGAGTAGACCCCAAGAGGTCATCGGGTGACCCACTGCCCAGTCTCTGCTGCAGGGTTGACGCTAAGAGCGTCGGGTGACCCACCGCCCAGTCTCTGCTGGAGGGTAAACCCTAGAAATTAGTGAGCAACACACTGCCTAACCCTGCTGGAGGGTAAACCCTAGAAGTCGACGAGTAACCCACTGCCTAGCCCTGCTGAAGGGTAAAACTCAGAACTGCCCTGGCTATCCCCACTAGAGGGTACAACACTAGCCAACCGAACACGGAGTGGGTATCGCGCGACCACCCAACTCCAGCACAACTCACCCAAAGGGGTTTGAGCACCTATTCCATCACTGGGTGTCACTAGCACCGCTACCGGCCAACCCATCGAGAACGAAACCAGGGGGAGACCACTCAACCCTACTGGTCAACAAACGAGCACAGAGCCAGGGGAAGAGCTCCACCCTGCTGGTCCAACAAACACACAGAGGGACCCTCTACGCCGCGAGGGGTCAAAGTACGCAAGCAGAACCTGGCACGTGCGTGGGGCCCACACAACGTGTGGCCGCATCTCAACCCCAACTGAATGCACCAACGTTCCCAGGTATGAACAACCACACGCACCTCCAAGCACTCCCGTATACTCCCAGAGTATACCTCATTCCAGCCCAAAGGCTATCGTGCACACGACTACCAGCGTCAACGCGAAGGTGTGACATAACAACTCCACCTCAAAGGCCCAGGCACAACCATCCACATCTCGTGAATCATTTACATTACACTCCCAAGAGTGCGCGGTCACACGCCAAGTGTCCGCTACATACAAAGTAGGGCGAACCACCACTGGAGCACCTTCCATGGTCCACATTTAAAAAGATCGTGCAAGAGGCTCCGCACAACCAAACGGATCACACCGTTGTAATCCTCACGGAAAAACACGCGAGATGGACTACTTACTCGCCTCAAACGTATATCTGACGGAAAAGTAAACAACACTGCCTCACTCCCGAACGGCGTCCCGTGATCCCGAACCTCGGTCCTGAAAACAGTCGGGTGCATCGCACCATTGCGATCCCCTTGGGAAAACACGTCAAAAGCACTACTCACTTGATTGCAACGGATATCCGGAGAAAAACGCGCATCTCGACGCACCGCACACGAGTGGTGCCATGTGGGACCCACATCGCGGTCCCAAAACACAACAAACGGATCGCACCGTTGCGATCCTCTCGAAAAAAGTATACGAAATGGACTACTCACTTGTCCAAAATGGTCGCCCGGTGATAAAGATGGAAATCACCGTCAACTCCCGAAACGGCCCTCATGGGCCCCGCACCATCGCGTCAAATTAGGGCGGGCGGATTGCACCACTGCAATCCCCTCGGAAAAACATCCAGAAATGACTGCTCGCACGCCTCGAACGGACGTCCTGTGAAAAAGTCGTGAAACGCTGCCCGCAACTCAAAGGAAGGGTCGTGGGGCCCACTCCTCAACTCTGGACCAATGCCTGAAACCACCCTGCAAACCTCCGCCTCGACGCCAGGGTTCCAACGACACTGACGGCACTTAAAACGGACGTCGGACGCGTCTGCGCTGTCCCAAAACAAGAATCTCGGGGATTATGCTCGTCCACTTAAGGACATGTCGCGCCTCCGCGACCCCTCGTTTCGGGAATTAAAAATTCCCGAAACCATATCAAAAAGAACGTCTTTGCGCCAGTTCCACGCCGCCACAGATGGCGCGCATAACGGACGCCCGTAGCTCGAAATGCGGGCGTCCGAAGATTTAAAACGAAGAGGGGGGACCCTCTTCGGCCGGACCGGGCCGGTCCGGCCGGCCCGCCGGGACTGCGGCCCAGCCGCCTCCCGCGAGTCAGACCGCCCGCGCCATGCAAACGGTTCTTCCACCGACCGGCCGATAGGCCGGTCGGCCTTTCCACGCGGAGACCCGCGTCGTGCGGGTCTCTGCCCAGCCGCGGTGTCGCACAGCGCAACCCCGACCCTCCTCTCGCCGGCTCCCGCAGCCGGCGCTCTCAACCACCACCGAAGGCCGCCACCGCCTCCCGGAAGTGCCACCGCCGCCTCTGATGCCCCGGCCGACCGCCTCCACCCTGCTCCGCACCGCGTCTCCCTGCGTGCCGCCTCCTCCACCGAGCCGCACCGCCGCTCGAACTCGCCGGAACCCGAAAACCCGCAATGTTCGGCGGATCATTGCGGATGCCACGGAGCTCGGAATTTGAATACGAAAGATGCTTTGGATAGGTAATTTACTCTACTAAACATTCATGGTCTTTTATCAAAGAGAAAATAACAAATCAACGCTAAAAATGGGGTTCAAAGGGAGGTTCGGGAATTAAAGCTCAAAAACATAACCCTACCTCGTGGGGCTTCGCCCGACGCTTCCAGCGCGATCCGCCCCGCGCCGTTGCCTCGCCGGAGTTGGCTCTCCGGAGCTCGTCTCGCCGGAGCTCTCCGAAATGGAGGAGGGAAGGGGAGAGGGTGTGAGGGAGGAGAAGGGTAAGAGAAGAGGGCGGAGGTGTTTAAGTACAAAACACTTAAATGCCTGCCCGACGGCCCCGAACCCAAACTCCCGACGGGGTCATTATTTAGCCTCCGCTAGGCTAAGAACCATGCTCTGAGCGCAATGGTGGTCTTGGAATTTTATTCCGAGACCCCATTAAAAAGTTATTAAACTCAGCGCCCGAGACCGCCAATTTACGAAAACGCCCCTGGGGCCCTTTCACAAACGGCCCGCGCCCGCAAAACTTATACCCCTCCTAGGGTAAAAGGCACGCTCCGAACTCCACGATGCCCTCTGATTTCCAATTCGAGCCACCATTCAATAGATACTAGCATTTCACTATTAAACAAATTAATTAATTAATTAATTAATCCATTTAACGTTCCAGAAGTGGGTGAGGGGTCCAAACATCCCGCGCCGACATGTTTTATGTAGTTCCTAGGGTAAACACCCCATTTCGGACCCATCCGCACACTAGGATCTCTGATCCGGAACTCTGTTTAGGACTAATCGTGTAACAGCCCAAGATTTTATAAAGAAATATTCTTTTTAATTTTACTAATGTCTTGTGTTATACGCTACACCAAAAAAAAATCTTGCACAACACGCATCCTTGACTTGCCTTGCATTACACGCAATCACAACCTTCCTCGATAGCGTGTGTGGTACGTAATCCTGAGTTTCACGAAACAATGATATGCTATTAAAATATTATTAAAACTAGCCGTTATGAATAGTAATAACCACTTTTTGAAATCCAGTAAATCTTATTTTTCAAAATGAACTTTATTTTTGGATTCGGAGTATCGAATTTAGCCTAAGGTGAAATTTTGGTACTTTTCGGATAACTTTCATATTCTGATGAATAGTGAAAATTACTAAATTATAATTAAAAACAACTTTTTTAATCGAAATAATTAATAGTGATAAATCATTAATTTGAGTGGTTTTAAAGTATATTTAGAATATATTTTTACAATTTAATACAATTTTGGTCATTGGATGTAATTTCACATTTAAACTAGACATAAACAAGTGTCAATCTTTTGATAGATATTGTTTCTTAAAAACACGCTATTTGTTTTAACAGCGGGATTTAATTATAAAATTAATTAATGCAACTTTTATGTTATGAATTTGGTAAAATGGACTTCATTTTTGAATTCGGAATATGAAATATAGCTTGGGATGAAATTTTGGCATTGTTCTCAAAAACATCAATTTTTGATGAATAGTGAAACTACTAAGTGGTAGGTTAAAAACTGAATTTTGCATAAAACTTAATTTTACCGCTTCTGTGAATGGAATTTCGAAAATCCGAGAGACACGGTTAATATCAAGGACTAAAATGTGGTTCAATGAGATGAAAATAATTTTTTGGTGAATAGTAACTTTTTACTTTTTTTTACCACGGTTAATAGTAAATAAGGTAACTAAGGGTAAATATGATATTAATATTACCCTAACACATGTCCTAATTCTATTGGACAAGTGTAATTCGACCAAAAACAAACTTAGGAATAAAATATGACCATTTAGGCCCACTTGGATTAGATTAGGACATTTATTATTAATTTATTTAAAGAAGGGTTAAAATAGTTAAAATCAAAGTTTAATAAGTAAATCATTTTTAATATGGGGTTATACATAAGATAAATTAGACTATAAATATTCATTAGAAATATAAAAAGATTTCCTACATGATGGTAGTTTATTTGTAATTTTTAGACATCAAATAATATAATTTATTTATGACACAAAGATGATGCAGTAATTATCTTATTAATGAAATATTGACATAATTGATAATATAAATACCAAAATAAATGTAATTTAAGACTTTTTATGAATTCCACTAATTTTCTAGGTTACTATGATATATTAGTGATGATTTAATCAACTTGGTTCGAACATATAATTCTGTTATGACTTTCACAAAAATCATATATCAAATAGTGTCAAAATTGACACAAAATAGTTTTTAAATCAAATATTATATTATTAATTGTTATTTTATTCCTAAAAATCTAAGGTTAGGCCAAATGACTAAGATAAGGATATATATATTAATAATAAACAATTTGGGGTTCGTTTGGCATGTTATAGTAAGTTTATTAACCATATAGTGAAAGAAAACAAAAAGACATGGTAAAAGTTAAATTATTTAACTTAGTGTTAAATCTAATTGATAAGGTTAAAATAATATCCTAAACTTGTCTAAATTCTATTGGTTGATAGGATTTCGACCCATCCCCACTTTATCTTCGAAATAAGACCCTTTGGAACCATTATAAACCGATTTTGACTTTAATATGAAATAATATTTTGAGATATTCCTAAGGTGCCCCTCTCCTCCCTTATAAAAGGGCACCTCCTCCCCCTCCTCCTCACACCAAATTGAGCACTCAAGCTCGGCCAACCCCTGCCCTTTTCTCCCCTCCACTTCCCTAGAATAGTCCTAGAGGTCCTGGTCTTCTCCAAAGACCACTCTTAGTTCCTTAAGTGGAGGATTCAAAGAGGCGTTCCAAAGAAGAGGTAATATCCATTACCGATCTTTTCAATTTCTTTCTTCTTCAACTTCTTCTTCTTTAGTTGTTTCATGATGAAGTAATAACATCAGTATTACTTACATACTGATATGTTATTATAAATATGAAACAACCCTAATTCACCTTCTATCCATCCTACGGAAAAATGAAATCATCGCGCGTGCGTACGTACGGAATACCGTCTCCACGCCGTGGTGTAATCTATTTTCCACCATCACCTTACAAGGATGGGTATAATGGTGTAATGAGTAACTATATATGATTATTATTAAGTAATATTGATACTGAAATAATATATATATAAACTCCAATACAATTCCACGATCATAGGAAGGATATCATCACTCGTGCGTACGTACGGAATACCGTCTCCACGATGTGATGCGACTCGTTCTACATGATCTTCATTTCATAATGATTGTATAAATGAATTGAATGAATTAATATGGTATATACTACACTAATACCATTCTGGAAATGAATTATCCATAACCTAAATATAAGAATAAGAATTTATTCGACAAAACACGCATAAGAACAAAAAGTTATAAAGACCCGAGTAACAAGTAACAATGAAATATTACTAACAAGAAGCTAATAATATGACCATATATGATCTCATATCAATATGTATGATTCTGGAATAAGTCAATAACATTATTTAAACCATTATACAGGAGCTTCGGACACGTACAAAGCTAATCGGACCTAAGGTAAGGGAAATATCACAATCTCATTTTTATCCGAGATTGTTTATTCGTAAGTATTTACTGGGGTGTATTTTATCATCCACATCCATGTTCCCTCAATATGTAATATTGTTTCCATCCACTTGAAATAGTTTAAATCTAATTTTACCCTTAGGTGAGTTTTTAGTAAAGAATATGAAAGGAATCTTTTGTCGTTTTTCCGTACGAGGTACTTTTTGACTTTTCCGACAAAAGTACGAAGAATGTTTTTTTTAACTTATACGGCATGAATGGATTTTTAAAACATTACTTCAAAGAAGCTTCCTTTACAAGTTTTCAAGTTTATTTTTAATCAACTTCTTTTATTTTAAAGTTGTATGACATGTTATGAAAGGAAAAATGTTTTTTAAGAAGAAAGGATATTTTCCTCAAGAATTCAATTCAAGTGTTTTATCAAAATTATTTTCCATCTAAGATAATAAAGGGTTCTGTTTCTATCCATATTTTTACATTGGTTTGACTATGTTGTGATGGAATTATTGTTATGAATTCCTTTATCATATATGAATTGATTTATGATGTCATGATGTTTCAAGAATCCCATTTTTGTTACATGTGTTATGCGATGATGCATGTTTTATGATTATGTGGAACACATAAGAAAGGATTCATTATAAGATGGGTGGGACCTATATCTCCCTCCAATGCATTGGGTAATGATTTTATATCTCATGAGATAGACATGGCTGGAACGGAAGGTTATTTCGGTTCAGTGATACAGGACTGAAACGAGGAGTGAACTCGGTTCAGAAAGGGACTTTGTCCACTAAGATAGTCTTGGCAATGAGTCATGACTAACAAGAAATGATTTTCCATGATTATGTGTGCATGCCACAAAGATTCAAGTTTCATGTTATGATTATGGTGATCTCATTTTCACTTCTATGATTTATCCCATGATATGATATTATGAACTCTTTTGCAGGTTAAGATTTCCAAAAGCTATGTTCTTTTGTATATGATGTGATTGATATTTCTTTTGTTTACCCTTACTGAGCATTTGAGCTCACCCTTTTATGTTTTCTTTTCCCCAGGATATAAAGAAAGGTTTTAGGTAAAAAAAAGGGGAAGATCTTTATGGGAGATATTGAAGATCTTTCACCACGATTAGAAGATTACGTTCCGAGTTTCCAAAGACACTAAACTATTACGATCCTTGTGTGTGTGTTTTTGTTATGTACTAAGTATTCCGCAAATGTAATGTAATGTCCATGTACGTCAGGCATACGGGTCTCTACAGTTGGTATCAGAGGAAAGGTTTAGTCAACCTTTGGAAACTAGGATGCGAGAACATTAGTGAAATCCCTAGAGATATTTATAAGGTTTGTCTAGGGATGTCCCTAAGGATAAGTATACGTATAGGATACAGTCCTATTACTACGGTAACGATCTTAGAATTTAACCTAAGAAGTTAGATATTGAGGGTACTACCCCTTTGTTATGTTGTTTTCCCTAGCATGATTTTTGCCTCTCACACTATTCTTTTTGGGTTTTAGACGATGGCTGGAACCCGAAGGAACCGTGTTGATCAATGCAATGGACAATGCAATGATTGCCCTCCTGAACAAACAAATGTTATGGGAGATGGAGTGCAAAATCTTATTGCTATACTTACACAAGCTATGAATCATTCTGGACTTCCAAATGAGCAGAGAAGGGAACAATATTCTATTGAGTCCTTCATGAGGCAACGTCCACCTTCTTTCAGTGGGTCTTCTGATCCACTTGTGGCTGAACAATGGATCAGTACTACTGAAAAGATATTTTCAGTTCTTCAATGTTCTGAACATGATAAAGTCATCTTAGCAGTATATCGTTTGGAAGGTGAAGTTGATCAATGGTGGAATCTTATCAAGAATACGAGGCCAAGAGATGAAATTGAGTCCATGGAATGGGACGAGTTCAAGAACTTGTTTTTCAGTAAGTACTTCCCTCGTATTCTTCGAACAAAGATGGAGAAAGAGTTTCTTGAACTGAAGCAAAGGGACGATGAATCTGTTGGTACCTATGAAGCAAATTTTACAAGACTTGCAAGGTATGCTTCTGGTATTATCATCCAACCTGAAAGTAAAGTTGATCGATTTTTCAGTGGCTTAAAACCAAGTCTTCGAAGGGCATTAGCTATAAGAGACTTCAGTAGCTATGAAGAAATTGTGCGTTGTGCTATCAAGGTAGAAATGGAAGTTGGTGTTACATAACCATCTCATAGTTTTGACAAGAAACGAAAGATGGAGTTCAAGGAGAAATCTCATAATAATGGTGAAAAGAAGATGAATGTTTCCTTATGCACAAAGTGTGGAAAGAAGCATGGTGGAGATTGTCTTAAAGGAACTAGAAAATGTTTTAAGTGTGGAAAAGAAGGTCATCGAGCAGCTGAGTGTCAAAGTAATGGAAAAAGGGTTTCTAATGATGTGAATAAAGCAAACACTGCAGAGAACGCACTACCAACACTTCAATGCTTCAAGTGCAAGGAAATGGGGCATTATGCTAATAATTGCCCTAATCCAAGGGTTAGTGATGATCGACATGAGCAACCTCTTAAGGCAAAGGACAAAGGGAAGTCACATGTGATCACTATTGGCAATGTTGAATATGACAACGATGTGGTGGAATGATTAAGTGTTTATGTAATGGGATTCCAAAATAATGTTGTATCATTGAGTATTGCAATATTTATTGATGTGGTGTTCAAAGTGATTGAGATATTTTTTTTGGAAATAAGATGATATGCGCATAATGAAGACGAGAAAATGAAATGTTTAATATTATTCATGAGCTCATGATTGATATAAGGACTAAGTGATATCATGGTTTGAGTATAAATAATTTTGAGGATTTTGGTATGTGGAAAGAGTTAACTTTTAACAGCACTCATGTTTTCAATAAGGTTCAATGGGTATTCAAGAGTGTACAAGATTAAGGCCTTTGAATGTTTGGATTGTGACCAAAAAAACATATCTTATGATATATGGGGATCAACGATGGTATTAAATCTCTGGTAATCGTTTTCACTATGTTATGAGAGTGGACTGCAGTATTATGGATAAGCCTAAAGATTAGACTGGATTATGTTGGACATAAGTTAGTATTGTTTAAGGATAGAAGATTTTCGATATTATTGATGGGATGTTATAGTAACGTAGTTTTAGAAAAAGGACAACCTGCAGGACGGGCGACAGTCCATCGCTTCGGACAAGGCTGTAGGAATCGAACCCACAACCGAAGTGCGACTGGACTTTATCGCCTACCACTGACCTACAGGAAGTCCCTGTTTAGTAGAAACTAGTTTTATTATATTAAGAAGTATGATATATGAAGTATAAGTCCATTTTAGGAACCATATATGATTAATCTCACTATAGAATGACTTATGTATATTTAATAACTTTTGCTAACCTTTTGTTTGAGACAGATGGAATGAACAGTCATTCTATCACATGATCTGCTAACACTTCACGAAGAACAAATTCAACTTCATTTATTTAAGAGATGAAGTGGAAATTGTTCAAGGCACGAACAACAGTGACATTGTACCAAAATAAAGTAAGTATTTATTCTAATTCAAAATTTCAACATTAGGGGAAATGATCTTGAAAACCAAAAATGTTGTCCTAGTGATCTTATATCTGATGAATCAGATGGTACCTTATATCATCACAAATCTATGGATTTGTGATTACTGGCTTTTCCATAGCCATGTTCTCTACCACTCTCCATCAGAACATGATGGTTAGATTTCTCTTCCATATCCATATTTTCACCTATGTGGAAACCCAGTGATTAGTTTATTTGGGTAATCGTTACATTTCATACTTTAGTTTTTAAAGCCAAGTTTTGGTATTCCCTTTTACGATGTGGGTTTCTATTAAAGAAACTTTCGAATAGTAAACCATTTATAACCCCGACTAATTTCGAGGGCGAAATTCATTTTAAGGGGGGTAGAATGTAACAGCCCAAGATTTTATAAAGAAATATTCTTTTTAATTTTACTAATGTCTTGTGTTATACGCTACACCAAAAAAAAATCTTGCACAACACGCATCCTTGACTTGCCTTGCATTACACGCAATCACAACCTTCCTCGATAGCGTGTGTGGTACGTAATCCTGAGTTTCACGAAACAATGATATGCTATTAAAATATTATTAAAACTAGCCGTTATGAATAGTAATAACCACTTTTTGAAATCCAGTAAATCTTATTTTTCAAAATGAACTTTATTTTTGGATTCGGAGTATCGAATTTAGCCTAAGGTGAAATTTTGGTACTTTTCGGATAACTTTCATATTCTGATGAATAGTGAAAATTACTAAATTATAATTAAAAACAACTTTTTTAATCGAAATAATTAATAGTGATAAATCATTAATTTGAGTGGTTTTAAAGTATATTTAGAATATATTTTTACAATTTAATACAATTTTGGTCATTGGATGTAATTTCACATTTAAACTAGACATAAACAAGTGTCAATCTTTTGATAGATATTGTTTCTTAAAAACACGCTATTTGTTTTAACAGCGGGATTTAATTATAAAATTAATTAATGCAACTTTTATGTTATGAATTTGGTAAAATGGACTTCATTTTTGAATTCGGAATATGAAATATAGCTTGGGATGAAATTTTGGCATTGTTCTGAAAAACATCAATTTTTGATGAATAGTGAAACTACTAAGTGGTAGGTTAAAAACTGAATTTTGCATAAAACTTAATTTTACCGCTTCTGTGAATGGAATTTCGAAAATCCGAGAGACACGGTTAATATCAAGGACTAAAATGTGGTTCAATGAGATGAAAATAATTTTTTGGTGAATAGTAACTTTTTACTTTTTTTTACCACGGTTAATAGTAAATAAGGTAACTAAGGGTAAATATGATATTAATATTACCCTAACACATGTCCTAATTCTATTGGACAAGTGTAATTCGACCAAAAACAAACTTAGGAATAAAATATGACCATTTAGGCCCACTTGGATTAGATTAGGACATTTATTATTAATTTATTTAAAGAAGGGTTAAAATAGTTAAAATCAAAGTTTAATAAGTAAATCATTTTTAATATGGGGTTATACATAAGATAAATTAGACTATAAATATTCATTAGAAATATAAAAAGATTTCCTACATGATGGTAGTTTATTTGTAATTTTTAGACATCAAATAATATAATTTATTTATGACACAAAGATGATGCAGTAATTATCTTATTAATGAAATATTGACATAATTGATAATATAAATACCAAAATAAATGTAATTTAAGACTTTTTATGAATTCCACTAATTTTCTAGGTTACTATGATATATTAGTGATGATTTAATCAACTTGGTTCGAACATATAATTCTGTTATGACTTTCACAAAAATCATATATCAAATAGTGTCAAAATTGACACAAAATAGTTTTTAAATCAAATATTATATTATTAATTGTTATTTTATTCCTAAAAATCTAAGGTTAGGCCAAATGACTAAGATAAGGATATATATATTAATAATAAACAATTTGGGGTTCGTTTGGCATTTTATAGTAAGTTTATTAACCATATAGTGAAAGAAAACAAAAAGACATGGTAAAAGTTAAATTATTTAACTTAGTGTTAAATCTAATTGATAAGGTTAAAATAATATCCTAAACTTGTCTAAATTATATTGGTTGATAGGATTTCGACCCATACCCACTTTATCTTCGAAATAAGACCCTTTGGAACCATTATAAACCGATTTTTACTTTAATATAAAATAATATTTTGAGATATTCCTAAGGTGCCCCTCTCCTCCCTTATAAAAGGGCACCTCCTCCCCCTCCTCCTCACACCAAATTGAGCACTCAAGCTCGGCCAACCCCTGCCATTTTCTCCCCTCCACTTCCCTAGAATAGTCCTAGAGGTCCTGGTCTTCTCCAAAGACCACTCTTAGTTCCTTAAGTGGAGGATTCAAAGAGGCGTTCCAAAGAAGAGGTAATATCCATTACCGATCTTTTCAATTTCTTTCTTCTTCAACTTCTTCTTGTTTAGTTGTTTCATGATGAAGTAATAACATCAGTATTACTTACATACTGATATGTTATTATAAATATGAAACAACCCTAATTCACCTTCTATCCATCCTACGGAAAAATGAAATCACCGCGCGTGCGTACGTACGGAATACCGTCTCCACGCCGTGGTGTAATCTATTTTCCACCATCACCTTACAAGGATGGGTATAATGGTGTAATGAGTAACTATATATGATTATTATTAAGTAATATTGATACTGAAATAATATATATATAAACTCCAATACAATTCCACGATCATAGGAACGATATCATCACTCGTGCGTACGTACGGAATACCGTCTCCACGATGTGATGCGACTCGTTCTACATGATCTTCATTTCATAATGATTGTATAAATGAATTGAATGAATGAATATGGTATATACTACACTAATACCATTCTGGAAATGAATTATCTATAACCTAAATATAAGAATAAGAATTTATTCGACAAAACACGCATAAGAACAAAAAGTTATAAAGACCCGAGTAACAAGTAACAATGAAATATTACTAACAAGAAGCTAATAATATGACCATATATGATCTCATATCAATATTTATGATTCTGGAATAAGTCAATAACATTATTTAAACCATTATACAGGAGCTTCGGATACGTACAAAGCTAATCGGACCTAAGGTAAGGGAAATATCACAATCTCATTTTTATCCGAGATTGTTTATTCGTAAGTATTTACTGGGGTGTATTTTATCATCCACATCCATGTTCCCTCAATATGTAATATTGTTTCCATCCACTTGAAATAGTTTAAATCGAATTTTACCCTTAGGTGAGTTTTTAGTAAAGAATATGAAAGGAATCTTTTGTCGTTTTTCCGTACGAGGTACTTTTTGACTTTTCCGACAAAAGTACGAAGAATGTTTTTTTTTAACTTATACGGCATGAATGGATTTTTAAAACATTACTTCAAAGAAGCTTCCTTTACAAGTTTTCAAGTTTATTTTTAATCAACTTCTTTTATTTTAAAGTTGTATGACATGTTATGAAAGGAAAAATGTTTTTGAAGAAGAAAGGATATTTTCCTCAAGAATTCAATTCAAGTGTTTTATCAAAATTATTTTCCATCTAAGATAATAAAGGGTTCTGTTTCTATCCATATTTTTACATTGGTTTGACTATGTTGTGATGGAATTATTGTTATGAATTCCTTTATCATATATGAATTGATTTATGATGTCATGATGTTTCAAGAATCCCATTTTTGTTACATGTGTTATGCGATGATGCATGTTTTATGATTATGTGGCACACATAAGAAAGGATTCATTATAAGATGGGTGGGACCTATATCTCCCTCCAATGCATTGGGTAATGATTTTATATCTCATGAGATAGACATGGCTGGAACGGAAGGTTATTTCGGTTCAGTGATACAGGACTGAAACGAGGAGTGAACTCGGTTCAGAAAGGGACTTTGTCCACTAAGATAGTCTTGGCAATGAGTCATGACTAACAAGAAATGATTTTCCATGATTATGTGTGCATGCCACAAAGATTGAAGTTTCATGTTATGATTATGGTGATCTCATTTTCACTTCTATGATTTATCCCATGATATGATATTATGGACTCTTTTGCAGGTTAAGATTTCCAAAAGCTATGTTCTTATGTATATGATGTGATTGATATTTCTTTTGTTTACCCTTACTGAGCATTTGAGCTCACCCTTTTATGTTTTCTTTTCCCCAGGATATAAAGAAAGGTTTTAGGTAAAAAAAAGGGGAAGATCTTTATGGGAGATATTGAAGATCTTTCACCACGATTAGAAGATTACGTTCCGAGTTTCCAAAGACACTAAACTATTACGATCCTTGTGTGTGTGTTTTTGTTATGTACTAAGTATTCCGCAAATGTAATGTAATGTCCATGTACGTCAGGCTTCGGGTCTCTACAAATCGCATCTATTTAGCATTTCTAGTGTGAACACCCTGAAAATTTAATTCTGGCCACCCCGGGGCTCGGAATCGCATGCCGTCTGAAGGCGCTGCTCTTGAATATCATCATGAATATTCCAAAGTCTTTCATAGTAAAAACCGGGTTCTTACACTGATAAAATATATTGTTCCCAAATAAGTATCACTCACATGTTAATCCATGAGTAGTTTCTATTGGGGAGTATATATAAGGATGGAATAATTTTTATGGATACTATGAAATTGCTAGTATGTTAATCATGAGAATGTGACATGTTTAATATATTGTATTTATAAAATGATAGACTGTTATTAATTGATCATGTTTTATTTAAATATGGATGAAAAATCATATTACCTTTATTGTGATGTATAAAAGTGTTTTCCTGAGTTTTTAAATGTTTAAATATTGTTTAGTTCATCAATGTCAATCATGACTTGTAATAATAAAATATGTATAGTTTTACATTGTGATATGAAAGTATGATTTATTTGGAAATCCAAAGTAAAATTTCCAACATGATAAAATTTCATAAAAAATGTTTAATTTTGGTATGGATAACATGATGTATGTGAACATAGAATGTGTAGTTTTTTAACTACAAAATGTATGTTTCCTTAGAAATCAAATATTTAATTTATGTATGCTAAGAGTGTTACAATTTACCACACCATGTGTAGTTTTTTAATTAATTTGGCCTCATGTTAGTGTTATTTTAAAGTAAAACATTTTGATTTCTCTAAAAATTATTTAGAAATGTTGACAGTTGTTTAAGGATGAAATGTTTATTGATTTATGTATTGATGTTTTTATATACCTCTCTAAAAACCTATTTTTAAATAATAAAATTACGTTATAAATACTCTTTATAATTAATATTTCCCAAAATTAATCACATGTTTTGAATCATTATATTTCCTAACACAGAAGCTATGAGATCATCAAGATGATGTTTCTTTTTTTTTTTGTGAATATGTACCCCTGTTGTGATTATGTGTTGTGTAATGGTTCTATTGATTTTATCGTCAACCTCCCATAAAAGGATATCCACTTAATTTCATTATTTTTTTTAAATAATGAAATAGATTAAGATGAAAATTATGGTCACATATAAATCATTATAAAGAAGGTAGTTTCTATATATATTTTTAACTGGGTTTGTTGTGCTTGATCTTGTGTTGGTGGAATGTGTTATGAATTGAAGCATATAAAGAGAAGAAACACGTTTTTCCAATCAAGACTTGTTATATTTATTTATTTGTTAAAATCATATTGGTGGGATTGGGACACCAATAGAGAATCATATCCTAGTATGTTGTAAGGGTTTCCTCTAATTGTATGATTTATTACTTTTAATCCGTGTCTTGGTATTCTGTGATTATTGTCATGCTTATTTAGATTAAGATAACATTTTTTTTCAATATAATGTATCCCACAAATACACCATCATGATTCTAAGTGTATGATGTGGAAATAGGAGTCTTAGAATATAGACTTCCTCAAGATACAATGATAAGAAATACCTATGTTATAAAGTGGGGCCTCTAGACACAATGCTGAGGATTGGATGATGGAATCTGAAGCTACTTTTGGGTTAGTGAAGGAACATTATCATATTAGTTTTACATTGGATAGTGATTTATTTTGGAAAGTGGATTAGTGATGCTTGTTGATGATGTGTGGTAATCATGTGGAGATTTTATGGGAGGAATTACCATAGTTATTCAAGAATTATTTACCTTCTCAAGAACAAATGTGTTATTATAAGAGATATATTTTGGAGGATAAGTGAACACATGAAGAGGAGATGTGGCCGCATGAAGAATATATGTGATTATAAGAAAAAACGATGTGATTAGGCCTTGTGACCATGCATAATAATTGTGGAAAGTAACTATGAGCCAGAGTAACTATGATTTAGTGAATACTATGTCCTTGTATCCCGTTTAATAAGGTGACGTATATTCAAAATATCAAATGTCTACCTTTTGAATCCTTAAATATAGAGTTAGTGAATTTATGTTTGCAATGAGTATGAGGACTAAATTATGAAAAAAAATTAAAGGCTAATTAGAGAATGTTCTCACTTTAAAAAGAAGATCCACTCTTGGAAAAAATATAAGGCTTATGCATGTGTGCTTGATAGACATAGTGACATACTATGGACTTACACTAACAACACTTCAACAACACTCCATTTTTGTAAACTATCGGTTCAAAACATGGTTGAATATTTTCAATCATATATTCAAAGATAATTAGTCAACTGAATATGATCAATTTAAGATACTTCACACATTTAATCCTTTTATCTATTTCTCTCTGTCTTATAATACATTTTGAGAAATGTTTTCATTAATTAGTTTATTCTATAACATAAGTTCTTGTATTTTATTAACGAGTTTCATACAATCTTTCTTTCATTATTTTCCATATGTAATCCAATTTAGAGTTATGGAAGGGGTTGTTTGTAGCCCAGTCTATCTGTGTGATGTTGTTTATATAAAAACCAATATTGGATATAGATCATTTTATTCTTTAATAAACTATTTGGAAGTCAGTGATTTTTAGTCGGATAGGGCAAGATATCAGCTTGAGACTGAACACCTTGAAATATTCCTTGGGGTACTTTCTTAGATTGTTTACAATTTTATTTTTAAAAACTATATATAACATATTACATTGATATTTATATTTAATTAGTGATTTATGTAATACGTTTAATGTAATTTGATCGATTTCAAAAGCTAAAGTAATTTTTAAATTGTCTTAACTATTTTTTATCACGCTGTTGTGAAATCATTCAAAAACATTGAATATATAATTCTACTATTTTTGTTAATTGAGGAAATTTTATAAATATTGGGATTTGTTTTTACATATTTTTAATTGGAAAATATATTCGAAACTAAATTCACTCATTCTTATGTTTTCCAGTCCAACCAACATTTGAATTATATATATATATATATATATATATATATATTTCTTTTTAATTTTGATCTAGTGTCACCAAAATGATAAAAATTTATATTATTCCAAATTTATATCTTGATGGATAACAAAAGGCTTGAGTGGAATCCTACTAATATTAATCCTTAATTTAATAAAACGAAATATGATATCTGTTATATTAGGATGAAAATACATATTTAATGAATGGGATTTGATATTTGCACAGTAATAGTGGAAAAATATGAAAAATATAAATCTTTTAAAGCTGATTGGAGTGATTCCACTATGTCCAGTTATGATTATAAATAAAAATCTATTAATGAATTCTATTTTGAATTATGAGAGATGAATTCAATAGAATTTATATTTTTTCTACTACTTTTGAATGATGGGATATATTGATTGTGTCTTGAAATGGAACCTGTAATAAAAAAACACCCAAATACCTATATTATTAATTACGATACATTTTTGATAAAACCTAAGGAGTCAGTTTCTAACATGTATCTCAATATTAATGAAATTTTATTTATAAAGCATGCACATGGAATGAAAATTAAAGATAATGATATATTGATGAGACTTTTATGATTCCTACCAGATCGATGGAAATGAACATCTATTTTCATTTCAAGATCTCGTGATATTATAAAACTATAAATGATGGAGGTGAATGGAATACTCTTTATGTACGAATAATATTTTAAAGTGAACAATGAATATGGTGAACCTTAGAGAAAATAATTTTTTTTCAAAATGTATTTGTCAATGATGATGGATAAAATCAAATAATATAGTTTATGTGAGGATGAGTCACCTTAGGATAGTGATGATGAGATGGATCATCAATCCATGATATTTAAAATGTTAAATAGGAACAATAAATTCATAAAGAAATAAAAATATGAAATAATGTATGATAGAATATAGAAATGGAAAAAAATCAACCTAGAGAAATATATTATTACAAATACGAGAGAAAAGTGAATATCAATGATGAATTTCAATAATTAAAGTATAAGGAATGGTACAAGTAAAAATGGAAAAAATAAATAAATCAATGAAAGGTATCTATAGTGCCCCTAAGGATTGTCCTAGTGAGTCTATCATGAGTAGAGAAGACATGGATGAGAGGAAAAACATGTGATTTATGAAAAAAAATTAATGGTAATAAATACTATCACTACACCACATTCTTGAATTTCTAATATCTCCAAATATGAAGTTAATAATGAAAATATGATCAATGTAGATTAATTTGAATATTATAATATCATGTAATAATCCTTCAATTAACTTAAATATAAGTATAAAATTTTAATTAAATAGCATTATTTATCTATTCATATTAATTCTGATCTTTATATAGAAAAAATAAAAGAATGTTCTCTTTTTAAAATTATTTAATGAATATAAAATATGAAATAAGAAACTGAAAATTAATTTTGAATGTTTTACAAAAGGGAGAGAATCCTTAAACAGTATTATTAGAAAATAGACTACACAAAAGTACACAACTGATATTGTGTATTAGGCCAATCAATGGGAAAAGTATAAGAATAATTTTTTTCATTGTTAGAGATATTCTAATTCTATAAATAATTCATATTCTAGTAGAACTAATATATTTTTTAGTTCCAAACTCATAACTCTTGTTATGGTAAACATATTAAATGGATTTTTATTCTGAAATTTCTTATTTATAACATTTCTAGACCCACAAATGTGTGGGTTCCAAAATAATTTAGTTATTTAAATATGTTAAAGATAATTTGTTTAAGAATATAATAAATAATATAAGGTATCTATAAAATTGGAGTTTCAATAACATGATTGGATACTCCTCATGATTTAAGATATTTATAATTTTGTAAGGTGGATATGTCACTTTTAGTTATAATGATGATATAAAAAATAATAGGACTTCATCAAATCAATAACTCTATTTTTGATTTTTTTTTATTTCTAAAGTAGTATTTAATTATTATATAGGATATAATATCTTAATCATATCGAAGTTATGTCATTATAGTTACCATAATAATGTTTAAAAAAATATTCCAAAATTTATGATTCTAAATATGCTTTTGAATTTATTACTTTATGTAATGATAATAATAAATCACATTATTTATATTATTTATTTTCTAATAATATTTATTTCATAATTGACAATAAAAATAGTTATTTTATATGGAATATGAGATAGAGAAACAACACAAACCACTCTCTTAGAAATAAAACATGTAAAAGATTAGTTAAGAATCTTCCTAAACTATAATTCCCAAAAGTTAGAGTCGTTAACTCATGTCAAAAAGGGATAAAACTGAAGATTTATTTCAAACCAAATAAAGATGTTTCCACTTATCACCATTTATAGTTTTTTCACAAGGAATTGTTTTGGCTCTCTAGTGTTTTTATATTAAATGGTATGTATTATTAATATGTTTTTTCATATTAATATTTTGGATACATTTAGGTAATCTTTTTAGCACACAAAAGGGAAAAATTTTCCTATTTTTCAAAATATGAAAAATAATTATAAAATCATTTTGGAATTATGATTAACACCTTAAGGAGTTATCATGATCATGAGTTTGAAAATAAATTTTTATATATTTATGATATCAAATTTGATACAATCACAGTTGTTATCTCCTATGACTCCCCAAAATTTTTTTGTTAAAATAATGAATATAACACTTCAAGATATTTATTGAACTATTCTTAAGGAATATAACATACCTATTTATTTTTGTAAATAGTTTTTCAATAAATCCTTCAATATTATAAATAGGGATCAAATTAGACAACATTTAAAGAATCCTAAATATGATTTGTGGAATTGAATAATACCAATATTTAATTACATTTTATTTTTCTGGTTGTAAGGTCATTATTCTCAATACATATGAGTTTTTTGATAAATTTGAATCAAAAATTAATAAAGGAAACCTCATCAGTTATTCAACATCCATTAAATTTTGCGCGGTGTTTAATAAAATAACCAATCATGTGGAATATTATGTACATGTAAAATTTGATGAAACAAATCCAATTGAGACAAAGAAATTATTAAAAAACATTTGGAATGGGATTTATATATTGAATATAAACACCTATACATATAATAGAGATTGTTTTGTAAACAAATGTAGAAAAAATCACATAGTAGTAAAGAATTATCTGAACTAAACCCTAAATAATAAAATTATTTAACAATTACTTCATTCCCTATAGACAATAGAACTCATAGTGACCATTTTTTTAGATTTTTTAGTTGAATATCTTGATAGAGGTACTCAAAATATAGTTTCTCTTATAATATATGTTGAATATAAATGATTTATATCATAAAATGAAGCTAAAAACATCACTGAATCAATAGATTATTGATTTTGTTTAATGACTAGAAAGGAAGATTTGAATAATTTTAATAGAAACAAAGTCAAATAACTAGTGGAAAGACCTATTAACTTCCTAACTGTTGACACTAAATGGGTGTTTAGGAACATGGTTGATGAGTCTGAAATTAGAATTAGAAATAAATATTGACTGGATAAATAAAGATATTTTCAAATAGAATTTATTTTCTATGATGAAGCATTTTTACCTATAGTGTGACTTGAAGATATTATAAAACTAGTTTCTTATACACAAGATTTATATTTCAAACTATATCAAATGGATATTAATATTGATTTTCACAATGTTTATATAATTAAATAAGTTTTTTTAAATCCCTTGTATTTCAAAAACATCATTTTATGACTAATTTTTTTAAATTAATTAGATCTTTTTTTGGTTTAAAACAACATCATAGATATTTTTACGATAGGATCATCTTCTTTTTGATTTCTAGTGAGGTTTTAAAAGGAATAGTTGATCCGACCTTATTTATTTAAAGTTTTTTTAAAGATGTTTTTGTAGACCAAATTTATGTTGATGATGCAATTTTTGGTTCTTCGAGAAATTATTTATTAATAAGATTTTACAAATTGATGAAAAATTAATTTAAATTATTGTAAAGTTTGAGATAAAATTATTTCGTGGATTCCAGATTTTAAAATAGGATGGAATACTTTTAAGTAAACAAAAATACACTAAATATCTGATAAGACATTTTTTATGCATAAAACCCAATGTATTTATACTCCCATGCATACAATACATAATTTGAATATTGATGAAATTGATAAACTAATTGTTTAAACCATCTATAGTGGTAATATTGGAAGTTTACTATAATTAACTGCTAGAAAACATGATATTATATGTATTATATTATTGTATTCAAATTTTCAAGAAAATCTAATGGAATCACATGTACATATTTTCAGAATAATTTTTGAATACCACAAAAGTATAAAAAAATTTATGATTGTTATATCACAAATGATATGAATTTAACATGGTTAATTACTCAAATGAATATATTGGTGGTTATATGTTTGAAAAAGAATCTTAAAAAAATTTAAATTTTGTGAAATTATCAAGTACATGGTGAAGTAAAAAGTAAAACTTTATTCAATTATACACTATTAAAGATAAGTATATAGATGTAGGTAGTTTTTATGTATATCTTCATTGATGAAACAAATTTTTTTATTATGGATATTATCTCAAATATGACTATAAAATTTGATAATAAAATTGTTATATACATTTCTAAAAATCCTATGTCACATTGAAATAAATAATATATTGGTAAAGACATCGCTTTTTGATAGACTATTTTCAAAAAAGGGGATATTACTCATTATTAAATTGGTACTAGAAACCATCTTGTAAATGTTTATATAAATAAATTATATATTTATAGAATGAATTATACCAATAATATGTTTGGAATTATTAACCACTAGTAAATATTTCAACTGAGTGGTAATTCTTATATTTTTCTAAATTATTGTTATAAATTATTTCATTAGACGTTTATTAATCTCTTTCCCAATCTAATAATTTTATCAAATTTTTTATGGATATTTTAATAAATAAACCATTATGTTAAATTAATAATGTAAGTTAAGTGACTATGATTTTTTATTCACAAGGTCAGTTAAGTGACCATGAGTTTCACATATACAATTACTATACCTACCAAGAATATATAGTCACTATACCTACCCTGATCATTTACAAAAGTGGTAATTATATATTCTATGAATATGATGTTATTAAACCTACCATGAGATATCTATGTTATGAAAAATACGCTGTCAATATACTTATTGTGTGTGATTGTGTTAAAAAAAATTAGTTTTATTTGGACGGAATTTCCATAAGTATTATATTATTTTAATCACTAAATTATTGAAAAAACTTGAACATTGTAATAAAATACATCTCACATATTTTACCAAAAAAGATTAATTCTTTTTGAATGATTAAATGCATTGTCTCTTTCTCAAACTTATATCTCTAACTAAAACAAAAACCATCCATGTTTTGAATCATAGTGTAAAAATTTTGAGGATAAAATGACCTTGTTATTCTGTATATTCATCTATATCGCCTCATATAAAGAGAAAAATAAATGACTATATATCTTGAGTACTACAGTTATTCCATGATACCCTCATCTAATTTAGAAACCATTCCATATTGAAAAGTAATTTGATATAGAATGTATTGAGTCTTGAAAATTTTGGGTGTGTAAATCAATTCATTAAAATTCAAGATTTAATGGTTAAATTATAATGTTAATCCATTTTTTTAGAGTTTGTTTAAAGAGATTTATTCACATATGTCATTCATTCCTAATGATAAAATATAATCCCTTCAGACAATGTAATATGGATATAATTTTGTTTTCTATTTATAATTTTAGGCTCAGTGAGTAATTTTACCAAACAATGGATAATATAAAGAATGTAAAAGATGGTATCCTTTCAATCATTCTAATTTCAAGTTTCATAATTCTCTTTTAGAATTGAAATGGAATGTGACTCAAAGAAGGTTGATTACAAATTAACTTACTAGAAAATGTAGACTCTTGGATAATTTTATGGAATAACATCATTATTTCTAGGAAAAGGAAATTTATCTTCATAAGTCTCTAATATATATTCTTTCTATAATTGATGAATAATGGTAACGAGGTATATTTATATAGGTATATAAGAAATTATATTTCTATGAATTATATCAATTCATCTAAGATTAATTCCCATCTTGATATCGAGTTTTTCTAAACTCTTTTGTCTTTTAAGTGATTTGTTTCTAAGGGGGAGGAAAATATAATTTCCTTTGATATTTCTAACTAAACAAGATGACTTTTAGGAACATTAAATTGTATTAGAACCCCATTTGAATATAATGGGTGGATAAAAATGAAAATATTTATGAAAAGTTTAATACTATCAAGTATCTTGTTGGACAAAATGATATAGTATATCCTAGTATGAAGCTTGATAAAATAGTTATTTATTATTTAAATGTTCATGATGATATTATTTTAGGTGTTAATGAAGATGAAACTGAGGTAGAATACTATGGTGATGAATCTAGGGAAGATTATAAAAATGAAGTGGAATCTTCTCATGTAGTGTATTTGGTCCCTCATAACAATCCTCTGCCACTATATTCTTGTGGGGGTGAATGTATAGATGAATATCTTACTGATACTAAAGAGAAAGTAAGTATATTTTTTATGAAGAGGATTGTGACTTAAGTTACTCAACAAGTGATGTTGAAATGTTTCTAAAATTTTCCACTCTAGGCCTTTAACTAGAAGTGCTCATAGACCTAGTGTTTAACAGACACCTTATGAGGGGAATAGGTCCCCATAAACATAATAACTATAACATGATTACTCTAAATTACAGGAATTTGACAATGTGGGTATCCCATGTGATAATTGGGGACCTTCTATCCCATCTTCATAATGATTATGAGAATGATATCAAATAAATGATATTTATACTAAAGAAAGAGTTGAGGTATCCCCACTCAAACCATCAGTAGATCATGTTTTGGAAGAAATATTTTTCCCTTATCCTTCCATAGTTGTTGAGGAAACTATAAACATAAATGATATATATATTCTTGGATCATACCACACTCCTACTCTAGAAGTGTACGAGGATGTCATCAATGTGATAGAATTTTAATCAGAGCATGTGGAAATTTTTGGTGATGTCGGTGGTAGGAAGTTTTCTTCAGATCCTTCAATACATATACTTTCGTTTATTCCTTTTGTATACTATGTGAAAAAATATTATTTGAGTGAATTCAAATGAGATCTAATAGTTCCTTTAAGGAATTTTATTACTAGCTTTTGGAACAATATATATCCTTTTAGAGAAGTGTATATTACTAGGACAAACTCTAAGGTTATTTACCATCTTCAAAAAAGATCCCATCTCAAAATGGAACCTACCAAAAATGATATTGTGGACATGATTTATCAATTGGGTTCTTTGTAAGATGATATTAATGATATAATGTTAAATATAAATTATAGATATGTAAATGAAATGTTTTAGTTTTATACTTCCGTTGATATCTCTTTATTTTTCTTAGTAATTACTTACAATCATGCTCTATAGTTTCCAAAAAAAATCAATTTAATATATTTTCTTAAATATATAGAATTATTTCGAGACCAAACGCTTTGACGGCACCTAATTCAGATGAATGGTGAGCCCATAATAAAATATCATTAATTTCTTGAATTTTTTTTAATAAACATATGAGCAAATATTTTTAACATTTATATCAATGCTCGGATAAAAAATCTGAGGCCATTGTTGAACTAAAAATATCATGAATTTCCTAGAAAAGAACTAACTTCAACTAACGAGGTTCAACCAAAAAAGATAGTTTTTAGAAATTTTGAAACAGAAATAAAATTACATTAAAAGTTATTTTATTTGTTTTTTTATTCACCATTGAGAGGTGGCACGTCAGCACTGTAGTGCAGCGATAAGGCAACGAAGAATCCCATTAATGAGGCTCGTAAAAGTGTTACAAAACAACTAATTAATTTTAACCATAATAGAAATTATATATCATAAATGAAACAGCATAACAACCCAACGATGAAACATAAAAAAAATGTGACACGTTTCACATATAATGGAACAACGGGTTTGAGAAATAGAGGTAAATCATGGAATTCATCTTAGGAATTGACAGAGAATATTATTTTCTAATGATGAATGATGGTGAATATATAGAAATAATGATGCCCTAAAATAATGGGTATGGGACAGGAGAGCAATGAATGACAACTCCTACCGACTGATCTCCATCAGCAATGAACTTCCCTCCAATCGAACATTCTTTTGGATGGGATTATTTTTTGTTTTTATTTCTCATTATTCTTTCTAAAAGCAATGAATAAAGACCATAACACGAACAGGTTGATATGTGGGTCATTAGTCTAGATATAGGATTGCGTTCAACATGGTTTGTCTTTGGGGACATTTATTTTTGTTCAGTGAAACTAAATTTTCCCCTTCTCATGTTACAAAACATCTAATGCAGATGATTTGGGCCAACATGAACAAGGCCCCAATTCCTCAGTCTTTTAGAATTATAGTTATGATTGTGACCAACCATTATATTTGATAGCAAGGTGGCACCGAAGCCGTAGTAGGAAATACGATTCCCTAAGGAACTTGGGGGCATGAAGAGTTCACAAAACGGACCATTGGAGTGGACCCGTGGGTCTGAAAAAGGCACTGTCAGCACGCTGTTTCCAGGGTTGGAGTAATGGACCACTATGGTGGCCACAAGTGGGTGCTAGCATGCCATGAAGGTGTGGTAAGGAAAAACTATGGTCATCTTGGATGGTGGTGGTGCACCAGAAACTGCGGGCAGAAGGGCGACAGGTGGGGGATAGGGAAGCGGCCACCCGGTTGCAGCATCCCGCTAGCACACTATCCAGTAGGGAATGCATTTGGTATTAAGTCACTACTATCTTTGCAGGCCACATGGTACTGAACATGACGCCATGTGGAATTTGGGCTTCAAGAGACTGGGCTATAAGTTGCAGGCCGGGCTGGTGGGGCGTGAACCATGCCACTTACAAGCCCGTTATGGAGGAAGTCGACATAAATCTGTGGGATGGGCCATTGAGATAAAACTGGTCCACTGGTTGGCCCGGGTTGGGAGAGAACTGGCCCTTCTATTGTGGGTCAAGCTGGATAGAACCAGGTCACAAAGTGACCCGGTAGGCTGGACCCATGGTCGAATTGTGTCGTGTCCAAGAATGCCCAATGGGCCATGCTGGATTGGGTTGGTCAAACTAGGCCCGGGCATGCATGTCCCATGGTCACGGTTGGTCGGTCGGTCCAATGAGGTTGGACCAGGACTAGACACAACTGGCCACTATTTAGTAAAACACATATATATTTTAGATCGGGTGTCCAATTGAAGTGTATTTTTAGGCATTGGTACCCTCATGTGGGGGTTGTTCTTTTTTAATTATCTAAAGAGGATTCCATGGATGTTAAAATATGATGAATGGATTGATGAGGGGATTCCCCCAAAACCATGTGAACTACCTGCAAGAATCTAACGACTGGATAATACATGAATATTTTTGACAAGAAACCCAATTTTGATCATCTATAAGTAACCCTATTAGGATCAGCTACAATGGACTAAGTTAGAAGTAGTGCTATGTGACCTGGCAGGCCCATGGTGGGGAGAGGCTCTGTGTGACCCGGCAAACACATAGTACTCGTTAGGGAAGAGTACCTCAATATGATGTCAAATGTGGGAAGTGTCTTTGTGTGACTCAGATGGCCCATGGTGGGGAGAAGATCTGTATAACCTAGCATACCCACAGTACTCATCGGGGATGAGCACCTCAGAAGTTGAAGGTGTTCAGTTTTACGACTGATGTTTTTTGTTTCTATGCACTAGATTATACCAATGTGAGCTAATAGTACCGTGTGAATTCTACCATTTGTTGTATTTAAATTATTTTTCATGATCACTACTGAGTATTGTGTTACTCACCCCTATACAGGCACTTCCCACACATATTTTTTCAGGTGAAGATAATAGGTGCATCGACAGAGACCATGGTGGCCTAGGACTAGGCATTGCCTAGTGGGATACGGTAGTTCAGGCATACTTCTATAGCTATAGATAGTTACTTCATTACTACACTTTAGGTGCGGTTTTTAGTGGACAACTTTTCAGAGATCCTTCATACATTCCAGTTTTCATTTTATCATTTTATTGGGATTCTATTTTGGCCCATTTGACTTATAGCATGTTCCTTTACTTAGTGGTTGTTTTTTTGGGGCATGAATGTTTTCTATTCTATACTTTTTTTTGGATATGGTTGTGTGTGCGTGTGTACAGGTACTCTGGATAATTTCTCCCACTTACAGGTTGATGCCTTCAGTGCTAGTCACCAACCCCTGGCCTTCAAGAGGCGGTCTTGGTGTGTTATGGAACCGTCCCCATGGGATGGGTCATGAAAAAGTGGTATTATGGGTGGTAGATTCTACCTCAAAAAACTAGGAGTTCATGGTTTTGTTTTTGGGTAACATTGTGGAATTATTCGAGTATAATTTTTAGGTTCAAGAGTCCAGTGTTTCTGTGACGACCAACATATCCATACACCATGAACCTGAATTCTACATTTCGACTACTTTTAAGAAACCACTGGTTTCATGCATCATATTGGAATTGATTGTTTCCATATGTTTTTTAATTATATTCATTTCAGTAGGTATAATATACTGAATGTGGAATATATTGATCTGTTTTAGGTTTCCTCCATGTTTACAACAATCAAGGATTCTAATACGTGACAGTGAGGATATCCCTCCTAGCGATGAGGTATCAGTTCATGTAACTGTTCTAGAGATGGTCTCATTAGGTGGTCTACCAGTGTTACCACCACATGTTGATCAGCACTTACTGCTAGAGATACCGGTGGAGGATTCATGCAGACATAGTTCCTTGCATGATTTTCAGAGATAGAGACCTCCAATGTTCAGGAGATAGATAGATTCTTAGGTCATTGAGGATTGGATGGAGGTGGGGATATGGGTATTCCAATTAGTGAGGACTCTACTTAACCATATGGAGATATTTTTTGGGATACATCTTTAGGGATATACAAGGAGATGGTAGATCTTGATGATTCAGACTCATGATTAGGCCACCCTCACATAGATAGACATTGACCACCTTTTCACTAAGGAGTTCTTCCTAACGATGTTGAACTTTGTGCACATATAAGAGATTCTTCACCTACATTAGGGTAGCATGACATTATAATAGTACTCATTGTGATTCACCAAGTGTTCTCGTTACTATACAAACATGGTGTGAGACCCATTATTCAGGGCTCGAGCCTTTGAGTAAGGACTATGCTGGGAGATCAAGTGTGTCCATGGTGTCTCTTACCTACCCTACTTTGGTTGGGGTGATGGATCGAGCCCTGCTTATAGAGAACATCCTGAAAAAGAAAGCATTGCAGGATGGATCTACCAATAGACACATGGCGGCAGCGTCATTAGTGGTGAGAAGCAAGCAGCAAACGTGAAGACCCATATATGTCAGGCCTTTTAGGGGATGACCCTATGATATAGAGTCAGTAGTGCGGGGATCCCATAGCAATGGGAGGCAGTAGGGGGCTAGGTTGTGCTACACATGTTTCTGTTAGGGTCAATGGCTCGTGACTACATGACCTTCCTCATAGATGATCATCAGATAGTTGAAGGACTGTCGAGGTAGAGACAGAGGTTCGAGTGAGGAGGTCCATCAGGTGGTGAACGTGGCAGAGAAGCAGGATGAGCATTAGTTGGTGGATGACGATTCAAGGTACAACCACCACCAACCCCAAGTGGACCTCCCCTACCTCAGGGAGAAGGTGGACATGGGTGGGCTAAGCTTTAGGTAGTGGAGTCTTATGACCACAATTCTATGAAGGTGATTAGAGGTATGATCTTTTTCTTCTCCACCTTAGATGTTGTTCTTATATACACAAATTCTAGTCACTCTATCCTTTCCATGGACCTCATTAGAGGCTAGAATATTATAGGGAGATGTTGGCTCAATAAATAAGATTAATGACTCCTGCGGTATGGGTTTCAATGATTATACACTAGTTTATTAAGTGTGATCTTACCCATTGAGAAGAGAGCATTGGATTGGATCTCCTAGTAGTGGCGTGGAGGCCTTACGATGTCATCTTAGTCATGGACCGGTTATCAATTGTTCATGCTCAGACCGACTATCTTAGGCATAGAGTGAGGTGTGTCCGTGAGGATGGGACTAGGATTCCCTTCAATGGAGAGAAGGGAACTCTTGCAGCATGGGATGGACATTCTTGGAGGAGGGTGTATATGATCACTCACTGGTTGGCTAGCCTCACCCACAATTTGGTTGATTAGAGGACTACATTATTTCCAGTAGTGGGGGATGAGTATGAAGACATCTTTTCTAAGGATGTTTCTGGACTACCTCCTCATTGGGAGGTATAATAATTCACCAAACAATACCATGGGATGACACCAATATCCACATCATAAAATCGTAAGTTTTCCATGAAACATCATGAGTTGTGGGTAAAACTGGAGTACATACAAGATATGGGTTTTGGGGGGTCCAGTATTTCACTATTGGTAGCCCCAGAGTTGGTTTCCAAGAATGAAGACGAATGATTGAGGCTATGCATGGTCTTCTAGTTCCTTAACCAGGTGACTATGAAGAATAAATATCCAATTATAGTAATTTAAGTCCTCTTCGACTAGCTGAAGGTAGCGATGTGGTTCTCATATATAGAACTCTGGTGTGTCTATAATCAGATGAGGGTGTAGGATAATGATTTATCAAATACATCCTTCATATGACAACATGTCCACTATTAGTTCTAGGTGATTCATTTTGGTGTGAACAATTATTCAATAGTTTTCATTGGACTAATGAATAAAAAATTCTAGACTTACCTCAATCATTTCATGGTGGTATTCATTAATGAAATCATGGTGTACTCGGTGTTAGAGGAGGAGAATGCTTAACACCTGCGTATTTCCCTGGATACACTCTATGAGAACAAGCTTTATGGGAGGCTCTCAAAGTTCTAGTTATGGATTCATGAGGTACGCTTTAATGGACACATCATCTTGGATGATAGATTTGTAGTGGATCTAGAGAATATAGAGGCAGTGCTTTCTTGGGATCCACCCAAGAGCTTGACTAAGGTGCGAAGTTTCATAGGGTTGGCAGGATACTACCGGAGGATCGAGCCCGACTTTTCCAGAGTAGTATCATCATTATTGGATTTTACATAGAAGGGACATCCCTTCATGTGGATGGATAAGTGCCAGAAGAGTTTCTTGAAGCCAAGGTAGAGACAGACAATTGCCACCATCTTGAGACTACTACAGGAGGGTATTGAATATGCAGTTTTCTACGACGCATCAGGGACCATACATTGGTTTGTCATTAGGCAGGGGTGACCATTGATCACCTAAAATTCATGGATGTTGAGGTAAACTCAGAAGAAATATGAAACCAATGACCTGGAGTTAGTAGTATTGGTCTTTTATTTAATGATATGGTGGCACTATATGGTGGTTGAATGGTTTACCCTCTACTCTTACCACAGTTGACTCAGGTATATCTTATCCCAAAAGAACCAGAACATGAGGTAGCAACGATGGATGGAGTTCCTGTAAGTCTATAACATTGAGATAGTCTATAATTAATGGATGCGAAACAAGGTGGAAGACACAATCTACAGGAGAACCAGTTTGCAACAATTGAGTGATGTGATGGAGTATCTAGACACGATGCATATATCCTCTAGGGATGATGATGGGGTAGCTTACCTTTAGTCAATGACAACCACTACCCCACTCTAATAGCATGTTAGGGAGACACACATGGTGGATGTTGACTATGAGTCCTGATATGATCTGTTATCCTTAGGAAGGTCTCCTGATGGATGGTCTGTAGGTGGGGAGAAAGTAATCATTTTTAGAGGATGCATAATAATACCGATGGCATTTTAAGAGGATATTTTGAGGGAGTTCCATACCTCCCCCTTTGTGGTATATAATGGAGTGGCAATGATTTAACATGATCATTGAGGTTACTACTAGTGTCCAAGAATGAAAAAAGTGTTGGCCACATTCTTTTCATGGTGCCTCACTTTTCAGTAAGTGAAAGATAAGCATTAGGTTCTTGTAGGCTTAGCCCAAGCACATGAGTTAGTAGATTGTAACTAGGATGATATCTCTATAGACATCATGATGGGATTACCACACATGTACATGAGACATGATTATATCTGGATGAGAATTGGCCAATTCACCATGTCAGCTCACTTCCTACCCATCTTGGAGTGAGGATAGATAGAGGGATTGGGACAACTCTACGTCAAGGAGATCATGAAGCTAAATGGGGTGCCTTTGATGGTCATCTCAGACCGTGATTCATTCTTCACATCCCACCTATCGGAGGGATTATATCGGTGTTTAGGACATAGCTACACTTGAGTATTTCCTTACACAAACATACTGATGGTGAGATGGATCAGACCATTTATAACCTCAAGGACATGCTTCGTGCTTACGTTCTTGATTTTGGTTGTAGTTGGGCGGACCACCTACCACTAGAGGAGTTTTTATAAAACCAGATTTATCACTCCACCATTGGCATGAAACCATTAAAGTCTTTGTATGGGAAGCCTTTCAGATCACCCATATGCTGGATAGACCCATGGGAGTCAGCTATCAAGGGTCCAGAGTTGGTATGGGCTACCATTGGGAAGGTGCAGATCATCATGGAGAAGATGAGGACTGTAAAATATATGCATAAATATTATTATTTTAGGAGAAAGGGTCCCTTGGATTTTGAGGAGGGAGAACTTGTTTTCCATCATTTCACACCCTGATGGAGATTATAGATATTTTTTTAGGCTGGCATGTTATCTCAGAGTTTCAACACCCCTTTCCAGATTCTGAATAGAGTTGGAGATGTGGCATACCACTTAGATATTCCCCCAAATATGCACCGATGACATGATGTTTTTCATGTATCACAGTTGAGGAGGTATGTGAATGATCTATCATAATTCATCGATGAGGCCGAGCTATAAATTGATGAGTGGGTGAAGTTTGTGGAATTCCCAGTGGAGATAGGGGATCGATAGGAGTATGTCCTTCATGTATGTTCGATTCCTCTAGTGTGAGTTTGATGGTAGCATGAGAATCTCTAGGAGATAACATGGGAGCGGGAGGCTCAGATTCATGCTCAGGACCCCCATTTTTTTTTGATTATCCTTGTTTTGGATTATGGGGGACATGAAACCCTAAAGGTGGGGGTAATGTAATGTACTAGAAATTTATTGTTATTTTTTCAATTATATGGAATTATTTCAAAAACATATAATTTTACGACACCTAATTATAAGGATCGATGTTCCTAGAATAGAGTAATATACTTTCTGGAGTGTGTATAAATAAACGTGTTAGTGGGTTTTTCAAACTTTTAAACCTGTTCTCAGATCAAAAATTCCAGGGCACTATTGAACACATAACATCAGAATTCACATTGAATGGACCAAACATCGACCGATGAGGGTCAACCAGTAATGATAGTTGTTAGAATTTTTGGGAGAAAAATATAATAACATAAAGAGTTGTTTTATTTTATTTTTTTCTTCATCATTTAGTGGTGGCACATCAGCATTGTGTTTTGGTGATGAGACAATGATGAATCCCATTAATGAGGCTCATAAATGTGCAATTAAATGACTCATTATTTTGAATCATGATGGAAACATTGTTACATATATGAAACAATGTATTGACATGATGACGTAGTGTAATGGAAACATTGCGATGCATTTTTTTAATAGAATAATGGTTGGATAAAAAGAGGGAAATCTGGGAATTCATATTACAAATTGATGGCAAGGAATCCTTTCTAACATAGAACACTAACGAATCTCTTTTGACAATGACTCTATAAAATAATGGGTCTGGGACCAGAGGGCTAGGAACGTCGACCCCCACGGATGGATCAACATCGATAACAAGCTTCCATCTGATGGAACCTTCTCTAGGTAGGGGTTAATTTTTTGTTTTGCTTTCACATTCTTCACACTAAAACCAAAGAACGTGGACCAACACACGAATAGGTTGATCTACAGGTTGATTATCTTGTGGGAGGATTTCCTGCATTAGGGATTTCCTTTAGGGTCATTGTTTTTTGACAGAAACTAATTTTTTCCCTTACCTTGTCTCAAAACATCTAACATTGATGAATCCAGATGACACAAACAAGGCCATGATTCCTTAATCTTTGAGAATTAATTGGTTGTTTTTTACCGAAATTTCGATTTCATATCAGGGTGTAACCGAGGAGGTAGAAAGAAAGAATAAACCCCAAGGAATGTAGGGGTGAAAATGGTTCACAAAATGGACAGCTAGAGTTAACCAGGTGTTCTACAGAAGGCACCGCCGATGCCGGCCGCAGCTGCGGCTGGGTCGTGGCCCGCCACGACGGCACACCGAGGTGACAACCATAGATGGATGGGGCTGTAGTGATACAATAGGGGTCACTGGTAGTGGGATTGTGGCCACCTCGACACGTCGGTGGGCAGCCCGAGCCGTGGAGGCTGCGGCAACCTGCTAGAATGGCGTCCAATGGGGACCGCGTGTGTGACTATTACACGGTCAGCTTAGAAGTAATTTTGATACTGAACTAGACACCATGTCATGTCTAGGATGGAGGAGATTAACCCAATATTTAGAGATCAGTCCTTCAGGGAACTAACTGGGCGAATGAGCAGGTCGGGATGGAGTAAGCTGACACACATTTTCAGGTTCAGCTAGCGGGATAAATCTAGCATGTTGGGAAGCCCAGGGTGGGAGAGAACTGGCCCACATAATGGGGGCCAAGCTGGATGGAACTAGTCACTAGAAGACCCATCCGGATATACCCACAGCCAGGCCTGGATGGTTTCAGTAAGGCCGAATGGGCCCAGCTGGACCGGGCCACAACAGACTCGAATCAGGTCAGGTCGGGTTAGATGAACAGATCCCAAACAAGCAGGGTGTAGAGACCCGAAGCTTATCGTACATGAACATTACTTTACTTTTGCGTAATACTTAGTACATAACAAAAAAAACACACACACAAGGATCGTAATAGTTTAGTGTCTTTGGAAACTCAGAATATAATCTTCTAATCCTGGTGAAAGATCTTCAACATCTCCCATAAAGATCTTCTTTTTTTAAATACCTAAATCCTTTCTTTATATCCTGGGGAAAATAAAACATAAAAGGGTGAGCTCAAATGCTCAGTAAGGGTAAACAAAAGAAAAATCAATCACATCATATTCATAAGAACATAACTTTTGGAAATCTTAACCTGCAAAAGAGAGCATAATTTCATAACATGGGATAAATCATAGTAGTGAAATGAAATCCCAATAAGAATAACATAAAACATGAAACTTTGTGGCATACACACATAATCATAGAGAATCATTTCTTGTTAGTCATGACTCATTTCCAAGACTATCTTAGTGGAAAAAGTCCCTTTCTGAATCGAGTCACCCTCGTTTCAGTCCTGTTTCACTGAACCGGTATAACCTACCATTCCAGCCATGTCTATCTCATGAGATATGAAATCTTTACCCAATGCATTGGAGGGAGATATAGGTCCCACCCATCTCATAATGATACCATTCTTATGTGTGCCACAAAATCTTAAAACATAGATCATTGCATAACCCATGTAGTAAAAATGGGAATCTTAAACATCGTGACATCATAAAACAATTCATATAAGATAATGGAATTCATCAAAATAATTCCATCACAACATAATCAAATCAATGTAATAATAGGGATAAAAACAGAACCATTTACTATCTTAGATGGAAAATAATTTTGATAAAACACTTGAACTCCATTCTTGAGGAAAATATCCTTTCTTCTTCAAAAACATTTTTCCTTTCTTAACATGTCATAAAACTTTAAACTAAAAGAAGTTGATTAAAAATAAACTTGAAAACTTGTAAAGGAAGATTCTTGGAAATAATGTTTTAAAAATTCATTCATGCCGTATAAGTTAAAAAAACATTCTTCGTACTTTTGTCGGAAAAGTCAAAAAGTACCTCGTACGAAAAACGACAAAAGATTCTTTTCATACATATTACTAAAAACTCACCGAAGGGTAAAAATGGATTTAAACAATTTTAGATGGATGGAAATAATATTAAATATTGATGAAACATGGATGTGGATGATAAAATACACCCTAGTAAATACTTACGAATAAACAATCTCGGATAAAAATGAGATTGTGATATTTCCCTTACCTTAGGTCCGACTTGCTTTGTAAGTGTTCGAACCTCCTGTATAATGATTTAAATCATGTTATTGAATAATTCCATAATCATATTCATTGTTATTATATCATATATGGTTCACTTATGACTTTATATTACCCGTTCTTTTGTAAATTCATGTTAAAGTAGCGTTTTGGGTAAAATCGTCTCATTTGTCGTTCGTGTTTTTAACTTGTAATTATTCATATGATTAATTAGATCATGATTAATTAATTCCAGAATATAAAACATTATTTATATATATATATTCAGAATATACATATATAATAAATCAGTAAATGGAAAGAAATACATCGTTCATGGAGACGGTAGTCCGTACGTACGCATGAACGCTATTTTCGTTTCCTTATTGAATTGAATGGAATTAAGTAGATGACATAAATATAAATATAAATAAATCCAGTATCATTATTAGGTCATATATTTCATTAGTACTTATTATATCTAATTTATAATTATTCATGAATGGTTAATCATTGAGAATGAATCTCATCGCGTCATGGAGACGGTAGTCCGTACGTACGCACGAGCGATGATATCGTTCCCATGGTCGTGGAATTGTGTTGAAGTGTATGTATACTATTTCAGTATCAATATCACTTTATAATAATCATATATAGTTACTCATTACACCTTTATACCCATCCAATTAAGGTGGTGGCGGAAAATAGATTACACCATGGCGTGGAGACGGTATTCCGTACGTACGCACGCGCGGTGATTTCCTTTTTACGTAGGATGGATAGAAGGTTAATTAGAGTTGTTTCATATTTATAATAACATATCAGTATATAAGAAATACTTATGTTATTACTTTATCATGAAAAAACTAAAGAAGAAGAAGTTTAAGAAGAAAGAAATTGAAAAAGATCGGTAATGGATATTACCTCTTTTTGACGCGCCTTCACTTAACCTCCACTTAAAGAACTAAGGATGGTATTTGAAGAAGACCAGGACCTCTAGGATGATACTAGGGAAGTGGAGAAAAGATTTTGGCAGGGGTTGGCCGAGCTTGAAGGCTCAAAGTTGTGTGAGGAAGAGAGGGAGGAGGTGCCCTTTTATAAGGGAGGAGAGGGGCACCTTAGGAATATCTCAAAATATTATTTTATATTAAAGTCAAAATCGGTTTATAATGGTTCCAAAGGGTCTTATTTCGAATCTAAAGTGGGGATGGGTAGAAAACCTATCAACCAATAAGATTTATACAAGTTTAGGTTATTATTTTAACCTTATCAATTAGATTTAACTTTAAGTTAAATAATTTAACTTTTACCGTGTCTTTTTGTTTTCTTACACTATATGGTTAATAAACTTACTATAACATGCCTAACGAACCCCGAATTGTTTATTATTAATATATATATCCTTATCTAAGTCATTTGGCCGAACCTTAGATTTTTATAAATAAAATAACAATTAATAATATAATATTTGATTTAAAAACTATTTTGTGTCAATTTTGACACTATTTGATATATGATTTTTGTGAAAGTCATAACAGAATTATATGTTCGAACAATGTTGATTAAATCAACAATAATATATCATAGTAACCTAGAAAATTTGTGGAATTCATAAAAAGTCTTAAATTACATTTATTTTGGTATTTATAATATCAATTATGTCAATATTTCATTAATAAGATAATTACTGCATCATCTTTGTGTCATAAATAAATTGACTTATTTGATGTCTAAAAATTACAAATAAAATACCCTTATATATGAAATATTTTTATCTTTCTAATGAATATTTAAAATAGAATTTATCTTATGTATAACCCAATATTAAAAATTTTGTAGTAAATAAACATTGATTTTAACTCTTTTAACTCTTCTTTGAATTAAATAATAATAAATGTCCTAATCTAATCCAAGTGGGTCTAAATGATAATATTTTACACTTAAGGTTGTTTTTGGTCGAGATACATTTGTCCAATAGGATTAGGACATTTGTTAGGGTAATATTAATATCATTTTTACCCTTAATTACCCTATTTACTTTTAACCGTGGTAAATAAAAGTAAAAAGTTACTATTCACCAAAAAATATTTTCATCTCATTGAACCACATTTTACTGACTGACATCAACCATGTCTTTCAGATTTTTGAAATTCCATTCACAGAAGCGGTAAAATTAAGTTTTATGAAAAAATCAGTTTTTTTAACTACCACTTAGTAGTTTCACTATTCATCAAAAATTGATGTTTTTCAGAACAATGCCAAAATTTCATCCTAAGCTATATTTCATATTCCAAATTCAAAAATGAAGACTATTTTACCAAATTCATAACATAGAAGTTGCATTAATTAATTTTATAATTAAATCCCGCTGTTAAAACAAATAGCGTGTTTTTAAGAAACAATATCTATCAAAAGATTGACACTTGTTTATGTCTGGTTTAAATGTGAAATTACATCCAATGACCAACATTGTATTAAATTTTAAAAATATATTCTAAATATACTTCAAAACCACTCAAATTAATAATTTATCACTATTAATTATTTCGATTGAAAAAGTTTTTTTTAATTAAAATTTAGTAATTTTCACTATTCATCAAAATATGAAAGTTATCCGAAAATCACCAAAATTTCACCCTAAGCTAATTTAGATATTCCGAATCCATAAATGAAGTCCATTTTGAAAAATAAAATTTACAAAATTTCAAAAAGTGGTTATTACTATTCATAACAACTAGTTTTAATAATATCTTAATAGCATATTGTTGTTTAGTGAAACTCGGTATTGCGTACTACACACGCTATCGAGGAAGGCCGCGATTGCGTTTAATGCAAGGCAAGTCAAGGGTGTGTGTTGTGCAAGCTCCTTTTGGTGTAGCGTACAACACAAGACATTAATAAAATTAAAAAGAATATTTTTCATAAAATCTCGGGCTGTTACATTATACCCCCCTTAAAATGAATTTCGCCCTCGAAATTCGTCGGGGTTATAAATGGTTTACTATTCGAAAGTTTCTTTAATAGAACCCCACATCGTAAAAAAGAATACCAAAACATGGCTTTAAAAACTAATGTATGAAATGTAACGATTACCCAAATAAACTAATTACTGGGTTTCCACATAGGTGAAAATATGGATATAGAAGAGAAATCTAACCATCATGTTCTGATGGAGAGTGGTAGAGAACATGGCTATGGAAAATCCAGTAATCACAAATCCATATATTTGTGATGATATAAGGTACCATCTGATTAATCAGGTATAAGATCACTAGGACAACATTTTTGGTTTTCAAGATCATTTCCCTAAAGTTGAAAATTTTCATTAGAATAAATACTTACTTTATTTTGGTACAATCTCACTGTTGTTCGTGCCTTGGACAATTTCCACTTCATCTCTTAAATAAATGAATTTGAATTTGTTATTCGTGAAGTGTTAGCAGATCATGTGATAGAATGACGGGTCATTCCATCTGTCTCAAACAAAAGGTTAGCAAAAATTATATACATAGGTCGATCTATAGTGATATTAATCATATATGGTTCCTAAAATGGACTTATACTTAATATATCATACTGCTTAATATAATAAAACTAGTTTCTACTAAACAGGGACTTCCTGTAGGCCAGTGGTATGCGATAAAGGCCAGTCGCACTTCGGTTGTGGGTTCGATTCCCATAGCCTTGTCTGACGCAATGGGCTGTCGCCTGTCCTGCAGGTTGTCCTTTTTCTAAATCTATATTACTATAACATCCCATCAATAATATCAAAAAAACTTTTATCCTTAAACAATACTAACTTTTGTCCAACATAATCCATTCCAATCTTTAGGCTTATCCATAATACTGTAGTCCACTCTCAAAATATAGTGAAAACAATTACCAGAGATTTAATACCATCGTTGATCCCCATATATCATAAGATATGTCTTGTTGGTCACATTACAAACATTCAAAGTCCTTAATCGTGTATTCTCTTGAATACCATAGTGAAAACATGAATGCAGTTAAAAGTTAACACTTTCCACATACCAAAATCCTCAAAATTCTATATACTCAAACCATGATATCACTTAGTCCTTATATCAATCATGAGCTCATGAATACTGTTAAACATTTCGTTTTCTCGTTTTCCCTTCATTATGCGCATATCATCTTATTTCCAAAAATATCTCAAATACTTTGAATACCACATTAGACCAATACATAAATATTCCAATACTCCATGATACAATATTATTTTGGAATCCCATTACATAAACACTTAATCATTCCACCACATTGTTGTCATATTCAACATCGCCAATAGTGATCGCATGTGACTTCCCTTTGTCCTTTGCCTTCAGTGGTTGCTCATGTTGATCATCACTAACCCTTGGATTAGGGCATTTATTAGCATAATTCCCCATTTCCTTGCACTTGAAGCATTGAAGTGTTGGTGGTGCGTTCTCTGCAGTGTTTGCTTTATTCACATCATTAGAAACCCTTTTTCCATTACTTCGACACTCAGCTGCTCGATGACCTTCTTTTCCACACTTAAAACATTTTCTAGTCCATTTAAGATAATCTCCACCATGCTTCTTTCCACACTTTGTGCATAAGGAAACATTCATCTTTTTTTCACCATTATTCTGAGATTTTTCCTTGAACTCCATCTTTCGTTTCTTGTCAAAACCATGAGATGGATATGTAACACCAACTTCCATTTCTACCTTGATAGCACAATGCACAATTTCTTCATAGCTACTGAAGTATCTTATAGCTAATTCCCTTCGATGACTTGGTTTTAAGCCACTGAAAAATCGATCAACTTTACTTTCAGGTTGGATGATAATGCCAGATGCATACCTTGCAAGTCATGTAAAATTCACTTCGTATATACCAACAGATTCATCATCATTTTGCTTTAGTTCAAGAAACTCCTTCTCCATCTTTTTTCGAAGAATACGAGGGAAGTACTTATTGAAAAATAAGTTCTTGAACTCGTCCCATTCCATGGACTCAATTTCATATCTTTGCCTTGTATTCATGATAAGATTCCACCATTGATCAGCTTCACCTTCCAAACGATATACTGCTAAGATGACTTTATCATGTTCAGAACATTGAAGAACTGAAAATATCTTTTCAGTGGTACTGATCCATTGTTCAGCAACAAGTGGATCAGAAGTCCCACTGAAAGAAGGTGGGCGTTGCCTCATGAAGGACTAAATAGAATACTGTTCCTTTCTCTGCTCATTTGGAAGTCCAGAATGATTCATAGATTGTGTAAGGATAGCAATAAGATTTTGCACTCCACCTCCCATAACATTTGTTTGTTCAGGAGGAAAATCATTGCATTGTCTATTCCATTGATCAACACGGTTCCTTCGGGTTCCAGCCATCATCTAAAACCCAAAAAGAATAGTGTGAGAGGAAAAAATCATGCTAGGGAAAACAACATAATAAAGGGGGAGTACCTTCAATATCTAACATCTTAGGTTTAATTCTATGATCGTTAGCGTAGTTCTAGTACTATAACCTATACGTATACTTAACCTTAGGGACATCCCTAGACATACCGTAGAAATATCTCTAGGGATCTCACTAACGTTTTCGCATCCTAGTTTCCAAAGGTTGACTAAACCTTTCATCTAATACCAACTGTAGAGACCCGAAGCTTATCGTACATGAACATTACATTACTTTTGCGGAATACTTAGTACATAAAAAAAACACACACACAAGGATCGTAATAGTTTAGTGTCTTTGGAAACTCGGAATATAATCTTCTAATCCGGGTGAAAGATCTTCAACATCTCCCATAAAGATATTCTTTTTTTTAAATACCTAAATCCTTTCTTTATATCCTGGGGAAAAGAAAACATAAAAGGGTGATCTTAAATGCTCAGTAAGGGTAAACAAAAGAAAAATCAATCACATCATATTCATAAGAACATAACTTTTGGAAATCTTAACCTGCAAAAGAGAGCATAATTTCATAACATGGGATAAATCATAGTAGTGAAATGAAATCCCAATAAGAATAACATAAAAAATGAAACTTTGTGGCATACACACATAATCATAGAGAATCATTTCTTGTTAGTCATGACTCATTGCCAAGACTATCTTAGTGGACAAAGTCCCTTTCTGAATCGAGTCACCCTCGTTTCAGTCCTGTTTCACTGAACCGGTATAACCTACCATTCCAGCCATGTCTATCTCATGAGATATGAAATCTTTACCCAATGCATTGGAGGGAGATATAGGTTCCACCCATCTCATAATGATACCATTCTTATGTGTGCCACAAAATCTTAAAACATACATCATTGCATAACCCATGTAATAAAAATGGGAATCTTAAACATCGTGACATCATAAAACAATTCATATAAGATAAAGGAATTCATAAAAATAATTCCAGCACAACATAATCAAATCAATGTAATAATAGGGATAAAAACAGAACCATTTACTATCTTATATGGAAAATAATTTTGATAAAACACTTGAACTCCATTCTTGAGGAAAATATCCTTTCTTCTTCAAAAACATTTTTCCTTTCTTAACATGTCATAAAACTTTAAACTAAAAGAAGTTGATTAAAAATAAACTTGAAAACTTGTAAAGGAAGATTCTTGGAAATAATGTTTTAAAAATCCATTAATGCCGTATAAGTTAAAAAAAACATTCTTCTTACTTTTGTCGGAAAAGTCAAAAAGTACCTCGTATGAAAAATGACAAAAGATTCTTTTCATACATATTACTAAAAACTCACAGAAGGGTAAAAATGGATTTAAACAATTGTAGGTGGATGGAAATAATATTACATATTGATGAAACATGGATGTGGATGATAAAATACACCCCAGTAAATACTTACGAATAAACAATCTCGGATAAAAATGAGATTGTGACATTTCCCTTACCTTAGGTCCGACTTGCTTTGTAAGTGTCCGAACCTCCTGTATAATGATTTAAATCATGTTATTGACTTATTCCAGAATCATATTAATTGTTATTATATCATATATGGTTCACTTATGACTTTATATTACCCGTTCTTTTGTAAATTCATGTTAAAGTAGCGTTTTGGGTAAAATCGTCTCATTTGTCGTTCGTGTTTTTAACTTGTAATTATTCATATGATTACTTAGATGATGATTACTTAATTCTAGAATATAAAACATGAATTATATATATATATTCAGAATATACATATATAATAAATCAGTAAATGGAAAGAAATACACCGTTCATGGAGACGGTAGTCCGTACGTACGCATGAACGCTGTTTTCGTTTCCTTATTGAATTGAATGGAATTAAGTAGATGACATAAATATATATATATAAATAATTCCAGTTTCATTATTAGGTCATATATTTCATTATTACTTATTATATATACTTTATAATCATTCATGAATGGTTAATCATTGAGAATGAATCACATCGCGTCGTGGAGACGGTAGTCCGTACGTACGCACGAGCGATGATATCGTTCCCATGGTCGTGGAATTGTGTTGAAGTGTATGTATACTATTTCAGTATCAATATCACTTTATAATAATAATATATAGTTACTCATTACACCTTTATACCCATCCAATTAAGGTGGTGGGGGAAAATAGATTACACCACGGCGTGGAGACGGTATTCCGTACGTACGCACGCGCGGTGATTTCCTTTTTCCGTAGGATGGATAGAAGGTTAATTAGAGTTGTTTCATATTTATAATAACATATCAGTATATAAGAAATACTGATTTTATTACTTTATCATGAAACAACTAAAGAAGAATAAGTTTAAGAAGAAAGAAATTGAAAAAGATCGGAAATGGATATTACCTCTTTTTGACGCGCCTTCACTTAACCTCCACTTAAAGAACTAAGGATGGTCATTGAAGAAGAACATTACCTCTAGGATGATACTAGGGATGTGGAGAAAAGATTTTGGCAGGGGTTGTCCGAGCTTTAAGGCTCAAAGTTGTGTGAGGAAGAGAGAGAGGAGGTGCCCTTTTATAAGGGAGGAGAGGGGCACCTTAGGAATATCTCAAAATATTATTTTATATTAAAGTCAAAATCGGTTTATAATGGTTCCAAAGGGTCTTATTTCGAAGCTAAAGTGGGGATGGGTAGAAATCCTATCAGCCAATAGGATTTAGACAAGTTTAGGTTATTATTTTAACCTTATCAATTAGATTTAACTTTAAGTTAAATAATTTAACTTTTACCGTGTCTTTTTGTTTTCTAGCCCTATATGGTTAATACACTTACTATAACATGCCAAACGAACCCCAAATTGTTTATTATTAATATATATATCCTTATCTAAGTCATTTGGCCGAACCTTATATTTTTAGGAATAAAATAACAATTAATAATATAATATTTGATTTAAAAACTATTTTGTGTCAATTTTGACACTATTTGATATATGATTTTTGTGAAAGTCATAACAAAATTCTATGTTCAAACCAAGTTGATTAAATCAACATTAATATATCATAGTAACCTAGAAAATTAGTTTAATTCATAAAAAGTCTTAAATTACATTTATTTTGGTATTTATAATATCAATTATGTCAATATTTCATTAATAAGATAATTATTACATCATCTTTGTGACATAAATAAATTAACTTATTTGATGTCTAAAAATTACAAATAAAATACCCTTATGTAGGAAATCTTTTTATCTTTCTAATGAATATTTACAATCGAATTTATATTATGTATAACCCTATATTAAAAATGTTGTAGTAAATAAACTTTGATTTTAACTCTTTTAACTCTTCTTTGAATTAAATAATAATAAATGTCCTAATCTAATCCAAGTGGGCCTAAATGATAATATTTTACACTTAAGGTTGTTTTTTGTCGAGATACACTTGTCCAATAGGATTAGGACATGTGTTAGGGTAATATTAATATCATTTTTACCCTTAATTACCCTATTTACTTTTAACCGTGGTAAATAAAAGTAAAAAGTTACTATTCACCAAAAATTATTTTCATCTCATTGAACCACATTTTACTTACTGAAATCAACCGTGTCTTTCGGATTTTCTAAATTCCATTCACAAAAGAGGTAAAATTAAGTTTTATGAAAAATTCAGTTTTTTTTACTACCACTTAGTAGTTTCACTATTCATCAAAAATTGATGTTTTTCAGAACAATGCCAAAATTTCATCCTAAGCTATATTTCATATTCCGAATTCAAAAATGAAAACTATTTTACCAAATTCATAACATAGAAGTTGCATCAATTAATTTTATAATTAAATCCCGCTGTTAAAACAAATAGCGTGTTTTTAAGAAACAATATCTATCAAAAGATTGACACTTGTTTATGTCTGGTTTAAATGTGAAATTACATCCAATGACCAACATTGTATTAAATTTTAAAAATATATTCTAAATATACTTTAAAACCACTCAAATTAATAATTTATCACTATTAATTATTTCGATTGAAAAAGTTGATTTTAATTAAAATTTAGTAATTTTCACTATTCATCAAAATATGAAAGTGATCCGAAAATCACCAAAATTTCACCCTAAGCTAATTTCGATATTCCGAATCTATAAATGAAGTCCATTTTGAAAAATAAAATTTATAAAATTTCAAAAAGTGGTTATTACTATTCATAACAGCTAGTTTTAATAATATCTTAATAGCATATTGTTGTTTAGTGAAACTCTGTATTGCGTACTACACACGCTATCGAGGAAGGCCGTGATTGCGTGTAATGCAAGGCAAGTCAAGGATGTGTGTTGTGAAAGCTCCTTTTGGTGTAGCGTACAACACAAGACATTAATAAAATTAAGAAGAATATTTTTCATAAAATCTCGGGCTGTTACACAGGGCCCCTGTGCTGGGTTTTTCATGTTGTTCTGACTAGGTTAGACAGGTCCGGGGCACAATCGGCCCATATTTACTAAAAAAACTAAAATCTTTCATTCTGAGAATCTAGTTGATGAGTCATTTGTGGAGTTTCAACCCTCTTGAGGGGGATTTTTTTTGGAATGGTCTAAGGGGGATTTTATTTAAGATGAAATATGATGATTTGATTTAGGATTGGATTCCTATAGAATTCAACACACTACATGATGGTATCCTGCGGTAGGATGAGATCCACAGATTGCTAACAAGAGAACCTTTTTGGATTAGCTACAGGTGACCATGTCTGGATTAGCTACGATGGCATAAGTGGGAAAAATATTTGTGTGACCTGGAAGGCCCATGAAGGGGAATGACTCTTTGTGACCTGGCAGACCAACAGTACTCATTCAGGATGATTACCTCAGTATGATGGCCTATGTGGGAAGTAGTTGTATGTGACCTGATATGCTCACTGTGGGGAGAGGCTCTGTGTAACCCAACATACCCATGGTACTTATCAAGGATGAGTACCTTAGTAGTCTAATGTGTTCAGTGTTTTGAATAATAGTCTTTCTTTCTATATTTTAGATTATACCTGCATGATGTGACAATACCTTGTTTATTTTTTCATTTTTGGCCTTTCACTTCTATTTCTGGATCCCTAATGATTATTGTGTTACTGACCCCTAAACGGGCTCTTCCCACCCATGGTGTGTTCGGTACAATAAAAATGTGCTTTGATGGCGACCTTGGTGGCCTAGGACCAAGCAGTTTCCGGTGAGATATGAAAGGCATGACATACATCTATAGCTACCGATAGCCACTCCTTTCCAACCCTTCAGGTGAGTTTTTCAGCAAATGGATTTTTAGAGACCCTTTGTTATTTCTTGTTTTCATATTATCTTTTTGTTGTTTTTGTATTCTGGCCCATTTGACTTAAATCTTGTAACTTTACTCCGTGGTTGTTTTGAGTTGTATACATGTTTTCCTTTCCAGCCTTTTGTGGAATTATTTGTGTGTGTGTGTGCGCACACAGGTACACAGGAAAATACCTTCCACTTGTTGTTTGATGTCTTCGAGGTATATTCGACAACCCCCTACCTTTGGGAGGTGGGCTTGGTGGATTCACAACACATGCCTCAGGAGACAGTTCAAGACATTCACCATCTATTGTTAATGAAGAACTAATAAGATAGATCCAAAGGGATGAGAAGAAATTTTTTTATAATGTGTTTCATGATACAATTGAAATATTGTTTGATGTTTTTCAAATCAACGATTCTATATACATGGAATTGGTTAAAATAGATTTCATTCCGGATGGTAGGTATATAAATACTATTAGAAGATCTGTTGATTTGTATGTCAATAATATCTTCACCAAATATGACGTAAAGGCTGTGTTCAGATCTCTAGCATGTGATTTTTGAATTCCATCATCGAATAAAGCCATCAAGAATAATGTTGAAAAGAAGAATGTTCTAACTCCTAATCTATATGCCATATGTAGAACAAAAGATTATTTTTAGGTAATGGATGATTGATCAAGAGTTATGAGAATGTTTAAAAGATTACGAGAGCCTTACCTCTACACATCCAACAATTCCATTTTGGATCCTCCTGCCTTACCCATTAATTCAATACATACTTCCACCACGCTTTCTAATAAACCTCCCTCTATTAACCCTTTTCACATGCCTCCTAAACAAGTAGTTTATTATATTCACCCTATCTCTATATGGGTTGTTATCCAAGAACATAATACCAAATCTTAAACACAACCAACATTAACATAGTCAACATCTATATACAAAGGAAATGATAATATAATCCCTATTAACACTAAGGATATTAATGATTATGATTCTAATTATGATTTTGATAAGGTATATTTTATTAACACTATTGATTTTAATGAAATACCTTTTACATATTCGTTTATTTCTTTCTATTAAATTATTTTCAGTGTTTTCTATTATATTTTTTATTTTGAATTATTTTTTTATAATTTAAAATGGTGGATAGAAACTATGACAAATGAAAAAAACTTATTTATTAAATTCATTTCATATATTAAATTAAAATATATCATGATTTAAGATCATTAAAATACGGAATATTATTGGACTATTGTATATCTTCATTTTTATAATGATTCTAACTCTTGTATCTTATATTATGTATGATGTTCATGTTTTATGATGGTCAACTATTTTTATATCCATAATGATGAAAATTTATAAGTCTAGAAGACACAGTGAAAACCAACCATGTGAAGAAGTTATACTAATCACCAAGGTCATGTAACCATATAAAAGTGACAAGACCTTATAATCTATGTGACTTAATGAATAAGAATGTGTTAATGTCTGAGATGAGATAAATATTCTTAATTACTAAACTCACTACATAAAGAATTCAAGTGATTTCTTGTTTTTTAAAACTAACATGTGTTAGGGATTAATTGACCACATGAAGGACTCAAAAAATTGTACGAAGTTATAATTTTACCAATTGATGTAAATGAGTGACCAAAAGAATAAAATAACATACCACATGAATAAATGAAGCTTCCATAAGAAAAAAAAGAAGTGACCAAATGAAGAAATAGAATAACAACATGAAGAAACAATGTGGCTAAATTATGAAGTGAATTAAACACATGAAGAGGAGAATTTATCAGACTATGAAAATAAGTAGCCATAAGAAGAAACTAAGTGACACTAACAAGTGACCGTTCCCACTAACCCTAAAAAGTAACTATCAGACAATGTAACCATCATTAAGTCAAGACTATGTGACCATGTCTAACTTGAGAATGAGAGTTATTTTTAAAAAATTACCCACATTTATATTTGTAATCCTTAAATTAAGATTCAATATATTTATGTTTTAAATGATTATGACAATTATATTTTGAATATCATCCAGTGATTAGTTAGGGAAGGTTATATCATTAAGAAGAAGATCACCCATGGAAAAAATACAAAGCACATGCATGTATTCTTGAGAGACATAGTAATATACTTGGGACTAAAACTGACAATGATTCCATTACACAATATTTTGTATCCCCTTATTCTAAAACATAGTTGAATATTTTCAATGATTGATCTAAATAAAATAGATTAACTAAAGATGATAATATTGAGACACTTTCGACATTCACTCTTCTCATATATTTATCTCCTTATTTTATATTATATTTTGAATTGTGTTTACTTTAATATTTTTTTCATTAACACAAGATCATTTATTATATTTAAGATTTCTAGACATTCGTTATTTCTTTATATTAAATATTTTATCCCACTTAGAATATTGGATGTTATTTTCTATAGCATTGAATTTATATATGAAATTGTTTATGAAATTACCGTTCAAGATTGAGGAAAATTTTATTATTTAATAAAATATAGGAAATGGGTTGATTTCTATGTAAAGAGGACTAGGTATTGGCTTGTTACTAAACCTAATCTTTGTGTGCGGCTTTGTGTTCTCTTTTTTAAGTACTCTATTTTTGTAATAATCAAATTTTTAGTTTTGAAAAATATATTGAAAAATATTACATTGATAGTTATCTTTGAGAATTGTTTTATATATTTAGTTTAAATTATTTATATTTATTTCAAAATATAAATTCATTTTTGTAATTTTTTTTTGTTACGACCCGACCCATCGGGGCCCAGATGGCCAGTGGAATGAAAATCCATAATAACCCCAAGACCACCACCACTGGGATAATGGATATTGTCTTTATCAAATTTGTAATATCACACACATCAGAGGCCTTAACCAATGGTACCTGTATACATGAACAATCATCCATCTCCATGAAAAAAAGTGTTGATATATTAATACAACTGATAAAAATAATGAATTTATACAACTATCCCATAATCATATTACAGAAATAGAACTAAATGAATAAAATAGAAAAATAAAATCCCACCAAAAACATTAAAATCATCAAGCCCACTAATATAGCATCCCGTCTTTTTATAACATAAACTTTCATTACAATACACAAAACTGAGGATCTTTAAGGTTTAGTGTCTTGGAAACCAGGAACATAATACATGAAAACAACATAAAGAATTATTCTTAAACACTTTAAAGGCTTCTCCTTAAGTTCATCCTAGGTTAATTACTAAATCTCATAACTTGGGGACATACATCAAAAGAAAGGGTGAGCAGGAGGCCCAGTAAGGGAAACAAGAGGAACATTTTACATGTGAACTTGATATGCTTCAATAAGAACATGAAAAGAACTTTAAGGCATGAGAAAGAAATCATGAGGCATTTCATAATAAAAATAACATTTTTCATAACTTGAAGATGTGGCTACATCATTTAACATAGACAATCATGAACATATCACCAAGGTCCATCCCCAAGGTGTCATTTGAAAATTAGTAAGGTTATTCACCAAGGTATCGTGAAAATTGTAATCTCTGGTAGTTACATCATTACCCAATGCATTGGAGCGCTATCAGGGCGCACCCTTAAATTTTCCTTTATTATCATGTGAGCCACATATATCATCATCAAACATTTCATAAATAACCCATATATCATAAAATAAATGGGTTTCATTTCATAATCATAACGTTTTAAAAACTGCTTTAAAGACATGATCTTTACGTCACTTTAAACCCACGGAAAGGGAAAGAGGGTCTCATGTATGTAAATCCTAGAATTAAAAATAGAACATTTTGATATATATGTGAATACCCTTGTAGAAATAAGAGCTTTGAGTATTCACTTTATAACATAAAATAATTTTGAGAAAAGAGAGAGGCATTTTGAGACGAAAATTCTGCAGCATAACGGCTATGTTACAAGGTTTTAGAAAACAGTGAAAATAGAGGGGAAATAGGTCACCCACTCATAAATGATCCATAAAAAAGTAGGGGGACAGAATATAAGGGTTTAAGAACATGGTAATGAAATTTGAAAGATATACCATATGAAATGAAAAACATGGAAGTGAGACAAAACAAGATTTCTCTTATGAAAATTCGGTAGCCTAACGGCGTCACTTAACTTCAAAGAAAATGATTTGACAAGATCAAAAAGGGTCACTCATCATATGATCATAAGAGATCAGTATGATAGATATAGAGATCATACCCCATCATAAAAAAAGGAACTTGAAAGACTTGACATGAGAAGGGTGAAAGAATCCCTTAAAAATTCGGCAGCCTAACGGCGTCACTTAAACATTCATAAAATGAGATGATGAGAGTAAGAGGGGATATATCATCATATAAACATGAAAAGGGAAGTAAGAGGAATATAAAAGAACATCCTCTCACATAAGAACATGGAGCATAAAAGGAATGTCATAAAAATGATTACATGAAAAGAAAGAGAGAGGTCGGATCCCTTACCTTAAAACGTGACTCTTGAAACTCAAAGTTTTGGACCTTGAGGGTTTGGGGGAACCTTGGGAGGACTCCTTGGAAGTTAATAAGATCACAACTTCGTTGTGGATGAGTTGGGAGTGAAAACTAAAGGAGGAAAGGGTGGGTATTTATAGGGAAAGTGAGGGGACAAGGCATTAATGGCCAAGGGACACCTTACAAGTGGTTTTGGCAAAACCATGGGCTTTCCCATGGTATTTTCCCATGGTATTGGCCACTTGGGACACCTCATACCTTATATTACTATTCATAATTCGAAAATATTGAATATATACTTAATACATCACTTAATGATGTCATTAAACATCCGTAACTTAAAAACTATATTTTCACTATTCATCGAAAATTCAACTTTCTCAGAATAATCTCAAAATTTCACCTTAACCAAATATCAATGCTATGTTTTCAAAAATGAAATCCATTTTATAAAAATAATTTTCTAAATATTTTTAATTTAATTTTTAAATAGAAACACTATTCATCGAGAATTCATTTTTTCCAGAAAAAAAACCCCAAAAATTACCTTATCATAATATCGATGCTCTGAGTTCAAAAATAAAGTCCTTTTTATAAAAATAATTTTCTAATAATTTTTAATTAAAATTTTAATTAAAAAACACTATTCATCCGAAAAAACTAATACTTAACTAATAATTTATGAAACCGTTATTTACCCATTTTATTGAATCACATTACTTAATCTAGGTGTCTAAATTATATTAAAACTTTCATTGAGTGAAATTACTAATCCATTTGGTCACATTACTAATCCTAAGCGTAAAATCACTATTCATAATTTATTATTCATCAAAAATAAAGTTGATCTTATTAGACTCCAAATTCCTTACTGAACACTTTTGTAGAAGACCATTTTTTGAAAATCATTACACATCATTAGTTATTTAGGGTTTACATAAATATTTTAAAATATCCTTTTTTTCAAAATTCATTAATAAAATACATTCTAAAATTATCTGGACATTTGAAATTTCACAAACATCACTAAAGGAAGAAATCTCAATTCATTCACCCGAAAGGATTACACAAGGAAGCTAGGGTCTCATCACATAGCCCCTTATAACACCGGCATAAGACCTAAGTGTAAGGTGTGCTATGGTGAGAGAATCTGAGGGAAGCTCAGATAACATTGCCCTAGTAGTAATCTCTACTAACTTGAACTTCTCCGACAGGCGTTTCCGTTCAAGCTTGACACACTAGAGCTCGGCTTGGGCTTGGTCCAAAGCGAAGCCCACAGATGCTACCTCCTTCCCAAGCTCTGATAAGTGGGCTTCATAAGGTTCGAGTCTACTGGATGAAGCCATCGACTCCTCTTTCTGCATTAAACATTAACATCTTATTAAATCAATAAGTGTAAGTTAATATACTACTAAAAAAGATTGGGTCTTTACATTCTTCCCCCTTAAGAAATTTCGTCCCCAAAATTTATTCTTGAGGCCTAGTCGAAAAGGTGAGGGTACATTTGCTTCATTGTTTCCTCAGGATCCCAAGTCGCTTCTTCATACTTATGATTCCTCCATAACACTTTCACAAGGTGGGTAGTCTTGTTTCATAGAACCTTGTCTCTACGGTCCAAGATCTCCACTGGCTGTTCCTCATAAGAGAGGTCATGTTCGAGTTGTACCACCTCTAGGTTCAGTACATGCGAAGGGTCGGGTATGTACTTCCTCAAGAGAGATACATGGAAGACATCATGAACTTGATCTAGGTTCGGTGGAAGTTCTAGACGATAGGCCACTTCTCCTATGTGATCAAGGATTTCATAGGGGCCAATGTACCTAGGGCTGAGCTTCCCTTTATTCCCAAACAGCATGACTCTTTTCCATGGAGAAATTCGAAGGAAGACTTTGCCAGCAACACCAAACTCCACGTCCCTTCGACGATTGTCAGCATAGCTCTTCTGCCGACTCTGAGAAGCCTTTATGTGTTGTTGGATGGAATGAACCTGTTCCGTCATCTCTTGCACGAGATCAGGCCCAAGAAGCTTCTTCTCACCAGTTTCATCCCAACAAGTAGGAGTTCTACACCGCTTTCCATACAGAGCTTCATAGGGTGCCATCTGAATACTCGCATGGAAGCTGTTGTTATAGGAGAACTCCACTAATGGGAGGTGTTGATCCCATCCACCTTTAAATTCCATTGAGCATAATCTCAGCATGAATTCGAGTGTTTGAATAGTCCTTTCAGATTGGCCATCAGTTTGAGGATGATAGGCCGTACAAAAATTCAATTCAGTATTCAGAGCATGTTGCAGACTTCTCCAGAATTTTGATGTGAATCTTGGGTCACGATCAGATACGATGGATAGTGGTACCCCATGCAGCCTTACCACTTCCTTCACGTACATCTTGGAAAGCTGATCCAGAGAGAAATATTCTTGAATAGAGATAAAATGGGCTGTCTTGGTGAGACGGTCCACAATAACCCATATCGCATTGTTTCCTTTGGATGTTTTTGGGAGACACAGTCGGTGAGATAAACCCCTTCTCCAACAAGTCTTGGAGTTGTTTCTTTAACTCTTCTAGCTCCACATTTGCCATTCTATATGGAGTCTTTGATATCGGTTGAGACCCAGGTACGAGTTCAATGGAGAACTCTACATCTCTTTCTGGGGGAGGTCCAGGTAACTCCTCAGGAAATACATCCATGTATTCCTGAACAATCAGAACATCTTCTATTTGTATGCTCCCTCTTCCTTCTTCATCATCACCGATTAACTCCATAAAGAAAGCTATAGGAGGTGCTTCTAGATAGGGATCAGTTTGGGATATCTCTCCTTGGAAGATAACTGTAGGTCGTTCATTCAAGACTACTAATACTTCCTTACTTCTGCATTTGATCTTAGAATTATACTTTGAGAGCCAGTCCATCCCTAGTATAATGTCAAATTCCATCATGGGAATGACTACTAGATTTGCGATAAGATTTTGCTCACCAAAGTAAACACTAGAGTCTCTAAATACTGTTGATGCAAGGATAATCCCACTTGGAGTCTTGACTGACAACTCTACCTCTAGAAGTTCGGGGATTGATTCTATATTCCTTGCAAACTTGGAGGAAATAAAGGACTGCGTAGAACCAGAATCAAATAAATTACTTTCTAGTTTTGAGAGGACAACGAGAGTTACTGCTACCACATCATTTAGAACTTCAACTTCAGTTGTTGTGATAGCGAAAGCACGACCTTTCTCCCTTGGCCTCTGCTGAGGTTGATGGTGATTCCCCTCCACCGCCCTCGGATTTGGACATTGATTAGTAAATTGCCCAAGCTATCCACACTTGAAGCATGTGACTTCGGGTAGGTCCGGAACCATCTTTCCTCTGTCGTTAGTGTTGGGAAGTTGAGGCTTCACATCACTACGACAATTCCGAGAAATATGGCCTTCTCTTCCACACTTGTAGCACTTACCACTCCCGATCAAGCAGTTCCCCGGATGCTTCTTCCCACACTTATTGCATGTGTCATGTTGCATATGCTTTCCACCTCTTTCCTGATCAAAACTTCTTCCCAGTCTTGGTTCTAGAGTTCTCTTCTTTTCATTAGATTTGTGAGACCATTGTGTCTCCCCAAACTCTAGTTCAACTTTCATAGCACTTCGAACTATTTCTTCATAGCTATCGTAGTCTCTATTGGCTAGATTCTTCCGCAGATGAGGTCGTAGTCCGCCAAAGAATCTATCAACCTTCCCATTAGGGTCCATGACAAAGCTTGAGGTATAACAGGAAAGCCTTGTGAAGTTCATCTCATAGCTTCCGACAAATTCGTTCTCCTTCTGCTTCAGCTCGAGAAACTCTTTCTCCATTTTCGTTCTCATGGAACGAGGGAAATACTTGTTAAAGAAAATTCCCCGAAATTCTTCTCACTCCATAGCTTCCATCTCTCCTCGTGGATTAATGTTTTTGATCAGTGACCACCACTGATCAGCTTCTCCCTCTAGGCGGTAAACAGCAAGGGTGACTTTTTCTTGTTCCGAACAATGAAGTATAGAAAAGATCTTTTCAATGGAGCTTATCCATTGTTCCTCAACCAATGGGTCGGTAGATCCACTGAATGTTGGCGGTGATTGATGCATAAAGGACTCAACAGAAAGTTGCTCCCTTCGTGGTGAGATCGGCCTCTCAGCTTGATTCAAGTTATTACTCATAACTTGAGTCAGTTGGTTCATCATTCGCATGAATGTTTCCATTTCGGCTTCCATCGGAGGGTCGTCAGCACATGGTGCATTGCGGTCACCATCGGCACGATTTCTCCTATTGCCCGCCATTTTCTAAATGAATAAAACCTTAGTGAGAAACTTATTTCATTTATGAATCTTTTAACTAAGACTTCATGTTAGACAATTATACTTCTCTATAATTCCTTCATAATGATTCATAAAAAGCTTGTGATTAACCAAACATATCCCCCGGGAGTGTCGTAACCCAGAGTGCAGCAAGGCCCTTTATCGTGCACCGGTTCCCGTTCGAGTCTAGCTCAAAGCAGTGTTTTCGGGTTTTACCCCTATGTACATTTGTGCCAGAGCCGCCTCTACCTGCTCGTATCCAGACAAGGATGTATTTGTTTGATAAACCACTTACTCAATACTTACCAAAATACCAGGAAGTTTTACTATATTTAAACTTTTCTAAGGGTTCTTCCTAATGTTGTTATATCCTAAATTCCAAAAATAACTAAACCATCTTTTGATACCAACTATAGCATCCCATCTTTTTATAACATAAACTTTCATTACAATACACGAAACTGAGGATCTTTAAGACTTAGTGTCTTGGAAACCAGGAACATAATACATGAAAACAACATAAAGCATTCTTCTTAAACACATGAAAGGCTTCTCCTTAAGTTCATCCTACGTTCATTACTACATATCATAACCTGGGGACATACATCAAAAGAAAGGGTGAGCAGGAGGCCCAGTAAGGGAAACAAGAGGAACATTTTACATGTGAACTTGATATGCTTCAATAAGAACATGAAAAGAACTTTAAGGCATGAGAATGAAATCATGAGGAATTTCATAATAAAAATAACATTTTTCATAACTTGAAGATGTGGATACATCATTTAACATTGACAATCATGAACATATCACCAAGGTCCATCCCTAAGGTGTCATTTGAAAATTACCAAGGTTATTCACCAAGGTATCGTGAAAATTGTAATCTCTAGTGGTTACATCATTACCAAATGCATTGGAGCTCTATCAGGGCACACCCTTAAATTTGACTTTATTATCATGTGATACACACATATCATCATCAAACATTTCATAAATAACCCATATTGCATAAAATAATTGGGTTTCATTTCATAATCATAACGTTTTAAAAACTGCTTTAAAGACATGATCTTTACATCATTTTAAACCCAAGGAAAGGGAAAGAGGGTCTCATGTATATAAATCCCAGAATTAAAAATAGAACATTTTGATATATATGTGAATACACTTGTATAAATATGATCTTTGAGTATTCACTTTATAACATAAAATAATTTTGAGAAAAGAGAGAGGCATTTTGAGACGAAAATTCTGCAGCATAACGACTATGTTACAAGGTTTTAGAAAACATTGAAAAGAGAGGGGACATGGGTCACCAACTCATAAATGATCCATAAAACAGTAGAAGGACAGAATATAAGGGATTTAAGAACATGGTAATGATATTTGAATGATATACCATATGAAATGAAAAACATGGAAGTGAGACAAAACAAGATTTCTCTTATGAAAATTTGGCAGCCTAACGGCGTCACTTAACTTCAAAGAAAATGATTTGACATGATCAAAAAGGGTCCCTCATCATATGATCATAAGAGATCAGTATGATAGATATAGAGATCATAACCAATCATAAAAAAAGGAACTTGAAAGACTTGACATGAAATTCAAACTTGAAAAATGAGATGGGTGAAAGAACCCCTTAAAAATTCGGCAGCCTAACGGCGTCACTTAAACATTCATAAAACGAAATGATGAGAGTAAGAGGGGATCTCTCATCATATAAACATGAAAAGGGAATTAAGAGTAATATAAAAGAACATCCTCTCACATAAGAACATGGATCATAAAACTAATGTCATAAAAAGAATTACATGAAAAGAAAGAGAGAGGTCAGATCCCTTACCTTAAAACGTGACTCTTGAAACTCAAAGGTTTGGACCTTGAGGCTTTGGGGAACCTTGGGAGGACTCCTTGGAAGGTAAGAAGACCAGAAATTCGTTGGGGAAGAGTTGTGGGTGAAAACTAAAGGAGGAAAGGGTGGGTATTTATAGGGAAAGTGAGGGGACAAGGCATTAATGGCCAAGGGACACCTTACTAGTGGTTTTGGAAAAACCATGGGCTTTCCCATGGTATTTGCCCATGGTATTGGCCACTTAAGACACCTAATACCTTATCTTACTATTCATAATTCGACCATATTGAATATATACTTAATACATCACTTAATGATGTCATTAATCATCCGTAACATAAAAACTATATTTTCACTATTCATCGAAAATTCAACTTTCTCAGAATAATCTCAAAAATTCACCTTAACCAAATATCAACGCTCTGATTTCAAAAATGAAATCCATTTTATAAAAATAATTTTCTAAATATTTGTAATTTAATTTTTAAATAAAAACACTATTCATCGAGAATTTATTTTTTCCAGAAAAAAACCCCAAAAATTACCTTAACATAATATCGATGCTCTGAGTTCAAAAATAAAGTCCTTTTTATAAAAAAAATTTCTAATTATTTTTAATTAAAAGTTTAATTAAAAAACACTATTCATCCGAAAAAACTAATACTTGACTAATAATTTATGAAACCGTTATTTACCCATTTTATTAAATCACATTACTTAATCTAGGTGTCTAAATTATATTAAAACTTTCTTTGAGGGAAATTACTAATCCATTTGGTCACATTACTAATCCTAAGCGTAAAATCACTATTCATAATTTACTATTCATCAAAAATAAAGTTGATCTTATTAGACTCCAAATTCCTTATTGAACACTTTTGTAGAAGACCATTTTTTGAAAATCATTACACATCATTAGTTATTTAGGGTTTACATAAATATTTTAAAATATCCTTTTTTTCAAAATTCATTAATAAAATACATTCTAAAATTATCTGGACATTTGAAATTTCACAAACATCACTAAAGGAAGAAATCTCAATTCATTCACCCGAAAGGATTACACAAGGAAGCTAGGGTCTCGTCACATAGCCCCTTATAACACCGGCATAAGACCTAAGTGTAAGGTGTGCTATGGTGAGAGAATCTGAGGGAGGCTCAGATTACATTGCCCTAGTAGTAATCTCTACTAACTTGAACTTCTCCCGCAGGCGTTTCCATTCAAGCTTGACACACTGGAGCTCGGCTTGGGCTTGGTCCAAAGCGAAGCCCACAGATGCTACCTCCTTCCCAAGCTCTGATAAGTGGGCTTCATAAGGTTCGAGTCTACTGGATGAAGCCATCGACTCCTCTTTCTGCATTAACCATTAACATCTTATTAAATCAATAAGAGTATGTTATATACTACTCAAAAAGATTGGGTCGTTACAACTAAAGAGGAGGGTAATACTATCAAATGAAACCATTGATTCACACCATGGTCTATATAGCTAGTTGTTCTCTAGTACTATGTATCCTCACAGGACTCCATCAAAAAGTATTTCAACATAATATGCAACATGTTTTAGAAGATAACATGTAGGGATTAGTATAGAAATACCCATTAGGAACCCAAAAAACACATAATAATGGGACCAACATAATGGAAACAATTTTCTCATCCCTAATATATAGGATATAACCTAAGTGATAGACAATATAGGAAAATCCACCTCGCCCATTCGTCTTCTATACATAACTACTCATCTCATCTCCACATGGTATATCAAACACATATTACCATTAGGAATTGTATAATGACTTTCTATACTCATTATAGACACCAATATCATAGTTTCAAACATACAACATGATACTGAATTTTACTCGAGGATCAAAGGTATCGTCCGTCTAGGAGAACACACTCCAAAAGCCTACAGTCTCAGATGTAACTCATCTAAGAGATATCACTCATTTTTTAATCTCTTCCATCCCTACTTGAAATCAACTGAGATATCACACTCATTGGGTATCACTAAACTTATATAACCTCCCCTCTACTCCTGATGATGTATATCCATGAGAACATGATCATAGAGTCTATCCATAATAAAATCAAGCTATAAAACATCATACCTTAATAGTTAGATAGGGTATCCCAACCATCCCTGATAGAAAAAACTAGTAACCCTATTAGAAACCCAAAATATTTCATCACAGTAATAGGGGATCACACCCAAGACCAATGGGGAAAATGAATCCAATTTAGAACGCCATAGATTAAAACACTCAGATAGGTGTTCACACCCAAGACTACTAGGGTACCACTCACTCCCTACCAAGACTCATAATTTTTATACATAGATATGTTATCTTACTTTGGACCACTATGAGATACCACAAACCATATCTAAATCAATATGGAAAGTGGGGGATCATGATCTTGTTGATGCCGCGAACCCCACTAGATCAATTATACAAATAGGGGGTCAATTATCCTTTAAGAAGGTCTCTCAAATACCAAAAAATATCACTTAGGGAAGAAAAATCATTAGAATAGCACATCCCTTCTCTCGAACGGATACCCGAACACTTTTAAAACTCACCCTGTCGATGAGATCACAATCCTGTGTCGACGACATAATTCCACACTGTACTCTAATAGAGATATATCAAGGTGACACACTAATTTATACTCATCTATAAATCATTAAAAATAATCTCATAAGAATCACCTCATGTCATATCTATCACACAAAAACCATGGCTACCATCATGTTCTATGCTGGTAACTACTGAGGATGGGCTACGCATAGGCCTCCATCGAACTCATTAACTCTAATTAGCAAACGGAAGAAGCCTACAAAGTTAGTACTTATTGTGTACCAATCGTATAAATTATTTCTATTAGAACTGGAATAAATTCATTTCCCCTCTCATTACTCGGTGTGTAAATAGAGAATACATGTCGTGTTCCCCAGATCACTTGGTGTGTGACCTATTTCGAACCTTTGTCTTTGTCCTCACCCACAAATGGCCTATATTGATATATCCACATAAACAGAAGGTAACCATCATACACGGTGCATTCCTATTATCCTTTACCCAGACCATGTCCTTATTTATGCATGCATATAGGATCTAGTGCCCATGTCATCTGGCCATGTACATCAATGCGTCCATGTCCTTAAACATGGAAAGATGGTCCATGTCCTCGGCCTCATAGCCTGATCTCACTATATAGATTTTTGCACCAATACATGATGTAGATTACTGATATATCATCTTTTATAAATGGAAGGAACACACATCTTACGATCCAATACTACATTCCATGGGATTTTTGAATGAGAAATCTCTCCAGGCCTCCCAAAAGCACTGATTTACAATTGAATCCCACATTTCTACCCTCAAGTGATGTATAATTTTCATAATAGGGATATTAAACTATAGAAATAATAAATTTTTTAGGGGTGTAAATCTCATTAATTATCCAAACTCAAGGAAAATAGTTAAATCTTCACATACAACACAATGCCCAGAAGTTGTTTCACCTTGATCTAGTGAAATTCATTATAAAAAATGAGGTTTTGTATAACCTCCTCACCTTAGTTCCTCCTAATTCCATTCATTTTAATAGGAGATAACCTCATATCCCCATATCATATATAATAAATAAAATGGGGGTAGTTAGGTTTATTAATTTAATTTTATTAAATTAAAAAACCTATATTTATCTCCATACCAATAGATGCTTCCAATCGAGCACCTGATGCTAGAAAACATTATTTCATACCTAGGGTAAAACCAAAATTTATTTTTGTATTTGATTATACTAATCCTCTATAGATGCTTTTGGTTTGAATTCTGTGAGATGGAATGTGAATATGATATACTCTATAATACCAAATGTAGGATCGAATATGTAAACATGCGATGCTCAAATACAAGAGGGGGGTGAATTTTACTTTTAATAATTCCTTTGTAACCTTTAAAGATGGTTATATTTTAAAGGTTAAGTAAGATAATTCACAAGACCTCTAAGTTCTAAAAACTAGATTGATTCTGGAAAAGTGATTCAGAAAATGAAACACAAATTTTTTTACAACAAATCAGATTCTACCATAACGCATATAAAATCTAACTGAATCAGAGTACAGGAATGAGGAAGTATAAGAAAGTTATACTTTCCTCATCAATACACATGCAGCGGAATACATGAAACAAAACAAGTAACATGTAGTAAATCTTCTAACCCAATGATATGGTTATCCAACAACCTTGGATAAAGGTCCATTGATTTATACATTCAAGAAATTCTGTCTTACCCACACCAGGTTAAGACCTCGATACAAACATCGGATTCTTTCTTGCTATTCCCGCAAGACCTCAACTATCAAGAAGTCGGCACATCTGTCTTCTTATCCCCAGAAGCCCTCGATTGTACATAGAAAAAATCGGAGTCGCACGAAGCAAATCTACATGAAGAAAAGTTTGAACAAGCCATTCAAACATTCGGCATGAAGCCTGAGAGTTTATAAAAGCCTACCTCTCTCTAGAAATCACATTAACAGCATATAAGCACAGTTGTCAAAGACGTTGTCTAGTGTCTTGAACTCATTCAAATGAGATCCTATTTATAGGCGCAGCTCCAACAGTCGTCTCCCTCCTCCAATGGTCATATTATTTCTTGAATTTTGTAGGGACCTGTACACGTGTCACTCAAAAAACTTTTAGTGAGTAACTGAAAGAAAGACATCATTTTATTACTAAACAAGTGTAAGCATAACCAAAATCTGATATTCGGAATGTATGTAAAATAAAGTTCATAGTCTAACAAAAAAATGATTTTGGAGTCTAAAATACAAGGATATTCGGATTCTATTTTGTAGGAATTATGAACCTGAATTCTATAGAATTTTAGAGTCTGAATTTCAAGGAAATTCAGAATCTGGATTCACCAGAATTCAAAACCAGGACTGAAAATGTTTGGAGTCAGAGTTCATGAGAATTCAAAGTCAGAACTCATAGGAGTTTGGAGTCAGAATTTAGAGAACTCGGAGTCAGAACTTTGGTAAGTTTGTATCCAGAATTTGTATACAGAATTCGGATTGAGAACTCACAATAGAGCGTATCCATAATTCATAATTATAATTGAGAGTTGAATTTTACGAAAGTTCGTAATCAGAAATCGGAGTCGAACTTCATTAATGTTTGTATCCAGAATTTGGTGTTGAACTATATGAGAGTTTGTATCCAGAATTCGTAATAAGAATTTTGTATCAGAACACAGAGATTTTCCTAACTAGAATTTTGATAATTCGGATCCTAAAATGGAATTCTTAATATCTAGGTAATTATAGGATTCTGAGGTTTTGGTTTCAATCTGAGTTTTACACTAAGAAAATTTATGATATGAAAAATAAAATTTAGGTAAGGGTAAATTTCCTTTGGTAAGGAATTTTTTTAAGGGAGTAAAACATGTGTAAAAAAATTTTCCATGAAATAATGTGTGTGATTTTCATTATAAGATGAATCATGATGTCATAAGAAAACCTTATTGATTTAACAATATCCCCCAAGTATGATGTAATGTAAAATTCATAAGGAAAACTATATTGTCTAAAAAATCACCCCCTTTATGGAAAGAAAAAACATACATAAGAAAAAGAATATAAGTACATAAAAAACCTTTTATTGACTTAGAAAATAATACTTATCTCCCTTTTTAGAATGAAAAAGATGAATATGACTAACTCCCCTTAGACTTTGGATGTCTAAGGATCATATTCAATATTTTCAGAATGGGAGTTTCATTATCTTAGGAATGGAAATCATTGTAATGAGAAACACCCCATAGATAAACTCCCCCTTACATAGGGATATATATTCTTATTCATAGAAATATTTTTCCCTCTCCCTTTTATAATTCTTTTTACTTCTCCCCCTTTGTGATTTTCAAAAAGAGTTTGATGGAATGGGGAAAAAATAGTACCTGAAATATTAGTATAGACAACCAAACAAAACAAACAACCGCAATTCCATTATTATTGAATGAATTAGTACAAGTAAAAAAACAGTAAAAGATCGGATTTGGGTCTATTTTGTTTCATTTTTCCTTGGGAATCATCTTCTTTACAATTTTATTCAGCTTATTCAGCTCTTTGTGATCCTCCTCTGCTAGCTTTTCCAAGGATGTGATACTCTCCTCTTGAACCTTCAAAGCCTCTGCCTAAGCCTTCAGCAAGTCATCTTGCTTCACAATATTTTCTCCCATCTTGGTCTAGATATCCCTCTTTATTTTCAAACTTTTGATAACATATCTCAACTTACCATTCAGGTCTTTGACATCCTGAATCCGAACATTCTACTCAAGGGTTAAATTTTTCTCAAAGCATTCTTCATGAATCTTGATTTTGGAGTCTTTGGTATCAAAATATTCCTTGACATCTTCTTGGATTTGATCATGCTCATCCAAATCAACAACAATTTTATTCAACCATTCGGTCATCTACTTGATAAAATTAATGTGAGCTTTATAATTGATAAGGAAATTCTTGTGATCAGCCTCAATCTTAACACACCTATCTATCGCCATGGATACAGAATTTGAATTTTGGTTCATGTTGTGCTGGAGCATCTGGAATCTAGATTCAATTTCTGGAATGATCGAAATGGTATCCACTAGCATTTTTAGGGACTGAACAACAAAATCATGTCCTAAAGCAGATGACACCGAATCAGACATTTTTCTTGGAGATAGTTCTTCCTCTAGAACTAATAGCTTCCTCTTAGAGGTTCCTCTAGTCTCCTTCTTCCTCAAAATATCAGTGGTTGGAGTATCGACAACTACTTGTTTGCCTTTGTTGATTTTCAGAATAGCCTCTTCAAAAGGACACTCATGCTCACTTCCGGATAACTGTACAATTTTATCTTCATCGAAATTTTCTTTCTCAGGTCTAGACTCAACATCTTCATGAAGAATGAAATCATGTTTAGGACTCTCTTCTTCATACAAATTGTTTACTTTCGCTTCTTCACACTTATCATCTATTCCCGTAGTAGACCATTTTGAATATCTGACTTGAGAAGTCCATACTAATAATTTCATGGATGCACTTTCCTACTCATGAATGTATTTAACTTTCATAATCACATCATCAGAGCCACCACTACTCTCATTTTGTTGTACTTCTTATGAATCTTCTTTCTCATTCACAATATTCTCTTGTGGTTTTTCTAGAGTCATAAAACTCTTACCCGGAATCTCAGGTATTGGTTCCACCCGGAAATACTTCGAAACGAGAATATTCTCGGATGAAATTTTGGTATTACTTAGAAGGGATTGACAAATCTCAGCCTCTGACATCTTCTTCTTTTTCTTTTTCTCTTTGTCCTACTTATGAAGTTCCTCAGCAGCCTTTTTATTCAAGGCCTTATCCACAGCAAGATCCAAACCGAACTATGGCTCCCAGGCTTTTCTATTCTTCTTATCCCCCATACATTTTTCTAACACCTCATCTGGGTAGGATTTTTTATTCTTGGGTTTAGGAGGTGCATATTGGGCTTCCTTAGACATGGGGGTATTGTCTTCTACTTACACTTCATTCAAATTTCTTTTCTTTCCGAACGTCTTTGATGGTTCACCTTTCTCATCATTTTTTAGATTGGCATCTATCTTATCCTCAAGCAGATCATAAAACTCACCTGACTCTTTAGATAAACCAACCTTCATTCTCTTGAGGGTGTCATCACTGATCAGCATTACCTTACAATTCCTTGGCTTGGAACTCCAGGGGATATTTAAAGATTCAAAACACCGAACTATCAGCTTGGAATGAAGGGTATTATACATAATAATCTGAGCTCTCAGATTCCCATTCTTGATGTTATGTATCATAATGAGAATGTGCTTCATGAGGTTCAACTTCATTAGATTTACCAAAAAATCCAAGATGTACATGTCACTTTTCTTAAGGGTGTCCTTATCACCCTTCCTTGGTATGAGAAAACCTTGAACCCATAACTATAGAATCTGATTATTAGTAGATAGATGGACAATATTTGTTGTCTTTACATCGGTAAGTCCAAGGCATTCCATAGACTTCACCTTGATGAAGCTTCCTTGAACATACGACATCTTGTGGGAGAAAAACACAACTTCTTCATCATATGAGAGCCCTGCCAAGCTCTTAGTCTTGGTGTAAGAGAGATCGTACGTCTTTCCAAGACACTTCAAAGAGAATTTTTCCCTACCTTCTTCCCCAAATAAACAAGCTGACTCATAAAACTCTATGAGGAGATTCAGATATACAAGATCTTAAGCCACTAGCTTCGAAATGGCTACACTCTCCCAACCATTGAGATTTATATTGTTTGAAATAATAGAATCAAAATTCTTGAAGAATTTCAATTGCATCAAACTCTCCCTATATATCTGCCACTCCACAATCAGCATGACAGTGGACATATCTTGAAAAGGATATTATACAGACATTCAAACACAAGAACTTATGAAAAATTCGAAATGGTATTTTGTAGAGAGGTAGGGATTTGACACTCACAAGCTTGACAACCGATGTGGGACAACCATCAGGGTTCCCCGTTATATGGGTGTTGAAACTGACCATTCATCTTCCAAATTCAATATAATTGTTGGAATCCCTCTGATCTGATCTAATAGTTGATATGATAGCTGTAAGGAAAAAATTTGGTTGAATCCGATCTTTTGAGTTTTTAAAAGGAAAAAACATTCAGATTTAAGGAAACCAGAATCCAATATAATTTAAAAAAAAGAGACTAACAAAAAGAAAAAAGGTAATTACAAAAAACTATAGAAAGAATCATACCATTCAGATTGCTGGGAATATTATTCGTATTGAGGAATATTCTTCTTGAAGATCATTGGATTCCAAAAAACTTGAATATGAAAAAAACATCCCTACAAAACATTCAAATCCAAAAATTTCCATTACGAAAATTTCAAATCTGACGATTTCCATTACGAAAATTTTAGGTCCAAAGATTTTCATTAGGAAAACATTTGAAAAACCAACTACATAAATTTTTATTTTGAATTTTTTTAATAAAATTCAATAACAGATGTACTCCCCCTATGAAAAGTTGTTTATTACTATATGGAGATTGGTTCAACAAGAAGTTAATTGAGGAGGATTACCTTGAGGTTATCATTCCTAACTTCTGTTTAATGTATTCAAATCCATTGGATGGTAAATATTTTGTGAAAATACCAGCAATTATATCTTTTTCTTCCGATAAATTGAAGAATGATATTTCCATTTAGTGTGTGATCCCTAACAAAGTGATTCCTAATAAATTTATGCTTTTCACAAGAGTGATGTGCGGGGTTTTTACTAAGGGAAATGGAACTTGTGTTATCACACATAATTTGAGTCTTAGTAAAACAAAAACCATATTCTGTGAGTGTGTGTTGTATCCAAAACACATGAGCACAACATATTCCAGCTGCTACATATTCAGCTTCAGTAGTGGAAATTTCTACAGAGTGTTGCTTCTTGAAAGACCATGAAACTAATGAATCTCCTAGAAATGGCAAGTTCAATATGTACTCTTTCTATCAATTATACATCCGACAAAGTTAGCATCTGAAAAACATTTAAGAATAAAATCATTTCCAGAAGTATAAAAGAGTCATAAATCCATGGTTCCCATTAATGAGTGAAAAAATATATTCACTGCCTTTTTGTGAGACTCCTTCAGATTGGATTGATATCTTACACATATGCATACTGAAAACATTACATTTGGATGACTAGCTGTCAAGTAAAGTAGACTTCTTATCATACAACTAATAGATGTTTGATCTACTGGTTTCCCACATTCATCAAGATCAAGTGTGTTTGAGGTACCAAGGGGAATACTTATACTTTTAGTGTTTTCATGTCCATAATTTTTAAAAAGATCATTAATAAACCTATGTTAGGATATATAGATTCCATTTGGTTTTTGAGAAATTTGAAATCCAAGGAAAAATGTTAACTCACCCATCATACTCATTTCAAACTCAGATTTCATTAGATCTGCAAAATAATTAGATAAATATTGATAAGTTGAAACAAATATAATTTCATCAACATAAAATTGAACAATCAAAACATTATTCTTATCATTATTTATAAAAAGGGTTGGATTTACATTTCCCTTGACATAGTTATTTTGAAATAAAAATCCTCTAAGCCTATCTTACCAAGCTCTAGGGGACTGTTTATGTCCATACAGAGCATTGGTAAGTCTTTTAACATGATCTGGATGTTTTGTTTCTTCATAGGCAAGAGGTTGATCAAAAAAAACTTCTTCTTGAACATAAATGTTAAGGAAAACACATTTCACATCCATTTGAAAATGTTTGAAATTGAAAAATGTTGTAACAGCAAGTAAAATATGAATAGATTCAAGTCATGCAACTGGAGAATAGATTTCTTCATAGTCTATTCCCTCATGTTTATTATAGCCTTTAGCAACTAATCTAGATTTATTTCTAACAATGATTCCATTTTCATCACAATTATTTCAGAAGACCCATTTTACTCCAATTATACAAATTTCCATATGTCTTTCAAAAAAGGACCAGACATTATTCCTTTCGAATTCATTTTTTTCATCTTGCATGGATTTAATCGAATCATCATCACCTAAAGCTTCATCAGTACTTTTTGGTACTAATTGGGAAAGGAATGCTAGATGTTCTAATAAATTTCTCAAGGAACCTCTAGTCCTTACAAGTTGATTGACATCATCAATGATACTATCCCTGAGATGATTCTTTAGAAACAACTGATTTGGGTTTTGTAAAACCTGTTCATCCACATAGGGTAGGAAATATTCGGGGGGTAAATGTTTCAGTAGTATCTTCTTAAACATTTTGCTTATCATAAATATTTTCTATCAATGGCTGATAATCACTTTTTTAAAACACATCCATGTATGTAGGTTGGGGTTGTTTAAAAATAAAAGGATCAATTTCATCAAATTTGACATGTATTGTCTCTTCAACAGTAAAAGTGTTTTTATTGAAAACTCTATATGCCTTAGAAGTTGTGGAGTAGCCTATGAAAATTCTTTAATCAGATTTATGTGTGATTGTATGTAGATTCTCTTTAGTATTCAGAAGGAATACCTTGCAACCAAAATCCTTAAAGTAGAGAATTCTAGGTTTTCTACCATTCCATAACTCATAAGGAGTTTTATTAAGAAAAGGTCTAATTAAAACACAATTTATAGTATAACAAGCAGTACATACAGCTTCAGCCACAAAAATGTTTAGCTATACAATACTCACTCAACATGGTTCTAGTTATCTCTTGAAGAATTCTATTTCTTCTTTCAACAACACCATTCTGTTGAGGTGTTCTGGGTGCTATGAATTTATGAGTAATTCATTCTCTACTACAAAAATATCAAAATCAAAATTTTGAAATTATCCTCCATGATAACTATGAATAGTTTTCAACGGAAGGCTTTTCTCATTTTTAACTTGGGCTATAAAACTTTTGAAATAAGAGAAAGTTTCAGATTTCTTTTCTAGAAAATAGGCACATGTAAATCTAGTGTAATCATAAACCAAATCAAATAAATAATACTTCCCCCAATGCTTCTATTTTTTTGACCAAATAGACCCATATGCACTAGCTATAATGCATCAGTATTTGAGACTTCACCGATTGATTTAAAACATGATTTATGTTTTTTTCCATATTTACAAGGATCAAATACTTGTGAGGAATCAAATATCAGCTCTAGTATATCCTTAATTAGTCTTTTCATAAAAAAATTGCATATATTCCAAAGGTTAAAGTTTCCTAACCTTCTATTCCACAACCAAGAATAATCTTCTATTACACTAAGGAAAGGTAGATCTTTCCACCTAAGGACTTCTATGTTTAGTGAGTAGACATTCTCTTGCCTATTGGAAGAAAGAATAAACTCTTCCTTGGAATTGTGTACTAAGCATGTGTCATTCCTAAAATTCACAATGTAGCCTTCATCATATAATTGGCTTATGCTAATGAGGTTGTTCTTAATACCCTTAACAAATAAAACATTTGAAATCAACGTTTTTCCAAGAAGAATGATATTACCTATACCAATAATTTCTCCGTCAGCATTATCTCTGAAAGATACTTTTCTGATTTTTGTCTTGATAATCATTTCAAAATTGTTTTTGTTACCAGTAATATGCAGGTAACATCCATTATCCATAATCAACATATTCCTATTGGTACATTCCCAATTCTCATGAAAAAAAGAGTTATACTTTTAGAATCCAAACATTCTGGGATCTAGAATTGTTAGACAACAAAATTTGGGTATCCATATTTGTTTAGAAAAATAATCTGTATGAATCCAAAGAGATTGAACATTATTCAAGGAGCAATTTTTCTTCCAATGCCCACCGCTTTGACCTTTTGTGAAAAAAGTGGCTATAGAAGGAACAAAATAGTTGTTTTTGATAATCGAATTTTTGTGAGTATAACCTACACCAGTTGTGTTTCCTTGAAGTTTAATTTGAGAATAAAACTTGTCAAAATTTTCCTTCTTGGAGGTATGTTTTGAAAAAATATTTAAGAGAAAATATTTCATATTTCAGTCTGATGACTAAATTCATATCATCAGGAATCATTTCCTTAGAGTTAAATTTTTTCCTCATAAACATTTATCTCTAAAATAGAATTCTTAAGATCTTTAGAGTGTTCTTCCTTAAGATAATTTTCTTTCTTAAGGTCTTTAGAAAGTTTTTCTAATAGCTCTTCTTCATCTCTATGATCTTTAGAAAAATCTGAAATCTCTTTTGTAATAATTTCATCCATGGTATTTTCCATGTCTAATTTCATATAAATTTTACATTTTCTTGCATCAAGTAACATTGAAAATATAGAAACATCCTCATATGAAGTTATTTATTCATTTTTGGAGGTTTAAGTATCGTCATTTGAAGTATTATTTTCGGGATATTAATTCTTATCAACAGATAAAATTGTTTAAGCCTCGGCAGAGCATACCTTGGCCATAAGACCTGTATTTGGGAAAGAAATAGTAGAAATGAATCCCATGTTCTTCTGTGTGGATGAATCATATTCAGAAGATTCAAATTCTAATGAATATCTATAGCTATAACTCCAAGTATCATTATCTTTAAGGATTTTCTTATGATTTGATCTATAGAATTTCTTCTTGTTACTTTCAGAATTCCATTCCTTCTTTTCCTTCTTTGTCAACAAAAGATAATCAGGTCCGATATGACCTATTATTTTACATTCATAACACGTAACATCACCATCTTTCTTATCTCTATATTCTTTCTTCTTATACCTATTCTGATGGTTCTATTGAGCTACAATCTTTTTCATTCTCCGAGAAAGATTAGCTAATTCATTCTCAGACTTTTCTGTGTCACTAGATTATGACTAAATAATAACTTTCATTGTCTTTGATCTAGTTACTCTTTCTATTGTCTTGGCTTTCATATGTTTAAAAGATGTTGTAAAAGCAACACCTCCATTCCCATTCTTCTTCTTATCATTTTCATCATCTCTCTTCATTCCGGTTTCATGCTGATGAAGTGTTCCAAACAACTCATCTATGAAAATCTGAGTGACTTTCCTGTTCTCATCAATAGATGTCCTCTTGGACTCCCATTAATTTTACATGATTTATATGATCTTTTATACGAGGGACTCATCATACAAACCTTTTTCTCCCATAGATTGTAAGCTATTCACGATAGTCTTAAACCTTTGATGTACTTTTCTTATAGGTTCTACATAAAGAAAGTTAAAGCTATGATATTCATCTCTTAACATAGATCTTCTGTTATCTATGACCTTAGATGTACCAAAATGTGTAACTTCTAGTTTCTTCTAGATACTGTTTCTTGCTTCACACGATGATATTTGACTATAGATATTCCTAAGCATGTAACATAACAAAGTATTTCTAACTATGAAGTTTAATTGATATTCTAATTTATCCTGATTCGTAAAGGTTCTCAATTCCTTATCTAGAATCTTATATTCTCCAGTCAGCATTATATAGTTATCAACTCTAGTATTGATAATGAAAGTCTTCATCCTATCTCTCCAGTACTCATAATCATTTCCATCGAAAACAGAAGGTCTGGTAGGATTTAGATTATCAATAGAACTGACATTTAAACCTGCCATCCTAAAGAAAATCATTGTCCCAAAAACATGTTAGTAGATTGAGTTTGTAAACAATAGAAAATATACTAATCAAGGAAAATATAGAAAAGTATATATAAGAAAAAAAATGAATACGAACTATGTGATTCTGAAAAATAGGTTCAGAAAAAGTATGAATCAGGAAGTTCAAATCCGAGAATTTTCTTCTGAATCTAATCGTGAGATTAATTCAGATTTTCCCAACCCTTTGATACCAATTATGAATTGGTACAGGGATCTAGGTAGTCTATCTCAGAGAAAAAAACTTTGAGCATGAAAAAATTACATGTGAATATAAGTATTTCAGAAACCGCATCTGATACCAATTTTGAGATGGTATGTGAGTATAATATACTCTATAATACCAAATGTAGGATCGAATATAAAAACCTGAGATTCTCAAATACAAGAGGAGGGTGAATTTAACTTTTCATGATTCCTTTGGAACTTTTAAAGATGGTTATGTTTAACATGGTTAAATAAGATATTTTAAAAGACCTCTAAGTTCTAACAACTTTCTTGATTCCGAAAAACTGATTCTGGAAATGAAACTTAAATATAGTTTACAAAAAATAAGATTCTACCTTAAAGTTTATAAAATCTAACTAAATAAAAGTACAAGAATGAGGAATTATCAGAAATTTATACATTCATAAATAATACACATGTAGTGGAAAACATGAAACAAAACAAGTAACAAGTAGTAATTCTTTTAACCCATATAGAAGGGTATCCAACAACCTTGGATGAAGGTCCGTTGATTTATACTTTCAAGAAAGTCCCTCTTACCCACACCAGGGTAATCCCTCGATATGATGATCGGAGTCTATCTTGCTATCCCCACAAGCACTAAACTATCAGGTAGTCGGTACCTCGGTCTTACTATCCCCGGAAGCCCTCAATTGTATATAGAAAAAATTGGAGTCGCACAAAGCATATCTGCATGAAGAAAATTTTGAACAATTTGTTCAATCTTTTTGAACGAATATTGAGAGTTTATAAGAGCTTCTCTCTCACTAGAAATCACATCAACAACATGTAAGCACAGTTGTCAAAGAAGTTTTCTAGTGTCTTGAACTCTTTCAAATGAGCTTATATTTATAGGCACAGCTCCAAATGTCAGATCCCTCTTCCAACGGTCATATTCTTCCTTGAATTTTAGAGGGACCTATTCATGTGTCACTCAAATAGTGGTTAGTTTGTAATTGAATGCACGACATCATTTTATTTATAAACTAGTGTAAGAATAACCAAAATATGATATTTGTAATGTAAGTAAATGAAAGTTTGGATTCTAACAAAAAATGAATTCAGAGTCTAAAATACAAGGATATTCGGATTCTGTTTTGTAGGAATTTGGAACCTGGATTCTATAGAATTCTGGAGTATGAATTTCAAGGAAATTCAGAATATGGACTCACCAGAATTCGGAACCAGAACATACAAAGTTCAGAGTCAGAGTTCATGAGATTTTGGAGTCACAAATCATTGGAGTTCAGATTCTAAATTCAGAGAACTTCGAGTCAGAACTTACAGAAGTTTGTATCCAGAATTTGTATCCGTAATTTAGAGTTAGAACACAGAGAAGTTTGTATCCATATTTCGTAATCAGAATTCAGAGTCGAACATTAAATAAGTTTTTAATCTGAATTTGGAGTCAAAATTCATGATAGTTCGTATCCATAATTCGGAGTTGAGCAATATGAGAGTTCGTACCTAGAATTATTAATCAGAATTCGGTATCAGAACTCAGAGAAGTTCATAACCAGAATTCTGAGAATTCGGATCCAAAAACAGAATGCTTCAAATCTAGGTAATTATAGGATTTCGAGGTTTTGGTCTCAATTTGAGATTTACACTTAGAAAAATTATGATATTAACAATTAAATCTAGGTAAGTGTAAATTTCCTTGGGTATTGAAATTTTCCATACGGGAGTAAAACAAGGGTAAAAAAAATTTCCTTGAAATAAGGTGTTTTTTATTTTCAAAATAATAGGAATCATGAAGCCATAAGGAAACCTTATTGACTTAACAATCTCAAACTAGTATGAAGGAATGGAAATTTCCTATGGAAAACCTTATTGAGTCCAAAAAATTCTTGTGGCCCATACGGCACATCTGGTCGCAAATCTATTGGTCAAGCACCATGGTGAACTCATTGGGGGTTGTAGGGGAAACGTTCCCTTAATATAGGGTTCAGAGACTAACGAGCCAAGCTTGAATTTCAAGGGAATTAAATTTTTTTTAATACATAATAAATTAAACAAATGGATTCCCAAAGACCATATTAGATTAGTGTCTTTAGAAACAAAGAATACATTATTCTAACTTGGTGAAAGATCTTTAACATCTCCAATAAAGATCTTCCCCTTTAATTTTCCAACATTAAACCTTTATTTATTTCATTTGGAAAATAAAACATAAAAATTGTGAGCTCAAATTATTAGTAAGGGCAAACATGGAGAACATAAAACAAAAAAATAAGCATAATAATTTAAAAAATGAACATGAAGTTTAAATATCAAAATCATTGTTCATGAAATAATTCATAGTCATACGTAAGGAATATATCATAAACAAACATGAACCATGATAAACTAGAATTGGAATAAAATATGAAATTTTGAAAAAAAGAACATAATATGATTTCCATAGTAGCCAAGGCATTCCTGCCAAGACCATAATATGGGGGGGAGTCCTATACTGAGCTGATTTCACTCATCATTCTAGCTATGTATTACTGAACTAGATTTAATTGTCGTTCTAGACCTATATTTCTTAACCATATTTACTTATTGTTTTAGTCATGTATATCACAAGAGATACAAAATATTTAACAAATGAATTGTTGGGAGATATAGGTCCCACCCATCTGCTAATTAAATCATTCTTACATGTTCCATAAAAAACATAAATTATTCACCATTGTATAACCCAATGAGTTAGATGGGTTTCCTAAAAATCATTCCATCAAAATTCATATACAATAAATGAATTTCATAAATATAATTCCATTATAAACATAATAAAATCATAGTAATAATAGGGATATAATGATAACCCTATTTAAATAATTTCATCTTCGAAGGAAAATAATTTTGATAAAACATGATAAATTATTTTCTGAAGAAAATATCTGTTCATCTTCAAAAACATTTTATTTTAATATAACACCAGGATATTTTAAAATGAATTAATTTCATTGAAAATTTTCATGAATACTTTTAAGATAAGCTAAAGTGAAATAAGGTGTTTTGAAATCATAAAAATCTACTCATGTCGTATATGTTAAAAAACATTTTTCTTGTACTCTTACCATAAAAGTCAAAAACTACCTCATATGGTAAATGAAATAAAGAATCATAAAAAACCATGTCTTAAAAGTAAAAAATCAGTATAAAATAAATTAAACATACATATATGAATACTAAACATTTTATGAAATCATTTTTAGAAGACAATGACTTGGATGATAGATATACCCCTAGTAAATACTTATGTTCCAACAATATTAGATGAAACTAAGATTGTAAAATTATCCCTTACTAATCAGTTGAATAATAGGACTTAAAAATAAATAAACATATATATAAACATCTTTATATGAATCATATAAATAATTAAGGGAATTGTAAACACCACACAAAAGAAATAGGTTTTGTATAAGGCATATGTCCCAAAAAAATAATAGAGAGACAAAATAATCCCTTACTTTAGATCTGATATCCTTTTTGTGTATCTTGAACTCATGTATAATGATTTATATGATGTAATTGACTTAATAAAGAATCATATTAATTTTTATTACATCATATATTATCATATTATCATCTGTTTTTTAATAATATATCATTATTACTCATTATTCGAGTATAAACTGCATCATTTTCTTATACAGGTTTGCCGAATATGTTCCAGTTATCCTTATTAGTTGATATTTATATAATTAGAAAATTATATTAACATAATAAATATAATATTAATTCATTATTTATATATAAATATAATCTTTTTTTAATGTATATCTTTTCAAATGAATTGCATCGCATCGTGGAGACGGTAGGTCATACGAACGTACGAGCGCTGATATCATTCTGATAATTATGAAATGGTATAGAATTGGATGGTATATATACTGTTACCTTATCTATATAATACTAAATTGATCAAATATAGTTATTATATTCATCATTATATCCATCCAAGTATGGTGGTGGTGAAAAACATATTACCCCATGACATGGAGTCAGTAAGCCATACATACGCACACGTGGTGATTTCATTTTTCATTGGATGGAAAGAAGGTGGAATACTGTTGTTTCATAATTATAATGAAATATAATTATATTATTAATAATAATCTAATTATTTTATAATGAAACAATATATAATAATTAATTATAAGAAGAAGTGAATTTTGAAAGAGGTGATAAAACAATTACATCTTTTTTGAGTATCTCATTTGAATTTGGACAAAAGGTCTCCCTGTGATGTCTTTTTCCCAAAATATTAGCCTATAGGATAATTTTAGGGATGGTTTTAGTTGAAATGGTATGGGATTGTCTAAGAAAATTGGCATTATATTTGTTATTAAATGATAACGAGATATTACCTTTTATATGAGAGGTGAGCGGCACTTTAAGAAAGTCTTGTAATATTAATTTATTTTAAATTTATTTTCATAATTTAAATTTACCTAACTCATTTATTTTGAAGATAAGACTATATTTTGGTGAAATAAATGCATCCAATATTTTTTGTACAAGTTTTGACTATTTATATAATCAATATCCTTTTGGTTTAACCAAGATTTTATCCTTTTTATTCTTACCGTTACATCAAGTTATTTACCCTTCATTTGTCAATGTAATTATCATAACATGTAAAATGAAAAAAAAATAGAATTTATTTCATTTAGGACATATCTTATCAATTTGGAATAATCATAGATTTTTAAGAATTTTATAAAATTTAATAAACTATTTTATATTTTAAGTTATGAATTATGTCAATTTTGATAGTATTCATACAAGACTTTTTCAAAAATTCATAACTTGAATACATTTACAAAAATAAATAAACACAATAATACCATGTCATAGTCATCAAGAAAATTTGTGTATGACATAAAAAATGTCATATAATTTGTATTATAATACTTATAATATCATTTATTTAAAATTTCTCTTAATAAAATAATTATTATATCACTATTGTTCCAATATTTATAGAAATTATTTAACCTATATAAATTCAAAATAAATTAGTATTTTATATATAATTTCATTCAATTTCTTTATAGAATTTATGACCAGTGATTCATCATGTTTATTACTAAATTAAAATTATTTTACTTATAAGAGATAAGAGAGTAACATGTTGTCACATTCTTTTATTTTAATAAAAATTAGATCACTTTCATGGAAAAATCTATTAAATGAATAAATTACGGCCCTTAGGAGATATGGGTTTCCTTTTATTCAGCCAATTGGATTTTGGAATGTTTTAGGGTAATTATATTATCCTTATCATATAGTTTGTTGCAAAAATTATCCTAATTTACCATTAAACGTGGTAAAGAAACAAAAGTTCATATTCATAATGTCCAAAAAAATTAACCTATTAAAATAATTTTGAACCAAGGATTTGAAATAAATAATCCATTTTTCAAAATTCAGATCATAGAATATATAGTAATTAATTTAAAATTAACCCCCATTGTCAAAAAGAGGGAACATGTTTTTTAAAAGTTAAAACATTGCAAAAGATAGAAATGTTCTTATATCTGAATTGAATATAAAATTAATTATAATGACTTAAATTATATATAATGATAAAAATATATTCTATTTATTCATTAAACCCATTAAATAATATAATTTAATTTCATAAATTACTTCGATTAAAAATGTGTTTTTCAATTAAAATTTCATATAATTTTACAATTCATCAAAATTTTAAACTTATCAGAAAAATATCAAAAATTAATCCCAAAAAAATATCCCACTCCTAATGAAGATTTTTTTTAAATATAATATAAAAAAATGTAAAAAACTAGAACTAAAAAGGGTGCACCATCAAAATCTGGCAATACTGCATTTTGGAAAAAATGCTACAATTATCCATAAGAATGTATTTGTTATTATATCATGTATTGAAAAAATATATGATGGATTTTAAACATTATTTGGAATAAAAAATATATATATTATTCATTAATAAAATTCATAAGGAGAGATTTCATTATTTTATTGACTCACTTAATTTAATTTTAACTTTTTTCAGAAGAAAGTAAATATTGTTTATACCCTCCATTATAATGGATTGGTTATAATAATTAGTTATTCTATTATACTTAGTCTTTCATGAAATTAATTCTAATAACGTGAAATTGTTGGAAACACAAGAAAAAAATTAACTTCTTTATATCGCAAGCTCTGTCGGAGTTTTGTGTGGCGCAAGCTAATCATGGTGTTTGGTACAACTCAATATATCATCGAAATTAAAAGGAAACTATCTCATAAAATCGTAGGTTGTTACATTCTACCCCCTTAAAATGAAATTTGCTGTCAAAATTATTCAGGGTTATAAAAGATTTACTACTTTAATGTTTCTTTCATAAAAACCTACATCGTAAAAAGGAACCTGAAAACATCATTTTAAATTGAATCCTAGAAACATAATGGTTACCATATATAACTCCTCACTGGGTTTCAATTTATAATAAAATAGGTTGGAAGATAAAACAAGGATATGGAAGAAATACCCTAACCATCTTGTTATGAAAGAGAGTGATAGAAATAAGGTTTTGAGAATGTTAACAATCAGAAAGACATAAATTTGTGATGATTTAAGGGACCTTTTATTCATCAGATAAGAAGCTACTGGGATAAAATTATGGGTTTCAAATATCGTTTTACTAAATTTAAATAACATGATAAGAAATAATTAATTTATTTTAGTATAATATCATTGTTGGTTGTTCCTCGAACAATTTCCTCTTCATCTCTTATTCATGTAAATGAGGTTGAATTTTTCATTCAAGAAGTGTTAGATGATCGTGCAATCCATAAATATATTTATAGGTTATTTCTTCTATCTCGACAAAGATGATAACACAGGTTATAAAAAAATTATAAGTCCACCTATGGTGAGATAATACTTTATTCTAACTAATTTCATATTAAGTTTATCTTAATCATTCCATAAATTTGTAATCATAAAATCATTTTAAAAGATGATAATCCAAAATTATAGAAAAATGTCCACTTACTTGGTATAACATTTATCCATCATATATCATAAGGTGTCTCTGGATGGTCACATTTCAAAAGTGTGAACACCTTCATTATTTATTCTCTTGAGTCACGGTATCAACATAAATTATCAATTATCCTTATTCAAAACATGAAGGTTTCCATGTTCCAAAACATAATGGATTATTATTTGCATCCCAAAAAGTGGTATACTTCATCCATGATAGCATAACACCCTTGTCGGCATATCCATAATTAGTTCTTGAGGAACTAGAATCTTCTAATTTAATTACTCAAATCCACCATATCATTAAACAAAAATCATTATCTTAATATAAGTAACATATTAAGTGTAATAATTATCAAAATCATGTGTTCTCAAAATATATCACCCAAACCTAAAATCAGTTTTTTGGCTCCTTATAACCATTCAACATATCCTTTCCAATACTGAATGAAAATCATATAATGAATAAAATTATATATTTCCTGATTCATAATCATTGAATTCTAAAACATATACACCTCAATCATCAAAATTTATTCTTAAACTATTACTCGAAATATATCCTCTTCATCTTTCCTAGAATATTAATAATGTATATTAATTTTTCAACATTATGATTCTTAGGTTTAATGTAAAAAGTATTGGAAGAACATCACATACCATTCACATGTCATTTACAATATCTTTATCCTCAGTAGTATAACCAATACTCATTCGATCATCATTATTATATTCATGATATTTACACATTGGAAATTGATCTTCATAATTCCTTTAATTTTTGGATCTGTAACATTCAGTGGTTTCTAGGATCTTTGTAGTTTTAGCTATTGACTAAGTCTACAACGAAAATTGTGATAAATACATATCAGATAATAGAAACAGATACATAAGGTAAAATAATTATAATATTTCAATCAAGGATATCTTTGGATTAACCCTAGGTTAGTCATGATTATCTAAAAACCCATAAGCTTTTATCCTACAACTGACTTATCATTTGGAAATCCCTAGACAAATACATAGAAATATATATAGATATCTCACAAAAATGATCACATCCTAGTTTCCAAAGGTTGACCTAACCTTATCTCTGATACCAAATATAACAACCCAATATTGATGTATATAGACATTACATTTCTTCTTGGGAATACATAATACATTACACAAATATATTCCCAAATGACATATTAGTTTTGTGTATTTGGAATCTCTGAACACATTCTTCTTGCTTTTTGAGGAATCCACAACATCTCACATAAAGATCTTCCCCTTTAGATTTCCTACCTAAAACCATTATTTATAACATGGGGAAAATAAAACATAAAAAGTGTTATCTCAAATGCTTAATAAGGGTAAACACGGAGAACATAAAACAAACCAAAACATGAGAATGTAAAAACCTGAACATAAAGATTAAAAATAAAAATCATAACTATTGAAATAAATCTTGGCAGTATATAAGGCATGGAGCATAATGGACCATGAACCACGATAAAATAGAATTGGCATCAAACATGGAATTGTGAAAAAAAATAATCGCATGATATGATAGCTATATTATTCATGTAATTTCTATTAGGACCATAAAAATAGAAAAAGTCATATACTGAACTGATATCACTCTTCATTCCAACCATTTATTATTGAACTTGATTTACTTGTTATTTCAGCCCTATGTTAATGAACCTTATTTACTTGTTGTTCAAGTCATTTCAATCTCATGAGATATAAATATTTACCCAACTCATTATAGATAGATATTTATCCCAACCATCTCATTATGAAAACCATTTTACATGTGCCATAGAAAAAACATAAATCATTCATCTTACCATAACCCATGTAATAAAATGGGTTTCTTGAACATCATTCCATCATAATATATATATATATATATATTAAATAGATGTCATAAATATCATTCCATCATAAAAACAATAAAATATTAGTTATAATAAACGTAGAAACATAAACCTATTAATAGTATGTAATCATAGATGGAAAATAATTTTGATAAGTCACTTGAAATTAATTTTCGAAGAAAATATGTTTTATTATTAAAAAATGATTTCTTTTCATAAAACACTATGAAATTTCAAAATACCATAATTTCATTGAAAATAACCTTGAAAATTTGTAAGAGAGATCTCATGTAAATAATGTGTTATGAAATTGTAAAAAACTATTCATGTCACATATGTTAAAAAACATTATTGTCGTAGTCTTGTCAGAACTATCAAAATGTACCTTGTATAAAAAACAAAATAAAGATTCCTTCCAAAACATGTTGTAAGAGAAAAAAATGTGTAAACCATACTTTATAAATACATATCAAAATAGTATTAATTTTATATAATCATTTTTATAAAACATAGACAAGATGATAAATATACCCCCAGTACATACTACCGTGTAAACAATATTGAATAAAAATGATATTACAAAATTATCCATTACTAATCATTAAAATGATATGTCTTATAAAATAAATACTATTATATATAAACATCATAACAACGATCATGAAAACATTAATGGGAATCATAAACACCACACAAATGAAATATGTGGCGTATAAGGCATATGTCCCACTGAAATAAAATTGATATAAAATAAACCCTTATATTAGGTCTACTATTCTTTGTATATATCTTAACCTACAATATAATTATTCAAATGAATTAATTGACTTATTACAGAATCATATTAATTTTAATGATATCATATATTATCGTATAATCATCTATTTAGTAATAATACTACATTATTTCTCGTTATTCCAGTATAAAATGATTCATTTTCTTATTCATCTTTGCGGAATAAGTTATAGTTATCCTTATTAGGTCATATTTATATCATTCCAAAATGATATAAACATAATAAAAATAATTTTTATTAAATATTTATATTTATATATTCTTTTATTAATTTCTATCTTGTAAACGGAATTACTTCGCATCATGGAGATGGTAGGTTGTAGGTACGAACGAGCGACAATATCATTCTGATAATTGTGAAATAGTTTTGAAGTGGATAGTATATATGTTTTTCCATAATCCATAAAACAATGTAATTATCATATATAGTAATTATTTCTACCATTATATCCATCCATGTAATGTGGTGGTGAAAAACATATTACCCCATGGGGTGGAGACAGTAAGTTTTACGTACGCATGCGTGGTGATTTTGTTTTTCATATGATGAACAGAAGGTGAAATATGGTTGTTTCATAATTATAATAAGAATCCATTATATTATTTATACTTATTTTAATACTTTAAAATGAAACAATGATTGAAAAGGGTTTAGAAGAAGAATTTAATTTTGAATGAGGTGATAAAACAGTTACCACTTTTTTGAGTATCTCCTTTTGATTTTCACAAAAGGTCTCCCTAGGATAGATTTATACCCAATTTGTGGAATATAGGATTAATTTATGGAATATGGAAGATTAAATGGTTGAGTTTTTCTAAGAAAATTGTCATTATATGTGTGATTAAAATATTAGGAGAAGTTCCCTTTAATAGAATAGGTGAGCAGCACTTTCAGAATTTTTGAAATAATATTTTATTATAAATTGATTTTAAGTATCTAAGGATCAAAAACTAATTTTTTTCTCATAGAATATGAAAATATACTTGAAATAAAATCATCCAATAATTTTTTGAAATGTTTTTAATATTTTTTTAATCCTTATATTTTTGGTTTAACCCTTATTTTACCCTTTTTAATCATACCATGATATCATGTTATATACACTATGTGTGTAAATTTAATTATCATAACATGTTAACTTAATACAAAAGTTTCATTTATAACATATAAGAACTTATATTAACTGTTTGGTTGTAACTTTTATTTTTACGAATTTTATGACATTTTATAATCTATTTTATATTTTATGTTATGAATTATGTCAATTTGGACACTGTTCATATTAGACTTTTTCAAAAATTCCTAAGAAAAAGTTTAATTCATAAAATTTATATTAACTAAATCCTAACATGTCATAAGAATCTATAAAAATTTCGGATGACATGATATATGTCATTTAATATATATAATAACATTAATAATATCATTTATATGATATTTATTTTATTAAAATAATTACTATATAACTATTATGTCAATATTTATGATAATAATTTAATATCTAAAAATTAAAAATAAATTTCCATTATTTAGATACATTCATTATATTCTGGAGACTATTTATTTTCTATGTTTCATTATGTTTATAGTGATATTAAAAATATTATACTTCTTAGTGATAATAGAGTAACATGTTGTCACTTTCTGTAGTTTTAATAATAATAACAACACATTCGTGGAAATAAGTCCATTAAATTAATAAATTCGGACCCTTAGGTGATATGGGTAGAATTTTGTTCATCTAATTATATTTCTGTAGGTGTTATTTTTTCTATCCTTATCATATTGTCTATTACACAAATTTACCTGATGTACCTTTTACTGTGATATATAAAAAATACCAATGTTAATACTCATAATGTCTAAAAAATAAATTAAAATTATTATATTAAAATAATTTGGATACATTGATTCCAAATAAAGAATAAATTTTTAAAATTTCATAAAATAGAAGTTTTTATTTATTAATTTAAAATAAATCCCCACTGTCGTAATGATAGAATATGTTTTTTAAAAGTTAAAAGATTGGAAAAGATTGAAATTTTTTACATCAATGTTCAATGTAAAATTAATGGTAATAACATAAATTATATTTAATGATATAAATATATTATATCTCTACTTTTAAACCATTTAATAATATAATTAAATTATATAAATTTTGTTGATAAAAAAATTTGTTTTGAATTAAAATTTAGTATAATTTAACTATGTATCAATATTTTAAACTTATCAAACAAATTTCAAAAAATAAGCCAAATAAAATTTTTATAAACCAATTCTAATGAAGTTGTATATTTTTATAAATAGAATATATGAAAATTTTAAAAATTAGATTTAATATGGGGCCACCATCAAAAAGTGGCCATGCAGAATTTTTTGAAAAACTTTTCCATCATCCAAAAAATAAATTTTTTCTTATATCATGTCTAGAAAACATATAATAGGGATTTTAAACATTATTTTGAATATATTATATATATTTATCATTAATAAAATCTATTAGGAGTGATTAAATTAATTTTTTAAGACATGTATTGTTATTCAAAATGTTTTTTCAGAAGAAAGTTAAATTTTTTACACTCACCATTATAATGTCTATGATATAATATTTAATTTTTCACTTATAGTCGTTCATGAATGAAATTAATTCTAACAAAATTAATGTCTATGTAACACATGAGAATCATAGACATTCGTTTATTGCAAGGAAAGTTGGTGTTGGGTGTAGCACATTCTAATCATGTTGTTGATTACAAGACAAGACATCAAAGAAATTAAAAAGAATCTATATCATAAAATATTTGGGGGTTACATTATACCCCCATAAAATAAATTTCACCCTCAAAACCTATAGGGGTTATAAAATATTTACTACTTGAAATATTCTTTCATATAAATCCACATCAAAAAAATGAACACTATAAAATCATTTTAAAAAGTATACTTAGAAACATAATAGTTACCAAAGTAACTCCTCACTCGGTTTACTTGTAGAATAACATTATTGGGAAGTGAAAACATGGATATGGTTGAAAATGAATTAACCATCATGTTCTGATGAAGGGTGATATAGAAAAAGGTTAGGATAATGTTGACAATCAGAACCGGATAAATCTGCATTTATTTAAGGGACCATCAGATTCATCAGATAAGAAGGTACTAATATAATATTTTTGGTTTTTAATATCATTTTTCAAAAGTTGATGAACCTAAGAAGAAATAATTACCTAATTTCCGTAAAATATCATAATTTTCCATTCCTTGATGAATTTTCACTTCATCTATTATTCAATCAAAAGATGTTGAATTATTCATTACATAAGTGATAGTGTATCATGGTACTCATAAATTGAATGACTGGTCATTCCATATATCTCAACCAAATGGTTAGCACAGGTTATAAAATATGCATAAGTCTACCTATAGTGAGATACGACTTTATTCTAACTAATGTCAATTGATGTTTAAATTAAAGATTCCTTAAATTTTAACCATAAAATACTTATAAGAGCTTAAAATCCAAACTAATTGAAAAATGGTTCACTTAGTTGGCATTAAATTTATCCATTATATATCATAACGTATGTTTGTCCAATCACATTAAAAATGTATGAGCACATTCATTGTCTATTCTCTTGAGTCATGGTAACATCTTGAAATATAAGTTATCCTTATCGAGAGCATGCATGTTTCCTTGTCCCAAAACATAGTATATTATTCCTTAATTCTGAAAAAATTGTATTCTTCATCCATGATATCATAAACCCATTATTTTCAAATCCATAATTAGTTCTCATGTAACTATAATTTTTAAATTTACATACTCAAATCTATCATATATTTAGCCTATACTCATTATCTTAATTGAAATAACATATTAAGGATTATCTTTCCCTTGATCACGTGTTCTCAAGATATATCACCCTACCCTTAAATCACATTTTTGGATCATTGTAACTATTCTATATATCTATTCTAATCCTAAATGAAAAACATATACGGTAAACACTAATATATTTCTTAATTCAAAATCATTGAATTCTGAAACATTTATACCTCAATCATCCATCATTATTTTTTCAACCATTACTCTATATCCATCATCATCATCTTTCCAAAAATATGAATCATTTCTTATGATTTATCAACCATAAGCTTCTTAGGTTTAATGTAAAAAATACTGGAATAACATCAAATACATTTGACACATCCTTTAAAATATCATTATCCTCAGTAGTATGACAAATACTCATACCATCATCATGATTCCATTCATGATATTTCTAATTAGGAAATAAATTGTCATAATTCCCAAAATTTCCACATCTAAAACATTCAATGGCTAACAATTTTTTATGTAGTTATAGCTATTGTCTATGAACAAAAAGAAAAGTGTGAGAGATACATATCATTGAATAGAAACACATTTGTAAGGTAAATTACATATAATATTTCAATATAAGATATATTGGTTTTTATCCAAGGTTAGTCTTGATTAACACAAAAACCCTATGATTGTAACCTATAAATGAGATATCCTTAGAAAATCCCAAGACATATTCTTTGAAATATCTCTTGAGATCTCACTAAATTTTTCACAACCCAGTTTCCAATGGTTGACTAAAATTTCTCTCTAATACCAACTATAACAAACCAAGCTTGACATACATGGACATTACATTTATTTTGAGGAATACATAATACATTACTAAAATATAGTTTCCAATACTATGTTGGTTTAGTGTATTTGGAAACTCATAAGTCATTCTTCTAGATTAGTGAAATATCTTCCATATCCTTCATAAATATCATCCTCATTCAATTTCCTAATTAAAATAATTCTTTATATCATGGGGAAAAATACATAAAAAGGGTGAGATTAGCTGATTAGTAAGAGTAAACATGGAGAACATAAAACAAACCATGAACATAAGAATGTAAAAACGTGAACATAAAGTTTAAATATCAATATCTTGAGTCATGAAATAAATCTTTGTAGTATGTAAGGAATAGATCATAAAGAAACATGAACCATAATAAAAATGGATTGGAATAAAACGTTGAATTATGAAAAAAAATAACCACCAATTATGATTTCCATAATATAAAAAGAGTTTCTTCCAAGATCTTCATAGTAGACAAATTCCTATATTGAACTGATTTCACTCTTCATTTCAATAATGTATTACTGAATCAGTTTTACTTATTTTTCCTAACCCACTTTACTAAAATGGATTTGAATGCTTCTCAAGTCATGTATATCTCATGAGATATAAATATTTACCCAATGCATTCAAGGGATATATAGGTCCCACCCATCTCATAATGAAATCATTCTTACATGTCCCACAAAAACATAAATCATTCACCATAGCATAACTCTATGAATAAAATGGGATTCATAAAAATCATTCCATCATGATTTATATATAATAAATAGTATTCATAAATATAATTCAATCATAAAAATAGTCATAGTTATAATAGGGATAGAAATATAACCATGTTTAGATAATTTCTTATTATATGGAAATTAATTTTGATAAAACACAGGAAATTAATTCTGGAAGAAAATATACTTTCTTCTTCAAATTATATTTTATTTCATAAAACACCATGAAATTTAAAAACAAAATATATTCTGGGAAAATAACCTTGAAAAATTTAATATACGATTCATGAAAATAAGGTGTTATGAAATCATAAAAATCCATTCATGTCGTATAAGTTAAAAAACATTCTTCTTGTAGTCTGGCCAGAAATGTCAATAAGTACCACATATGGTAATATAAATAAGGATTCCTTATAAACAATGTATTAAAAGTAAAATATGTGTAAAATGGACATTAAAAATATATATACTAATAATAAACATTTTATAAATACATTTTTACAAATCATGGACATGGATGATAAATATACATTCAGTAAATACATATGTATAAACAATCTAAGAATAAAAATGAGATTAATAATTATCCCATACTAATCAGTTTATTCTTATGAGTTATAAAATAAATAAATTTTTATATAAAATTAATTCTATGAGACATAAAAACATTCATGGGAAGCATAAACACAACATAAAATAAATATGTGATGCATAAGGAATATACCCCATAGAAATAAAAATGAGACAAAATAATAACATAAATTTGGTTTTATATACTTTTTGTACATATAAAAATCCTATATAATGCTTTAAATGACTTAATTGACTTTTTACAGAATCAAAATCATTTTCATTATATCATATATGATATTATTATCATCTGTTTTGTAATAATATTTCATTATTACTCATTATTCGTATATAAACAACTTCATTTTCATATGCATGTTTTTCCAAATAAGTCATAGTTATCATTCCTATTTCATATTTATATCTTTCAAAAATGATTTTAAAATAATAAATATCATATTTATACACTATATATATTTATATATTATTTTTAATGAATATATATTAGAATAAATTTCATTGTGTCATGAAGATGTATGTTGTACGTATGCACGAGCGACGATATCATTTTGATAATTTTGAAAGGGTATGGAAGATAATGGTATATTTTTTTCCATAATCTATATCATATTATAATTATAATATATATTTTTATTATTTTTTTCATTATATCCATCAAAGTATGGTGGTGGTGAAAAATAGATTACTCCATGGCGTGGAGATAATAAGTCTTTTGCACGCACGTGTGGTGATTTCGTTTTTCATAGGATGGCCAAAGGGTGGAATATGGCTGTTTCATAATTATAATAAAATATAATGATATGAGTAATATTGATGTTATTACTTTATAATGAAAAAAATTATGAAAAATAACTATAAAAAGATAATAATTTCTAAAGTGGTGACAAAACAATTACCTATTTTTTGAGTATCTTCTTTTGATTTGCACAAATGGTCTCTGTAGGATTTCTTTATGCCCAAAGTGCGGCCTCATAGTTAAAATGAGTGAATTTTTGAGAGTAAATTTATAGGGTTAGTCGGATTAAAATGTCTTTAGATGGGTCATTAAAATATAAGTACAAGTTCCCTTTGGTAGGAGAGGTGATGGGCACTTTCAGAATGGCTTGAAATATTAATTTATTATAAATTCATTTCCAGTATATAATTTTACAAAAATCATTTTTTTAGAATGTAATATGATTTTAGGTTGAAATAAAAGAATATAATAATATTTTAACATGTTTTTAATAATTTATTAATCCTTATATTTTTAATTTCTCCTTTATTTTACATTTTTTAATCTTTCTAGGATATCATGTTATTTAAACTTTGTGTGTTAACATAATTATAATAACATGTCAAAATATAATAAAAAGTGTAATTAATGAAATATTAGGACTTATCTCATCCATTTGTTCTTATCTTATAATTATAGTAATTTTATAACATTTAATAAACTATTTTATATTTTAAGTAACGAATTATGTCTATTTTTATACTATTCGTACTTGACTTTTTAAAAAATTAATAACAAATTGATTAAATAAAAAATACATTACGCAATACTAACATGTCACATGAATCCAATAATAGAATGTATGAAATAAATTATGTAACATACTATTTATTTTAATATTTATAATTTCAAATATTTTATATTTTGATTAATAAAATAATAACTATATTATTGTTGTGTCAATATTTATGGTTAATATTTAATCTCTAAAATTAAAAAAAAATCTCTTTATGTAGATAATTTCATTAGATTCCTGGATACTATTTATTTTATATGTTTCATCCTGTTTATAACTATATTAAAATTATAATACTTATAAGAGATAAGAGAGTGACTTGTTGTCATTTTCTTTTGTTTTAAAATTAATTACACATATCAATGGAAAAAAGTCCCTTAAATGTATCAATTCAGACTATTAGGTGATATAGATCAAATTTTTTTCATCCAATATTTTTTTTGCAGGTGTTAGAGTAATTTTATTTTCCTTATCATATTGTTTGTTACCCTAATTTACCTGATTTACCTTTAACTAATGTAAATAAAAATTACCAAAGTTACTATTAATAAATTTTTTAAAAAATAAAAATAACCTATTAACATAATTTAGACCCATTGACTCTAAATATGGAATCAATTTTTAAAAATTCAGAACATAGAATTTTTAATAATTAATTTAAAATTAATCTCTATGGTTGCAAGCGGAGAACATGTTTTTTAAAAGTTAAAACATTGCAAAAGATTGAAACCTTTTTACATCTGAAATCAATGTAAATTTAATTCTAATGACATAAATTATATTGAATGATTAAAATATAATCTATTTATACATTAAATAAATAAAATTATATAATTTAATTACCTAAAATATTTTGATGAATAAGTTTGTTTTCAATTAAAAAATAGTATTATTTGACTATTCATCAAAATTTTAAAATTATCCGAAAAATATAAAATATTCATCCAACGAAAATTTTTATATCCCACATATAATTTAGATGATTTTTTAAAAATATAATTTATAAAATATCAAAAACTAGATTTAAAATTGGTGCACCATCAAAAGGTGGAAATATTTAATTTTTTAAAAAATTATTCAATTTTCCAAAAAAATGAATTTGTCCCTATATAATGTCTATAAAACATATAAGAATAAATTTAAACATTAAATTTAATATTATATATATATATAAATTTCATTAATAAGATATATAAATACTTTTCTTATTTTTTTATAGACTCGCTTATTTTAATTGAAATATTTTTTTCAGAAGAATGTTAATATTTTTCATACTTTCCAAGATAATAGCTAAGTTATAATATTTAGTTGTTCACTTATACCTAATCATGTGTGAAATTAATTATTAGAACATAAAATTGTGTGTAACACAAGCCAAGAATATACATCCATATACCGCAAGTTCTTTCCGAGTTGCATATAGCACAAGCAAATCTTGGTGTAGCATACAACACATGGTATTAATGAAGTTAAGAAGAATCTATATCATAAAATCATATGATGTTACATTTTGCCCCCAATAAATGAATTTTTTCCATGAAAATTTTTGGGGTTATTAACGTTTTAATACTTCATTGTTTCATTCATAGAAACCCACATTGTAAAAAGGAACACTAAAACATCATTTTAAAAATAGAATGTTAGAAATAAACCATTACCCATTGTAACTCCTAACTAGGTTTACTTGTAGAAGAATATAGATGGGATGAGAAATATGGATATAGAAGAAAAATTATAACCATTATGTTATAAAGGATGGTGATAGAAAACATGGTTTGGAGAAAGTCAATAATAAGTGAGGCATAAATATAAGTTGATTTAAAGGACTGTCTGATTCATCAGATAAGAAGGTACTAGGATAACATTTTGGGTTTTTAAGATCTATTTCATAATTCTGAAGAACATGAGAACCAATACATAATTTATTTCAGTACAATGTCCTCATTGTTCAACCCTTGAACAATTTCTACATCATCTCTTAATAAAATAAATGGCGTTGAATTTTTTATTCATGAAATGTTAGTAGATAATACGATCCAAAAATAGAATGATAGGTCATTTAATCTGTCTTAAAAAATTGTTAGCATAGGTTTCCAAATATTCATAAATCCATTAATGGTTAGATAAGGATTTATTCTAACTAATTTCATCTTAACTTTAACTTAAACCTTCCATAAATTTATAACATTACAATCCTTCTGAAATATGGAAATAAAAAACTATAGAAAATGATCAGTTACGCTACATAACATTTATTCCGCATATAGCCTAATGTATCTCTATTTGGTCACATAGAAAAGTGTGAACACCTTCATCATGTATTCTATTATTTCATGGTAAATAAATGAATTATCAGTTATCCTTATTGAAAACATGTATGTTTCTTTGTTCCAAAACATAGAGTATTATTCTTTATGTCCCAAAAGTTTAATATTTCATCCATGATAGCATAACCGCGTTGTCGAAAATTCCATAATTAGTTCTCAAGGAACTATCATCTACTAATTTACTTACTCAAATACAATATATCTTTATCCAAACATCATTATGTTAATATAATGAATATATTATGAGTTATATTTCCTTTAATCATGTGTTTTCAAAATATATAATCCTACCCATAAATCACTTTTTTTTCTCCTTATAACTATTCTACATATCATTTCCAATCATGAATGAAAAAATTATAAAAAAAACTTATATATTTCATGATTCATAATCATTGAATTATGAAACATATACACCTCATTATCCAACATTATTCTCAAACAATTACTCAAGATCTACCATCTTCATATTTCCTAAAATATGAACCATGTTTAAATGTTTCTCAACATTTTTCTTTTTAGGTTTTATGTAAACGATACTGGATGAACATCACATATCACTCACATGTCATTTACAATCTCTTTATCCTCATTAGTATGGCCAATACTTGTACTATCATCATGATTCTCTTCATGATATTTCCACTTAAAAAATTTATCATCATATTTCCCATGATTTTCAAATTTAATCACTTAATGGTTAACTATGTTCTATATAGTTCTGGCTATTGACTAAGACCATAAAGCAAATTGTGAGAAATAAATATTAGAGAATAGAAACACAAAAGTAAGGTAAAATACTAATAATATTTCAATCTATGATATCTTCAGTTTAACCCTAGTTTTGTTATAATTATCACAAAAACTCTAGAATTGTATCCTTGACATGACATATTGTTAGGACACCCCTATAAATATCATTAGAAATATCTCTAGGGGTCTCGCTAATGTCTTTACATGCTAGTTTCCAAACGTTAACTAAACCTTCATTCTGATACCAACTCTAATGAACCAAAACTCATTTACAAGGACATTAAATATATTTTGAGGAATACATAATACATTACAAAAATATATTCCAAAAGGAAATATTATGATAGTGACATTAGAATCACAAAACACATTCTTGATGCTTGGTGAATGATTTTCAACATCTACCAAAATGATCTTCCCCTGTAGTTTTCTACCTAAAACCATTATTTATATCCTTGGGAAAAGAAAATATTTAATGGGTGATCTCAAGTGCATAGTAAGGGTAAGAATGGATAACATAAAACAATCCATAAACATATAAATTTAAAAACATGAACAAAAAGTTTAAATATCAAACTCTTGAGTCATGAAATAAATTTTGGTTGTACGTAAGGAGTATATCATAATGAAACACAGACCATGATAAAATAGAATTGGAATAAAACATGGAATTTGGGAATATAGATTAGCACATAATATGATTTTCATAGTAGCCAAGGAATTTCTTCCAAGACCATCATAGTGGACAAATCTCTATACTGAACTGATTTAATTGTTCTCTCTAACCTTGTATAACTGGCCATATTTAGTTTTCATTCCATCCCTGTATTACTGAACAAGATTGTCTTTCCATTATAGTCATTTCAATCTCATGATATATAAATATTTACACAATTAATTGTAGGGAGATATATATCCCATCCATCTTATAATGAAATCATTCTTACATGTGCCACAGAAAAAAACGTAAATCATTCATCATAGCATAACCCAAGGAATAAAATGGGTTTCTTAATCATCATTCCATCATAATAAATATATAATAAATGGATATTATAAATATAATTTCCTCATATAAAAAATAAATTGATACTTATAATATGAATATAAAAGTAACCCAATTTAGATAATGTTATCTTAAATGGAAAATAATTTTGATAAAACAATAGAAATTAATTCTTAAAAAAATATCATTTCTTCTTCAATAATATTTTTTGAATAAAACATCATGAAATTTAAAAAGAAGATATTTTCTTTTTAAATAAACTTGGTAAATTTTAAGAGATGATTCATGGAAATTAGGTGTAATGAAATCATAAAAACCCATTCACGTCATATAAGTTAAAAAACAATTTTCTCATACTATTGTTGAAAAGGGCCAAAATTACCTCGTATGGTAATTGAATGAAATATTCCTTCCAAACCATATATTAAACAATAAAATGGGTAAACATGACTTTAAAAATACATAATATAACTGTAAAGGTTTTACAAAAACATTTTTATAAATGGACATGGATGGTTAATATACACCTAATAAATAGTTACGTACAAACAATCTCGGATAAAATGAAATTTCAGAATTATCCCCTAAAAATCAGTTGAATATTATAATTCATAAAATAAATAAAATTATATATAATTATCATAATAATAATCAAAAAAACAATCATGTGAAACACAAACACCACACAAAATAAAGAGGTGGTGTATAAAGCATATGTCCCACAGAAATAAAAGTGAGACAATATAATCCCTTACCTTATGTCTATTATCCTTTCTGTGTATCTAAAACATGTGTATAATGATTTATATTTTGTCATTAACATATTAAAAATTCATATGAATTTTTATGATATAATATATGATCATATTATTATCCATTTGGAAATAATATTTCATTATTACTCATTATTTGGGAATAAACTGCTTCACATTCTAATGTATGCTTTTTCAAATACGATCTGGTTATCCTTCTCAGGTAATATCTATATCATTTAAAAATGATATTAACAGAGTAAATATTATATTTATTTTTTCTTTATATTTATATATTCTTTTTTAATGTATTCCTTGTTGAATGAATGACATTGCATCGTGGAGACGATAGACTGTATGTATGCACGAGCAATGATATCATTCTAATTATTGTGAAATGGAATGGAAGTGGATGGAATATATGTTGTTAAATAATATATATAATATTATAATGATCATATATATTAATTATTTAGATCATTATATACATCTAAGTAATGTGGTGGTGAAAACTAGATTACCCCACATCGTGGAGATGGTAAGTTGTACGTACACATGTGTGGTGGCTTCATTTTTAATAGGAAGGATAGAAGCTGGAAAATAGTTGATTCATAATTATAATGACATATCATTATATTATTTATAATAATGTGATTACATTATAATTAAACAACTAATTAAAATGAATTATAAGTAGAAAAGAATTGTGACTGAGGTGATAAAACAATTACCTCTTTTTTAAGTATTTTCTTTTGGTTTTCACAAAAGGTCTCCCTAGTATAGATTTCTTCCCAAAGTGTGGCCTCTAGGTTGAGTTTAGGAAATCTTTGAGATTAAATGGGTAGGTTTTGACCAAGTAAATTGTATTTAGAGGTGTGACTAAAAGATAAATAGATTTCCCCTTTAATAAGAGAGGTGAGGTTCACTTTAGGAATGTCTCAAAATATTAATTTATTATATATTTATCTCCAGTATCTAATGGTACCAAACCAATTTTGTTCAATTATAAGATGATATTTAGTTATAATAAATTAATCCAATTTTTTTACGAGTTTGAATATTTTTTTAATAAATCTCTTTTTGGTTTATCTATTATTTTACCCTTTTTAATCTTAGTGTGATATAATGTTATTTACACATTCTAGGTTAATTTAATTATCATAACATGTAAAATAACAAAATAAAGTGTAATTTATGAAATATTACGACTTATAATAAAAATTTGGCCATATATTATATTTTTAAGAATTTTATAACATTTAATTAGCTATTTTAAATTTTAAGTTATGAATTATGTCAATTTTGACACTATTCATACTTGACTTTTTCAAAAACTCATAACTTCACTACATCAAATACTAAACTTCAATCCAATTATAATATTTTATAGTCTCCCAAAATGTTAATGGATGACATAAATTATGTCGTATAATATTTACTTTAATATTGAAACTACAATTATTTCACGGGTGGTATTTTCGTTATTCTATTTATGATAAGCTCTATATAATCTGTTCAACGATCCACGTTTACCCAACATTTATCACTGAAGAAACACCCACCAAATGACTCCCTCTCCTATAGAAATCCATCAGGGTTATGAAACAAACCAAGATGATTTTCAATTATAGGGTTTAAATAAGCTATAAATTATGTAACAACATTAATTAAAAAAACTAAATTATATATTTAATTAATATGTTTAATCTGTTGATGAATTTGAATCATCATGAAAGTTGATGTGTTCAAAACTTATATCATTCTAAGTATAAATCTTGTATCCTAAATCCATTGGTGTTTTTTTATTTCCTATCTAAGACTTCCATGAAGAGGAAGTCCACTAATTTAGAATAAAATTATCGTACATGGTTTAATATGATTAATATTTTTAATATATAAATTCTAGTGAACACTAATACGAATAATACAATTCCATATCTGAATAAAATCTTAAAATAATATATTGAAATATCAAAAGGTTCTAGAAATGAAAATATATGTGGTTACATTCTCCCCACCTTCATGTATTTTCAACAAAAAAATGAAAAACCTACTAAAAGGGAAAGGATATTGTGCCCACATTTGGATCTCACACTCCCATCAGATCTCCTAGAGGATCATATACTACCAAAGAACTCACATTTTTGGATATATTTTACAAAAAGTATCTTGTGGTTCCAATCCTAAATGGCTACTATGTACAATGAAAGGGTTGTTCTATCCATGATGTCTTTCTTACCCCTATTAATAACGTGTAATGGGTTGTTCCTGTATCTCTTCAGTTCCAATTAATTGAAGACATTATGAAAAAAATAAATAGATATGGTCATTATAAATATCACATAGCCATGTGGAATGGACCCATTCTATGTGACCCTATCTAGAAAAAAATTGTATAGGGAAGAAACACCTAGGACCCAAAGTGTTCCTACACATCATGTGGGATGGACACATTCTACGAGAACCTAAATGCCAGAAACTCTCAATTAAAATTTTATCCCAAATATAATGAAAGTAATCTAACTTGATAAGTAAATAAATTTGTCACCAAGATTGAATTTTGGCCACCTGTTTTCCGCAGAAACCCCATCACAAAATAGAACAATATTTCATCCCACATTCAATCTAGTATATTAAGAGTTAGAGTAAAACCAAATGGAATATAATTCTCATCTGTCACTCGTTGATATTCCACTCATCAAGAATCAAATTTCGAAACATTATTCATTATGAATAAACCCAAAATCTACTGAAAAATTTTGTTCTTTTTAATCTCCACTTCATGATGTACTTATACGGGAGACGGATAAAAACCACTTAGAAAAGATTGGTGTGTTTTATGCATTAAAAAAATATATTTGGTGTATCTCTTAAGGATATATGGTCACACATAAATTAAAAATCTCTATAATCCATATGATAATCTATGACACATTGCAGAATTGGTGGAGTCACTACCATCAAATGGATATAATCATACACTATATTCTCTTTTAGGTATTGTTAAATATTGGATAACTTCTCAATCACCTCCTCCACTGTGTAATAATGAGATGACTTTTTAAGGGAATCTTCCACCACATTTTTCTTTCCTATGGGTTTATATTTTATTAAAGTAATAGTCATATAAAAAATCTTAAAAAATATTCTCTCTTAGGTTTAGATATCTCTAGAAAAATATATATCTCCGACACTGGTCACTAGAGTAGACTACAAACTGCTCACCCAGAAGATAGTGTCTACATATATTCAATGAAAATAATTTTTCTCCAAATCCAAGTCATTAGTAAAAAAATTCTTCTCTTGTTTTATCACATTCCTAGACATATAAGTAATCTAATTCTTCTTAGATATCAAAAAACACCCAATACTAACAATATAGGAATCATAAGACAACCCCAACCCTTGAAATCTAAAAAATGGAGTACATATCCAACATTTTATCATCATTGTAAAGGAATTATGACACATCAAATTCCATGTGAACAACATACCATTTAATATAAATAAATTAAATTGGGTGAAAATCTTTTAAAATTATATCACAAACCTCTAATAGAATCTATAAAATCCATGAAAACTACATGCATCAGACACTCTATTGGTTGGGTCACAACCTCACACAACCTTTATCCTTTGAAGTTAATAACTACATCATATTAAGTGATTAAATAGCCCAAAATGTGAAACTCTATATTCCATAACAGAAACTTAAATGATAAACATATAACTGGTAATACCATAGTAAGCCCAAGACTATCCTCGTGTTCTTTTTCTGCTCCTCCTCTGACTCAAAGAAAATGAGGATGTCATCAACAAATACCACCACAATGAAATCCAAGAAAGGCTAAAACATCCTACTCATTAGTCCTATAAACCATTAAAAAACTCATGATTATCATAGTTACTTTAGAATTAAATCATTATTATTTACTCCTTTGGATCCTATAATTGGTGGTAGTCATACATGAGGTCAATTTTCAAGAACTGTATCGAACCATTCACTCGGTCAAAGAGGACATCGATACCTAGTAATGTGAACTTATTGATGATAGTAAATTTGTTCTTAAGATGATAATAAATATAATTTCTCAATATCCTACCATAATTCTTTGAAAACAATGAAAGATCCACATATGGGGGAACACTGGGCCTAATAAAAGCCTGTTCTTTAAGGACCTCCTACTGCACTCTCTACTCCAAGAGCATAGCATGAACTATCTTATATACTAAATATGTTATTTTGGTTGTTTAATACTGAAATTTAACAAAAAATTAAATCTCTATCCATAGAGGTAATCCTAGAATATGATTATTTATTTAATCTATATATTACTCCAATATATTTGGAAGCTATTTTTCTAAAGACAATTTTGTACTAAGGCCCAAACTCTCAAATTGATGGGTGATGGGTTGTATCTTCAAACACATGATCCCAACTAAATCTTAATACATTCCATTAATTATTTTTAAATATAATCTCATCCCATCCACCTAGTGGTATCTAACTCTACAATTGTTACAATCTATTTAGGAATATGCAATGGATAACCATCCATTCCCAAGATTATGTCATACGATTTCATCGTAATAAAATTATGTCTTGTGTGAATCTCCATCCATTGATTGTAAACTCAAATGTTAAAAAGATGTGATAAATAGATGACTCATTCCTTGTAGGAACCTTTAGCCTCAATATAAAGACCAACGGCTCTATAATAATCTCCAACTCTCGCACAAAGGATATAGAAATGAAATAATGACTCACACCAATGTCTATATGTATTACAGTAATGATAAATCTAATCATCTGATGCATAACATGATTATATCCCTCCCTAGCACCTAGGTGGCCACACCCTTTTCCACCAACCCTCGAATCATAGCACGGGACACCTGGGGATGGTGATGTCATTGGTTCATAGTTTTATCCCCCACATGTATCTCATATTACCAGGGATATTCCAGACCCTCTATCAGAACAATCTCCCTATGGTCTACCATAACCACCACTGGGAGATAATTTTTCTCAATATTTCATCTTCAATGGAGGTTCTCCCACTAACATTCCACCATCTATATCTTTCTTGGTTTGGGAATCACAAACCATATCAATCCACCTGTTACAAGTTTATCACCACTGATCTCTTGGCTGATTGGATCCCCTATAGGATCTCAATGTTGATGATCCCGAAGACTGATCAAGCATTCATGAAGACCTCATATTTTATTAACCTAAATAATACCACCTGTTGGATACAATATATTAATATTCTCCGAAATATCTCTCTGACATCTCCTGGTATCTTATGCTCCTCCTCTCAGAAGCTATCTTACACCGAGATTGCTCTAGTAACCCATCGTAAGTGTGAATGCATAGAGATACCATGCTAGATCAAATTTCCCTATGGAGACCATGATAAAATTTATTTACTCAAAATTATCCATATTTTACAATATCAAGAGAGTAGCATGTGACATCAGTGAACCTCGATGAATACTCTTCAACAGTCATATTTCCCAACTACACCACTAGAATCACATCAATCTAAATAGAGCCCAAGGTCGAAGGATAATACTCATAACAGAACAATTCATGAAACATAGTCCATGATAGAGTCACATCATCATCAGTCGAGGTGACTAGACTTCAGTAGAGTTTCAATTATTTTTGTTGAAGACTAGTGATAAGCGCAACCATCTAATTGGTTAGGTTCTTCATGAGCTAGAAAACTCATTCAATCGAATCAGGATAATCTCCCACTAACCAAGGGATTGGAACCTATGAATCCTAAGAAGAATATATTATTGAAACTCATTGATCACACTTATCCTAAACACATCATCAACTTGTCCACTGGAATAACAAGTATCCCAACATACATGCATACATAATCCTAAACTACTAGAGGTGTTTCCATGCACTACTCATCAGGTTGAATCACAACTTTATATTATCATGAAGGTAAAACCTCATGAATGGGTATCTATACATAGGTCTCATCACTCATATTTTTATCCTCATTACCCTATCTATAAATCCTATTTGGTTGTCCCCATGGTGGTATCCTGAGAGTTAGTAAGATGCACCATAGTAAGATAACCAAATCTATGGATTTGACTCAAGAATGACATGGAAGTAAAATACCCGTTATTATATGATACAAGTAAAAAAAATTTCCTTTAATATATGTATCAACATGCTGAGATGACAAGCAGTTTATCAAAGTATTTTTTATAGGAATTTCTTCTGTAACACCATCACTGGGATACCTAGCCTGATAGCTAAATTCAAAACAACTTAAAAAAGATTCACCAAATTTCCAATCTAATCATAACAACACATCTTGTAGATACTCATTAGTTTTCTTATAAGACTATATACTATTTCTAATAACATTTCCAAATCCAAGTGAAGAGATGGTGGGGAATTTTGGGGCCTGGTGGGACTCGGTGTGGAGATATTAAAAATATTAAATATATTTTATCACACACACATAGTTTTTTAAAGAAAATTTAAATGACTACCAAATGGTATTTTGGATCAAAAATCTGAGACTAATATTATCCTATGAACAACGGTTTTAGTTTGGTTTGTGATAAAGGTTCCAGGAATTCGGAACCCAATAGGAGGAAACCATAGGTGGGTTGTTAAATGGAGGTGTATTAATTTTATAAAAGTAAACTAATACAATAGCCTAATCACATTTGTGTTTCACACATGGTAGAAGAGAGATGTGATTTCCCACCCACAACAACGCATGACCCGAGGAAGAACATATGTGAGTAGGTTCCCTCAACCCCATTTTTGGACATTAATCATCACTGGATCGATCTGTTGGATGTTCAGAGATTAATTTTGGACCTAATGCATTTAACATTCTCCATGATGTATTTTAATTTATGAGAATTATGTCCAAACCCTATTTTATGTGTTGTTTTATGACTTTAGATGCCTATTATGAATGTTAGAGACCCCTATGTTTAGCTCTATAGTTCTTGGTTGAAATCTGGGTGTTTTGGGTGACTCGAAGAGGATTGTAATTCAACATTCCTGACCACATAGCATGATGTCAAGGAGAATACACCATTTTTTCTTCCCATTCAAGGAAGATAAACTTTGGGGAATAAAAAATGTTTTCTAGGGGGTACATGTTGTATAGTGATCCCAAGTGTGTTGCTGAAAATGTGATCACACATTTCATGTCAACTGACATGGTTGTGTTGCAGTACATCGCTATAAGAAACTAGCACATTTTAAGTTTAATGGGAATTTCCAAGGACACGAGCTTGGGGTAGAACAAGAGGAATATTCCATGTATTGTGGGTACATTTTTTTCTATTTAATTAGCTATCTTGGTCATGATTTTGAGAAGACACAGTTAGAGGTTTGATGGAGTTCACATGTTATGTGATGTGGGTAAATACCAAGTAGTATTTTTTAAACCCCGAGTACTGAGGGGGGAACATCCAGAGTATAGATTCTATATAAATATTATCTACTATGGATATATGTCATATACTTTCGTTGGATACTTCATTATAATGTATCTATATCTTTAGGACTATGATGGAGGATATTCAATAACCAATCCTAAGTAGTTTTCGACATTGGACACAATGATAGCCATGGTTTTGGCATGAGAGATACAATATGATGTGATGTTTGTAGGTTGTTTTTTTAGTTAAGTACATAGAAAAATCAATCTCCTTTTCTCCCTTGGTTTATCCTAATGAACAAACAATGTTTCATTATGTCCATTGGAATGTATTGTGATCCCCTTGATTGGATGATATAAAATAGAGTTGGTGTATCCTTCTGGGAGGTCGGGGTGGAATCATCTATCATATGGACTTCCCTATGTGATATTTTTAGTAACTTCATGGCCATTATATTCAAGGAAGTGAACTCTTATCTTGAATTCCATCCCAGTAGGGTTTGTTGAATCATCAAGTATATGATCCCCTACCTAAAAAATGTTTTCTATAGGGTTTATGGAATTAGAATCTATATGATCCCCTACTTGGATGTTAGATCCATATTTGGGTTTTTGGTATCTCTAAGTGGTATTTCAAATGATCCCTTATCTATGTATCATGTATTTTAGAATAGGTTGGGCTTGTGGTATCCCGAAGTTGTCATGGGTGAGATCCCTTATCTAAGAGACATGATCTTTGGAGTTTATAAATTGGCTTCATGCTGTCCCCAACGGTTCTAGGAATGATCCACATTCAGAGTGATGAGAAAATTAATCCTTATAGTTGGATTATTAGATTCCCCAATCAAGGATGGGTGGGATCCCCTATTTGAGTATTAACATTTACTAGGTTCTAGCATGAATTCCACTGTAGCATGACCTGATGAGTGTGTTCTCTCGAGTGTATTCCAGCAGGGATGGTGGAAACGTGACATCAGCTTAGTGATACCTAAAAGAGTGATATTTCTTGGATGATTTCTATCGTTAATTTTTTATCTATCCCTAATGTGTTATATCTATTGGAAGAGTAAAATCAAATATTTTAGGGTTAATAGAGTGATATTTCTCATACACTTGATACCTTTGATCCTTTGGTAGAATCTTGTGGTTGGTAGTGGGGTTAAGACCTCATGATACATGGATTATAAGATGAGTAAATATAAGTTAATATGGGAATTTAGAGTTTATGTCACATATATTGATTGAAATTCCTTGTCAATTGGAGATAACTAGTCATGTATAATCAAGGAGCAGTTAACATGGAGTTTATTTTTCTATCTCGTATGGATTTCCTCCACTATATTTGGGTTGAGTGGAATATTTTGTTTCAATTTCTTCCCTTTATTTTTGTTTTTGGGTTCCTACTGGGTATTTTTATACTCACCTCTATATAGGACCTTCCCCCATATTTCATTTGATTTGTAGATGGCATGAATTTTGAAGGAGTATTATGAAGACATGGAGTAGGTGAAGCATAGAGAGATAGAGAGAATGTTGTGTGTACAGGTGGTGGAATTTTATAGTATCCCCATCCTTTGGAATAGGTTGGATTCAATTGAAATTTTTTTGGTGGGATTTTATTTTCCCATTTTCGTGCTTGAGGTAATTTTTTTATACTTTTATTTGTGGAATAAATGTATTCATGCATTTTTTATCAGTTGTTTTATTGACATGACATTGTTTCATAGATATCTATGTGGGTGTCTATGTGAGTATAAAAACTATAGGCTATGGAATTACATGCATGTGATATTACTACTAAGAATTGATTTCTATCCCCTTGCCTATTATTGGAGGGATTGAGGTAGTGGTGTGTTGGTCATAGAAAAGAATCACAGTCGCAAATGGTTCAGATCGTGAGATAGTGTTATGAGAGGAGGTGCTTATTTAGGACTGGACTTAGGAGTTCTATAGATTTGAGACTGGTTTGGGTTATATAGTAATAGTGTTAAGGTGTATCATGATTTACTTCTAGGCTAGGTACTTTAGTGTTAGTGTGGTGGATTATGTGTCCATTCAACAGAACTCATATAACATAAAATTTGACTAGAATCATTAATGTTTTGGTTATAGGGAAACATTGGTACATTCCTCATATAGGATTGGGTTGTGGTTTTTGTGACCTTATTGAGTCTGTTCCATATATATATGAAATGAATGTGGCGCCTATTAATTCAATTTCAGTATTACACCATGAAGAAACCAAATGGTGTTCCATGGTGGGATTGTGATGATGATCTACCTATGGATAAGGATTTAGTGTAGGGAACTGATCATTAAGAAAATCCTCTAGGTGGCATGCAAGTTGAGCCACCATCCATAGGGAAATGGTTGTTTCTGTGGTTCAGGTAGAGGATGAATAACGGCTGAGTGGACTATATGATTTTCAAAAGGTAGAGAATTCCCAGGTATTAGATAGATCCAAAACCCCTATTATAACGACCCATACTTTACATACATTTTTAATACTTCAAAATTGAAGCACACTTATTACAACATATGAAAAAACCACAAAGGACCGTATAGGTATAGTGTCTTTAGAAACTGGGAAACATAAACAACTGGTTCATAAATCTTCTACAGTGTCTCCCATTTATTTCATCATATCTAGGGTCCCTTTTAGCATATTCTACTTAATATCCATCTTCCTGACCTGGGGAAAAGAAAACATAAAAGGGTGAGCTCAAATGCTCAGCAAGGGAAAATAAAGGAAATAAAAATCATATCATATCTTTTTGAAAATCATAACCTGCAAAAGAGATCATAATATCTTAACATGGAATAAATCATAGAAGTGAAAATGAGATCCCCATAATCATAACATAAAACTTGAAACTTTGTGGCATGCACACATAATCATGGAAAATCATTTCTTGTTAGTCATGACTTATTTCCAAGACTATCTTAGCGGACAAAGTCCATTTCTGAACCTAGTTCACTCCTCGTTTCAGTTCTGTATCACTGAACCTAAATAACCTTCCGTTCCAACCATGTCTATCTCATGAGATATAAATCTTTACCCAATTCATTGGAGGGAGATATTGGTCCCACCCATCTTATAATGAATCCTTTCTTATGTGTGCCACATAATCATAAAACATACATCATCGCATAACACATGTAACAAAAATGGGATTCTTGAAACATCATGACATCATAAAACAAACCATATAAGGTAAATGACTTCATAAAAATAATTCCCTCACAACATAATCAAATCAATTTAATAATAGGGATAAAAACAGAACCCTTTATTATCTTAGATGGAAAATAATTTTGATAAAACACATGAACTCCATTCTTGAGGAAAATATCCTTTCTTCTTCAAAAAAACTTTTCTTTTCTTAAAATGTCATAAAATTCTAAACTAAAAGAAGTTGATTAAAAATAAACATGAAAACTTGTAAAGGAAGCTTCTTGGAAATAATGTTTTAAAAATCCATTCATGCCGTATAAGTTAAGAAAAACATTCTTCCCGTACTTTTGTCGGAAAAGTCAAAAAGTACCTCGTATGAAAAACAACAAAATATTCCTTTCATATCTTTTACTAAAAAATTACCGAAGGGTAAAATTGGATTTAAACAATTGTATGTGAATGGAAATAATATTACATATCGAGGAAACATGGATGTGGATGATAAAATACACCCCAGTGAATACTTACGAATAAACAATCTCGGATAAAAATGAGATTGTGATATTTCCCTTACCTTAGGTCCGATTTGCTTTGTACGTGTCCGAAGCTCCTGTATAATGGTTTAAATAATGTTATTGACTTATTCCAGAATCATACATATTGATATGATATCATATATGGTCATATTCTTAGCTTCTTGTTAGTAATATTTCGTTGTTACTTGTTACTCGGGTCTTTATTGCCTTTTGCGTGTTTTGCCGAATAAATTCTTATTCTTCTTTTAAGGTTATAGATACCTTATATATAGAATGGTATTAGTGTAACATATATCATATTTATTCATTCAATTCATTTATATAATTACTATGTAATGATGATCATGTAGAACGAGTCGCATCACATCGTGGAGACGGTATTCCGTACGTACGCACGAGTGATGATATCGTTCCTATGATCGTGGAATTGTATTGGAGTATATGTATATTATTTAAGTATCAATATGAATTTATAATAATCATAAATAGTTACTCATTACACCATTATACCCATCCTTGTAAGGTGGTGGTGGAAAATAGATTACACCACGGGGTGGAGACGGTATTCCGTACGTACGCACGCGCGGTGATTTCATTTTTTCCGTAGGATGGATAGAAGGTAAATTAGGGTTGTTTCATATTTATAATAACATATCATTATGTAAGTAATACTGATGTTATTACTTTATCATGAAACAACTAAAGAAGAAGAAGTTGAAGAAGAAAGAAATTGAAATGATCGGTAATGGATATTACCTCTTCTTTGGAACGCCTCTTTGAATCCTCCACTTAGGGAACTAAGATTGGTCTTTGAAGAAGACCAGGACCTCTAGGATTATTCTAGGTAAGTGGAGAGGAGAAAATGGCAGGGTTTGGCCGAGCTTGAGTGCTCAAATTGGTGTGAGGAGGAGGGGGAGGAGGTACCCTTTTATAAGGGAGGAGAGGGGCACCTTAGGAATATCTCAAAATATTATTTTATATTAAAGTCAAAATCGGTTTATAATGGTTCCAAAGGGTTATATTTCGAAGCTAAAGTGAGGATGGGTCAAAATCCTATCAACCAATAGGATTTAGACAAGTTTAGGGTATTATTTTAACCTTATCAATTAGATTTAACTCTAAGTTAAATAATTTAACTTTTACCGTGTCTTTTTGTTTTCTTTCACTATATGGTTAATACACATACTATAACATGACAAACAAACCCCAAATTGTTTATTATTAATATATATATCTTTATCTAAGTCATTTTGCCAAACAATAGATTTTTAGGAATAAAATAACAATTAATAATATAATATTTGATTTAAAAAACTATTTTGTGTCAATTTTGACACTATTTGCTATATGATTTTTGTGAAAGTCATAACAGAATTATATGTTCGAACCAAGTTGATTAAATCAACAATAATATATCATAGTAACCTAAAAAATTAGTGTAATTCATAAAAAGTCTCAAATTAAATTTATTTTGGTGTTTATAACATCAATTATGTCAATATTTCATAAATAAGATAATTACTGCATCATCGTTGTGTCATAATTAAATTAAATTATTTAATGTCTAAAAATTATAAATAAAATACCATTATGTAGGAAATCTTTTTAGCTTTATAATTAATATTTATTGTCTAATTTATCTTTTGTATAACCCCATATTAAAAATGTTTTAGTTATTAAACATTGATTTTAACTATTTTAACTATTCATTAAATAAAATAATATTAAATGTCATAATCTAATCCAAGTGGACCTAAATGGTCATATTATATTCATAAGGTTGTTTTTGGTCGAATTACACTTATCCAATAGAATTATGACATGTGTTAGGGTAATAGTAATATCATTGTTACCCTTAGTTACCCTATTTACTATTAACCGCGGTAAAAAAAAGTAAAAAGTTACTATTCACCAAAAAATTATTTTTATCTCATTGAACCACATTTTACTTACTGATATAAACCGTGTCTGTCGGATTTTCGAAATTCCATTCACAGAAGCGGTAAAATTAAGTTTTATGCAAAAATTCAGTTTTTAACCTACCACTTAGTGGTTTCACTATTCATCAAAAATTGAATGTTTTCAGAAAAATACCAAAATTTTACCCTAGGCTAATTTCGATATTCTGAGTCCAAAAATGAAGTCCATTTTGAAAAATAAAATTTATAAAATTTCAAAAAGTGGTTATTACTATTCATAACGGCTCGTTTTAATAGCATATTGTTGTTTAGTGAAACTCGGTATTGCGTACAACGCAAGCTATCGAGGAAGGTCGCGATTGCGTGTAAAGCAAGCCAAGCAAGTGTTGTGTAGAAAAAGATTCCTTTGATGATTTATATAACATAAAAGTCTCGGGTGTTACATTCTACCCCCCCCCCCCCCTAAAAAGAATTTCGCCCTCGGAATTCGTCACTTTGTAACAAACAGATGAGGATACTTCTCCCTCATCATATCCTCAAGCTCCCATGTAGCTTCTTCAAGTTGGTGGTTCCTCCATAAAACTTTCACCAATCGAGTGGTCTTATTTCGTAGGACTCTTTCGCTATGATCCAGAATCTCTATCGGTTGTTCTTCATAAGAAAGATCTTGCTCCAGTGGTACAACTTCTGAGCTGAGTACATGTGAAGGATCAGGTATGTACTTTCTCAGGAGAGATACATGGAACACATCATGAACTTAAGAGAGATTCGGTGGAAGAGCCAATCGGTAAGCTACCTTTCCAACCCGATCTAGTATTTCGAAAGGACCGATATATCTAGGGCTCAACTTCCCCTTCTTTCCAAATCTCATAACCCTCTTCCAGGGAGATATTCGTAAGAACACTTTATCACCCACTTCAAACTCTAGGTCTTTTCTTCATTTGTCGGCATAGCTTTTCTGTCGACTCTGAGCTGCTCTTATGTGTTGTTGAATAGATCTGACCTTTTCTGCAATTTCATCAACGAGATCAGGTCCTAATAGCTTTCTTTCCCTAACTTCATCCCAGAAAGTAGGAGTCCTGTATTTCTTTCCATAGAGAGCTTCATAAGGAGCCATCTGAATACTGGAGTGAAGGCTATTATTATAAGAAAATTCCACAAAGGTAGGTGTTGATCCCAACCTCCTTTGAAATCCATAGAGCAAGTTCTCAACATATCTTCTAGGGTTTGAATTGTTCTCTCAGACTGACCGTCTGTCTGGGGATGATAAGCAGTGCTGAAACTCAACTCTGTATCCAGAGTATGCTAAAGACTTCTCCAGAACTTCGAGGTAAATCTCGGACCCCGATCAGATATAATAGAAAGTGGTACTCCATGCAATCTTACCACTTCCTTTACATATATCCTGGCAAGCTGATCTAGAGAGAAATCCTCTCTCATAGAAATGAAGTGTGCAGACTTTGTAAGACGATCAACTATGACCCAAATAGCATTATTTCCTTTGGATGTTTTAGGAAGTCCTGTGACAAAGTCCATAGTGATGTTTTCCCATTTCCATTCGGGTATGGGTAATGGTTGTAACATCCCCTTAGACTTCTGTCTCTCAGCTTTAACTTGTTGACAAACCAAGCATCGAGAGACATATTCAGCAACATCTCTTTTCATGCCATCCCACCAGAAGTACTCTTTCAGGTCCTTATAAATCTTCGTGCTTCCAGGATGAATAGAGAATGATGAACTATGAGCCTTATCCAGTAGCTCCTTCTTTAATTCGGGGATGGGAGGAACACAAACCCGATTCTTGAAATTTATTATCCCATCACAATCAAGGTTGAATTCAAGAACATTTCTCACCTTCTTTTGTAACTCGACATCCTCTTTCTGTGCCTCTTTAATCTTCACATGTATAGATGGTTGAACATTCATTTGAGAAAGATAAGATTTTTCCCCTTCCATTATAATTCCAAGATCCATCCTTTGTAAATCCATAAATATTGGATCTTTTGTGATCCTCATCATGGATAAACTAGCATGGTCTTGTCGACTTAATGCATCTTCCACCTTGTTTGCTTTCCCAGGGTGGTAATGGATTGAGCAGTCGTAATCCTTAATCATCTCCAACCATCTTCTTTGACGCATATTCAACTCCTTTTGTGTGAAAATATACTTTAAACTTTTATGATCAGTATAAATATCACACCTTTCACCATAAAGGTAATGCCTCCAAATCTTTATTGCAAAGATTACCGCAGCCAACTCCAAATCATGTGTTGGGTAATTTTGCTCATGGATTTTCAACTATCGTGAGGAATAAGCTATCATCATATAATTTTGCATAAGAACACACCCCAATCCCTTCTTGGATGCATCACTATAGATCACAAACCTTTCTCCACTACAAGGCAGTGTGAGCACAGGTGCACTGGATAACCTTCTTTTCAACTCCTTGAAATTCTCTTCACATTCCTCTGTCCAGACAAACTTAACTCCTTTCCGAGTCAACTTGGTGAGTGGATTGGATAATCGTGAAAAATCTTTTACAAAACGTCGATAATATCCATCCAAACCAAGAAAACTTCGGATCTCAGTTACTGTTGTTGGTCTTGGCCATCTTTCGATAACCTCTGTTTTTGCTGGATCCACAGATATCCCCTCTTTTGACATTATGTGACCCAAAAATGCAACTTTTTGAAGCCAAAATTCACACTTGGTAAATTTGGCATAAAGATTCTCCTTTCTCAGGGTCTTCAATATAATTCTCAAGTGATCTTCATGCTCTTCCTTGCTCTTTGAATAGACAAGAATATCGTCTATAAAGACTACCACAAATTGATCACGATAGTCTCTAAAGACTCTATTCATTAGATCCATGAAGATAGCAGGGGCATTAGTAAGACCAAATGGCATCACTATAAATTCATAGTGTCCATACCTTGTACGGAAAGCCGTCTTTGGTATATCATCCCTTTTGACCCTTAATTGACGATACCCTGAACGAAGATCAATCTTGGAAAAGTATTGAGCTCCGCATAGTTGGTCAAATAAGTCATCAATGCGTGGGAGAGGATATTTGTTCTTGATAGTGATCATGTTAAGTTCTCGATAATCAATGCAGAGTCTCATTGATCCATATTTCTTCTTAACAAATAGAACAGGTGCTCCCCAAGGTGACGCACTAGGGCATATGAATCCCTTATCAAGATTCTCTTGGAGTTGCTTCTTCAATTCCTGCAACTCAATTGGGGCCATTCTATAAGGTGTCTTTGAAATTGGCAAAGCACCTGGTACGGGTTCTATTGAAAACTCAACTTCACGATTTGGTGGAAGACCCAGTAATTCCTCCGGAAAGACATCATCAAACTCTCGTACAATGGGCATATTATTAATCATGAGTTTCTCACCAACCATTTGAGATAAATAACCTTCATTTAGTGGAATCAATACCCATAAGATGGAAGAAATTTCCACTGGAAGTTTATGTTCATCCTTGCATTGATAGACGATCATAGATTGATCTGGAATATGAAATGTGACTTCCCTTCTTTGGCAATTGATATGAGCTCCATGTAGAGAAAGACAATCCATGCCAAGAATCACATCAAATTCCACTAAAGGAAGGATCACAAGATTTGCAGGAAGAACTTTACCACAAACTTCGATTGGAGAAAAATTATAAACTTTTGATGTGACTGTTGTTCCATTAGGTGTTGTCACAGCTAACTCAACATCTAATTGTTTAGGTAGTACGATGATACCCTTAGAAAATTTTTTAGAAATAAAAGAGTGGGTGGATCCAGAATCAAATAAAACATTTGATACTTTAGAGTGGATGGTAAGTGTACCTTTCACCAATTTGTTATCGTACTCCACATCGCTGATAGAAATTGCATGTGACTTTCCTTTGTCTTTAGCCTTAAGATTTTGTTGACGTCGACCATCATCATCAACCCTTGGATTTGGGCATTGATTGGCATAATGCCCCATCTCCTTGCACTTGAAACATTGAAGTGTAGTAGGTTCATTCTGTGTATCCCTTCCTTTGTTTTCATCATTATACATCTTCTTCCCATTATCGCGGCATTCAAATGCCCGATGACCTTTCTTTCCACATTTAAAACATTTACTTGTCCCTTTAAGAAAACTCCCTCCATGTTTCTTTCCACACTTTGAGCATAAGGGAAAGTTCATCTTCTTTTCAGTGTGCTCTTTAGATTTTCCTTTGAATTCCATCTTCCTCTTCTTATCAAACCCATGTGACTGATGGGTTACTCCAATCTCCATCTCGACTTTGAGAGCACATCGAACGATTTCCCCGTAGCTATTGAAGTCCCTTATGGCTAACGCCCTTTGAAGACTTGGTTTTAAGCCACTAAAGAATCGATCGATCTTACTCTCAGGTTGGATAATAATACCAGAAGCGTACCTTGAAATTCTTGTAAAATTTGCTTCATAGGTACCAACAGATTCATCATCCCTTTCCTTCAGTTCAAGAAACTCTTTCTCCATCTTTGTTCGGAGAATACGAGGGAAGTACTTATTGAAAAATAAGTTCATGAACTTGTCCCATTCCATAGACTCAATTTCATCCCTTCGCCTCGTATTCTTAATAAGATTCCACCATTGATCAGCATCTCCTTCCAAACGATACACTGCTAGGATGACTTTATCATGTTCAGAACATTGAAGAACTGAAAATATCTTTTCAGTAGTACTAATCCATTGTTCAGCAACTAATGGATCAGTAGACCCGCTGAAAGAAGGTGGACGCTGCCTCATGAAGGATTCAACAGAATGTTTCTCCTTCCTTTGCTCATTTGGAAGTCCTGCATGATTCATAGCTTGAGAAAGTTGTGTGAGCATGGCTACAAGATTTTGCATTCCAGCTCCCATATCGTTTGGTTGCTCAGGGGGACAATCATTGCATTGCCCATCGCATTCTGCATTAACACGGTTCCTTCGGGTTCCAGCCATTGACTAAAACCAAGAAGAATAGTGTGAGCAACACGAATTATAATAGGAAAAACACATAATCCAAGAATAAAATTTTCATGGTTAAGATCTTATCCTAGGGTATTCATGGCCATTTCTAAAACACTAAGATTGTGTTCTATGCTTAGACTTATCCTTATGGTTCTTACTAAGGCTTTCACATCCTAGTTTCCAAAGGTTGACTATACCTTTCCTCTGATACCAACTATAACGACCCATACATTACATACATTTTTAATACTTCAAAATTGAAGCACACTTATTAAAACATATGACAAAACCACAAAGGACCGTATAGGTATAGTTTCTTTAGAAACTGGGAAACATAAACAACTGGTTCATAAATCTTCTACAGTGTCTCCCATTTATTTCATCATATCTAGGGTCGCTTTTAGAATATTCTACTTAATATCCATCTTCCTGGCCTGGGGAAAAGAAAACATAAAAGGGTGAGCTCAAATGCTCAGCAAAGGCAAATAAAGGAAATAAAAATCATATCATATCTTTTTGAAAATCATAACCTGCAAAAGAGATCATAATATCTTAACATGGAATAAATCATAGAAGTGAAAATGAGATCCCCATAATCATAACATAAAACTTGAAACTTTGTGGCATGCACACATAATCATGGAAAATCATTTCTTGTTAGTCATGACTCATTGCCAAGACTATCTTAGCAGACAAAGTCCATTTCTGAACCAAGTTCACTCCTCGTTTCAGTCCTGTATCACTGAACCGAAATAACCTTCCGTTCCAGCCATGTCTATCTCATGAGATATGAATCTTTACCCAATGCATTGGAGGGAGATGTAGGTCCCACCCATCTTATAATGAATCCTTTCTTATGTGTGCCACATAATCATAAAACATACATCATCGCATAACACATGTAACAAAAATGGGATTCTTGAAACATCATGACATCATAAAACAAACCATATAAGGTAAATGACTTCATAAAAATAATTCCATCACAACATAATCAAATCAATGTAATAATAGGGATAAAAACAGAACCCTTTATTATCTTAGATGGAAAATAATTTTGATAAAACACTTGAACTCCATTCTTGAGTAAAATATCCTTTCTTCTTCAAAAACACTTTTCTTTTCTTAAAATGTCATAAAATTCTAAACTAAAAGAAGTTGATTAAAAATATACTTGAAAACTTGTAAAGGAAGCTTCTTGGAAATAATGTTTTAAAAATCCATTCATGCCGTATAAGTTAAAAAAACATTCTTCCCGTACTTTTTTCGGAAAAGTCAAAAAGTACCTCGTATGAAAAACAACAAAATATTCCTTTCATATATTTTACTAAAAACTTACCGAAGGGTAAAATTGGATTTAAAAAATTTTAGGTGAATGGAAATAATATTACATATCGAGGAAACGTGGATGTGGATGATAAAATACACCCCAGTGAATACTTACGAATAAACAATCTCGGATAAAAATGAGATTGTGATATTTCCCTTACCTTAGGTCCGATTTGCTTTGTACGTGTCCGAAGCTCCTGTATAATGGTTTAAATAATGTTATTGACTTATTCCGGAATCATACATATTGATATGATATCATATATGGTCATATTCTTAGCTTCTTGTTAGTAATATTTCATTGTTACTTGTTACTCGGGTCTTTATTGACTTTTGCGTGTTTTGCCGAATAAATTCTTATTCTTATTTGAAGGATATAGATACCTTATATCCAGAATGGTATTAGTGTAACATATATCATATTTATTCATTCAATTCATTTATATAATTACTATGTAATGATGATCATGTAGAACGAGTCGCATCACATCGTGGAGACTGTATTCCGTACGTACGCACGAGTGATGATATCGTTCCTATGATAGTGGAATTGTATTGGAGTATATGTATATTATTTCAGTATCAATATGACTTTATTATAATCATAAATAGTTACTCATTACACCATTATACCCATCCTTGTAAGGTGGTGGTGGAAAATAGATTACACCACGGCGTGGAGACGGTATTCCGTACGTATGCACGCGCGGTGATTTCATTTTTTCCGTAGGATGGATAGAAGGTAAATTAGGGTTGTTTCATATTTATAATAACATATCAGTATGTAAGTAATACTGATGTTATTACTTTATCATGAAACAACTAAAGAATAATAAGTTGAAGAAGAAATAAATTGAAAAGATCGGTAATGAATATTACCTCTTCTTTAGAACGCCTCTTTGAATCCTCCACTTAGGGAACTAAGATTGGTCTTTGAAGAAGACCAAGACCTCTAGGATTATTCTAGGGAAGTGGAGATGAGAAAATGGCAGGGTTTGGCCGAGCTTGAGTGCTCAAATTGGTGTGAGGAGGAGGGGGAGGAGGTTCCCTTTTATAAGGGAGGAGAGGGGCACCTTAAGAATATCTCAAAATATTATTTTATATTAAAGTCAAAATCGGTTTATAATGGTTCCAATGGGTTTTATTTCGAAGATAAAGTGGGGATGGGTCGAAATCCTATCAACCAATAGGATTTAGACAAGTTTAGGGTATTATTTTAACCTTATCAATTAGATTTAACTCTAAGTTAAATAATTTAACTTTTACCGTGTCTTTTTGTTTTCTTTCACTATATGGTTAATACACATACTATAACATGACAAACGAAACCCAAATTGTTTATTATTAATATATATATCCTTATCTAAGTCATTTGGCCAAACATTAGATTTTTAGGAATAAATTAAAAATTAATAATATTTTATTTTATTTAAAAAACTATTTTGTGTCAATTTTGACACTATTTGATATATGATTTTTGTGAAAGTTATAACAGAATTATATGTTCAAACCAAGTTGATTAAATCAACACTAATATATCATAGTAACCTAGAAAATTAGTGGAATTCATAAAAAGTCTCAAATTACATTTATTTTGGTGTTTATAACATCAATTATGTCAATATTTCATAAATAAGATAATTACTGCATCATCGTTGTGTCATAATTAAATTAAATTATATAATGTCTAAAAATTATAAATAAAATACCATAATGTAGGAAATATTTTTAGCTTTCTAATGAATATTTATTGTCGAATTTATCTTATTTATAACCCCATATTAAAAATGTTTTAGTTATTAAACTTTGATTTTAACTATTTTAACTATTCATTTAATAAAATAATATTAAATGTCATAATCTAATCCAAGTGGACCTAAATGGTCATATTATATTCATAAGGTTGTTGTTGGTCAAATTACACGTATCCAATAGAATTAGGACATGTGTTAGGGTAATAGTAATATCATTTTTACCCTTAGTTACCCTATTTACTATTAACCGCGGTAAAAAAAAGTAAAAAGTTACTATTCACCAAAAAATTATTTTTATCTCATTGAGCCACATTTTACTTACTGATATCAACCGTGTCTGTCGGATTTTCGAAATTCCATTCACAGAAGCGGTAAAATTAAGTTTTATTTAAAAATTCAGTTTTTAACCTACCACTTAGTGGTTTCACTATTCATCAAAAATTGAAAGTTTTCAGAAAAAGACCAAAATTTCACCCTAGGCTAATTTCGATATTCTGAGTCCAAAAATGAAGTTCATTTTGAAAAATAAAATTTATAAAATTTCAAAAAGTGGTTATTACTATTCATAACGGCTAGTTTTAATAGCATATTGTTGTTTAATGAAACTCGGTATTGCGTACAACGCAAGCTATTGAGGAAGGTCGTGATTGCGTGTAAAGAATGCCAAGCAAGTGTTGTGTAGAAAAAGATTCCTTTGATGATTTATATAACATAAATGTCTCGGGTGTTACACCTATTATCTGATTAATGGATTGAGAATGTCTTGAATGTTTTTTACCTTCAGAGGAAGCATCCTTATTAGATGGAGATCCAAATACGGAGTCTTCTATTTGGATTATCAAGTATATGATGGAATTTAGTAACGCATACCCATGATGAGATGACAATCACTTCTACAAATCTTGTGTGTCTCTTCAAGGAAGGGTTTTATCGAGTCACATTGATATCTGTGTGTTTCTAGTAGTTCTATTGCTTTGTCAGGATAGTATAACCATGTAAGGGTATTTAGTGAGGTTTATACACATTTTTGATCATCCATGGATATTATTTGAGATATATTTTTCTGAGAATGAAACATTGAGAAGGTATTACATAAAGATATCATAGTATCAGTGATATCAATGTGCATTTCAACCAATACGGGAGTGCTTGACTAGGCCTTGGTAGTTCACAGATTTTTGGTTGAGCAGAATCTAATGACTGGTAATGGGAACAAATGAGACGAGACATCAAAAAATGGGTAGTAAGCGATAAGATTAGGGATCTAGAAATTCATTATTCTTCATGATATGATCTTAATACATAAGGTCTATGGCTCAGGGATCCCAGGTTGGTTCCAGTCATCTAAGAGGGATGTAGTTTTTCTCATGTAAAATACGGATACATATTCTTTGATATTGTTTGACCCATAATGTTGTTGATCGGGAGACGATTGAAGGATTTCCCTAAAAGGGATAGCACAAAGTGTATAGAATTTTACATAATGGAATCTGTGGTAGAGGAGGATGGAGAGTAGTGTGATGTGGAAGGAGATTCAGTATGATGCCACCACCACCCCTAGGATGTCTGCACCTAGCTCAAGAAGTTGGATGAAGGGGGTAAGGAAAACTATAGACCATAGGGTCTTATGACCTAGAGACTCTGAGGATTATTAGAGGTACTATCTATATCCTTTATAAATTTTCCATTAGCATTGATAGATAAAGGTGTGAGATACCCCTTTTTCTGACCACATATTTCTCAAGGATTATCAATGGTGATTCATGGAATCAATACGACCCTATAATCATATTTTTGACATGGATTCAGACTCACAAGTAAGATGGATTCTTCCCCCACTAAGATTCATTCTTGTGAAGTGACCCAAAACTATGTGGGTGAGTCAATGCCTTCCAAATAGGATATTGTTGAGGTGTGGTAGATGAGTTCCTTCGACTTTTGTTATGGAGAGAGTTGGTGTGTTGAGGTGTCATAAAACGCCATGGGTGTGGTAAATAATTGGGAAATGGGAGTGATGATCGTAAGGTAAAAGGGGAATCTATAATAGAGGATCATGTGTAGTTCAGGGTAAGACTTGTGGATGTGCTACCCCAACTACAGTTGATAGAGAGTCTATAGCTAGTTTTCTCTAAGTGTATTCCTTATTCGAGGCCATGTGATACTAGTGGGACTTTTTGGTTGATCCTTATGCTTGGAGGCTATAACATTGAGCATTGGTGGTCATACACTTCTATAAGAAAAGTGAACAGACTGTAGATGAGGGACCCTTGTATATAACCTTCCCGTAGTGTAAGAGAGGGGCTCTATGATGATTTCATCAATATATTTTTTTTCGTCCATCCATGCTCGTATAGCTTCCACTGATGTGTGTGGTATTGTCCGGGATTATAGAAAGGAGTGTTCCTCATTTATAGAGTTGTGATCTCAGTTAGATGGGGAAAATCTAATGTGTTGATAGATACAACCATCTTTTATCATATTGTTATTATGTGCCATGTAGTAGTTTTGTTATGTTCTTTCATTTTCATTCAATATGGTTGGATTTGAGGACGTCTACCAAAGGACATGTCTGGTTTACCTCTCCCAATAACAGTTTTCTTCTACATATATTGGAAACCAGGGACTATCCCCGATAGTTGCCTTAGCAACTCAGTAGACTCCCATGGAGATTTGTGAGATGTGGTGTATTTTGAGGTTTACAAATGTATTTTCTATTAATTACAAATGTGTACACTTGGGTAGCCTAATATTCCCCTAGGATTCTGATGAGAGGCCTATAGACTAAGTCCTTCATTCATTATAGATCAAATTTTGGGATTCTTCCTCATTGGTACCCTCATATGCTTGGCATCATATTTTCACTCATGAAACATCATGATGGTGGAATGTATATCAAGTTGGTAGTGGTAATCCCTTTATTTATCTATGAGGTGGGGAGGAATAGCTAAGAGATTCTCTTTGTGAGGTATTTCTGGACTTTATATTAACAATACTTGATCTTGACCGATTTTATGTGGGTAGGGAGTGTGTTAATTACCAAAGATTTATGATGAAAGCAATCACGCAGTAGGATAAGGACCTAAGGAGGTTTTTTATTCCATGTAGTTCACCTAGGAGGGGTGGTTTTTCTATGTAGAGTAAACCAGTTGGGGTCTAGAGAACATTGTATGGGCATTCAGGTTGGTGTCATGTGGTTATTGCTCCATCAATGTTGAACCATTTGAGGTCAAATTCAAGAGGACATTCCTATCACAACTATATTAGTTAGAGATAGTGGTGGAGAGTGTTTGGTTCCTAGAGTTGTTTATATTTATGGTTGTTGAGGGTGAAGTTCATCCAAGAGCATATGAATACTGTCAGGTTATGTCGGTACTTATGTTGGGTTGGCGAGGTGGTGTACTGTTAGACAGTGAGACCGCAGTTGGATCAAGAGATTAATGTTTTCCACCTTCTATAGCTAATGAGATGTGTGCACAGTCACTGAATGATTTTTACATCATTTGAGCTAGATAATATGTGTTCATTTATTTATTTATTACATGGATGAGTTTGGTTTCTGAAAAGAGAGGACCCTTCTTGGGCTTCCAGTTCCCTTTGAGTGGATTTTTTCATACCTCACATGAACCCTTACGATAAATCACTAGCATGGAAGACCCATTTGAGAACTAATTTTTCTACCACATTTGTAGGTTTTCACTTTTTAGAATGAAAATCCTTGATGGTGGGGAGACTGTAGTGACTCTAGTTTCTCCCTATACAACTTCGGTATATTTCTAGGATTATTTCTAAAGAGAGACGATTATTCGGTTTGGAATTTTGGGGCCCAAATAGACATAGTGTGTTGACATAGAAATAATTATATATATTATATAATGAAATTTCATTTTTTCAAAAAAAATAATGACTCCCAAACATCATCTAGGATCATATATTTGAGACCGTTGTTGAGTTTAGAATATCATTTTTTCCCTAGGAGAAACATTATGTTTTTCTGCGTTAGGTGGTCAGTTGGAGGTGACTATAGGTGGGGTGTAAAATAGATGTTTATTAATTTAATAAAATTAAATTAATAAACCAACTCCTCCAAAAAAATTCATTCATTGTATATGGGAGAATATTTTTTTCACAGACATTGAAGGATGACCTAAGCACAAACCAAGGTGTAGAGGTGTTTTTTATCACGTTTTTTAATGTTGATCATCCATTGATCATGTTGCTACATGTTTTAAGCATTGTATTGGACCTGATGATTTAGTGTTTCATTATGAGGTAGGAAGATTTTTGGGGTTTATTTCACAACCCCCTTTAATGAATTATTTTATGGTTTTAAAGCCCTATTCTGACTTATGGTGTTCCCCTAGTGGTAGATCATTGGGTTTTATTGGAAATAATTGAGTTTTGGGTGGGTCAAAGGGGATTTTCATTCATAATTATTGATCATGTGGCATGTAATGTAGGATCACATGTCATTTGTTATTCCCATTTGGGGATGATGAACATTGTGGACTAAATTCAATGAACATGGGGTATACGCAATAGTGAAACCATGTCATGTGGTTGATGACATGGCTAGGCATTCCATGTTGAGGTACATGGTTGTGTGGTACTAAAATGTCATGTGACACAAGAATAGTTGAGTTAAACTAGAACGACCAAGGTAACAGTATTGGGATAGGCCAAGAAGAACATGCGATGTACTAAAACCACATTCTAGGTGTGGTGACTTTTCCAGTCAGCCTGTGTGCGGGCGGAGACAGAAAATGTGGTTATGATGAGGTTACACATCACGTGACATGGGTTACACATTATGAACTCTAATTTTACATTCCTAGTGTCGAGAGGGGACACAACCATGGGATAGTTTCTATATAAATTCCATGTATTGTGGGTATACATCATCTACACTCAATGGAGACATCTCCCTTATGCATCACAATAGTCATGACTCAAATTTAGTCCTATAATTAACCTATCCTATGTAAAATTATGTGGTAGAAATAATGGTGGCCATGATTTTCTCATGAGAGATATGACACAGGATGTTATGTTTGCGTCACTTCCGTCGGAGACATATAGACTAATATCAGTTGAGTTTTCACCCTTGGGCCATCTCAATGAGGGTATGGTGACTAACTACACCATCATCATGGGATTTTAATCCCCTTGATAGGATAGTCTCAGATAGAGTGGGTGTATCCCTTCAGGCGGGTAGGGTGGAATCCTCTATTATATCAACTTCCCTAGGTGGGATTTATGGTATCATCATGATCTTTATACATATTTCCATGAACTGATATCTATCAGGCATGCCTAATAGGTTTTGCGGCATCATCAGTTTTATGATCCCCTACATGGTGAGTGTATTTAGTAAGGTTTGTTATATTTCTATCAATATGATCCCCTATAAGGTGGTTTAATGTAGATTTTGGTTTTTTGTTTCTCCATGTTATCCTAGGTGCATTCCCTTATCATTGTATCATGTCATTGAAACATTGTAGTGTTTTTGTAATACCCTGGTGGTCCTGGGTGTGATCCCATATTTGAGTGATATGATCTCTAGTGATTCCATATTTGGTTCATGGTATCCCCCAGGGGTTTTCGAGTAATCCAATTTTTGGGTGATGATATTTTCTAAGCTTACAGAAGGGGTATTTTATTGCCCCATCAAGGATGGGTGAGATATTCTATCTGAGTATTGAGATTCATTAGGTTCCAGTGGGACTGATTTTATGGTGTGAGCCTACGAGTGTGCACGCTTAGGTGTATGCCCTCAGGGATGAAGGGGATGTGCTGCCAACATAAGAATACTTGATAGAATGAAATATCTCAGATGCATGAAATCATAGAACAAATAAATATTCCCTATGAGTAATATCTATTAGTTAAATACCATTAGGTATGTTAGGGATTATGGAGTGAGATCTCTTTGATGAGCGATGCCTTTGAGCCTCGAGTAGAATCGTATGCCTGGAAGTGAGTTTGGTACTTCATGAGAATTGGAGTATGTTATTAGTATATCAAGGGTATTTTGGGAATCCTTTTATTGATTTCACATATATTTATGTACATACCCTGTGGAGTTGAGATGGGTAGTCATGTATAGATGAGGAAGGATCAATATGGAGTTTCTTGTTCAATCTCATGTTCGCCTCCTCTATCTTTTGGTCAATAAGACTATGGTATTTTAGTTTCACCCATTTATATTTAGTTTTTGGGTATCCTACATGGTATTTTTATACTCACCCCTCATGGGATATACCCAAATATTTTTTTTCCTTATACAGATGATAGGCATTTTGATGGAGTCTTAGGAGGACCTATAGTTGGTAGAGAATAGAGATCTATACAAACATAGGTGTGTATATGCGGTTTCATTTGATAACAGTTCCCTGATTTATCGTGGGTTGTGTTTAAATACTTTTTTTGGTGGGCTTGTATTTTTTCCATTCTTTATTATTTCAGTACCTTTGTAGTACATTGTTTAGGGGATATATTTATGCATGTATTTTGGTATCAAATATTTTATTATTTATTCAATATTTCATATTTATGTGTGTGTTTCTGTATGTACTTTACTATAAGTCCCCACATGTGTGTGATATTCTTACATGGAAGTGGTTGTTAACCCTGACCAATTGGTGGTGGGCTTGGGGCAGCGGCGGCTCGACTATCCACTAACCAGGCATGCCATAGTAGGTTGGGTGATGACATATCTAACAGGAAACATCATCCCTATGATAGACATATTTAATACCACTTTATCCTGACTTAACATACTTGTCACACACGTTGATTTGTGGTAAGCTGAGAGTGACACCACAATTCCACCTCTAATAGATATGGAGAAAGAGACTAACACTACAAAAAAAGCGACCTTTATCAACATAAAATTACCGACAGATAATATATTTGTTGATAAAAATGATTATTTCCAACAGATATTAAATTATGTTGATATAAACTATGGGTTCCAACATTTATTTTTACCAACAAATATATATGTTTGTATTATTAGTTCAATACCAACAAATATTTTACGAACAATTAAATATGTCACCTTATTATAATAATACAAACAATTGATTTACCGATAAATGAATCTGTTGTTATAAATTATTATTACCAAAAAATCTTTTAACATCATAAAAATCTATTAGCAATAAATTATTCAATAATATCACATATTTTACCAATGATTGAATATATAAATATATATATCATCCACTACAAACATATGATTTTGATAAAAAAATTTATATATATATTGAAACATCATATAAAATATTGAATAAAAAAGTGTATTAATAAATATTAGAATTGAAAAAAAATATAATGAAAAAAAATCATTAAAAAATTGTGAAAAAAATATTTAAAGAACACCACTAATTACCCCCCCCCCCCCACCACCACTACCCCCTTCGTCAACCATACCTCCCTATTCCCCACCAGCGATCCTCATAGACCTCCTTACAGGAACCCCTCACTATTCCAGGATGGCGTTCCTTATTAACATCTATGCAATAACCCCTCCCAATTCCTGGCGAACTTCCCCCTCTGATATCATCGCATGAACCCCCTCCATATTCTCGGTCGACATCTTCGTGGGAACCCCCTCATTGGACCTTTCCATTCTAGGTGTTCCAAGCCGTCATCCTTTCTCGACCTCCATCATTTTTATAGCTTTAGACCAGCGTCCTTTTGTGACCTCTTTTTCCCCGCGCCCTAAATCAACCCTAGTTGTGCCCAGAATCCCTTCAAATCACCCACAGTTATCCCTATTGTACATTCAAAATCTTGATGATGATCTCAGTTTATGGTACATTCATAATCTTAAGGATGAAAAATTATTAATAAATTTCATTCCTCGACATGTAAATTAAATCATTTGATAACTATATAGTAGATTTCCCTCTATTTTATTAATTTCTATTTTTTTCATCAAACATAGATTTCTTGTATAATCTGTTTTTGGAGACAATATAAAGTAAGTGATTCTAAATAAAATCTGACACAGAATAGTTAAAATGTTTCCTCCAGTATTGGAATTTTGGAGGGATTTTTTATTAACTGTTAAAAGTAATTTAGTTTAACTATTTAGCTTCAATGATCATTATGTTGACACCAATTCAAGCACACACATGTCCCTAACTTCAGTTATCTCCTAAACTAAATTATGATCATGAACTTGATAGTGACATTGTTAATGTTTAAAATGGGGACTATCTCTATGAAGAAAATGTTCGCGTATTTGATGTCCATTATTATGAGATGATCATGTTTAGTTTTGTTAATGGTTTTGTTTCAGTTTAAAATTATATGCTTTTCTGTTACTCCAAAGTTCAGTTTTGAATTATTTTGTTCTATGCTTTCAGTTTAATTGTTGGTGTTCAATGAAGGTCAGCTCAAGGAATCACTAATGGTTTCATGTTATGGCTTCTTACAGTTGGTTCGGGGAGTCGATCATTGCTTTCGTTGGCATGTATGTCACTCTTCCCCACTGAATGATAATGTTGAATTTTTTGGAATTGATTTTATGTATTGTTGGATCTTAAACACATTTAACTATATGATTCAAAACTTTGTATCGATGGGTTTATGTATATTTTAATTCCCTACACCTTGAAATCTAATACCGAGACGTGAACCAAGTGTGGGAATCATCAGTGTTCAACTGTTCTTGGAGTCTTAGTTACGTTTTAGAAATTGTCACACTATTATTTAAATTTAAAATCAAGTAAAAATGATGATTGGGAGGGTAATGTGATTACTTTTTTATTAGGGAAGTGTATAACTGTCCAATTTTTTTATTTCATGGATATCAATGATCAACTCAATATGCTGGACCTATCCCATTTCAGATTGGACCTTTATTTTGAATTGGACTAATCCAAATCATTCCAGAAAAGTTCTTATAGAAAATATCTTTTGCTGACCATTTAATACAGTTTGATCCGCAAAAAAATGATCATGGAACCTCTGGTAAGGATGGAATTGTTCCTTACCAAAGGACCTAATTCTTGGTGGTAAATTGTTAAATTGGAGGGGTTTTATGACATTGATGAATAAAAATATTTTTTGAATATAATATCTATATGTTATTATATTCACTTTTAAATACTTTATAGGCTCAAATATGTAATGATACAAGAACCTTTTACTTGACTCTCAAGATGCAATGATGTGCATGGACATTGATTTCACTCTTGATGGGAAGCAGGTTTGCGTAAAACCTATTTTTGTACAATCTGGATTGTATATTGTTTACTTGAACAAAGTCCCTTGCACCCAGGCCTAGTTTTATGTATCAAATTTTTCTATCATTGATCATCATTCCATCAACATCTCACATGCTTCATAAATTTGTATGGTTATAATAGTTATCACTAGTAATGAGCATGCTAAAAAATAAGTTGTGTTAATTCTATTTCTAAAAAGCCAACTAAAATTCCTAGAGAAATCCAATTAATTATGTTTCAAAAAAGCAGGTTCTGTGTGTTTATTAATTGAGAGTGTGTGTAATAAGGTTGATTGTGTGCATTAGAAAACTCTTGTTGTGTTTCAGTAAGGGAAATAAGATTCATCCGGAGAGAGTGTAGAAGAACAATGGAAATCTCCATATGTGTTCTTCATGAAACATTATGTGCACTAGAACACTTATGTTTTGATAAGAAATGGAACTCTAATGATATTTTTCACTAGAACACTCATTGTGTGTTTCAGTAAGGGAAATTAGTTACATCAATGAGGAGTGTGTGCACTAAGGTAGAGTGTGTGAACTAGAACACTCATGTTGTGTTTCAGTAAGATATATCAGTTTCATCCATTAATACTATTATAGTGAAATTTCCATTTACTGTGTTTTTTATGTTTCATCCATGACACATTTCTGTTACATCAATGAAAATGTCGTGTTTCCATGACTGTGTGAACCAGTACACACATGGAGTGTGTGTGTGTAGAAAGGGAGAGAGTGTTCTTCATGAACAACACATGGAATGTTCTTGTTCACACAAACTTCCTTTCCACACACACTCCATGTGATCTAGAACACTCATTCTTGTTACAACACTGCACACACACTACCTTAATTAAGTTCCATTTCCCTTACTAAAACATATTTTTCTTACTGCACATACTCTCCATGAGTGTTCAGGTTCCATTTATTTTTTAATGTTAACCCACAATGTTTATCCTCTTTGCCACTATTTACTTTTTAATTTTCAACTTTCATTTTGTTAGAGTTGAATGCTTATTATTTTTTATTCCCAATTAACTAATATTCAATATTATAATGGTATTTTTTGACAGCCTTGATGAATAATTTTTTCAAATATAAGGATGTCCTTGACATCCAGGTATGTTATCCAGGTATGTTCACTGATATTTTAGGAAAACCTTATTGAACAATTTTTGGGCAGCATTGATATCCATGTATGTTAATAGCTTAAGAATGTGCATATTTTGGTCTAATGAAGATGGTTCTCTTCATCTATGTTGAAGAAGCCACTGAAGCTACTACTTTCAGTGGTTTGGATGCCAATATTTTGTGTGGAGTTGACCTGAGGCCAAATGAGGTATTGGTTCAGTGTTTTCTGGCTAGATTAAATATTTTTCGAGTTATACTAACCAAGACTCAGACTAACATAGTTGGATAGAAATTGGATAGTAAATTCTATCTAGGAAATTCTATCTTAACCAAAACTATGAGATAAACCAGACTGTGAGATCAAACAAGTTTTCTATATAAATTATATCTAGGAAATTATAGTTTTTCATCCTAAAATATTATTTTAATTCATTCATGAATTCTTCTGTGCTATGAATAATTATTTCACTTCTTCCTCATTTGAGGTGTTTCTCTATCTTAACTAGACTGAAGTATCAATGGATTAAGTTCTAGTTTCATTCATGTTTTTCATTTCAAATCATTTCTGAAATGAATCTATTTTTGGATTTGGAAGTATCAATAGATGAAGATCCAAATCTGTTTATCATTTTAGAAAACTGTTTTACTATTTATATAATATGACAGATTGTGTAGATGAATGAACATATTCTTTCTCACCGATCATATTATAGTATGATTAACGTGATGAGGTTTTTGGGATTTCAAATTGTGGTTTTCTCTCATTTAATTTGTTCTAAATCATCCCCATTTCTATCTCCAGGTTCTTATATTGAATGATTTTTAATGGAAAGATTTGGAATTTCTTCTGTTTTTATATGGGTCTCTACTCATGGTTTAAATCACAAAGTTAATATAATCATATGATACGCTACCAATTTATTTTTTGCTTTCATGATTTCTATGATTGTCCACTTCTTATTCTATTGTTTTCTAGTAGGTTAACCTGTGGTGAGAATCATAGGTTAAGCCTTCTATAGATATAACAGAAAATTGATATCTTCTAACTCATAGAAAATGGGTAGCTGAATAGTGATTGTGGATTTGTATGTCTGGATTTTTTTCTTTCATTCATGTTTTGTATTGGGTTTTGTGGTTTTAATCATGTTTATTCATTTTTTTGGTTATGTTATGATAGATTTCACATCTAGATCCTTGAGATGATGAATGAAAAATATCCATTCTATGAAGATCATTTTTTTTATATTATCATTTATTTGTATTTTGGTTTCAATTCATTTTGTATTTTCATTTATTTTTTGGTTTGTTATTTGATTGTGTTGTAGATCTTGAAGCTGGAGGATGCGGTGTAGCAGCGACTTGATATTCCATACCGGTATCGAAGGTGACTTGATTTGTTGATATTTCATTATATGTTGATAATTTTTTATACTTTTAGTTTTTTTGTTTCAATTCATCCTAATATTTGGCACTAATTTGTGGATATGATTTTTGATTGTGTGGTGTAGATTTTAGGGAAAAAGGGTGTTCCGTAAAAATATTTTAGGTTCCTCAATGGTATTGAAGTTGACATGAATTGTTTCTTCTAGTGGGCTACATGGGTGTGATGGAAGATCTTCGATGGAAGTAATTATCCTCCTACCATAATAGGTGTTGAGGATTGTAGTCAAGAGATGATAGTGCTGGATTTTTGCAGTCAAGAGATGACATGGTAGGTGGGGGTGCGGTGGTGGCAACTATATAGCATGATCTTGGGTTTTTGTGTTTTTGTGGGTTTTTAGGTATTAATCAACATACACAATGTATTGACTCATTTTGTATAAAATTCCATTATTAATATGATTAATTCTTTTTTAAGTTTGAACATGTGTGAAATTCATTTTTGATTTTATAATTAAATCATATGTATTATATATGATAAATTAATATAATATAAAATTTTTACAATAAATATTGAAATACTCAAACATAATTTCTTATATAAAATATAAATTACAGACATATATTAATTAATGGTATTGGTTATTGGTTATGAATGTTAATAATATTACCAACAGATAAATTTGTCATAGAAATCAGTTGCTAATCATGTTGACCAATATATATATTATCTGTTGGTATTCTTATAATTTCAACCGAAATATTTTTTCTGTCGTAATAAGATTTGGTGATAGAGTTTTTACCAACAGTTTAGTGACAGGACTATTTTTTTTGGTAAAACGTTCTACCAACAGAAAATTTACTTTTACCAATAGATATACCCTTGTTGTAAAAAGCTAATTATTTTTTCGTGTAACACCGAGTAGCGAAATCACAAAAATGGGAGGCAGTATCCTAATAAACTGATAAACACACACACACACACACCACTATGTACATCACAACAAAGAGGGATACTAAACAATATTAACCCAATAGGTAAAAAAAAATGAATTTAATAACCTCTAGAATAGCTAGATTATAGAAATATAAACACATCCAATAGATAAAGGAGAAAAATACATGAACGGCCCAAAAAAAGGTTTTCCCAACCTAAGTAATGATGAGTATTAAGTTTCTTTCTAACAATCCCTAATAATGAAAATTTCTTATGACCTGTATTTGCTTGTACTAGTATGCTATACTAATAATAGACCCACTAGTGCCATTATATAACTATTTTTCTTCATTATAAGACATAACACATGCAAGAAAATTCCTTATTGGGGTGATTATATGCATACCCAGTAGGAATTCGTAAGAACCAAATAGGGAAAAATAGAAATAAACAATCAGCTCATCCCGTAATAATGGTGAAAAAACCTAAAAAATATATGTTAATAAAAGATTCCAAACAATGATATAGAGAGGGGGAGAGGGAGAGGAAACTATCGATCTTCACAACCATCTTACGGATGAAGAGTCTATCAAAAACTCATAGTGTCAGTGTTTTCTCTATGCTATTATCATAATATAACCCTCACTAGATATGGGGGACCCAAGGCATGCTCATTAATGGGATGTTACAACTGAGTTGGTTCTAGTCCCAAGAGGGGGAGTACTCTTTCCTCATCTACACATGAGGATGATGTGGATTCACTCCAATGATAGAATTCCGACACACTATGGTTTGTATAGGTGGTTTATAGTCGTACCTGTATAAAAAAATAAGGCACCCAATTGAGGACCTACACATGTCATTAGGGGGTTTCCAACCACGACTTCACTATAGAGACACACATCAGTCTCAAAATTCGAAAACTATGTTGGAAGAACTAAACTTATTTTTATTTTGTAATAGTGGGTTCACTAGACCCAACATGAACAGTACTTTTTATTAACATATCATGTGTACAATTAGATATAAATAATATATTCTTATCATTATATTGTAGATATTTTTACATCCATTATTTAATAGTAATTTCCATATATTAATTTTCATATCAAAATGTTATATAAGATCCTAGAATATAATGAGAACCATGAGATAGTATGAAAATAATCTTAAACAATGGTATTGTGGTCTAGATACATCATATATACCAGAAAAGGATTGTGTTTGACTTCCAGGTGTTGTTAGATCATAAAAATCGAGGCATCTTATAATGAAGATTTGCCTTGTTGTTCTCTGTTGTAACCATGGTTTTCTTTGCATGATTTGGAGTATGTTTTGTGTTTGTTTTCAATCCTCAGTGTATGTTCATAATATGTGTCAGAAATGTGATCATACAATTCGAACAGATAACAATATTGAAGGTGGCACCGTTTTCTATTGTTTTCCAAATTTCTGGACCTCAAAAATTTCAAAAGGAGAAAAGTGTTTTTTTTTTGACAAAGGGACGTGCACACCGATTACTTGTAGGCTTTGAAACTTGCGCGCCTTTTTTTCATGATTAGAACATGAAAATATGGAAAATGGAGAACGGTGCCCAATTTTGGATGTTGGTCGTGCAAGTGATTTTATGGGGCATAAACTTTCACATCGAAACATGCGTTTTGTGGGAATACTTACGCACCGTCGTGCAGGGTGTTCAAATTTCAATAAATACTAGTTGACCCCTCCTCATTCGCAATAAAGCTCAGACTTAGAGAAAATCAGAGCTCTCATCGCGCAGGTGTTGTGGTCGTGCAAGTGGTGGTGGGTCGTGTAAGTTGAAGTTGCCCGACAGTTGATAGTTGCGCGTCCAAGGTGGTATGGGCGAGAAAGGAGTTGAGTCGCGCAAGTTTCAAGTTGAAGAAGTGAGTGTCGCGCAAGTGGTTGAGATGAAAATGCACACTAGTTTGGACTTGCACGCTGAGACTGGCGCACCGTCTTGAAACTTGTGCGCTGGGCTTGGAGAAGCGCGCCAGGTATAGTTGAAGCATGCTGGTCTTTTTGGAGATGCATGAAAGATGGAATATTTCTTGATACCTTCGGTGCAAAGTGAGATTATTCTACGGGTGAGAGTTGGACATCAACAGAGAATCTACATATAACATAAGATGTATTCATTAGCAAAGATGAAGAGTCATTCACGTCTATAAACTCAGTGGGACTTCCCCAAGGGCAGTGAGCTAGGGGGAGTCAACTGGAGTGACCTGAGGGACGCAGTGGGCTATCCATGAATAATTTTAAAGGTAGTGAGCCTAGGACAGAGTGGCTTTTCCCAAACCTTTATAATCCACAATGAGTGATGAATAGTGGAATTTGGTATGACCAAAAACCTGTCGGCGTATGCTCCTTGGATGTAGCCCTTAGTGTTGAACCATGTAAAAAGTTTTGTGTCATATATTTTCTTGTGAATGTTTTATTTATTCTTATATCCATCATACATGTTAAACTAGTTTCTACCAATGTGGTAACAAGATCTGTCAGTTTAAAAAGAAAAAGTTGACACCCTGATTCACCCCTCCCCTCTCAGGGTGTCTTGGGGTCCTTTATTCTCTAGTAGTGTGGTCATGATGGAAGTCCCAGCAATAGGAATACCACTTGTTTTAGGTGTCAATTGTTTTTCCTAACTATGGACATGTGTGTTGGTCTGCTGACTTGAGAACAATATTAGTGTATTCTATTTTATCATGTAATATGAAGTAAGGAAGTAAACATGATAATGAAATCAAGGAAAGGTACCTTGTGTTGGGTTCATCATTGGTGACATGGCATTGGTTGAATGGTCAAAAAAAGATTTATCACTTCCTAGTTGAAGAAGTAATATATCTTGACCCATGTTGATCTGGATAGTAGTACCTTCATAAGTCCATAGCCAATGTAGTATATTGTATATCCTTACAACTATGTAAATAAATAGTAAATCAATAAAATTGTGATGACACAAGTGTGCGTCCTACATTATGAAATATGGTAAGACAAATAGATTATATTACATAGTGAAATATTGATGGTTGGTTGTCATTTCTATGACTATACTTATTTCATTAGGGGCCTTGATGGGTTGATAGCATCCACTTTTGATCTGTGAATATTATTCACTGCTTTCTAGATATGGTTCAAATGGGTCACACCTAATAGTGTATTCTTGAATCCACCCTATTCAGTTGAATAGGTAAATTGGACATGGTAGTCCAACCACACGGTCTGAGTGTTGTTCAAGTTATCGATCATTTCTAAATAAATAAATTCGTTTTTATTAGAGTTTGGAATACATGGGTAGAATTTATTTATTAAAACTATTTACATGTTATGTAAATATGAGGAATAATATTAATCAAAAAATTATTATTTTAATCTTCTAGTTTCATTTAATATTAAGTGGGAATTATTAGTCGAGTAAAATGACTCAATTTTATCATTTAATATATTTTTCATATATTACATGTATTTTATAACATATAAATAATATTCATGATGCATTTTAGTTAATCATTATTATTTAATTATTTCTAATTTAGTGGGTATTTAATTTCGAGGGCTAGGGAAACCTTTTTGGGTAATCTACTCACCCTATAAATAAATGAACGGAGAAAATCTTTATGTTATATTAATTCACTTGGAATGTGATCCTATCTCTACTCCCACATTATAATGATATAAAGTCTCTATTTGAGAGTCGATCCAATCATGCCTTCAAAGGATCGAGGGCAACATATCATGGGGATTGTTGCGATGCTTACAGCCTTATTGGAACTCCGCACTAGTTTTTGGATTATAAAAAATGGTGGGAGGATGTTTTATAGAAGACAGTGTGGATTTTATAGAGGGTTTAATTTTCAGATCCTTCATGAAATGTTCTCCAGTGATGAATTTTAGTTGTGCTCGCTTCAATTTAGAACAAGGTATGTGTGTGTTTAATTTTAGTGCTCTGTTTAATTTGCGGAACATCATCAAACTATACCAGGGTTTAGATAATTGTATACGATAGTTCTCTTCATCCCAATGATGAAAACATATTTAAATCTTTGGTCCACTGGCTTCCACTATGGCCCTTTTTACCTATAATTTGTAACAGTGTTTGTCACATAAATTATCTGAGATAAAAAAATAACATTTTCTTTAAATTCAAGTAGATATCTCTAATTCAGTCCCGACTAAAAATTCCATGCATTGAGATAATTTCGAAAGTCCATGTTTTGGCTATTCATTTTTTCAACACAGATTTATTACGGTTTGATTTATGGGTAATAATTTTTTTCAAAAATATTTTATATATTTTAGGTTTTTACATTTTTGATTATGGTTGGGATTCTTGTTATGTCAAACTATTCAGGGCAGACAACGTGTCCATTATAGTGTTTTCCATCCATCTTTTATTCCATTAGTTTTGTGAAAATAATATATTATAATTATAATTATTATTATAATAATAATAATAATTTTTTTTTATAATTTAATTGTAATATTATATTATTATAATAATAATTTTTCATATTCGAGGCTTTTATCCCCCACATGCAACACTGTTACTTCTAGTGACAACCTCAAAAAATGTGGATCCTACTCTAGTGATGGACACCATCTCAGTATGCTCACAACCGCCTTTTTCGAGGTTTACTACCTCACCACCATTATCATGTGATGCGCTCAGTTCCAGCAGATGGCGGCTATCAGGATATTCACGTTCTCCTCTTAATGAAACACACACACGTAGATCTGTTCTTCACCATCACATGCCAGAAATTGTGTTGATAATTTTAGAACTGTGTTCAAGTGACCTGTCCGACCTTTCCTGGATAAGGCTACTCTGTATCCTCTCACTCCCCTTCGAGAGATTCTCTTCCATCCAGACCCTCCAACGGCTGAGCGATGTCCAGATATATAAAAGAGGTACCTACCATGCCTCTATTAGATTTCTACAAGACCTGATCAGCCTCATCATGGGCCCCCCCAATTATTTTTCCACATCACCGCATCAACCACACCCTGGGCCTGAGCAGATCTACCCAACCCAAAATAGGTCATGATAGGCCCGATTGGACAGGAATGGTCTAGCACTGGCTATTCTTATATTGAAATAGTTATGTTGAGGTTCGACCCAACCTAATTTGGACCTATATGGGGAAATCAAGGCTTGGTAAACAAGAATTTATATAATTATTAAATTTAATTAATTAAAATACTAATTTTTGTTTAAATTAAAATAATTTTAAAATTTAGGATAAAATTAATTTAATATTGGTACTAAATTAATTAAGTGACCAATTGTGAATTAAATAAATTATTTGAATTCTTAATTTATTTTATTTATTTAATACACCTCGTACTTTAATTTATTGCAATTTAATTTTTTATAGCACTTTAATTATTTAACCTGTCACATGGTCTTGATGTATTTCCCAACCAGTGTATGTTTTCATTTATTTTATTAATTAATTTAAACTATGTTTCATGATTGTAATTAATTAATATGGTCTTTGCATTATTGATTATATTTTGTCAATATTTTCACGGGTCTCTGAATCTAATTTTTATGATTTGTATTGTGCCCCTAGTCCCCCATGCCTGCACGTGAGTATACTAGTATATTGATTGGGATAATGAATGATATAGAGTCCACCAAGATGAAGAAGTATGCCATGAGGAAGACGGTGTAATATGTAGAGGACACTACAAAATATTTATCTTTTTCCAATTTTGACATATCTATTGGTAAAAGAAAATTTTCTTTATGTAAAACATTTTACCAACAATTATGTTCATGTGACTATATTGTTGGTTTAAACTCTATCATTAAACGTTATTACAATAGATAAAAATATTATGTAACAATTATAATAATACCAATAGATAATATATATGTTGGTAAAAGTGTTTAGAAAAAATTTCATATGAAAAATATATCTGTTGGTAATAGTATTACCAAAAAATAATATCTATTTATAAATTACATTTAAATAAAAAATATTAATTATTATTACTAAGAAAATTTCATATTATATTTATTAATTTTTCAGATACAATACACATGTTTTAATTATAAAATATGATTTCTTTTCACACATTAAAACATTGGAAAAGATAAATTATATCAAAAATAAAATCTAATAAAAATGAATAAGTACATGGTTAAAATTGCATGATGCTGAAAAATATCATTAAAAACATAATAAACCCATGATCCACTCTTTCCCCAACCCCACATAGAAAAAATGAATATTGTAATCCTCCAATATGAACATTCAATACAATATTTTTCCTGCATCAAAATATTTTCCACCATGGTAAAATAATGGTCGCTTGATGGATTGATGACAATGATCTGACTTCACCCCACAAATAGGTCACATGAAGAAACAAATCAAGTAAATAACAATAATACCGAGGAACCTCAAGTCGATGTTGTCCCACCCTTTAGCTCCAACATCCACACTACTACACAACCAAACAACATAGCCAAAAATTAGGGAAAAAATCTACATGAATGGAAAAAAAAATTGATAGAAATGATAGTATAAAAAATATCTGTATAAAATTAGTCGTTTTTACCATACTAACAACTAATTTTAGAAAAGAAAATCCACTAAAAAGAACCTAAAATGTTCACTTGAGTAACACAAGTAATGAAATATCTTGTAATGGACCTGATTGGAGCTCTATGCTCTGTCCGATGTGAACCAGCCACAAAAGCTACATAGAACCAAAGAGAATAGCCACAAATCTGTGCAAAAATATTTTACTGAATTGAAACCAAAATTGAAATATATAGAAGAATAAAAATGATGTATATAATGAACATTTTTTACCCTACTAACCTCTAATTTTAGTAACAACACAATATAAATAACCTAAAAGTCCACTAAGTACCTCTAGTAATGTAACCACCTGTAAAATATTACAACAACAACATCCTCATAAACATTAGAGGAACATTTTGTCGATATCAAAAATTCTAACAGAAATAACCAGATGTCATGAGAATAAATTTACATATGAAAAAAAATTCATTTTTTATATTATAGTGGTAAATGCAAGACTTTTTTCTTTGATGTATGAATGAAATAACAATGTCCACACTTTTCATAATTTTTTATTAATGTTGAAATCATAGTTGCGTGAATCGTTTAACTATGCTTTCTTAATAATTTTTTGTCTCCCTACTGTGAAATATATTTATCAACTACATGTAATTTCATTATATAACTTCTAAAATACAAATATAATTAGGAGACAATTGATAGAATATGACCACCAATAACTTAAATGTAAGAATGTAATTAAATTGTTGGGGTATGAAATCAATTTTGATACTCATATATTTTAGATACTTATTGTCAATAACCGTGCACTATACCAGATATCCATAGGAATCTTATCCAGGAAGAATTCCAAAAGAATTCCTTTGCAGATCGATGATCGAAGCATCTACAAAAACCCTTCACTTCATAAAATAATAACTAACTAACAAGAATTAGTATGGCCAGTCAAAGATGGACAAAAACATCATATATTCATAGATCATTAGACAAACAGAACTAAAATGTAATGTCAATATCAGTTTTGTAGATGAAATAATCTTGGAAGCCCTAAATCTCCCACTCTCACTCACCACTGGCATAAATAATAATCCTCATAGATTACCTCCATGATACAAGATTATTCATGAATGATGGAAAATGAAACAACCTAACACCACCCAACTACACACCGCTTAGTAATGACACTTGAAAAACAACCACCATCAAATAAACATGTGATTAAATCCAAAAAACCGATCATTGATGTTTTTTCATTGAGGATGGAATGTAAACAAGAAAATCCATCCAAGAAGATCATACCAACTATAATGGGGATATAAAAAAATAAATGTGATCACATCTAAGAAGAATAGTCGATGCCTAATATTGGTCAACCAGAACAAGCCATTGAGACCCTTGAGATCCGAGATCCGTTGACCCTATATGATCAAATCACATTCCACGAAGATCAAATAAAAAATCTTGATAGATCCAAAAATAGAAACCCCTTTGGGTATTTTGGATCTGGACACAGGATGACTGAAAGATCGAACACCAATATCTTTGAGAAACATGATGGGGCACACCGGTGGATGATCTCTGACACGTTCAAAGAGAAAAGAGGATCAGTTTATTTAAAAATATAATATAATATTTTATATTATAACATTTTATAAAAATATAAGAAATATTATAAAATATTATAACTTAGATAAGAATAATAAGATATAATAATTAATTACATATAACATAAATATAATATTTTAAAAGAAGCAAACCAATTCAACTTTAGTACCAATGAGGAACCTCAAGACACTGTTATGCCACACCATTCATCTCAAAGATCTACAGTGAACACAACCAAAAAGCATACCCACTAATGAGGGAAAAATATCTGCAAGAAATTAAACCCAAAAATTTAAAGTATAAAAAATTGATCTTCAAAGAATGATCATTTTTTATTCACCATCTGTGTTCACATCTACACAAATCAGGTTTGATCCATTACTAATGAGGAACCTCAAGTTGCTGCAATGCCACCTCCTCTAGCTCCGTAATCTACACCACAAACAACAAAAGAGAATACCCATAAATAATCTCATCTATGATTCATTAGTGGTCAATATGCATAATCCCTAAGCTTTTTTCATATTCTCAAAAGGGTTTGTTGGCCACAAAGCCATGCAATTCCCTCCAAAAACTATTAATATTTCTATAGACCGGCAATGATAATAACTACATTGGACTGGTACAAATGCAAATGAAGGGGTTTTTAAAAAAAACACATCTATTTTCATAGAAAATAAAATTACTGCTCAATTTCCACGTTGATAATCTTCTAGACTATAAAAAACAGTTTTCTAAATTATCAAATAAAACATTCAGCATCTCCCTTGTAAAAATCCAAATTTCAACATGCAATATAAGACAACCAAATGAAACAATACTGATCTAAAACCCATGATATTAGAAATTTTATTTTATCGGGAATGGATCTAGAGAATTATGTAATTAGAATCCCAAAGTCACCCAAAAAAACAACAATGACCAGAAATCTGGTTTAATCTAAATTTCTCTAAAACCCTAACTTAAATTCAATTCAACACCAAAAATATATACTTATAATTTTAGGTGATGAAAACATAAGATAGGAATTTAATACCTGATAATAGGAGGCGGGGATTGGGAGTCCCTCGTGTGTAAGCGTAGGTGAGGATCACTACTGCATGGGCGGTGAGGGAAGAAGATCAGGAGGCCATCACCTTGGTAGCGAGGGATGAATTTATGGGTCCGTTGAGCTGGTTGTGTGGGCGGTGAGGATTGTGAGGCCATTGCGCATGTGGTGAGGAATGAGGATCGGGAGGCCATCGTGTCGGAGGAGAGGATCGGGAGGCCATCACATAGGAGGCGGGGATTGGGAGTCCCTCGTGTGGGCAATGATGATCAGGGGGACATCGCAAGGGAGGAGATGGATGAAGATTAGGATTCCATCGAGTGGGCGATAGGGGAGACCCTAAGGCCCTCGAGTGGGCGATATGAACGTAGAACACGAGGCCATAGTGCGAGTGGTGGGGACGAAGACCAGGAGGCCATCACGTCGGGGGTGTGGAGGCAAGGGAATTTATTTCAGATTTTCTTTATTTTTCCTTTTTTTAATGACAAATATTGATATCTATAATTTTTTTATAAGTGTAATATATTTTTTAGAAAGCTGTTACTAATAAAAATGTTTATTTGTAAATGATTAGTTTGTTCTGAATAACAGATTTTAATGTTGAAAATAAAATGTTGGAAATAATAATTAATAACAATGGATTCAATTGTTTGAAAATAAGTGTCTGTATTAATATGATAAAGTAATTTTTTTTAATTTTTAGTAATTTATATGTTGATATCAAATAATTATTAACAACACATGTACATGTTAGCAAAAGGAAATGTATGTACTTCAAACCAATTAAACATAATATCAGTTGGAATTAATTATTTATACCAACATATATATTGTTTATCTCTAAATTTCTATTGGTAAAAGTCAATTTCATTGTAGTGGGTTGCCAATTTGAGGAAAACTCTAGACGAGATGTCGACCCGACCAAGATGAGGCTTTACTCTAGATGAGCAGTGGACATACTAGACGGGGGCATGATGCATCACAAATGAACTGATGACTCAAATATAATGCCCCATAGGGAGTGGTTGGTCCACTGTATTTAAAAAGATCAACGAATATTAGATTCTCAATACTAGTTGGGTTGTATATTTCATTTATTCATTTATTCAATATTTTATTCATTTTATAATAGAGGGAAAATACATAAAATAATAAATAATAAAATTCATAAATAAGAAGTGAATGTTTTTTAAATGAATGTTTCGTTGTGAGCATGAAAACATTGAGGAACGTGATTAATATAAATAGAATACATTCCTCGAGAGAAAAATAATAAAGAAATCATTGAAATATTAAGTCTTTAAATGCCTTCCATCATGTTAATTTGAACAAAACATGGTGTTCAGGGTGCTTGTCATCCAATTTTGAAAGTGCTCAATATTACAAGGGAGTTCTTATATGAGCGATGGGTTGAATAAACTAAATATTCTGCAAATAAGTATCCAAAGCAATCTTTTCATAATTTTAGAGGAAAACATTGACCAAATCATGTTAATTATTTTAGATGTTTGGAATTTACTCAATTGATCAATGAGCTAAGAGATAATGCAATTGGAGAGTCAAACGCCTACCTTGAACCCATTGAGTAGTGGAATAGACAAATCTTATAAACTATGATGACAGTTTCAAGGATCATTTCAACTAGAATACTGAGGTTACATAGTATTCTGACTATAGTACAGAGGATTCCTAGAATTTGATAAAATAGTGAGGGACAATTAATTATATAATTAATCCATAATGTCTATGTCGATAATGAAGATAAAACTACAATCTGTTGGAATTAATTTTTTTCAAAATAGAAAGTGATAACTGAAAACCTGTTATAATCTCAGAAAATGTAAATTTCCAAACTAACAAGAATTTTCAAGTGTAGTACTAGTTTTGGTGCATAATACTTTTATATAAAAATTCATGTTGATTGTGCCCCAATACCTATTATGCTTCCTCATGAAGAGAGGGTGCAAAAATTATTTTAGGGTACTCTTGTATAATGCACATGATGGTTATTTCAGAATGTTATCATAAATGTTTGATGTTAGATACAGTGAAAACATTAGGACATGGATGATTACACATGTTGTCTCATCTCTGAGGATGTAAGAGGAGAAAGTGATGTGAGATATGAATGGGTGATAATTAAATTGGCATTATGTAAATATGAAAGATGGTTCACGATCTTTCAAGGAATCCCATTCTTACAACTTTTCTATCTAATCAATCAAATTTAATTTAATATTACAAATGAATAGGATGGATTAAATTCTTTGATACCTTTTGGTAATGTTTTCAAAGTAAAAAAAATTAAACACAAATTAATCTTTAGTTCTTATTGCAAGGAATTTTAATGAAATGGTGACATATCCAATGGAATGTGTGACACTAAGGGAACAATTTCATCATCATTAAATTATCTGAGGGTGGTCATTAAAAAATAGGTTATTTTTTCACATATCGTGAAATAATCATATATAAGATAAATGCAATGAACTGAATTACTGAAGCAAGTACCCACTTCTTCTTCAGATATATTAATCAATATAAAATGTAATGTTTCAGTCATACTTCTTTGGTATTAAATACAATATGACAATCAAATAAGTGTATTAAAATACAATAACTAAGTAAGTAATATAAATATTACAAGAAGTAATGTGTATTCTCCAAGAAGTTGAGAAAGGGTGATTCCTAAGTTAGTAGGGATAAACACATTACTTCTAATTGACAAGTTAATGATTTAAGTCAAACTATTATTGATTATAACCAAGAAATATATCTCATATGTACATTTTATAGATGGATACATTATTACATGTTAATGAATGAATGTTGTTTGTGGTGTCTCATACTCAAATCATGGTTCAATAATACTTGAATATGATACAATACATGACGAATATAAAATATAAGTCTTATTTAGCTAGTTGTGGAATGTTAATTATTTGTTATGTAAAAATAATATTCTATGCTAAGAATATACGCAGTATGTTATTTAGACTCGATGGAGCTAAGTACCTTAGGTATAATCAATGAATTTAGATTGGACAAAGAAACCATTTGAAATAAGTGTATGCCACAAAGCTTTTAGAATTAGTTCAATAAGTAAGAATGAACTATTACAAGGGTGATCTTGTAGTAAATATAGTTCATAATATTCTTTTTAGTATTTATAGATTTAGAAAGTGAATTATATGCATGATTAGATGATATAAGATGCTTCAGTGCAGCATGACGAAAAATATCGTGACCAAGCAGTCATCGATCAATATAATGTATTGTGGAGTAATTCTTAAACACATGTTACCTTATCCACATCCGGGATATTATGACAATCAAGAGGATAAATGATTAGTATTACATGTTAATATTGATCAACAAAATTTATAATGGAGAATTTCTAAAATACACATTTTATAAATCAGAGTCCTATTGTATGTAGTTTCAATGATAACACTTACAGAAACATCCCTTATATTTCAAGACATACATTGAAAACAATAGTGATATCACATAATCATATGCAAATAATAATGAAAAATCGATATCATATTAGAAATAGTATGATGGAAATAAATAATTTCATTAGAAAATGTGTTTGTATGAAAATAGTTTTTTTGGAAATAAACAATCATTCATATGAAAAAACACAATGCACATCTAAAGTAATTATCCAAAAAATTTCATAAGATATTATAGAAATACGAATGATATAATGATATAGTAAAGTTATATACTATACTTATATATAAGGGTGCACATATCTACATGGAATTGTGGGACCACGATTGAATTGGTCTTAGTTGATTATAGTGATGCACAAATAGTTGGCACGAGAAAAATCTCTACAAGAGGCGTGGAGGATGAATATTCTAGAGACACACAATACATAAGAAGGATAAAAACATGGTGATGGTTTTGTATTCACAGTGGAAGATGATACATTATTCATTAAGATTAGTAAATCATATATTTAAGTAGTATATGGAAATAAGCTAATATTTAAGATTTAAATTAAAATTCAATAATGGATTTGATGTATGAAAGTGCATAGCGACTTATATTAATAAATATTGTGATGGTTAGTTAAGTAAGATGATACATTGGTGTTACAAGTATGGTACCAATAATGCTCAACATGTAAATCCAATTCATTATTCCAAAATAAATTGTAATTTTACATATCATAGCTAATATAATTGATCATTTTGTTATGAAATTGATGTCACAACCACCAATCATTGAAGGTTTATATAAAATGAAACCAAAAATGGATGCAAACAACATTGAATACGAGTAAGTGGTGAAAGTTTGTCAAATCCAGTTTAGGATTAAAGTAAGATACAATACAATATAATATTCATTTTGGAATGAATCTATGCCATGTTTATACCAGTGGTTAGTGGGAGCGCCAATGTTTTCCATGTAAAATATGTTTGGTAAGATATAAAATCTTACTATTGGTCATAAAGTTAGTTAAGACCAAGACAAAATTAACTATCTATCCATTAAATTAAAGTATCATCTTATGTTCTAGAAAACAGAATCTACTGAGGTCAATCTAACAGTTTCTAGTACCTAGTCAATCATACATATAGTTACTTCGTATTGAAAAATATTGGTTAGGACATTTCAGGAGAAGAATTGTTACCAATTTCACTTGGCATTAATCCCTCCAAGTAGACATCCAATGTCATAGGTGGAGATTATGTTTCAAGTTATATTCCATACGCTTTAGTGATTCATCAATCACTTATTCTGTGATTTATATAATAAATTATATTTCATTCATATAAATTATGGTAGAAAAATGATAATTACATTTATAAGAACTACGAGTAAAGAAGTCGATGCTATATGATTTTACATATGAAAGTATAAATTATTTATATCTAATTTGTCAAGAAGAAGGGATACTAGTTATGAGGGGACACAAATTAGTTTTCCTTATATCTATTTGATATAGTATAAAATTTTGGATAATGAGATGAGTGAGAAAAACTGAAAAAACCCAATGGTAGACATACCTACAAATACTGTGTACAGTTCTACTTATAAGGAAGCTGTAGAGAGGTTACTAAATTCAATTATTTTTTCTATTCCTTAGAATCACACTTAGAAATTAAATTTATATCATCATGATAATAAATTACTTATACTAGATAAGATATTAAGTTTTTACAATGGACAAATGGGATACACTTAGGTTTTACATCTCATGATAATTTTTACTCAATGGCGTGTGATTTCACATAGAATAATAGCCATGTGGAGGAATCATGGAAGGCCTAGTGAATAATGTCATGAATCAGAAGAAACACAATATTTATCATGTGAGAGATAAAAAATGGTTTTTAGAAAGATGGATCTTATGACAGTGGAAGCATTGTAATAGTTAGTTCCCTAGATCCAACTCAAAAAGTACGTTTGATTACCATATCATGTGTGCAGTTAGATATTCATGATGTATTCTAAATGTTAGAGTGTGTATATTATATTAATCAACAATTTAATGTCAATTTTCTAGATTAATTATTGTAGATCCATGGATATAATGAGAACCTTGAGATACTATGACATTAATCCTAAATAATGGTCTAATGGTCCAGAGACATCATACTAACTAGGCAAAGTTGATATTTAACTATCATGTACTTGGGGTTTATATGCATTGTGACTTCTTCTCATGAAGTTCTCACTTGGTGATCTATACTAGTGAGATTACGATGAAATACCCAATATTAAGAACTCCATGTGTTTTAGGGGTCATTGTTTATTCCTATCAATTCACATGGGTATTAGTATCCTAACTTGATACCATTATCAATGTGTTCCATTCAATCATGTACTTTTATGAATGGAGAAAACCATGATAATAAAATCATGGGGAGGTATCTTGTGTTGGGTGCATCATTGGTGGCATGACAGTAGTTGAATGGTCAAGAAAAGATTTTTAACTTCTAGGTTGAAGAAGTAATGTTTCACAAGCCTTGTTGATCATGATGGGAGTACCATCATAAGTCCATGGAAAAGGTAGTCCAGTGTAAATTAATCATTTTTGATAAATAAATAAAAAAGAAAGAAATGGGTGATGACAGAAGTGTGTGTCCTACTTTATGAGATATGTGACGACAAAGTGAGTATATTACACATTACATGTTTGAAGGTTGGATGTTGTTTTTATGACTATCCTTATTTATTTATGGGCCTTGATGGGTTTCCAGACTCTGCTCTTAGTCTGTGAATATTATTCACTTCTATCGAGAGAAGGGCCTAGAGAGTCACAAAAAATAGAGTATTTAAGAATCCACTCTATTAAGTTGTATTGGTAAATTGGACATGGTGGGACTCAATATGGGGTCTGAATATTGTCCAAGTAATTGATCAATTATAAATAATAAAAGTCATTATTATTCAAGTATTTATTATTTGGGTTGAATTTATTTATTAAAATTATTTACAAGTAATGTAAATACGAAGAATAATATTAATTGAAAAAATACTATTTTAATATTCTAGGTTCATTTAATATTAAAATGGAATCACGAGTGTAGTTAAATTACTCAGTTTTGTCGTGTAATATAGTGTATATATATATTAATGTTACGTTATAAAATATTAATAATATGTGTGATGAAATTTAGTTTTTCAATATTATTTATTTATTGCATATTTAGTGGGAGTATCATTCCAGGGGCCGGAGAACCATATCCAAGTAACCTAGTCACCAAATATATAAGAAGGAGATCTATTTTTGTGTTATTCATTCACAAGAAATGAGATCTTATCTTTACTTCTGATTTCATGAGAGAGAAAGACTCTATTAGAGTGTTCATCCAAGCATGCCTAAGGACTCATCAGAAAACTGTAGTAGAACTAGGATTTTGATGCAAGGTGAGTGAATGGATTCATGGAGCATGTGTGCACAATATATAGGGGTTTGACTTCAAATCCTACGAGCACTGACCACTAGTGATGAGCTGCAGTCATGTGCACTTCATTTTTGAACAATATTTGTATTCATTTAATTTTTGTTATCTGTTTTGTAACACCCCAACCTTCCATGGTATGTTTCCCTTTGAATAATATAGTAGCATGAGTTGTATGCATCGTGGAGTTTTAACACACCATGACCAATCGAACAAGCTGTTATGAATATTAATACCCACTATTTGAAATACTATAAATTTTATTTTTCAATATGGACTTAATTTTTGAATTTGGAATATCAAAATTAGCTTAAGGTGAATTTTTGTTATTTTTCTGAAAACGTTCAATTTTTTATGAATAATGAAAAACACTGTGTTATTATTTAAAACTGAATTTTTATTTATTTAATTATATATTTTATTTTAATTTATTTTAGGTCAAAATAGATACATAATACCTATATATTTTCAATGTAATTCATTGGAGTCATTTTATAATAAGTTTAGATATATAAAATTTTATTGAACTTTTTAGTATCCTCTACCCATCTTCTAGGAGCATTTAAAAATTTTCATAAAACATAATTTTACCTCTTCAGTGGGTTGAATTTCAAAAATCTAATAGGCATGATTGACATCAATAAATAAAATTATGTTCAATAAGATGAAAATATTTTTAGTTGAATAGTAATTTTTGACTTTATTTACCACGATTAAAAGAAAATAGGGTAATTAAGGGTAAAATGATATTATAATTACCTTAACACAAGTCCTAATTTTATTGGATAAGTGTAATTAGACCAAAAACAAATTTAGGAATAAAATATTATGCCCTTTGGTCCACTTGTATTAGATTAAGTCATTTATTGTTATTTTTTAAATAAAGAAGGGTTAAAAGTGTTAAATTCATAGTTTAATAATTAAACCATTTTAAATATTGGGTTATTCATAAAATAAATTCGAATATAACTATTCGTTACAAATATAACAATATTTCCTACATAATGGTATTTAAAATGAATATTTAAAATGATTGATATTATAAATATCAAAATAAATGTAATTTGAGACTTTTTATAACTTCCAATAATTTTCTAGGTAAATATGAAATGTTAGGGTTGATTAAATAAAACTTATTCGAATTGATAATGTTTTATGGCTTTCAATAAAATCATATACTAAATATTGTCAAAATTGTCAAAATTGAATTTAAAACAAATACAATATCATTAATTGATGTAATATTCCTAAAAATCTAATTTTCAGAAAAAAACATAGATAAGGATAGATATATCAATAATGAACCACTTGGTGTTCTATTTGCAGTTTATAGTATGTTTATTAACCGTATAATATAAAAATACAAAGAGACATGGTAAATGTGAAACTATTTTATTAAGAGTTTAACGTAAACGATAAGGATAATATGGTATCATAAACCTATATAAAACCTATTGGTTGAGAGGTTTTCGACCCATACCCACCTTAACCACGAAATAAATCGTTTTGGATCCATTATAAACAGAAAATGATTTTATTATAACATATGATATCAAAATTTTCCTAAAGTGACCCTCACCTCTCTTATAAAAGGGTACTTCCCCTTATCTTAATTTCACACCTCCAAATACATTTGGATCGGCCATCCCTGGCCAAAATATCTTACCCGATTTCCTCACATCAATCTAGAGTCCTTACTTTGATCATAAAGTCAACCTAAAGTTCCATTTTCATCAACTCAAAACGAAAAACCCAAAGAAGAGGTAATAATTTCACCACCCTCTTTCAAGTTCTTTTCTTCTTCCACTTCCACTTTCTTTGTTGTTGCCATTACAAAATAATACCTTGAGTACTTTAAACATACTCTGATGTTATTATAAATATGGTACAACCATATTTTTTTTATTCTATCCATCCTATAAATGACAAACTCACCATACGTGCGTACAAACGGCTTACCGTCTACACGTTGTGTGGTAGTTTGTTATTCAAACACTTCATTATTTGGATGGGTTTAATAATGAGTATAACTGGTGTAAATAATAAATATGAAATATTAATTATTCTATATATATTATATACAATCCAATTACATATGATTTCACCATCAATATAATGATATTTTCACTCGTGTGTACGTACGGTTTACCATATCAATGAACGTGATGCGATTCATTCCCCATCATAATCATTCAATAATAATTTTCATTTTATGATTTAAAATAAATTTTAGGAACCTAATATCATTCTTAATATGAATCAAATACATTATATCCATAACAAATAGGGCATATGCAACCAATAATATAAACGGAAACGAATTAGTTAACACCCGAAATGATGATACTACATAAATATTTTTAACAATGAAATATAAGAGGATCATATATGATTTCATATTTATGTATATAGTTCTTGTATAATTAAATAACAATTTTTTATATATTATAGAAGAGGTTAACATACCATTAACTAAGGAAAAGTACAAGGTAAGGTTTAATTCCCCAATATCATTATTATTCGAAAATGTTTTATGTGTATGTTTTACAGGAAAATATTAAATATCCATGTCCATATTTCATAAAAGAACAGTAAAAGGTATTATTTTTAAGAGAATATTTACTAAAACATCATTTTAAATTTTTTAAAGATTTATTCTTCTAAATCATTCCATTAACTACTATGTATTCAAAATGTTTTTAAGGATTTATTTATATGGACATGAATGTTTTAAAATGTTAATTCATTAAAAAGGTTTCAAAGTGGTATGGGACACTTTGATTTAAACTATCTTTTAATTGAATTCCTTTATAAATTGTGTTACTTTAAAATGATTTCATGAAAAAAGGATATTTCTCTCAAAGATTTTTACTTATCATTTTAAACTATATCATCATCCTTTACTAGATCTTATTCATGATTGAGGCTGATTTATTATAACAAAATATTCCATATTATATTGAATGAGTTATGAAATGTTTTAATGTGGATGTGTTATTTTTATACCATTCATGATTTATGGTTAAAGTTATAGCGAACCGAAATTTTCATACATTACTATTACATCATTTCAAATACAAACAACATAATAGTGTTACACATGGAGGATCCAGAGGTTTAGTTGTTGGGTCGGAGGTGATGGCAAGAGGGGGGGGGGGGGTGAATTGCCTTTTTAAAATTAATTAACAATTTAAAAACAAATTTAAATGCAGCGGAAAGTAAAATGGCAAAACACAATTGATAACGGAGTTCGGCTTTAAACTCAAGCCTACGTCTCCGCTACCAACTCAACCGTTGGGAGATTTATACGACCGCTTGCTTTTTAATGGCAATAGCAAGAAACCCACTAGCCGTTTTAAGGTAGGCTAGATCACCTTCTTACAGCTTGCTTTTTTATTATGGTTGTAGCAAGAAACCCAAGTTGAAAGAAGGAAGAAAAAGGGTGGTTTGTTTTAATACAAACCCAATTAAGAACTAAACAAATGAAGTAAATAAGTTAGAAGAAACTAGAGGAAGCCTTGAGCGCCAAGAGGTGAGTGTAGTTGATGTAGAGGCAGCCCAAGCTTCAAGGATGGCAATTGGATCTCAAGTGGCCTTTGAGAATTGTCGTAGGAGCCTCAAATGATCAAAATAGCTTTGGTATGCTTCGGTATATGATCGGTAGTCTTCCCGGCATCCATGGACGTCTATTTATAGGAGAAATACTCCCAAATACTTCGAAATAGCCGTTGGAGGGCTTTAGGAGCCGTTGGGGATCAAGTGGGCTAGCCTGGTCAAAGCCTAACGGCTAGTTTGACTGAGCACACCGGCTGGCCGGTGCTGATCCACCGGCTGGCCGGTGCATTGGAAGGTGGAGAGAGCTTCTGCCCAGGAGCCACCGGCTGGTCGGTGAGAAGGCCACCGGCTGGCCGGTGGTGAGACAGTAGGTCTCACTATTCCAAGGAGTTCCACCGGCTGGCTGGTGAGGAGTCCACCGGCTGGCCGGTGGCCAGACACCGGCTGACCGGTGGCACCTGGCAGAGGGCAGGGCCTTCTGCCTGGTCCACCGGCTGGCCGATGGGCTGGATCCGGCTGGCCGGTGCCCTTACCGGCTGGCCGGTGGTCTCACACCGGCTGGCCGGTGGACTTGAAAACAGTCCACTTTTCCTCCTTTGCCACTTCTTGCTCCTGAAAACATGCCTATTTAACAAGAACACTTGAAACAATATTAGATCACGATGAGAGTGATTGTGATCATTAAAATCCAAGAGAGTGGGGTACAACAATCTCCCCCTATTTTGATGATCACAATCACAAAAAAAAACTTTTAAAAAAAGGTAGAAAGCTTTAAAAAAGGGTATGTCAATTGAAAAATTAAATAAACAATTTGAACTTGGAAAACGTAGAGACGTGCCAAGTATAATGAACTTGAAAGCATTGAAATACTGAGAAATGGTCATTTTTTGAAATTGCCACCAAATGCCATTTTTTAAAGAAATCAATTAAAAATAATAACTTAACCATTTAAAACAGATTTGGATGACATCAATAACTTAAAATGGAACTTGTAAAAAGAGCATTTTAATAAATAACTATGTAATAGAGAAGTTTTCTCCCCCTTTGGGATTATCAAAATAGGAGAAAAATTATGAAAGAGAAAAAACTAATAAGTAATGACAAAAAGGATGGATAGATAAGATAACTTGAATTCCATAAAAGTTGAAACGATACAAAGGAAGTTAAAAATAAATAAAAAAAACAAATACAGATACAAATACAATCCAAAAAAAAAGGAACGGCTCTATTCACTCCTAGAGGGCCGAGAGTGACGGCGGCGCCTGAAGGTCGGAGGAGCCGGAGGAGCCTGGACCGCCTCAAAGCGACGATCTAGAGAATCAATCCGTGAGTGAAGCTGATCAAATTGGGAGCTGAAGTAAGAGAACTGAAGATCGAGCCGAGTCTCAATCTGATCCTGGAAGCGTAGGAACTGATCAGCCGTCACCGGCAAGCCACCAGCATCAGCAGGAGGGGGCACAGCCTCAGCAGGCTCAGGTGCATCATCACCCTCTCCAGCCTCCTCATCAGCAGCAGCATCAGCCTCACCTTCGCCATCACCACTTCCTTCCTCTTCATCATCATCACTATCCTCACTGTCTGAAAGAGGATAGGCAGCGGCTATAGCAGGAGGCATGGCATTGGCAGGAGGATGGGAATGAGTTTGAGGAGAGTAGGCCTTGAGAAGACCGTCCTTGTCCACAATCCATTCCTGACGCCAAGGGTGCCAACGGATGTGCATGCGTTGCACCATCATAAAATTCACAATGCTATCCTTCGTTGGCTGCTCGAAGGAAGTGGCATGAAGAGGCACATCAAGAAATGAAAAGATTTTAGTCAAGAAGCGTCCGTAGGGTAGAGTTTTGGACCGGTGCGGGTGCTCAGCCACATAAGTCATGGCCCGGAACAGAAACCGGACCAAATTGAAGTGTATGCCTCGGGTGATAAATGAGAGAAGATAAATATCAATGAATTTGACATTATCATGATCCCCGATACGGGGCGCAAGGGAAGTTTGAATGAGGCGCTCAACAATACGATGATTAGGAGAGAGCTGGGAGAGCTTGACAATAGGATTTGTGGGCTGCCCTGTGAGATGCTCAAGGGCTACGGCTACATCAAACTCACGGTCCCGAGGAAACTCCCCCTGAGCAAAAGCATGGGGTCCAACATGAGGAACCCCGAGCATCCGGGCAATCTCCAACGAAGTGATAGTGATGGGTTGCCCAAGAGCAGTGGAGGAGATGGTATCAATATCATCAGAAACGGACCACGTCAAATGAGCATAGAACTCTTTGACAAGAAGAGGATAAATGACATCCTTCTCAGGGGGTTCAAAGAAAGAATGCCAATGTTGATACTCAATAATCGAGAAAAGCTCAAGACGAGCAGTAGACAGCCAAGAATAATCAATTACCCTACCCGGCAGAATGACTTTGTCATGCCAAATGTCCGGGAGTTGAGGGATGGAAGGAGGAGGAGGAGCTTCTTGAGCGATTCCCTTGCCTTTGCGAGTAGATCGAGGTCCCATGATGGCAAAAGGAGCTAAAAAGAGAGATTGAGTGAACAAAAGAGTTTTGAGAGGACAAAAATCAAGAAGGGAGGCTAGGGTTTGGAGGACCTTCGGTTTTAGGAGGAGCAGCCCGAGAGAGAAGAGAGAAATGAGGGAGGAAGGGTTTTAAAATTGATTTTAACCCTTTCCCCAGCCGGCCCATTAAGCAAAACCCGACTCCACCGGTTAACCGGTGATGTACCACCGGTTGACCGGTGGCCCTAAAAGTCATAAAAAATATAAAAAAAAGAATTAAGAAAAATTGTTTAAAAAAATTCTAATAAAAATAAAATATAAGCAAGCCAAGAAAGTCAAATATTTAATAGTGCTCATTGACGAATCATTCCTAACTCCCCTTTAATAAAATCAAAACGGTCAACCGGGAGCGGTTTGGTAAAAATATCAGCTAATTGGAAATCAGTAGGAATGAAGTCCAAAGTGATATCTCCTTTTTGAAAATGGTCACGAAGGAAATGATGTCTTAAGTCTATATGCTTTGTCCTAGAATGTTGTATTGGATTCTTAGAGATACTAATGGCACTAGTGTTGTCACACCGAATAGGGACATGATCATAGGAAAGACCATAATCCAAGAGAGTGTGTTGCATCCAAATAATTTGGGCACAACAATTGCCAGCAGCTACATACTCGGCCTCGGCAGTAGAAAGAGCAACACAATTTTGCTTCTTGCTACTCCACGAAACAAGGGACTTGCCTAGCAGATGACAGGTTCCACTAGTACTCTTACGATCTAATTGACATCCACCAAAATCAGCATCCGAATAAGAAGATAGTTCAAAAGAAGTATTTGAGGGATAAAATAAACCAAGATTTTTGGATCCTTTTAAATACTTGAAAATTCTTTTGACCGATTTAAGATGGGATTCTTTAGGATTGGCTTGAAAACGAGCACAAAGGCAAACACTAAACATGATGTCAGGACGGGTCGCAGTTAGGTAAAGTAGACTCCCGATCATACTCCTATAAAGCTTGTTATCCACCGGTTTCCCGGCTTCGTCTAACGTAAGCTTACATGAAGTACTCATGGGTGTACTAATTTCCTTTACTTGATCCATACCAAAACGACTTAGAAGCTCGTTTGTGTATTTGCTTTGGCTTAGAGAAATACCTTTTGAATTTTGAAAGATTTGAAAACCAAGAAAAAATTTCAATTCTCCCATAAAACTCATTTCAAATTCTTTTCTCATTAAATCTGAAAAATCAGTACAAAGAGATTCTTTGGTAGAACCAAATATAACATCATCAACATAAATTTGGACTATTAAAAGATCTTTTGAAGTGTGTTTTAAAAAGAGGGTACAATCGGCTTGACCCATTTTAAAATCATTTTCTAAAAGAAATTTTGTTAACCGCTCATACCAAGCCCGAGAGGCTTGCTTTAAGCCATAAAGAGCCTTGGTTAACTTAAAAACATGATTTGGAAATTTTGGATCTTCAAAACCGGGAGGTTGTTCAACAAAGATTTTTTCAGAAATAAAACCATTTAGAAAAGCACTTTTAACATCCATTTGAAAAAGCTTAAAATTTAAGTGGGCGGCGAATGCCAACAAGATCCTAATGGATTCTAACCTAGCAACGGGGGCAAAGGTTTCACCATAATCGATTCCTTCTTCTTGATTATAGCCCTTAGCTACTAGGCGAGCCTTGTTCCGGGTTATGTTTCCTTGATCATCAAGTTTGTTCCTAAAAACCCATTTAGTGCCAATAATTGGATGATCATTGGGTCTTTCACAAAGAGTCCAAACATTATTTCGAGAGAATTGATTTAGTTCCTCTTGCATTGCAAGAACCCAATTCTCATCATTAATGGCATCATTAACGGTTTGAGGTTCTAGGTGAGAAATGAAGGCTTGATGTTCAACTTCATTGAGGATAGATCTTCTAGTTCGAGTACCGGCTTGAAGGTCGCCTATGACATTTTCTAAAGGATGGTCTCTAGAAGGTTTCCAAACCTTAGGCAAGGTGGAAGGTGAAGAAGGTGAAGAGGGTTCTTGATGGTCATCCTCCTTGGGAGGAGAAGAGGAATCATTCAAATGAAGCTTATCAAGCTTATCTTCAACATCCTCAATGACCGGGTGAGGTTTTGGAAGAGTTTCATCAAATTTGACGTGAGATGATTCTTCGATGGTTTTAGAACGTTTATTGAAGACACGATAGGCTTTGCTTGAGTTGGAGTACCCAAGAAAAATACCTTCATCGGATTTGGCATCAAATTTCCCTAGGTTATCTTTTGTGTTAAGGATAAAGCATTTACACCCAAACACTTTAAAATAACCAACTTTGGGCAATTTGCCTTTCCAAAGTTCATAGGGGGTTTTCTTAAGAAGGGGTCTTACAAGGACTCTATTGATAGTATAGCAAGCAGTGTTTACTGCCTCGGCCCAAAAATATTGAGGGAGGTCGAATTCACTAAGGAGGGTTCGAGCGATTTCTTGGAGAGTTCGGTTTCTCCTTTCAACCACTCCATTTTGTTGAGGAGTCCTAGGGGCAGAGAAGGTGTGATTGTATCCTTGAGAGGAACACAATTCATCGAATTCTTTGTTCTCGAATTCACCACCATGATCACTACGAAGAGATATGATTTTATATCCTTTTTCGTTTTCTACTTTCCTAGAGAATTTCAAAAAGGTTTTACAAGCATCATTCTTATGGGCTAAAAAGAAAACCCAAGTAAAACGAGAAAAGTCATCAACAATAACTAAGGTATAGGACTTTCCACCTAAGCTTGCTACGGGAGTAGGACCAAAAAGATCAAGATGAAGGAGTTGAAGAGATTTTGAGGTGGACACTTCCTTCTTAGATTTGAAAGAAGACTTGTGTTGCTTACCAAGTTGGCATGGCTCACAAATCAAATCTTTCTTAAATTTAAGTTTAGTAAGGTCACGAATGAGCTTGTTCTTATTAAGCTTTAGAAGTGAATGAGAGCTACAATGCCCCAATCTTCTATTCCAAAGCCAAGACTCATTGTCAAGAGCACTTAAACATTTAACATTTTGGCTAGCTAAAGATTTTAAATCAATAATGTAAACATTTTGAAAACGGGAAGCAGAAAATATCAACTTTTTTTGAAAATCTAACACATTGCATAAATCATTTTGAAAATTGACTGAAAAACCACTATCACAAAGTTGACTAATGCTAATTAAATTATGCTTTAAACCTTTAACTAATAAAACATCTTTAATAAAAGAGGAGTTACCAAAACCAATGGTACCTATTCCGACGATCTTGCTTTTTGAGTTATCACCAAAGGTGACATATCCTCCATCGAATTCTTCAAGTGAGTTGAACTCGGAGGGATCGCCACACATGTGCCTTGAGCAACCGCTGTCGAGATACCAAGAGCCTTTAGAGATCCTACTCTTTTGGCGTTTATCCTACAAAATCAAGAAAGAAGAGATTTTGGTACCCATATAAGTTTGGGTCCGGAAAGATTAGAAAAAAGAGACTTTTGAACCCATAATGTTCTAGAGGGATTCCTTCTATGATACTCATCCGAGTAGGTAATGGATTTGGGTCTTCCATACCTAGCATTTTTACAATCACATTCATAAATCATGTGACTGGTCTTTTTACAATAATTACAAAATTTGTATTGAGAGCTCCCCCTTACAAAAGTAGTGGGTGCCCTAGAAAAAGTGGATTGCTTGTTATAGCCAAGACCATGTGTGGTTCTAGCCGAACGCTGAGAACCTAGCAATTTAGTTAAGTTTTGTTCACCTTGGGTGAACTTGGCAAGAGATTCCTTCAAATCCTTAATGGTAGAATTTAAAGAATCTACATTTGGAATATTTTTGACTTTAAGGGAAAGCTCCTCATTCTCTTTGAGAAGTTTGTCTTTTTCGGAAATAAGAGTTTTGTTTTTCTTTTTCAAGGTCAAAAATTTAGAGGTAAGTTCGTGAAAACCTTCCTCTAATTGATCTCTTGCATTTTGGAGTTCTTCATAAGACATATTATTATCAAAAGAAGAAGATGAGGAAGAAGAGTGAGAAGAAGAGTGAGAAGAGGATACCTCATCAAATGCCATTAGGCATTTTCCATCTTCATCGCTTGAGTCACTTGAAGACATGGAGTCATCACTTGCACTCCATGTTGATGCTTTGAAGGCCTTCTTGTTTTTATTTTCTTTTAACCTTTTCTTGAAAATGGGGCACTCTGGTTTGATGTGGCCTTTCTTTCCACATTCAAAGCAAGTGATTTCTTTCTCCGCCTTTGGCTCTTCCTTTCGTGCCTTTTGAAATTTCTTCTTTTTCTTCATGAACTTGCTCATTTTCCTTGCTAGTTGAGCCATCTCGGATTCACTATCATCGGAGGACCTTTCTTCCTTTGCCTTGAAAGCTATGTTCTTTTTCTCCTTGAAGATCTTTCCTTCTTTATCGGCTTGCCTCTTCATGGTAATCTCATAAGTCATGAGTGACCCTATGAGTTCTTCAATCGGCATCTTCTTGACATCTTTCGCTTCTTGGATTGCCGTCACCTTTGGTGCCCAAGAGCTTGGTAGGACCCAAAGAATTTTCTTCACCATTGTTTCTGCTGAAACATCATCACCAAGGGACTTTCTCCCATTGCAAACATCAGTAAAACGAGTAAACATTTCAGTGATTGACTCGTGTGGGTGCATTGTGAAACTCTCAAAGTCTTGACGATACATATCTAACCTAGTGTCTTTGACTTTGTTAGTGCCCTCATGGGTCACTTCCAAAAGTTTCCAAATTTCGTGTGAGGTGGTGCAAGTAGAAATACGATTAAACTCATTACGGTCTAACCCACAATGAAGAGCATTCATGGCTTTGCCATCAAGCTCAAAATTGGCAATGTCTTCGGGGGTCCAATTAGATTCATCCTTACTAGAAAGAGTGTAGCCTTGCATAACAATTCTATATATAGGATAGCCAATACTTCTAAGAAAAGTAATCATTCGTGTTTTCCAATATGTGTAATCGGTTCCATCGAAGTATGGAGCCCGAGTCATGGAATACCCTTCGGGTGCTTGTGAGAAAGAAGCCATCACTATGGATTTTTCGTTTGTAACCGGTTAAGGTTTTACACAAACGCTTCCTCTGATACCAATTGATGGATCGGATCCCTCGGCCCAGCAATATTGTCCGCTCTGGCCCAGTTGCTATCCCAGGCCTCACGGCTTTAAAGCGCGTTGCTGAGGGGAAGGTAGGCACGAGAATTTCAAGCACCCACCAATCTCCCTCCACAACCGATGTGGGATTGGTTACCGGGGCACAGGCGCCAACAATCCTGGTGGGGGCCCAACAATCCTGGGCCCAGGACACAACATCCCCCCCCCCAAGCCCACACCGGTCCCGAGACCAACGACCCTCTGATACCAATTGATGGATCGGATCCCTCGGCCCAGCAATATTGTCCGCTCTGGCCCAGTTGCTATCCCAGGCCTCACGGCTTTAAAACGCGTTGCTGAGGGGAAGGTAGGCACGGGAATTTCAAGCACCCACCAATCTCCCTCCACAACCGATGTGGGATTGGTTACCGGGGCACAGGCGCCAACAATCCTGGCGGGGGCCCAACAATCCTGGGCCCAGGACACAACATTAGTGTCTTGGGAAAACTAGGACTATAAATAACAAGTACAACATCAAGCATAAAAATTCATTTAATCTCTTCTTCTATATCTTCTTAGTAGCACTTGTCCTCTCCTTAGTACCTGTAGCCACCTGAGGATATATGTAACACCCCAAGATTTCATAGTGTGTTATTTCTTCAAAATAATTCAATAACTTGCACTACACGCAACACCGAGTTCAATCACACCATGAATTACAAAAAAAAGCCCTTCAAAAGAGGTTATGAATAGTATTATCTAAATTTTAAACTTTATATAATCCTTATAATTTTAGAATCCATATTATGAGTTTCTTAGATATAATGCAAGAACAAATTCATTTTCAGTATTTCACTTTTATCAACTTTTAATAGTGAACCCTTTTTAAATACAATATTTTAAACTGTTTGACTAAATGGGGACATCAAAAAATTTAAAATGAAACATCCCAAGCTTCCACGGTATGCTTTCCTTTGAATAATACAGTAGCATGTGTTGTACGCAACTTCGAGTTTTAACACACACCACAACCGATCAAACTAGCCGTTATGAATAGTAATACCTACTTTTTGAAATTATATATATTTTATATTTAAAAATTGACTTCATTTTTGGATTCGTAGTGTCGAATTTACCCTAAGGTGAAATTTTGGTACTTTTCGGATAACTTTCATATTTTGATGAATAGTGAAAATTACTAAATTTTAATTAAAAACAACTTTTTTAATCAAAATAATTAATAGTGATAAATTATGAATTTGAGTGGTTTTAAAGTATATTTAGAATATATTTTTACCATTTAATATAATGTTGGTCATTGGACATAATTTTACAATTAAACTGAACATAAACAAGTGTCAATCTTTTGATAGTTATTATCTCTTGAAAACACGCTTTTTGTTTTGACAGCGGGAATTAATTTTAAATTAATTTCTGCCACTTCTGTGTTTTGAATTTAGAAAAATGGATTCCATATTTGGAATCAGGATTTCCAAATTGTGTAAATAGGTAACTTTTATTTTTAGACATTTTGAATAATTACTGTGGTAAATATTTTATTTACCATGGTTAAGGGTAAATCTGGTAAATATAGGTTAAAAAATAATATTATAATAATACTAAATTACCCTAAAACGTGTTCTAGACTTATTGGTTGATACATGTTAGACCATAGGCATCTTTGGGTCTATTTGGGGACCCCATGGTGCCACTTGTAGGTGATAGGGACACTTTATTTTAATTAAGTTAAAATGAATACAAAAATGACACAAGCATATATCTTTTAGAAAAGTTTTTTTTACATAAGGTTATATATGTTGGATTTTAGATTTTAAATATTCATTAGAAAGATAAAACGATTTCCTACATAATTATATTTTATTTATAATTTTTAGACATTAAATAATTTAATTTAGTTATGACACAAGGATGATGAATTAATTACTATAATAGTGAAAAATTAAAATAATTGATATTATAAATACCCAAATAAATATAATATGAAACTTTTAATGAATTAAACTAATTTTATAGTATAATATGATGAATTATTATTGATTTAATTGACTTTGTTCGAAGTAATCAATCTGTTATGAGTTTCACAAAAATAAACTATTGAATAGTGTCAAAATTGACATAAAAGAGTTCTTAAAACAAATATTATATTATTAATTGATATTAAATTCCTAAAAATCAAAGGTTCGGCCAAGAGGCTTATAAAATGATACTTTCATCATTAATGGACCACTTGGGGGTCTCTTGGATGTATATAGTACGTTTATTAACCATATTATATAAAAATACAAAGAGACATTGTAAAAGTGAAACTAATTAACTTGGAGTTAATACTTAAAGATAAGGTTAATATAAGTACCCAAACCTGTCTAAATCATATTGGTTGAGTTGTTTTCGACCCATCCCCACCTTAACCTATGAATAGTAAACTTTGGAGCCATTTTAAAACTATTATGAATTTATTATAAACTAATATCTCTAGCTTTTCCAAAGGTGCCCCTCACCCCTCTTATAAAAGGGAACTCTTCCTTCTCATTTCTTCACACCTTCAAAGCCTTTTGGTTCGGCCAAACTCTGCCCAAATACTATCCGAACTTTCCTCACTACAACTTAGAGTCCTAATTTTGATCAGAAAGCCAACCTAAGGAGCCATTTTGATCAAATCAAAAGGAAGAACCCGAAGAAGAGGTAATGATTTCACCACCCTTTTCCAAGTTCATTTCTTCTTCCACTTCTTCTTCCTTTGTTGTTAACATTCTAAAATAAAAACTCCAGTATAATATATATATATTGTGATTTTATTATAAATATGGTACAACCATATTCATTATTCTATCCACCCTTTGAATAACATGTCACCATACGTGCGTACGTACGGCTTACCGTCTCCACGTCGTGGTGTAATTGTTATTCAATATAATATTATTTGGATGGGTATAATAATGATGTTTAACTCATGTAAATAATAAATATAACATGTTAATTATTCAGTATATATGATATACCATCCATTTATATATTATCTTAATATCAAAAGAATGATATTGTCACTCGTGCGTACGTACGGACTACCGTCTCCACGAATGCGATGAGATTCATTCCCCATCGTATCCATTCAAGTATAATTATCATTTGATGATTTAAAAAATGTTGTTTAAGGACTTGATATCATTCTGGATATGAATAATATACAACCTATCCTTTACAAACATGTCTTACGTAACAAAACATATAAAAGAAAACAAGTAAGTTAACACCCGAAACAATGATAATACTAAGATATTATTATCAAATCAATATTAAAAGATCATATATGATATCATATTAATATATATGATTCTTGAATAATTTAATAACATGTATTTCACAATTATACAGGAGGTTAAACTACCCCAACCAAGGAAAAGTACAAGGTAAGGGGTTTTCATCTCACTTCTTATTCCCGTGAGATTCATGCCATATTGCCACCATCACCTTTTGTGTGGTGTATGTACTGCCCATAATTATATTCGTTGTGTAATACACTCTAATTTATGTGTATTTACATATTCATTGTATGATACCTCTTTCATGGGTTGTATGTTTCATAAGTTACCAAATTGGTAAGGGTTATTTTCGCAATCTCTTCATTATCTGAGGTTGTTTATACGTAATTATCTACTGGGATTTCATTATCATCCACATCCATGTTTCTTCGAAATGTATTTCAAAACATTTTTACTATTTACAAAGAATATTATTTAAAGTCATTTATACCCTTATGGGTTTATAAAGGAATCTTTCCGTCGTTTTCCAAATAGGGTGCTTTTTAACCTTTTCGACAGAATTAAGGTAAGAATGTTTTTTTAACTTATACGGCGGGTGCAGCTATTTACCGCCGTTATAAAATCGTCAAATCTTCACTTACAATATTATAAGAATATTTTCAAAGACAATGTTTTATTTTATAATTATGTGACTTTTAAATGATTTCAAAATGAATATTTTAAGAATTTCGAAAAGGTACTCTTTATCAAAATCAGAATTTTAAATGTTTTAAAGATTTATCTTTCTAAATATTTTTAATAAATGTCTATGTATTCAAAATGGTTTTTAAGGATTTATTTATATGGACATGAATGTTTTTAAAATGTTAATTCCTTTCAAAAGTTTCGAAGTGGTATGGGACACTTTGATTAAAAAATATCTTTTAATTACTTCCTTTATAAATGTGTGACTTTTAAATGATTTAAAAAAAAGGAGATATTTCTCTCAAATAGTTTTGATTTCATCTATGTAAACATCCTTTGATGGATTTTATGATTATATGAAGTTGATTTATTGTGATACAAAACTTCTATATTGTATTGAAGGTTTTGTGATATGTTTGACTGTGGATGTGCTATTTTTTATACCATTCATAGTTTATGGTGAAAGTATTGACATTTCGTAAGCTAGTTTTAATACGAATGTTTATGTTATGTTTAAACCTTTTCATATGGGAATGCATTGGACTTAATATGTGACGGGTGGAGCCCGCTATAGCTCCTCGATGCATCGGTAGGTCTCATGAGACAAACTAGTGTCTTGGCACAAGGCCTTGGCAAAATCTTATTTGTAGTCTTGGCACGAGGCCTTGGCTATGTGGTTATGATAGTATGGCATTATGCATTCCAACATTATGAAAGTGGTTATTGATATTGCATGCGATTATTCGATTAGTATAATATCCATGTGAACAAGTAAATGGCATTATTTAATTTTACTTTTGCATACTATGTTGAAGTTCAAGTTTAAAAGGCTTTTGTTTTAGTTATAAATAACCTTAAATGTTTATTCTTATTTATGAAAGTTTCCAGTATATTGTTATCCTTACTGGGAATTTGAGATCACCCCTTTTCTATGTTTTGTTTTTCCCCGGAAGTGAAGAAGTAAATTAGGAATGACCTGCAGGGATATTATGTGGGGATATGAGTGTGGTTTATGGAGACAATATTTTGTCGTAGTAGTTTTTCATTTTATGATTTAATGTAAGACTTATGAATATATACAGTGTTTCCAAGGCTACTAAACCAATCGGTCTTTCGAGATTTGATGTTTCTTGTGATCATGCCAATGTTATGTAATAATGCACCGACTCTGGGTAACTGGGGTCGGGGCGTTACAGTTGGTATCAGAGGAAGTTTAGTACAAACCTTGGAAGCTAGATTTAGATAGACTCTGATTAGAGCACGTATACCTAAGATGAACTTTGAGGATTAGTATAGAAGAACTTCCTTGAATTTTGGTATTGTAGAGATTTTGTGAGTTTTTCGAGAAATACATCCCTGTCTGGATACGAGCAGGTAGAGGTGGCTCTGGCACAGATGTACCTAGGGGTAAAACCCGAAAACACCGCTTTGAGCTAGACTCGAACGGGAACTGGTGCACGACAACGGGCCTTGCTGCACTCTTGGTTACGACACTTCCAGGGGATATGCTTAGGATAACTCTCATTTTCCTTACAAATCATTATGAAGGGTTTATGAGTATATAATTTCTCAAAGGAGACATTTTTATGATTATGGATTATATCCATAAACTATTTAATTTATGTTATGTGTTTTACAAGTTTGGGATTAGGTATTGTTATTCATAAACTAATCTAATGCATGCCATTGTTTAGAAATGGTGCCCAGTAGAAGGAATGAGAACTCCAAAAATGCACATGATCCAAAGAGAAGGAAGGATCATATCTTTCATAGTCTTAAGCTAGAATTTATAAGAGAAATAGTCTCCCATGTATTATCATTATATGAAGAAATAATATCATGTGTTGATAAGATAATTAAAGAGTTTACTGAGTCCTATGGCTTTGAAGGGAAGCAAGAGAAGAAAAGAATGGAAGAGAGAAAGATGGATAAAGGGAAGAGGGAAAAGAAGAATTTTCCCATATGTGGTAACTGTGGAATGAAACACCCTGGAACTTGCCTGAAAGGAATGGGAGTTTTTTATAAGTGTGGAGGAAAAGGGCACAAAGTACGTGACTGCAAGGGTATGAAAATGGTTTTAAATGTACAATGCTTCATTTGCAAGGAGTTTGGACACTACGCAAACCTATGTCCTTGTCATCAAACTATGCCGCAAATGATGCTATTGGATAATAATCAAGTTATGATACTACCACAGATGAAGAGGAATGATTAGAGTTCTTATGTTGATTATGTCAATTGAGTTTTGTATCAATAATGTACTTGTTATAATAATTATGGAGTATATAAGGATTGTACTGCAGTACTATTTCATTAAGGACTTGAGATTGTGTGGAACAAAGAAAAGTGACTAAATAGCAGAATAAATTTTTGGAAAATATATGGCTGAGAGAATGATAAACCATAATATAGTTTTGATACCGAGGTAGTGATTTTCGAATAATACATGATTATTTTGGAAAAATTATATTGGATATTCTTGAATACCTTGGAACTGATTAATGATTTGTATATTCCATCATTGTTGGGGTTTAAATTTTTTTTGGATTGATGAAGTATATCCACCATTCTATATGGAATAAATGAGAATGAATGTAATCAATAAGGAATATGGTAATTCAGGATGTTTCAGTGTATTAAAAGAATACATGATGAAGGTATTCATATGCTATTACGGGGTAAAAAGGATCTACATTATGTTTACCTTCTTTATAAATGTTGGACTGTGAGTTTGGACAGAAGTATTTTTGATAATTCTAGTTTGGATTATTTTGGATTGCCATAAAAGGACAACCCGGAGGTCGGGCGGCAACCCGTCGCGTTCGGAAAGGCTGCGAGACTTGAACCCGCAACCAAAGGGCGACAAGGGTGTATCACCTACCACTGGCCCACGAGATGTCCTGGATTAAATAATATAGTTTTTTTAAAAGATCTGGTAGATGAATTATAAATTCATTTATTTTGGAACCCTGTACGAATAGTATAAATAGAAAAAAAATTACATTCTATTATCTTTTAGAGTGAAATATGAGTTTGTGGTAGAAATTTATTAATGGATAAAAATTTAATTATAAAGTAAGTATATCTCCTTATGATCTTAGCCAATCTCATAAATAAATTCCTCAACATTAATAAAAGGAACTTAGAACAAAAATGTTGTCCTAGATGGTACCTTAAACCATCAGTAATTTATGGCTTTGGGATTTTTGGCCTTTTCATAGCCATGTTCTCTACCACTCTCCATCAGATAATTGATGGCTAGATTTCTCTTCCATATCCATATTTTCCTACATGGAACCCTAGTATGTGTTATTTTCGGTAATCTTCATACTTTCCACTCTTTGTTTTAAATAGAGGCCTCATTAATTCATTTTTCGATGTGGGATTTCAACTAAGATATTTTGAAACATCAAAAATGTGTTATCCCAATACCCTATGTGTTGTTGAACCGATGGTATTTCAAATCATCATAGATTGATGAGTTTAAGGACCTCAATTTTATACTTGTTTGTGATTTATGACCTCAATCACTACCTATAAATATTTAAGTTTTTCCTCCAATTATATGTCTCTAATTTCCACCAATGTTCTCCTAATCGAGATCATAATTTGGTGGTGACCCTTTCATTTCTCTTTTCCTCATATTAAGACTAAATTTTAGTAACCCAATTTCCGATGTGGGTTTTCCCACAAATATATTTTCTATTTTCAACCTTTTATTTTCGAAGAACAATTTAAAATTGCGAGGACGCAATTTATTGAAGGAGGGGAGAATGTAACACCCCAAGATTTCATAGTGTGTTATTTCTTCAAAATAATTCAATAACTTCCACTACACGAAACACCGAGTTCAATCACACCATGACTTACAAAAAAAGCCATTCAAAAGAGGTTATGAATAGTATTATCTAGATTTTAAACTTTATATAATCCTTATAATTTTAGAATCCATATTATGAGTTTCTTAGATATAATGCAAGAACAAATTCATTTTCAGTATTGCACTTTTATCAACTTTTAATAGTGAACCCTTTTTAAATACAATATTTTAAACTTTTTGACTAAATGGGGACATCAAAAAATTTAACATGAAACATCTCAAGCTTCCACGGTACGCTTTCCTTTGAATAATACAGTAGCGTGTGTTGTACGCAACTTCGAGTTTTAACACACACCACAACCGATCAAACTAGCCGTTATGAATAGTAATACCAAATTTTTAAAATTATATATATTTTATATTTCAAAATTGACTTCATTTTTGGATTCGTAGTGTCGAATTTACCCAAAGGTGAAATTTTGGTACTTTTCGGATAACTTTCATATTTTGATGAATAGTGAAAATTACTAAATTTTAATTAAAAACAACTTTTTTAATCAAAATAATTAATAGTGATAAATTATGAATTTGAGTGTTTTTAAAGTATATTTAGAATATATTTTTACCATTTAATATAATGTTGGTCATTGGACATAATTTTACAATTAAACTGAACATAAACAAGTGTCAATCTTTTGATAGTTATTATCTCTTAAAAACACGCTTTTTGTTTTGACAGCAGGAATTAATTTTAAATTAATTTCTGCCACTTCTGTGTTTTGAATTTAGAAAAATGGATTCCATATTTGGAATCAGGATTTCCAAATTTTGTAAATAGGTAACTTTTATTTTTAGACATTTTGAATAATTACTGTGGTAAATATTTTATTTACCATGGTTAAGGGTAAATCTTGTAAATAAGGGTTAAAAAATAATAATATAATAATACTAAATTACCCTAAAACGTGTCCTATACTTATTGGTTGATACATGTTCGACCATAGGAATCTTTGGGTTGATTTGGGGACCCCATGGCGCCACTTGTAGGTGATAGGGACACTTTATTTTAATTAAGTTAAAATGAATACAAAAATGACACAAGCATATATCTTTTAGAAAAACAATTTTTACATAGGGTTATATATGTTGGATTTTAGATTATAAATATTAATTAGAAAGACAAAACTATTTCCTACATAATTATATTTTATTTATAATTTTTAGACATTAAATAATTTAATTTAGTTATGACACAATGATGATGAATTAATTACTATAATAGTGAAAAATTAAAATAATTGATATTATAAATACCCAAATAAATATAATATTAAACTTTTAATGAATTAAACTAATTTTATAGTATAATATGATGAATTATTATTGATTTAATTGAATTTTTTCTAAGTAATCAATCTGTTATGAGTTTCAAAAAAATCAACTATTGAATAGTGTCAAAATTGACATAAAAGAGTTCTTAAAATAAATATTATATTATTAATTGATATTAAATTCATAAAAATCATAGGTTCGGCCAAGAGACTTATAACATGATAAGTTCATCATTAATGGACCACTTGGGGGTCGCTTGGATGTATATAGTATGTTTATTAACCATATTATATAAAAATACAAAGAGACATTGTAAAAGTGAAACTACTTAACTTAGAGTTAATACTTAAAGATAAGGTTAATATAAGAACCCCAACCTGTATAAATTATATTGGTTGAGTTTTTTTAGACCCATACCCACCTTAACCTATGAATAGTCAACTTTGGAGCCATTGTAAACCGATTATGAATTTATTATAAACTAATATCTCTAGCTTTTCCAATGGTGCCCCTCACCCCTCTTATAAAAGGGCACTCATCCTTCTCATTTATTCACACCTTCAAAGACTTTTGGTTCGGCCAAAATCTTCCCAAATACTATCCCAACTTTCCTCACTACAACCTAGAGTCCTTAGTTTGATCAGAAATCCAACCTAAGGAGCCATTTTGATCAAATCAAAAGGAAGAACCCGAAGAAGAGGTAATGATTTCACCACCCTTTTCCAAGTTCATTTCTTCTTCCACTTATTCTTCCTTTGTTGTTACCATTCTAAAATAATATATCCAGTATCATATATATACTGTGATGTTATTATAAATATGGTACAACCATATTCAGTATTCTATCCACCCTTTGAATAACATGTCACCATACGTGCGTACGTACAGCTTACCGTCTCCACGTCGTGGTGTAATTGTTATTCAATATAATATTATTTGGATGGGTATAATAATGATGTGTAACTCATTTAAATAATAAATATAGCATGTTAATTATTCAGTATATATGATATACCATCCATTTATATATTATTTTAATATCAAAAGAATGATATTGTCGCTCGTGCGTACGTACGGACTACCGTCTCCACGAATGCGATGAGATTCATTCTCCATCGTATCCATTCAAGTATAATTATCATTTGATGATTTAAAAAATGATGTTTAAGGACTTGATATCATTCTGGATATGAATAATATACAACCTATCCTTTACAAACATGTCTTACGTAACAAAACATATAAAAGAAAACAAGTAAGTTAACACCCGAAACAATGATAATACTAAGATATTATTATCAAATCAATATTAAAAGATCATATATGATATCATATTAATATATATGATTCTTGAATAATTTAATAACATGTATTTCACCATTATACAGGAGGTTAAACTACCCCAACCAAGGAAAAGTACAATGTAAGGGGTTTTCATCTCACTCCTTATTCCCGTGAGATTCATGCCATATTGCCACCATCACCTTTTGTGTGGTGTATGTACTGCCCATAATTATATTCGTTGTGTAATACACTCTAATTTATGTGTATTTACATATTCATTGTATGATACCTCTTTCATGGGTTGTATGTTTCATAAGTTACCAAATTGGTAAGGGTTATTTTCGCAATCTCTTCATTATCTGAGGTTGTTTATACGTAATTATCTACTAGGATTTCTTTATCATCCACATCCATGTTTCTTCGAAATGTATTTCAAAACATTTTTACTATTTACAAAGAATATGAGTTAAAGTCATTTATACCCTTATGGGTTTATAAAGGAATCTTTCCGTCGTTTTCCAAATAGGGTTCTTTTTAACCTTTTCGACAGAATTAAGGTAAGAATGTTTTTTTAACTTATACGGCGGGTACGGCTATTTACCGCCGTTATGAAATCGTCAAATCTTCACTTACAAGATTATAAGAATATTTTCAAAGACAATGTTTTATTTTATAAAAATGTGACTTTTAAATGATTTCAAAATGAATATTTTAAGAATTTCGGAAAGGTACTCTTTATCAAAATCATAATTTTAAATGTTTTAAAGATTTATCTTTCTAAATCTTTTTAATAAATGTCCATGTCTTCAAAATGGTTTTTAAGGATTTATTTATATGGACATGAATGTTTTTAAAATGTTAATTCCTTTCAAAAGTTTCGAAGTGTTATGGGACACTTTGATTCAAAAATCTCTTTTAATTACTTCCTTTATAAATGTGTGACTTTTAAATGATTTAAAAAAAAGGAGATATTTCTCTCAAATAGTTTTGATTTCATCTATGTCAACATCCTTTGATGGATTTTATGATTATATGAAGTTGATTTATTGTGATACAAAACTTCTATATTGTATTGAAGGTTTTGTGATATGTTTGACTGTGGATGTGCTATTTTTTATACCATTCTTAGTTTATGGTGAAAGTATTGACATTTCGTATGCTAGTTTTAATACGAATGTTTATGTTATGTTTAAAACTTTTCATATGGGAATGAATTGGACTTAATATGTGACGGGTGGAGCCCGCTATAGCTCCTCAATGCATCGGTAGGTCTCATGAGACAAACTAGTGTCTTGGCACAAGGCCTTGGAAAAATCTTATTTGTAGTCTTGGCACGAGGCCTTGGCTATGTGGTTATGATAGTCTGGCATTATGCATTCCAACATTATGAAAGTGGTTATTGATATTGCATGTGATTATTCGATTAGTAGAATATCCATGTGAAAAAGTAAATGGCATTATTTCATTTTACTTTTGCATACTATGTTGAAGTTCAAGTTTAAAAGGCTTTTGTTTTAGTTATACATAGCCTTAAATGTTTATTCTTATTTATGAAAGTTTCCGGTATATTGTTATCCTTACTGGGCATTTGAGCTCACCCTTTTTCTATGTTTTGTTTTTCCCAGGAAGTGAAGAAGTAAATTATGAATGACCTGCAGGGATATTATGTGGGGATATGAGTGTGGTTTATGGAGACAATATTTTGTTGTAGTAGTTTTTCATTTTATGATGTAATGTAAGACTTATGAATATATCCAGTGTTTCCAAGGCTACTAAACCAATCGGTCTTTCGAGATTTGATCTTTCTTGTGATCATGCCAATGTTATGTAATAATGCACCGACTCTGGGTAACTAGGGCCAGGGTGTTACAATATATATCAAAAGGGGTGAGCTAAATGCCCAGTAAGAGGATAGATAAGAACAATATATCATGGGGTGAGCATAATCATGACATAGGAAGAAGATCTTGAACATGAGAGGAGCATAAACAACAAACTTGAAATGTGGCAAAGCATAAAAATGAAACATCATGTCTTAGTGGTTAACTACCACACATACTTGTGAACAAAGCTAGAATCATGTTCCCGCATCATTTCACATTTACTCATGAGATTCATCACTTTACCCAATGCATTGGAGCGCTATATAATTCCGGGCGCACCCGTCACATTTAAACATTCATATTGCGCTATATAATTCCGGTCGCACCCGTCACATCATAACATTATCATTATCATGCTTTCCACATAGAACACATATCAAACATGTACATAAATAACCCATGTAAAGGAATGGGTTTCATCTCATAATAACACATTTATAAGCTTTGGGTTCCCAAAAGAAAGAGGGAACAACATAGTTGATATAAGAACCATCAAACTTGAATGAGAGGTAAAAGGTGAGATCTTGAAAGAAGAGTTCTTTTTGAAAACATTTTGATGGACATAAAAACCAGTGAAAAACATGTATATACCAGAAATGTAATGTAAATGATGAACAAAATACCTTTGAGGAGTAACCATATCAAAAATGGAGTGAAAGAGGGAGAACCTGAAGGAAGAAAACTGGGTTCGAGATTTCCCCTTACCTTGTACTCGAATGCCTCCTTCTCTTTAATGTCTAGTATAATGACATTATATTAATTAATTAGAAATTCCAGAACCTTTTATACATTAATATGGTTCATTCTGGTTTCATTATTTCATATTATGTTCCTTTGGATGACTTATAGAGTTTAAAAACATTGATCGGGGATGTTCGTTTTCATGGTTCTCTTGAGCGGTCCACTTGTATTCTTAATTTGATATTTGGGTAGATCATGGGTAAACATACAGAACTGATATTACATGTAATTAATGATATTACATAAGCATTAATGATTTTATAATGAGTTATATTATATCCATGTGGCCGAATCATTAGATAAGAATTAAATGAATATTATTTGGGCTAATTTGAGCGGTTTTTGGATCACAACCAACTCATTTTAACTTTTCACTTAGTAGTATGGCCATAGGTTATTTACAGAAATTAAAATAGAACATAATACATATAAGACATTATATTTAAACCATAAAAATGGTTTCATGACCAGATTTAAGGTATAAATGGAAGAAGAGAGCAAGTTGTTTTTGAAGGTGATAAATTATCACCACATGAACAACGTTCTCTTTAATAAAATAAAAGGAAGAGGGAAGGGGTCTGGGGTGATATAATATACCATTAGAATCATGAGATTACATTATATGTATAATACTGGAGTTACAAAACAATTTGGATGAAGATAGGTAGGGAGAGATCAAGAAAGGAACTTGAACTTGAAAGGAAATTAAAGGAGAAGAGGGAGAGAAATTACCTTTAGAATCCTCCTCTTAAGAATCTCCTTAAAGGCCTAATCATGGTCTTTTCATGAGACCAGAAGCTCTTGGACGTGGGGGAGGGGCTAGGGAAGGTGTTGGGGCAGAGTTTAGAGAAGTATTGGAGCTTGATAGGTGTGAGGAAAAGAGGGAGTGAAGGGTGACTTTTATAGTGGAGGGAGATGGGTTTCCTTAATATAAAATTGATTAGTTTATTAATTTCACCTAAGACAAGGAATAGTGAGCCTTGGATGACTAATAATAGTTAATAAGACTTTTGAATTCGGGATTTGGGTTCTTACATCACTTGTGATGTCAGGAATAGTGGGTTTTAATTAAAATGTATTTATATGATAAATTAATGTATTCTACTATTCATCAAAAATTCAAGTATCTCGGAAAAATCCCAAAATTTTACCCCAACCATTTTTCAATGTGTAGAATCCAAAAATGAAGTCCATTTTTCAAAAATAATTTTCTAAATATTATTAATTTAATATTTAATTAAAATCGAAATTTACTTAAAAAAATAGCTTTTAATATTAAAACTGATTTTGCAATTCTTTCATAAATTACTTAGGGTCTTATAAAATTATCTAAAAACTATTAGAAATTGATTCAATAATTTATGAATATATTTAAGGAAAATAAGTATTCTTTTAAATTAATTAATTAATTATAATTAATTATTTATGACTTATAAAATACCAAAAATGTTTACTAAGGTCAAATTGTCACTTTCTAAGATGTCTAAATTTTATTTTATTATTCATAGGTAATTTTACTCTTATATACAATTTATAAGGGTCATATTACTATTCATAAGGGTAGGTTACTATTCACCAAAAATTATTTTTGTTTCATTGGACTCCAAAAACTATCTTGAACACAACCGTGAATGTTGGATTTTTTAAAATTCCAAACATAGGGGTGACAAAATTATGTTTAAAGGTCACTTATCACTTAGTAGTTCATTATTTTGTGTTTTTATGACATAGATATAAGAAGGGAATTTTCCATTGAAAACTTTGGGTCATTACATTCTTACCCCCTTAAGAAATTTTGCCCCTAAAATTTCACTTTACACAAACAGGTGAGGGTACTTCTCCTTCATTGCCTCCTCCGGTTCCCAAGTTGCTTCCTCAAACTTTTGGTTCCTCCAAAAAACTTTGACAAGGCGGGTTGTCTTGTTGCGTAGAGCCTTATCACTTCGATCCAGAATTTTTACCGGCTGCTCCTCATAGGAGAGGTCATCTTCCAGTTGTACCCCCTCTGAGTTTAGTACATGTGAGGGGTCTAAAATGTACTTCCTCAGTAGTGATACGTGAAACACATCATGAACTTGAGCCATATTCAGTGGAAGTGCCAGGCGATAGGCCACAACTCCTATACGATTAAGGATCTCAAAGGGGCCAATGTACCTTGGGCTTAGCTTCCATTTCTTCCCGAATCGCATGACTCTCTTCCATGGAGATATTCGAAGGAAGACTTTATCTCCGTCGTCGAACTCCAAGTCCCTTCGACGATTGTCAGCATAGCTCTTTTGCCGACTTTGAGCAACTTTGATGTGTTTCTGGATGCCTTGAACCATCTCTGTCATCTCTTGAACAAGATCGGGACCAAGTAGCTTTCGTTCTCCATCTTCATCCCAACAGGTTGGAGTTCTACGTCGCTTCCCATAAAGAGCTTCATACGGAGCCATCTGAATACTCGAGTGGAAGCTATTGTTGTATGAGAACTCAACCAATGGGAGATGCTGATCCCAACCACCATTGAATTCAATAGAGCATGATCTTAGCATATCGTCAAGTGTCTGAATAGTCCTTTCAGACTGGCCATCAGTTTGGGGGTGATAGGCCGTACTGAAATTTAATTCAGTACTCAAAGCATGTTGAAGGCTCCTCCAGAATTTAGAAGTGAACCTTGGATCACGGTCAGAGACAATTGAGAGCGGAACACCGTGCAATGTCACTACTTCCTTCACATATATCCTTGCAAGTTGTTGAAGTGAGAGGTCTTCCCGAATAGCGATAAAATGGGCAGTCTTGGTGAGTCGGTCAACCACAACCCATATTGCATTATTTCCTCTTGACGTTTTCAGGATACCCATGACAAAGTCCATAGTAACATTTTCCCATTTCCACATGGGTATAGGCAATGGTAGCATCACACCTTTTGACTTTTGCCGCTCAGCTTTAACTTGCTGACATACCAAGCACCTTGATATATATTCCGCAATCTCCTTCTTCATGTTATCCAACCAAAAGTGTTCTCGGAGATCAAGATACATCTTGGTACTTCCAGGATGAATAGAGAAAGTTGAGCTATGTGCATTATCCAATAACTCATTCTTTATTCCGGGTGATGAAGGCACACAAAGCCGCGTTCTAAACCGAATCACACCATCATCGTCGATATGGAACTCTTACAGCTTCCCTTCTTTTACTACATTTACCCTCTTTTGTATCTCCACATCATTCCTTTGTGCTTCCTTAATATTTTGTTGGATGGATGGTTGTGCAATCATTTGGGAAAGGTAGGATGTATCCCCTTCCCTTTCGATTCCCAAATCCATCCTTTGCATATCCAAGAAGATATGGTCTTTCTCAATCCTCAACATGGATAGAGTAGCTGGTTCTTTCCTGCTTAGAGCATCAGCTACCTTGTTCGCCTTTCCAGGATGATAGTGAATAGAGCAATCGTAATCCTTGATTAGCTCTAACCATCTCCTTTGATGCATGTTGAGCTCATTTTGTGTGAATATATACTTTAGGCTCTTGTGGTCGGTGTATATGTCACACTTCTCACCATAAAGGTAGTGCCGCCAGATTTTCAAGGCAAAAATCACAGATGCCAGCTCTAGATCATGCGTCGGGTAGTTCTGCTCATGGATCTTCAACTGTCGTGAGTCATAGGCTATCACATTATCATTTTGCATGAGTACACAACACAAGACTTTCTTTGAAGCATCACTGTATATCACAAAACGTTCTCCACTTTTTGGTAGTGTGAGTACATGTGCAGTGATCAGACTTCTCTTTAGGTCCTTGAAGCTTCCCTCACATTCTTCTATCCATACATACTTTACCCCTTTCCTTGTTAACTTAGTTAGTGGGCTTGACAATCGTGAGAAGTTTCTCACTAAACGTCGGTAGTACCCAGATAATCCAAGAAAACTACGGATTTCTGTGACACTAGAGGGACCAGGCCATTCTTCAATCGCCTTTGTCTTTGAAGGGTCCACAGAAATTCCCTCGCTTGTGATCACAGGTCCCAAGAACATGACTTGATTCATCCAAAAGTCACACTTGCTGAACTTGGCGTACAACTTCTCCTTTCTCAATGTCTCCAACACAAGTCTTAGATGTTCTTCATGTTCCTCTTTTCTCTTGGAGTAGATGTGAATATCATCTATAAACACTACCACAAATTTGTCGAGGTAATGTCTAAAGACTCTATTCATCAAATCCATGAAGATTGCTGGGGCATTAGTAAGTCCGAAGGGCATCGCCAAAAACTCATAGTGCCCATACCTTGTACGGAAGGCAGTCTTCTGAATATCTTCCTTATTCACCTTTACTTGATGATATCCAGAACGAAGATCCACCTTTGAGATGCATTGAGCTCCTCTTAACTGGTCGAAAAAGTCATCAATCCTTGGGAGAGGATATTTGTTCTTTATGGTGATCTTGTTGAGTTCCCGATAATCGATACGCAGCTGCATGGTACCATCCTTTTTCTTCACAAAGATCACTGGCGCACCCCAAGGTGATGCACTAGGGCGTATGAACCCTTTTTCCAGATGCTCTTGCAGCTGCTTCTTTAACTCCTCCAGTTCGATAGGAGCCATCCTATAGGGGCACTTCGAGATAAGAGTAGCTTCGGGTATGAGTTCAATTGAGAACTCTACCTCACGATCTGGGGGAATTCTGGGTAACTCTTCGGGAAATACATCGTCGTATTCCCTTACGATGTGCATTTCCTCAAGGTTGGAACTTTCCATTGACTCAAAAATTTGGGCAAGGTATGCATCTTCATAGGGAATCATCACCCACACCATTGAAGGATTTTTCAAAGTATATTCATGATCTTCCTTGCATTTGTAGAGGAGCATGGGATGGTTCGGAATATGAAAATATATTTCCTTTTCCTGACAGTTGATATGTGCTCTATATAACAAGAGCCAATCCATTCCCATTATAGCATCGAATTCCACCAAGGGAAATATTACGAGATTTGCCGGAAGAATCTTCCCACATACGTGAACAAGAGAAGAATCAAACACTTGGGTTTCAATGATTGCACCACTTGGTGTTTTTACAGATATCTCTACTTCAAGGTTTCGGGGCTTCGATTCTATAGTTCAAGCAAACTTTCAAGAAATAAAAGAATGCGTATAACCAGAATCAAACAAGACTTTTGCCATTATTGAGTGAATAGGAAGTGTACCTTGTACGAATTCATTATCATGTTCCACCTCCGCGGTAGTGATGGCATAAGCCTTCCCTTGTTCCTTTGGCTTTGGTGGTTGTTGGCGCTGATTACCCTCGAGAGCTTGAGGTTTAGTGCACTGGTTTGAATAGTGCCCTAGCTCCTTACAGTTGTAGCATTGAACCACGAGTGGTTATCTCCATTAATCGGCTATATTATCCTTCCTTTTCATGTCTCTTAGACACTCGTGAGCAAGTTGTCCTTTCCCACACATGAAGAATTTACCCGTCCCTTTGAGGCAGTTCCCATTGTGAAAATTCCCACATTTTTGGCATGTGGGTCGTTCTGTTTTCTTCCCATATTTATCACTAGATCCACCAGCTTGAAACTCCATCTTTCTGTTCTTATCACCATAGCCATGGGACTATTCTCCAGACTCCAACTCCACTTTGAGAGCACACTGAACAACTTCTTCATAACTCCCAAAGTATCTAATTTCAATAGCCTTTCGAAGTTGTGGTTTTAATCCACTAAAGAATCTATCAATTTTGCTATCATTTTTGATAACAAAACCCTAAGAATACCTTGTGAGCCTTGTGAAATTTTCTTCATAGGTTGTGACAGATTCTCCATCTTTTTGCTTGAGCTCTATGAATTCTATATCCATCTTCATGCGAAGAGTTCATGGGAAGTACTTATTAAGAAACATTATCTTAATATCTTCCCATTCCATATCTTCAATTTCTTCCCTTGGCTTGGTGTTTTTAATCAAAGCCCACCATTGATCAACTTCTCCATCTAGAAGATAAACGGCTAGAGTCACCTTCTCTGTCTCGGAACAGTGAAGAACAGAAAGGTTCTTCTCCATGGAGTTGACCCACTGTTCCGCAACTAGTGGATCAGAAGATCGATAAAACGTCGGTGGTCGTTGCCGCATAAAACATTCGATAGCTAGCTGCTCCCTCTTTTGTGAAGGAGGAAATTCCCCATTATTATGGTCATTATTCATAACCCGAGATAATTGGGTAAGAATCGCCATGAACTTTTGAACTCCACCTCCAAAATCATTGGGGATGTCGTTTGGGCAATCACTGCATTGGCCTTTGCAAGAGTTGTTGGCCCGATTCCTCCTGGTTCCCACCATTTGCTAAAATAGAAAATGATAGAACAAAACATAAGTAAACAAGTCATGAATAACTTATTCATTTAAACAATTATACCAAAATCATAACATATGGGATCTGTAGGTAAATATCCTTGTGTGCATATTTGTACTTAGTCTCATGCTAGAGGTTTTCTTTAGGGTTCACTAATCCTAATTCCCAAATTAACTAAACCATTCCTTTGATACCAACTATAGAGAACCGAACTTTTCTTACATTACTATTACATTATTTCAAAGACAAAAAACATAATAGTATTACACATGGAGGATCCAGAGGTTTAGTATCTTGGGAAAACTAGGACTACACATAACAAGTACAACATCAAGCAAAAAAATTCATTTAATCTCTTCTTCTATAGCTTCTTAGTAGAACTTGTCCTCTCCTTAGTACATGTAGCCACTTGAGGATATACATCAAAAGGGGTGAGCTAAATGACCAGTAAGAGGATTGATAAGAACAATATAGAATGGGGTGAGCATAATCATGACATAGGAAGAAGATCTTGAACATGGGAGGAGCATAAACAATAAACCTGAAATGTGGCAAAGCATAAAAATGAAACATCATGTCTTAGTGGTTAACCACCACACATACTTGTGAACAAATCTAGCATCATGTTCACACATCATTTCACATTTACTCATGAGATTGATCACTTTTTCCAATTCATTGGAGAGCTATATAATTCCGGGCGCACCCGTCACATTTAAACATTCATATTGCGCTATATAATTCCGGGCGCACCCGTCACATCATAACATTATCATTATCATTCTTGCTACATAGAACACATATCAAACATGTAAATAAATAACCCATGGAAAGGAATGGGTTTCATCTCATAATAACACATTCATAAGCTTTGGGTTCCCAAAAGAAAGAGGGAACAACATAGTTTATATAAGAACCATCAACCTTGAACGAGAGGAAAAAGGTGAGATCTTGAAAGAAGAGTTCTTTTGGAAAACATTTTGATGGACATAAAAACCAGTGAAAAACATTTATATCCCTGAAAATTAAAAGAAATTATGAACAAAAGACCTTTGAGGAGTAACCATATCAAAAATTTAGTGAAAGAGGGAGAACCCAAAGGAAAAAAATTGGGTTCGAGATTTCCCCTTACCATGTACTCGAATGCCTCCTTCTCTTTAATGTCCTGTATAATGACATTATATTCATTAATTAGAAATTCCAGAACCTTTTATACACTAATAGGGTTCATTATGGTTTCATTATTTCATATTATGTTCCTTTGGATGACTTATAGAGTTTAAAAACATTGATCGGGGATGTTCATTTTCATGGTTCTCTTGAGCGGTCCACTTGTATTATTAATTAGATGTTTGGGTAGATCATGGGTAAACATACAGAACTGATATTACATGTAATTAATGATATTAAAGAAGCTTTAATTATTTTATAATGAGTTATATTAGATTAATGTGGCCGAATCATTAGATAAGAATTAAATGAAGATTATTTGGGCTAATTTGAGCGGTTTTTGGATCACAACCAACTCATTTTATCTTTTCACTTAGTAGTATGGCCATAGGTTATTTACAGAACATAAAATAGAACATAATACATATAACAAATTCTGGTTCAACCATAAAAATGGTTTCATGACCATATTGAAGGTATAAATGGAAGAAGAGAGCATGTTGTTTTTGAAGGTGATAAATTATCACCACATGAACAACGTTCTCTTTAATAAAATAAAAGGAAGAGGGAAGGGGTGTGGGGTGATATAATATACCATTAGAATAATGAGATTACATTATATTTATAAAACTGGAGTTAAAAAACAATTTGTATGAAGATAGGTAGGGAGAGATCAAGAAAGGAACTTGAACTTGAAAGAAAATTAAAGGAGAAGAGGGAGAGAAATTACCTTTAGAATCCTCCTCTTAAGAATCTCATTAAAGGCCTATGACTGGTCTTTTGATGAGACCAGAAGCTCTTGGACGTGGGGGAGGGGCTAGGGAAGGTGTTTGGGAAGAGTTTAGAGAAGTCTTGGAGCTTGAGAGGTGTGAGGAAAAGAGGGAGTGAAGGGTGGCTTTTATAGTGGAGGGGAGAGGAGTTTCCTTAATATAAAAATGATTAGTTTATTAATTTAACCTAAGACAAGGAATAGTGAGTCTTGGATGACTAAGAATAGTAGATAAGACTTCTGAATTCGGGATTTGGGTGCTTACATCACTTGTGATGTCAGGAATAGTGGGTTTTAATTAAAATGTATTTATATGATAAATTAATGTATTCTACTATTCATCAAAAATTCAAGTATCTCAGAAAAATCCCAAAATTTTACCCCAACCATTTTTTGACGTGTAGAATCCAAAAATGAAGTCCATTTTTCCAAAATAATTTTCTAAATATTATTAATTTAATATTTAATTAAAATCATAATTTACTTAAAAAAACAGCTTTTAAAATTAAAACTGATTTTGCAATTCTTTCAAAAATTACTTAGGGTCTTATAAAATTATCTAAAAACTATTAGACATTGATTCAATAATTTGTGAATATATTTCAGGAAAATAAGTATTCTATTAAATTAATTAATTAATTATAATTAATTATTTATGACTTATAAAATACCAAAAATGTTTACTAAGGTCAAATTGTCACTTTCTAAGATGTCTAAATTTTATTTAATTATTAATAGGTAATGTTTCTCTTATTTATTATTTATAAGGGTCATATTACTATTCATAAGGGTAGGTTACTATTCATAAGGGTAGGATACTATTCACCAAAAATTATTTTTGTTTCATTGGACTCCAGAAACTATCTTGAACAAAACCATGAATGTTGGATTTTTTAAAATTCCAAACATAGGGGAGACACAATTATTTTTAAAGGTCACTTATCACTTAGTAGTTCACTATTTTGTGTTTTTTTGACATATATATAAGAAGGGAATTTTCCATTGAAAAACTATGGGTCGTTACAAAAGTATTGACATTTTGTATGTTAGTTTTAATACGAATGTTTATGATATGTTTCAAACTTTTCGTATGAGGATTGTATTATACTTAGTAAGTAATGGCTGGAGTCCGCAATAGCTCCTCGGTGCATCGGTAGGTCTCATGAGACAATTAGATGTTGAATGGGATGAGGCCATTCCCAATTTTGATATTTGTTTTTTTTCCATGGCATTAATCATTTTTAGACATCTTGGTCGAGGCCTTAAAAAAGTTTTTAGAATATCCCGTATTATACATTACCTCATTATGATAATATTATGGATGGTTCATTTATTTTTTAACAAGTATAATACCCATGAATATTTTTTATTATGGAAGTAGTTACTCAACTCATATTCCTGTAATAAAGTGTTGAAGTTTATTATTTGTAAAGGCATGTGTTTTCAATTATTCACCATGCCTAATGTTTATTTTATCATCCATTGTATTGTTTACCCTTACTGAGCATTTTAGATCACCCCTTTCATATGTTCCATATTCCTAGAATATGAAGAAGTTAGTTATGAGTGACTTAGAGGCATAGTCTAGGAGGCTTGGATTTTTATAATGGAATAAATTAGTGTTGTATTTCTTTTCAAGTTATAATACTGAACATATGTATTTATCTTGTATACAATAATACTAAATTGATCTATCTTTTGGGACATGATTCGTTATATCATGAGAATTTTATGTAATAATTCATCGACTCGTGGTAACTGGGGTCGGGGCATTACATTTGGTATCCAAGGATGTTTAGTACAAACCTTGGATACTAGATTTTTATAAACTCTGAATAGAGAACATTACACTAATATAGACTTTGAGGATTAGAATAAAATAACTTCCAAGAATTTTTGAAATGTAGTGATTTTGTGTATGTTCCAAGAAATACATCCATGTCTGGAAACGAGTAGGTAGAGGTGGCTCTAGAACAGATGTACCTAGGCATGAAAACATTGACAAGGAGTTTCGGGATTGACCTGCGATATCCCGGTACATGAAAACAGGCCTTGCTTCAATCTTGGTTACGACACTCCAGTGGAATATGATTAGGATAATTCACATTTTCATTACAACCCATTAAGAATAATTTATGAGTATATACTTCCTTAGAGAAAACATTTTTATTATTATGAATTATATCCATACACTGTTCAATTTTTGTTATGTTTTTAACAAGATTGAAATTATGTATTATGATCTACTGTATGCCATTGTTTAGAAATGGCGCCTAATGGAAGGAATGAAAACTATATCAACACACATAATCCATGTAAGGACTACACTCATATTCAAGATAATTATAGTGGAGATAGTGATGCTACTGGTGCAGATCATCTTATTACCATACTGAGACAACTCATTCAGCTTATGAATACAAACCTTACCCGTATTGAGCACACTAATCCAAAATGTGGATGATCAATGTTATTCTGCCTCAGGAGGAAACAACCACACACATTCAATAAGTCTACAAATCTATTTGTAGCTAAGAAATGGATAGGTTCCTTAGAGAAAATATTTCATTCTTTGAGAGGTAGAAAAAGGGAAAAGATTGTCATGGAAGTTCATCACCTCAATGTAGATGCAGATTAATGGTGGTAATTAACTCAAAAAAAAGGAGGATAAAGAATTATCATGTATGGAATGGAGGGAGTTTAAAGATAATTCTTTAGAGAAATACTTTCCTCAGGACCATCGAGCAGATATGGAATGGCAATTTCTAAGACTGAGGAAACCAAAGGATGAGAATGTCGTAATGTATGAAGATAACTTTACAAGTATAGCTAGGTATTCTATAGATTATATTCATAAATCAAAAAGTATGATTGATCATTTCTTTGATGGGTTAAACCATTTCTCTATCGAGCAATAGTCTCAAAATCCTCCTCATCGTATGAAGATATAGTCTCATGTTCAATCAAGACAGAAAATGAATTCTCATAGTATTATGACTTTAAATAAAGGTAAGAGAACAAGATATCTACATTACACTCTATAAAAGGAAATAAGAAAACATGGAAGAAGGAAAGAGTTGAATTTCCACCCTGTGATAATTTTGGCAGGATGCACCCTGGTGCCTGTCTAATAAGAAATGGAGTAAGCTACAAATGTGGAATGAAATTCCATCTTACAGGTGATTGTAAGGGCAAGAAATTAGATAGCAATGTTCAATGCTACAATTTCAGGGAGATGGCAGATTATGCACATGAATATCCTAAGCACCAAGGAAACTTACCTCTGAAAAGGCCAAGGGAGTAAGTAAAAGATTATCTGATCACTTCTACTAAGGTTGAAGCTATGAATGATGTGGTGGTAGGTAATTTAATGGTTTCCTCAAATTTAAACAATGAATTATTTGAATCTTGGTTATCGCATTATTTCATATCTTCCTAGTTTGCAAGAAAATTACATTTTTTCAATTTGACTTAACAAGGGAGTTGTCAGTCGAAACTCCTAAGGGATGTATCATTGTAACACATTTTTTTAATCAGTTCCCTTTAGTGAATATAAATGTGATTTATCTGCTGAACTCATCATCATAAACATGATTGAATTTTATATAATCCTCTATATGTATTGGATTTAAGACTATGATGTGAAAATTTACTGTAAGAGGAAAGGGGTTACAATTTTCATTGATGATAAGGAGTACCTTATCCTAAGAGCAAAAACGTCACTATATAATTCTTATCTATATCCACAACCAGTAGCTCAACTAAATTAAATTATTAGGGGGGAAGAGAATTAAATAAATGTGGGTGAGGAATGGAATATTCAAATTGAGGATGTACTTATTGTGCAAGAATATGTTGAAGTGTTTCCAGAAAATTAAACTGGACATCCTCCAAAACGAGAAATTGAGTTTTCCATTAACTTAGTTCATCGTTCAAGGCCCATATCGAACACCCCTTATAGAATGGCCACTGTGAAATTAGTGGAAGTAAAGAAACAACTAGTGGAAGTGAGTAATAAGGAATTTATTCACCCTAGTGTTTCTCTATGGGGATCCATTGTCCTTTTTGTTATGATGAAAGATGGATATATGAGGTTGTGCATTGAATACAGGGAGATCAATGATAAAAATAAAAATAATAAGTATCCCCTACCTCGCATTGATGATTTATTCGATCAAATTCATGTAGCTCAATATTTTTCAAAGATTAACCATCGAGCTGGATATCATTAGTTTTGTGTGAAGAAGGAAGACATTCCGAATAGCATTTCGAACTAGGTATGGGCATTACGAGATTACAGTAATGCCTTTTGGATTGAATAATGCACCCTCTGTTTTCATGGATCTAATGAATAGAGTTTTCAATGAATATCATTATGAATTTTTAGTGGTATTTATTGATGTTATCTTGGTATACTAAAAAATCTATGAGGATCATGAAAATCACTTGTGCACTATTCTGAAAACCCTCAGAAGAAATAAATTATATGGGATGTGTAGCAAGTGTGAATTATGGATTCAATAGATTTGTTTTCATTGATATATTTTCTCTAAATATGGAACAACTGTTGATCTTTCAATGAACAAGGAAATCCAGGAATGGCCAGCACCAACAAGTATATCTGATGTACGCAATTTTATTGGTTTAGCTAGTTATTATTGACGTTTCGTCTAGAATTTTTCCCGGTTGGCTAACCCATTACCCAAGCTCACACGTAAAGGGTTTAATTTTTTTGGATAAAAGAGTGTGAAAAGAGTTTTGATGAATTTAAGAGATGACTAGTCAATGCTCTTATCTAGACTCTACCATCATGGAATTATGGGTTTGTGATTTATAGTGATGCTTAAATTAAAGGACATGGTTGCGTCCTTTTGTAGAATGATAGAGCAATTGCATATGCATTACAACAGCTAAATATTAATGACCAAATTATCATATTCATGATCTTGATTTAGCCACTGTAATATTTTCTTGTAAGATATGGATACACTATCTCTATGGTAAAAAATGTGAGATACATACTGATTGTTAGAGTTTGAAGAATATTTTCTCATAGAAATAATTCAACATGAGGCAAAGGGGATTTCTTGAACTACTAAAATATTATTATTTCACTATAAACTACCTCCTGGGTAAAGAAAATAAGGCAACCGATTATTTGAGTAGAAAATATCATGGAGTTCTGAATAATATGAGAGTTTAAAGGGATCCTATGTTCATGGATATAGTAAAGATGGATATGGGAATAATCATGGAAGTTGAAACATTTATACGTTTTCAAATTATTTCCAAACCATATTTACTAGAAAGGATAAAAAGTTCTCATACTGATGACGAGATGTTTCAAAAGAGAATTAAAACTATGAATGATGGGAGATTGATTGAATTAGTATATGTAGATGAAATTTTGAAATTTGGGAAGAGACATTGTGTTCCTGTTATACCTGATCTAAAAAGGGAATTTTTGGTTGATGCTCTTTGTTCCAATTTCTATATACACCCTGGTAGCACTAAGATGTATAAATATTTGAAAGAGCATTTTTGGTGGGACAACATGAAAAGGGAGATTGCTGATTATGTGTCAAGATGTATGGCTTTTAAACAAGTGTAATCTTGAAGACATCATACTCGAGATTCATGCAACCTCTTCCAATAATTTAGTGGAAATGGGATGATATTACGATGGACTTTGTCATGGGAATACAAAATACTCCTAGAAGGAATAACGCAATATTGGTCATTATTTATCGTCATACCAAGTCAGTTCATTTTCTTTGTATATGAGAATATTTACCACTTGAACAACTATTAAGACTATATATTAATAAAGTTATAAGACTTCATGGTGTGCCCCTATCGATTGTTTCTGATCGTGATCCCCGTTTCACATCAATATTATGGAAAACTCTTCAGATATCCATGGATACTAAACTTTGTTTGAGGACTACCTCCCACCATCAATCTGATGGACAATCAGAATGGACTATTCTAACCTTATAATACTTGTTGCGATCTTTCTCACATGACTTTCAAGGTATGTGGGATCATTATTTACCTCTTGTAGAATTTTCCTTTAACAATAGCTTTCATTCAAGTATTCAGGTGGCACCATTTGAAATGTTAAATGGGAAGATATGTCCGACACAAACTTGTTGGGATGATGTTGGTGAAAGAAAACTCATAGGCCAAGATCTTGTTGGGGAAACAATGGAAAAGATGAATATTATCAAAACCCACATCAATGTAGCCCAAAGTAGATAAACGTTCTATGTTGATAACTAATGTAAGGATTTGGAATTTCAAGTAGGAGACCATGTTTTGTTGAAAGTATCTCCATGGAAGGGTCTAAAATGTTTTAGTTAGAAGGGTAAATTGAGTCCCATGTACATCGGACCTTTCGAAATTCTAGAACGAATTGGAGTTGTAGCTTATCGTTTGGAAATGTCTCCAAGTCTCTCCAAAGTTCATCATGTGTTCCACGTATCACTATTGATAAAATACATTCATAAACCAATGCATGTACTCACCTTTGAATAATTTGAATTGGAACTCGATCTATATTATTTTGAAGATCCTGTAAGAAATCTTGATACCAGAGAACAAGTTTTGAGATACTGGGCAACTCGTCTGGTGAAAGTTCTATGGAGAAATCATCAGATGGAAGAGGCAACTTGGAAACCTGAGGAACTTATGATGAAGAACCACTCGAATCTTTTTATGGAGTAATATTGTAGAAATTTCAACGATGAAATTATTTTAAATAGGAGGGAATGTGACACCCCAAGATTCCACAATACGTTTCCATTTGAAAAACACAGTAGCTTGTGTTGTACACATCTTGGAGTTTTAACACACCATGACCAATCGAACTAGTTGTTATGAATAGTAATACCCACCTTTTGAAATTTTAAAATTTTTTATTCTTAAATATGGACTTCATTTTTGAATTTGGAATATCAAAATTATTTTAGGTTATATTTGTGGTATTTTTCAGAAAACATTAATTTTTTATGAATAGTGAAAACACTACATTATTGTTTAAAATCAAATTTTTAATTAAGTAATTAGTTATTTAATTTTAATTTAATTTAGGTCAAAATAGATACATAATACCTATATATGTTCAATGTAATTCATTGGAGTAATTTTATAATAGGTTTAGATATATATAATTTTATTATACATTTTACCGTCTTTTACCCACCTTCTAGGAGCATTTAAAAATTTGCATAAAACTAAATTTTACGACATTTTTGGGTTGAATTTCAAAAATACGAGAGACACAGTTGAAATCATTAAGAAAAATGTAGTTTAATACGATAAGAATAATTTTTGGTGAATAGTAACTTTTGACTTTTATTTACCACAGTTAAAAGTAAATAGGTTAATTAAGGTTAAAAATGATATTATAATTACCCTAACACATGACATAATTCTATTGGAAAGTGTTAAATTAAAAGTTAAAAAAATAAACTATTTTTAATATAGGGTTATATATAAGATAAATTCGACTATAAATATTAATTATAAAGATAAAGATATTTGCTATGTAATGGTATTTTATTTATAATTTTTAGACATTAAATAATTTAATTTATTTACAACACAATGATGATGCGGTAATTACCTTATTAATGAATGATTAAAATAATTGATATTATAAATATACAAATAAATGTAATTTGAGACTATTGATGAATTCCACTAATTTTCTAGGATAATATGACATGTTATGGTTAATTAAATAAATTTTATTCGAAGTGATAATGTTTTATAGCTATCAACAAAAAATCAAATACTAAATAGTGTCAAAATTGTCATAATTGAGCTTTTAAAACAAATACTATATTATTAATTGATATAATATTCAAAAAAATCTAAGGGTCGGCCAAATTACTTAGATAAGGTTTTATATATCAATAATGAACCACTTGGGGTTCTCCTGGGAGTTTATTGTAAGTTTATTAACCTTATAATATAAAAAAACAAAGAAACATGGTAAATGTCAAACTATTTAACTAAGAGTTAAATCTAAATGAGATGGTAAATATAGTGTCCTATACCATTCTAAAACCTATTGGTTGTGGGTTTTTCGATCCATATCCACATTAGCATCTAAATAAATCATTTTGGAGCCATCAAAAACTGAAGAAAGATTTTATTATAAAATAATATTTCAATCTTTTCCTAAAGTGACCCTCACCTCTTTTATAAAAGGGTACTTCCCCTTATCTTAAATTCAATCCTCCAAAGCCATTTTTATGCATGAACACCTGAAAAAATATCATTCCAACTTCCCTAAATTCTATCTAGAGGCCATACTTTGATCATAAATCCAACCTACAGAGCTCTTTTGATCAACTCAAAAGGAAACACTCGAAGAAGAGGTAATAATTTCACCACATGCTTTCAAGTTCTTTTCGTCTTCAACATCCTCTTTATTGTTGTTTCCATACAAAAATAATAACTCCAGTACTTTCTACATACTATGATGTTATTATAAATATGGTATAACCATCATCGTTATTCTATCCATCCTATAAATGACAAAGTCACCAGACATGCGTTCGTACGACTTTCCGTCTCCACGTTGTGGTGTAGTTTGTTATTCCAAAAATTAATTATTTGGGTGTGTATAATAATGAGTATAAATGAAGTAAATAATAAATATAACATGTAAATGATTCTTTATATATGATATAAAATCCAATTAAATACGATATCACCATCAATATAATGATATTGTTGCTCGTGTGTACGTACAGATTACAGTCTCCACAAACGTGATGAGATTCATTTCCCATCGTAATCATTCAAGAATAATTTTTATTTTATGATTAAAAATAATTTTTGTGAAAATAATATCATTCAAAATATGAATCAAATACATCCTATCCATAAAAAAACATGGCTTATATTACCAAGCATATAAACAAAAACGAATCAGTTAACACCCGAAACGATGATACTAATGAAATATTATTAACAATGAAATATTATAGGAACATATATGAAATAATATATATATATATATTTCTTGAATAATTTAATAACTATGTGTTAACTATTATTCACGAGGTTAAAATACCATCAACTAAGGAAAATGACAAGGTAAGGGTTAATTCCTCAATCTCATTATTATTCAAGATTGTTTATGTGAAAGTTTTTACTAGGACATATTTATTATCCATGAACATGTTTCATTAAAGAGTTTTTAAAGGTATTATTTTTATGTGAATCTTTTACTAGAACACCATTATAAATGTTTTGAAGATTTATTCTTCTAAATCTTTCTCATTTATTTCCATGTATTCAAAATGGCTGTAAGGATTTATTTATATGGACATGAATGTTTTAAAATGTTAACTCCTTTCAAAAGTTTCAAAGTGGTATGTGAAACATTGATTTAAAAATATATTTTAAATGTCTTCCCTATTAATTGTGTGACTTTTAAATGATTTTATGAAAAAGTGATATTTCTCTCAATGATTTTTACTAATCATTTTCAACTATATAATCATATTTTAATGGATATTATTCTTGATTGAGGTTGATTTTTAATAATACAATATTCCATAATGTATTGAATGAGTGATGATATGTATTTACTATGGATTCTTTATTTTTATACCATTCATTGTTTATGGTTAAAGTATTGACATTTATTTAGGTAGTTTTAATATGAATTTTTTTGTTATGATTCATCCATTTCGTATGAGTAGTGTATTGGACTTAGTAAGTGACGAGTGAGCCTGTGACAGCTCCTTAGTGAATCAGTAGGTCTCCTGAGACAATTAGACATGGAATTGGATGAGGCCTTTTCCCAATTTTGATATATTGTTTTGACTGTGGCCTTAATCATTTTTAGACGTCTTGTCCAAGGCCATGAAAAAATGTTTCAGAATGTCCTGCATTATAAATTCTATTATTATGAAAATAATATTGACGGTTCATGTGGTTATTCGACTAGTAGAATACTGATGACTATGTTTTTTATGGAATTATTTACTCATCTCATTTTCCAACCATAAAGTGTTCTTGTATATCATTTCTAAAGGCTTGTTTTTTGATTATTCACCATGACTAATGTTTATGTTATCATCCATTGTATTTCTTACACTTATTGAGAATTTGAGATCACCCATTTCTTATGTTTCATTTTCCCAGGAAATAAAGAAATCAGTTATGAGTGACATGTAATAATAATCTAGGAGGATTGGATGGTTCCAATGGAATAATTTAGTGTTGTAATTATTTTCATGTTGTAATGTTGAACTTATGTATGTGTCTTGTTCCAATAATATTAAACTGATCGGTCTTTCAGGACAATAATCCTTGTCTCATGCCAATGTTATGTAGTAATGCACCGACTCTTGGTTACGAGGTTTGGGGCGTTACCTATTTAATTTTCAGGAGATCCTTAGACCATACTGAGGCTCAAATCACCAGGGAATAAAAGTATCATAATCCGTATAATTGAAATTGTTTTTAAATCCCAAGCCCCACCAGCTTCTACTACTACCCCGATACTTACACATTCAACCTCACACATTTTCTCTAATGTAAAAATAAATTTCACCATCACAAATTACATGTAATTATACTCATGAATGAATAATCCCAAGTCTGATTTGTAATCCCAAAGACGGATATACATAATTTAGAATGTCAAAAGTAATGTACATAGTGTTTCCCTTAATGTACATGGTGTGTACTCCCATTTACTCACAAGGATGCATCCCGCTGTCAGAGATAATACGTAAAGGGAACATATATGATGTATGGATCATGATACATAGTGCGTGAGACCACCCTGGGACTTGGGTGAGCCTTCCAAACATGGACTGACTAGTCTGGTAGGGTCACCTGGTGTGTGGGAATTCCAAATATTATGTAGAGCCACTTGAGGAACCATGCATGTACTCCTTGTATTGGGACTATTTTCCAAATAGGTTTTCATGGAATGTTTCTAAGCTACAAATAATGTGATATTTATCTTGTTCCCAAACCTTCACTACCACTAATCACTAACTACATGGTATATGTTCATCATGAAGACATCATGTAATTGGGGGTTTTTCATAAAGATTTAGTCTACTTTCCAAAACTCTATGCATCCATAGTTTTCACCATTAATCATGCTCTAATCTCCATCCATGACCCTGATTTTGAAGGACACTCCATTAGTTGTTGTTTTATATCATCTTATGGTTAAAAATGAGGTTTTCATCAAGACATATAATTTCTCTCATTCTTGTTGTGCCTCCATTAACATATAAGGGTTAAACTCTCTATTTCTCATATGAAATCTACTATATATCATCATCATATACACAAAGCATCATCTATGTCATCAGTCTCACAACCCAATAATAATTTGGTATTTACTCATGTCTCCGACTAGATTAACATTAAAATCAATATCCAACCACACACTGTTGATTAACACATGATGAAATGAGGGAGAAATGCACAATAAACAAGGAGATTTCATGGATATTTATTTTAAATCCCGTCATTGATCTATATTTCATAAACAAATGAAGAAGAAAAATATTTCAAAAAATATTTTTTATTGAAAAAAGATTTTTTTTAATTAAATCAATAGGGGAGATGTAAAATTTATATAATATTAATTACCCATAGTTTAATTAAAATATAACTAAATCAATACAAAAATAACAATTCCTGACCACTTCATTGGATCGATTGTTGGTGATGAATAGACATTCCATGATTTCATAGGTGGTCTCTATGAATTATATCGTCGATAATGAGTTATGTAGAATCTGATCAATGATCCACATTTTCCCCATGTTTTTTTTACTAAATATCCTACCATGAGAGAAATCCATATCCTCTAGAAATATGTTAAGGATATGTGGATAACCATATGGATTTTCCATAAAATGGTTTAAATAATCCATGAAATAGGTTACAAAATTAATTAAATGAATTAAATTATTTTTATGATTTATCCAATTTATTTGTTTGAAACTGTGTATCATCTAGAAACCCGATGTAGAAAAAAATTATATTTCTCCTCTGGTAGATCATGTATTATAAAACCAAAAATATTATGTGTAATAAATCGATTAATTTAGAAAATATATTCACATGTAGTTTAAAATATTTAATATTTTTTATATATGAATATCGAGGATGTACAACACCTGTAGTATAACAATGATTTTTTAGAGAGTTATTGAATAATATATAAAACAACCAATGATTTCATACATTAAAATTGATGTTGATACATAATTTCATTATGGGAAATAATTTTTTTAATTGGCTCTATTGTTATTCCACGATATAAGGAAAGGGATAGTTGAGTTAGCTATAAGGCCCCAGCATTAAACCTTACTTAATATTGAATTAAATGAATAATTCACATTGAGTATCTTTTCAGGATTAGAGTTTTAGAGAATTAGAACATAACTATTACATCTCAAAAGATTAAAAAGTAGACACTTCCACTAAGTTTCCATAATAAAAAAAACTCATAAAAAGAAACATGTCTAGTTCCATGTTTTATATAGCATGACATTCCCTTGATCCCATCCTTGACCTTATTCCACATTAATTCCTGTGAAAAACATTTCAAAAAAACTTGGGGTGAGCATAAAAAGCTCAGTAAGGGATACACAAAGAATGAAAACTGTTACTTTTTCAAACATCAAGTAAACCATGTATACTCTATCAAAGTAATACCTTCAACTTCATGAAGTAGTAAAAACTCTTCACTGAATAAAGTATCATTACTTACCTTTTTGTAACCAAAGGATTACCATAAAACCCATATAAAGAACACGTATCATATATAAAGGTTACTTGGGACATAAACATAATTAAGTGGAATAACCATACGGTCGACTTCCCCACATATCACTTAATGGAATAGCCATACGGCCAATTTCCATACATACATAATGGAATAGCCATACGCCCGACTACCATACCCAATGCATTGGAGGTTATAACGTAACCACCCATCCTGGTATTCACGGAACCACCCGTCATATTTTTTATCACGTAACCACCCGTCAAATGTCCAAGTACCAATATAAAATCATAAAACATAAAACCAATATAATGGAATGATAACATTTACACATTTCAATCACAATATATCATAATAGAATCCTTTATCAAAACCATTTTCAATACCAAAATACATAAAAGAGTAGATGGTATTTATTTTATTTTAAAAACATTACAGCTTGTTGAGGAACCCAAAGACCAAATAATACTCACGGCGGCATAAAAGGTCATTGTCACCGCATTCATTAAAATAATCATTCCTTTTTGTAGTTTTGTAAAACTCTTCGTAGAAAAAGATTCCTTTTGTATAAAAGGAAAAGTCAATGGGGTTTATACACTGTATAAATGAAAGTTGTGTATGAAACGAAATATGCCTCAATGAAAGGAGATTGAGACGAAGTCCCTTACCTCGGGTCCGAATTGACTCGATCGTTCTTTAACGTCCTGAATAATAAACTTGAGTTAATTTCTACTTTATTAATAACCTTTTTAAAGTTCATTATTCCTTTTATATCACTTATTTCCATTTTATAAACATTATGTAACCATTTAATTTAATAATGTTTGTTTTGTCGATATTTGGTTCTTAAGTCGAAAGTGGACTTCTTACAATTACATGTTGTTCGTGTGGTCAATGGTTCTTTATATCCAGAATGACATTCCTGATTTGGATATCATATATATCATATATATCCAGCATATACACGTATTTATAATTTTACATAATCATTTAGAGGTAAGAAATGAAATGCACCGTTCATGGAGACGGTAAGCCGTACGTACGCATGAACGCTACTTTCATCTCTTGGTCATATTAATGGAATTAAAACTAAATGAGAGGTATGTATATTTTAATTCCAGAATTATATTCATCATTTAAATATATTATTCATTATATATATCCATTATATACATGTACTATTAATAGTACATTACATTTGGGGATAAGAAATGAAATGCACCGTTCATGGAGACGGTAAGCCGTACGTACGCATGAACGCTACTTTCATTTCAATCTCATACTTTAGTGGAAAGAAATAATAATGATATATAGGTATATTATAATTCTAGTATAACATCATATATAATAACTTTAAATCCATCCTTTAGACGTCCCACATATGGCATTAACGAATCACATCACTTTGAGGGGGCGGTAGTCCGCACTTCCTTAAATGAAGATATCGTGTTTACCCATAATGGAAACCATAAAGGTATGACCAAAATGAAAAATACATAAGCTTAAGGAAAACATAAACATAATATATATCATATATAAATATAGTTTCATCTTAATGGCCACCTTTTAAGTTGTTAAAAGAATGTTGAACAATCATCGTTTCGGGAGGCAGAAATTTTCCATCCACAGAAACAGTATGTTTTTTAACCATTAGATGTAGGTGTGTGTAAGTGTAGCTAGAATACTTATTATAACAACATCCTAGTATATTGAGGATACTGGAGTTGTTACAAAAGAAAATAATAAAAAGAGTTTAGGGGGTTGGAGAAGCAAAATAAAACAAAAGGACTAAAAAGAAGACATTACCTTAAAATTGGGTAACTCTCTTTGATTTGAGCTCAAAGGATTCCTTGGGAAGACTTCTGCCCAGAGTGAGGCTTCAAAGAGTAATAGAGGGATGTGGAGAGCCAAAATGGGCAGGTTTTGGCCGAGCAAAAGGCTTTGGGAGTGTGGGTAAGGAGGTAGAGTTGGGGGCCTTTTATAAGAGGAGAGGAGGGGCACTCTTGGAAAGTAAAGAAATGTCACTTTATTTTAAAATGGTATTCGGATTTAAGAGGTACTAAATTGATGTATTTCCAGGATAAGGTGATAAGGGTTATAAATACACTCATCCAATAGGTTTTGGACATGTGTAGGTCTTAGATATTACATTATCTTTCCATTTTATTTAAATGGTTAAATAATGAGGTCATCGCTGCACCATCATGATGTCATAAATAATTTAATTTATTTATTGTCTAAAAATTATAAACAAATACTATGATGTAGGAAATCTTTTTATCTTTACAATGACTTTTTATAGTCAAACATCTGACTCGAATAACCCCATATAAAAATTGTTTTAATAAAACATTTCATGTGTGTCATTTTTACTTTAACATTAAATAAAAAGTTATTTATGTCATTTCCCAACCAAAGTTGCTCCATGGGGTCCCCAAGTTGACCCATGGCTTGTCTTGGTCGGACATGACACATCCAATAAGGGTAGGTCATTTGTCAAGCTCATCTCATATTATTAATACATTATTTTTACCTTAAACTACACTAATTACCTCTAATCGCGATTAAAAACTTAATAAGTTACTATTCACCAAAAAATTATTATAATCTCATTGAACCACATTTTACTTCTTAATGACAACCATTTATGTTGGATTTTTTAAATTCAAAACACAAAGATGGAAAAATTTCATTTAAACGAAAAATCAGTTTTTATAAGTACCACTTATTGGTTTCACTATTCATCAAAAATTGATGTTTTTCAGAAAATTACCAAAAATTCACCCTAAGCTATATTTGATACTCCGAATTCAAAAATGATGTCTATTTTACAAAATTCAAATCATATAAGTTACATTAATTAATTTAATAATTAATTCCCACTGTCATGTCAAATAGCGTGTTTTTATGAAACAATAAGTATCAAAAGATTGACACCAGTTTAAGTCCAATTTCAAAGTGAAATTGATTCCAATGACCACCATTGGATTAAATGGTAAAAATATATTCTAATTTAACTTCAAAACCAATTAAAAAGATAATATAATCATATAAATAAATTATATTAAAAAGTTGTTTTGAATTAAAATACAACATTTTTCACTATTCATTAAAAAATGAACTTTATCGGAAAAATACCAAAAATTAACACAAAGTAAATTTTGATGTCCCAATCATAAAGAATAATTTTATTTTGAAAAACCTAGCTTATAAGATTTTCAAAAGATATATTTAAAAATGGTTTGCCATCAAAAGGCAGTAAAACAATCTTTTAAGAATATTAGTGTATTCCATGCATAAGATTGTATTTATTTTCATTTTAAGCATCCAAAACACTATCTTAATTCATTAATAGAGATAGATAAAAATATCTATTACTCATTACTTACTTGGGATGTTACATCCTTCCCCCCTTTTGAAAATCGCATCCCCACAATTTATTTACTTATCGAATAAATGGGGGTACTTATCCCTCATTGCATTTTCAGATTCCCATGTTGCCTCTTCCATCATGTGGTTTTTCCACAAAACCATTCCCTGATTAATCACCTTATTTCGTAACACTTGCTCCCTGTGGTCAATAATCTTGACTGGTTGTTCTTCATAAGATAGGTTCTCCTCCAGCTGAACTACCTCTGGACTCAAAGCATGAGATGGATCTAGCATATACTTCCTCAACATCGAAACATGAAAAACATTGTGTACCTGAGATAAACTCAGAGGTAAATCCACTCGGTAAGCAACTGATCCAACTTTTTCCAGAATTTCATATGGTCCAATGAACCTTGGACTCAGCTTTCCTTTCTTACCAAATCTCATCACACTTTTCCAAGGAGAAACCTTGAGAAAAACATGATCACCTACCTCGAAAGATAGATCCTTCCTCCGGTTATCCGCATAACTCTTCTGCCTGCTCTGAGATGTTCTCATGTGATTCTGAATCAACTGAAATTTTTCTACCATCTCTTCTACCAATTCGGGTCCCATCAGCTTCCTTTCACCCACTTCATCCCAAAATGCTGGAGTTCAACACTGCTTCCCATATAATGCCTCAAATCGTTCCATCTGTATACTTGAATGAAAACTGTTATTATAAGAAAAATCAACCAAAGAAAGATGTTGGTCCCAACTTCCCTGATAATCCATCGAAGAAGCTCATAGCATATCCTCCAAGGTCTGAATTGTTCGTTCTGACTACCCATCTGATTGAGGATGAAAAGCTGTACTAAAATTTAATTCAGTACCCAACGACTTCTGAAGGCCTTTCCAAAAGTTAAAAGTAAACCTGAGATCACTGTCAGATACAATGGAGAGAGGAACTCCATGTAACCTGACTATCTCATTAAGATACAAACGGGAAAGTTGATCTAGGGAAAAAGTATCTCGTATAGCAAGGAAAAGAGCAGATTTTGTCAAGCAATAAACAATAACCCAGATTGCATTATTACCTCGAGATGTCCTCAGTAGTCCCACAACAAAGTCCATGGATATGTTTTCCCATTTCCACTCTGGCACTGGTAAAGGCAGAAGCATCAATTTAGGTAACTGCTGCTCTGCTTTAACCTACTAACACGTCAAACACTTCACAGTAAAATCAGCAATATCTCTTTTCATTCCATCCCACCAGTAATACTCCAGCAGATCTCTGTACATCTTAGTACTGCCAGGATGAACTGAAAAAGGGGAACTATGAGCCTCACATAACAACTCATTCTTCAACTGTGAATCACAAGGCACACATAATATCTTCCCAAACCTCAAAACACAATCATTATCAATGTTGAATTCATGCAACTTACCTTTCTGAACCAGCTCTACATTTTTCTGCAACTCGTTGTCTTGCTTCTATGCTTGCTTGATTCTATCTGATAGATATGATCTCACTAATGCCTGAAACAAAACAGAAGAACATCCTGCACCAAAAACACTTATTCCAAAGTTCATCAAATCCTTAACCAAAGGATCACGTTCCAAATGCAACATTGCTAATGAAGCATTACTTTTTCGACTCAAAGCATCGGCCACTTTATTTTCTTTTCCCGGATGGTAATGAATTGTACAATCATACTCATTGATTAATTCTATCCATCTACTCTGTCTCATGTTGAATTATTTCTGAGTGAATATATACTTTAAAATTTTGTGATCGGTATATATTTCACACTTTACTCCATACAAATGATGCCTCCAAATTTTTAAAGCGAAAAAAACAGCAGCTAATTCCAAATCATGTATAGGGTAATTTACCTCATGAGTTCTCAACTGACGTGAAGCATAAGCAATTACCTGATCATTCTTCATTAGGACACAAGCAAGTCCTTTCAATAAAGCATCACTGTATATTACAAACTCACCATTCCTGGAAGGTAGTGCCAAAACTTGAGAATTCACCAAGCTTCTTTTCAACTACTGAAAACAATCATCACATTCTTTTGTCCAGATGAACTTAACACCCTTACGAGTTAGCTTAGTCATTAGACTAGATAATCGTGAAAAATTTTCAACAAACCTTCGGTAGTAACCTGCCAAACCAAGAAAACTATGGATCTCGGTTACATTTGTGGGTCTTGGCCATTCTTCAACAACTTTTTTTAGTAGGATCAACAGTTATGCCATCTTTTGAAATAATGTGACCCAGGAAAGAAATTTGTTGTAACCAAAACTCACACTTGCTGAATTGTCCATATAGTTTCTTTTCTTTTAAGGTTTACAAGATAACCCTTAATTTACTTTCATGCTCGTCTTTACTTTTAGAAAACACCAAAATATCATCAATGAAAAAAACCACAAACTTATCCAAGAACTCATGAAAAATTCTATTCATAAGGTCCATGAATACAGTAGGTGCATTGGTTAACCCAAAAGGCATAACTACAAATTCATAATGGCCATATCTAGTACAGAACATAGTCTTCGGAACATCTGCTTCTTTTACTTTCAACTGATGGTACCCCGACCTCAATTCAATCTTCGAAAAATACTGAGCTCACTGGAGCTGATCAAACAAATCATCGATATGAGGAAAAGGATACTTTTTCTTAACAGAAATATTATTTAAAGCTCTATAATCAATGCATAGTTTCATAGAACCATCTTTCTTTTTAACAAATAACATAGGAGAACCCCATGGTGATGTGCTAGGTTGAATGAAACCTTTATCTAATAACTCCTTCAATTGTTTCTTTAACTCTAAAAGTTTAACTTGAGCCATTCGATAAGGGGGTTTTGAAATTGTCTTAGAATCAGGAACTAAGTCAATAGTAAATTCAACTTCCGATCATGATTAATACCAGGAAACTCATCAGGAAAAACATCAAGATACTCATTTACCACTGGCACATCATTAATCTGAACAGTTCCTTTATTTTCAACAATATGTGCAAGATAACATTCATTTCCATCTTTTACTAGTTTCTCAACTTCCTGATATGTTATCAAAATCAAGGGTTCATTCTTGTACACAAACTAAAAATCTTTCTGAAAAGAAACCATTTTAGCTCTGCAGTTAATATTAGAATGATAAACAAAAAGCCAATCCATGCCCAAAATAACATCAAACTCTACTAGAGGCAAAACAATAAGGTTTGCTGGTAGATTCTTTCCACACACAAGGATATGAAGCTTCTTATAATTCTTTTTAGTCTCGAGGTTCCCTCTGGGTGTTTTTACCATAAGTTCAGGGTTCATATCTTGAGATGGAATTTCCAATTTACTAGAAAACATCTCAGAAATGAAAGAGTGTGTAGACCCTGAATCAAACAATACATTGGCATAATTTGAACAAACAAACAGTGTACCTGATACCACTTCATTCGATGGCTCAACATCTGATGAAGTTGTTGCAAAGGATTTCACCAACCCTTTCTGCTTGTATTCTGGCTACATTCCCCCAGTTGAGTTCTTCGTTGGACACTTGTTCGCATAATGACCCATTTCATTACACTTAAAACATCTTACCGTTGGCTTTTCATTGCCTGCTTTATCATCTTCCTTACAGTTACGAGCAATATGACCAAACTTACCACACCGAAAGCACTTACCAGACTTGGATAAACATTCCCCAGGATGCATTTTACCACACTTCTCACTGTATGGATATTTGGTTTTCTTAACTCCTTGCTTCTTTGATGAATTCTTCCCCTTTGCCTGCCAACTAGACCCCTTATTCAGTTGTTTGTCATAGAACACCTGATCACCGGCAAACTCCATTTCCACCTTCTCCGCGCATCGAACAAGTTTTTCATAACTTTTAAACTCACGATAAGATAAAGCCCTTCGATACTTTGGCTTTAACCATGAGTAAAAACGGTTTATTTTACTATCAAGATCTAGTATGATGTTTGGAGCATACCTTTCCAATCGAGTGAACTTTGCTTCATAAAAAGCCACTGAATCATCCTCCTACCTCAATTCTAGGAACTATTTTTCCATCCTAAGACGAAACACCTTAGGAAAATATTTCTCAAGAATCATACCTTTGAATTCGTCCCAGTGAAGATCCTCAATCTCATCACTATCCCTGATATTTTTCACCATCGACCACCACTGATCAGCTTCACCATCAAAACGGTAAACAACAAGACTAAACTTTTGATGTTCTAAAAACCCCATGACATCAAAGATCTTCTCCAGTGCTGTAATCCACCCTTCTGCTTAAACAGGGTCAGATAATCCTCTGAATGATGGGGGATGTTGCCTCATGAAATGTTCCCCCACTGACATGTTCCTCTGCGGTTGATCTGGCTGATCTGGTGCATGGATACCACCACCATTTATAGCCTGAGTCAACTGTGCCATCACTGCAAAAAACTGTTCAGTTCCGATTCCGACCATCTCAGGTTGCTAATTTGGAAGGTTGTCTTCCTCCTGATGTCGTCCCAACATAGCTGCTTTTTTTCCTCTACGGAAACCCATTCTGAACACAGAAATATCATAGGCAAAGCAACATGGTAATCTATAAATGCTATATCATTTCAATCATATCATAAATTAACTTATAATTTAAAAATTTTCTTAACTCCTAAAGTTGTCTAAACCGACCTTTGATACCAACTATAAGGCCCCAGCCTTAAACATTAATTAATATTGAATTAAATGAATAATTCACATTAAGGATCTTTTCAGGTTTAGAGTTTTAGAGAATTAGAACATAACTATTACATCTCAAAATATTACAAAGTAGACACTTCCACTAAGTTTCCATAATAAAAAAAAACTCTTAAAAAGAAACATGTCTAGTTCCATGTTTTATATAGCATGACATTCCCTTGATCCAATCCTTGACCTTATTCCACATTAAGTCCTATGAAAAACATTTCAAAAAAACTTGGGGTGAGCATAAAAAGATCAGTAAGGGATACACAAAGAATGAAAACTGTTACTTTTTCAAACATCATGTAAACCATGTATACTCTATCAAAGTAATACCTTCACCTTAATGAAGTAGTAAAAACTCTTCACTGAATAAAGTATCATTACTTACCTTTTGTAACCAAAGGATTACCAAAAAACCCATATAAAGAACACATAACATATATAAAGGTAACTTGGGACATAAAAATACTTAAGTGTAATAACCATACAGTCGACTTCCAGACATATAACTTAATGGAATAGCCATACGGCCAATTTACATACATACTTAATAGAATAGCCATATGGCCGACTTCCATACCCATTGCATTGGAGGTTATAACGTAACCACCCATCCTGGTATTCACGGCACCACCTGTCATATGGTTTATCACATAACCACCTGTAAAATGTCCAAGTACCAATATAAAATCATAAAACATAAAACCAATATAAAGGAATGATAACATTTCCACATTTCAATCACAATATATCATAATAGAATCCTTTATCAAAACCATTTTCAATACCAAAATACATAAAAGAGTATATGGTATTTATTTTATTTTAAAAACATTACGGCTTGTTGAGGAAGCCAAAGACCAAAGAATACTCGCGGCGGCGGAAAAGGTCGTTGTCACCACGTTCATTAAATGAAAAATTCCTTTTTGTCGTTTTGTAAAAATGCTTCGTAGAAAAATATTCCTTTTGTATAAAAGTAAAATTCAAAGGGGTTTATACACCGTATAAAATAAAGTTGTGTATAAAATGAAATATGCCTCAATGAAAGGAGATTGAGACGAAGTCCCTTACCTCGGGTCCGACTTGACTCGATCGTTCTTTAACGTCCTGAATAATAAACTTGAGTTAATTTCTACTTGATTAAGAACCTTCTTAAAGTTCATTATTCCTTTTATATCACTTATTTCCATGTTATAAACATTATGTAATCATTTAATTTAATAATGTTTGTTTTGTCGATATTTGGTTCTTAAGTCGAAAGTGGATTTCTTACAATTACATGTTGTTCGTGTGGTCAAAGGTTCTTTATATCCAGAATGACATTCCTGATATGGATATCATATATATCATATATATCCAGAATATACATGTATTTATAATTTTACGTAATCATTTAAAGGTAAGAAATGAAATGCACCGTTCATGGAGACGGTAAGCCGTACGTACGCATGAACGCTACTTTCATTTCTTTGTCATATTAATGGAATTAAAACTAAATGAGAGGTATGTATATTTTAATTCCAGAATTATATTAATCATTTAAATATATAATTCATTATATATATCCATTATATACATGTACTTTTAATAGTACATTACATTTGGGGATAATAAATGAAATGCACCGTTCATGGAGACGGTAAGCCGTACGTACGCATGAACGCTACTTTCATTTCTATCCCATACTTTAATGGAAAGAAATAATAATGATATAGAGGTATATTATAATTTCAGTATAGCATCATATATAATAACTTCAAATCCATCCTTTACACGTCCCACATATAGCATTAACGAATCACATCACTTTGAGGGGGCGGTAGTCCGCACTTCCTTAAATGAAGATATCGTGTTTACCCATAATGGAAACCATAAAGGTATGCCCAAAATGAAAAATAAATAATATTAAGGAAAACATAAACATATTATATATCATATATAAATATAGTGTCTTATTAATGGCCACCTTTGATGGTGTAAAAGAATGTTGAACAATCATCGTTTCGGGAAGCAGAAATTCGCCATCCACAGAAACAGTATGTTCTTAACCATTAGATGTAGGTGTGTGTAAGTGTAGCTCGAATCCTTCATATAAAAACATCCTAGTATATTTAGAATACTGGATTTGTTACAAAAGAAAATAATAAAAAGAGTTTAGAGGGTTGGAGAAGCAAAATAAAACAAAAGGACTCAAAAGAAGACATTGCCTTAAAATCGGGTAACTATCTTTGATTTGAGCTCAAAGGCTTCCTTGGGAAGAATTCTGCCCAAAGTGAGGCTTCAAGGAGTAATAGAGGGATGTGGAGAGCCAAACTGGGCAGGGTTTGGCCAAGACAAAGGCTTTGGGAGTGTGGTTTAGGAGGTAGAGTTGGGGGCCTTTTATAAGAGGAGAGGAGGGGCACTCTTGGAAAGTAAAGAAAAGTCACTTTATTTTAAAATGGTATTCATATTTACGAGGTCCCACATTGATGTATTTAGAGGATAAGGTGATAAGGGTTATAAATCCACTAATCCAATATGTTTTGGACATGTGTAGGTCTTAGATATTACATTATCTTTCAATTTTATTTAAATCGTTAAATAATGAGGTCATCACTGCATCATCATGATGTCAAAAATAATTAAATTTATTTAATGTCTAAAAATTATAAAAAAAATCCTATGATGTATGAAATCATTTTAGATTTCCAATGACTATTTATAGTCAAACATCTGACTAGTATAACCCCATGTAAAAATTTTATTAGTAAAACATCTCATGTGTGTGTCATTTTTACTTTAACATTAAATAAAAAGTTATTTATGTCATTTCCCAACCAAAGTGGCTACATGGGGTCCCCAAGATGACCCATGGCTTGTCTTGGTCGGACATGACACATCCAATAAGGTTAGGACATGTGTCAAGCTCATCTCATAATATTAAAACATTATTTTTACCTTAAACTACCCTAATTATCTCTAATCGCGATTAAAAACTTAATAAGTTACTATTCACCAAAAAATTATTATAATATCATTGAACCAAATTTTACTTCTTAATGACAACCAAGTATGTCGGATTTTTGAAATTCAAAACACAAATATGGCAAAATTTCATTTAAACGAAAAATTGGTTTTTATAAGTACAACTTAGTGGTGTCACTATTCATAAAAAATTGATGTTTTTTAGAAAATTACCAAAAATTCACCCTAAGATGTATTTGATACTCTGAATTCAAAAATGATGTATATTTTACAAAATTCAAATCATATAAGTTACATTAATTAATTTATTAATTAATTCCCGCTGTCATGACAAATAGCGTGTTTTTATGAAACAATAAGTATCAAAATATTGACACCAGTTTAAGTCCAATTTCAAAGTGAAATTGATTCCAATGACCACCATTGGATTAAATGGTAAAAATATATTCTAATTTCACTTCAAAACCAGTTCAAAAGATAATATAATCATATAAATAAATTAGATTAAAAAGCAGTTTTGAATTAAAATACATCATTTTTCACTATTCATTAAAAAAATGAACTTTATTGGAAAAATACCAAAAATTCACACAAAGTAAATTTTGATGTCCCAATAATAAAGAATAAGTTTATTTTGACAAATTTATCTTATAATATTGTCAAAATTTATATTTAAAAATGGTTTGCACTCAAAAGGAAGTAAAACAATCTTTTAAGAATATTAGTGTATTCCATGCATAAGATTGTATTTATTTTCATTTTAAGACTCTAAAACACTATCTTAATTCATTAATAGACATAGATAAAAATATCTATTACTCATTACTTACTTGGGATGTTAAATTATCCATGCTGATTGAGCAGACATTAACAGATGGATTAGGTACTAAGCTATGTCATTATTGGATAGAGCCCAGGGTGCGTTATTATTGAAGGTAAATAGATAATATGAGAGTATAGTAGTAGGTTGGTGCCTAATATGTGTGATTAAAGACATGTTATGTGATCACCATTGATTGGTGTTTGTTTCACCTGAATTAACCATAGTTTTTAGGGTTAATGGGTCGCTTGTAGTGTAGTTTGGGTTGTGAAATCCTTAGAGACCTAAGACGAAACCTATAGACACATAAATTTTATGGATTCTTTTGGCTATGAAAATGAAAAATTGGGTTGATTTTAGATGTGTTTAATTTAACACTAAATTATTTAAGTGAATTCAAATTGAGAAAATGCGTTAATCTTAGTTTATCGCTTGGGGTGGATTGAATGAATTCCTTTTAAACTATTTCAATTTCTTAAATTTGAGATGGGTTAATTCAATGAAGTGAAACTACCATCGTCACATACAAATTTAATACCTAAACACCCGAATACTAATCACCTAAACACTTGGGGAATCATATTAATGACGCAGATGCTGGGGTGGGAACGTTCCTTGTAGATAGTCTGGTTGAATTCCCTAGGAACTTCGGGTCATATAATATCCTAAGAATACGGGCCATGTAATATCTATGCCTACGTGACATTTAAGGGTTACCCCTAATCCATTGAATGGGGGGTTATAAAAAATCAATAAAGATAAATGACTTCAGCACATTCAAGCTTAAAATTCAATAAGGATGAAGAAGTTTTCAGGTCATCAGATGGAATTCTAAATTAAAAGAAGCAATTATTCATTAATGGAGTGATAAATAAAATAAAATTAAGACCCTTTATACTAAATTGGATCCACCCATAGAAGTTTTATCCCTCCATTGATTCTATTATCTTGATGGAATCGGGAATTAGATGCATGTGGATGGAATTGAAGAAGTAAAAACAAGAAAATAAGGGAAATTCCACTAATGTCTGAAGGATTCATCTCTTCTATGTGTCAATAAATTCACAAAATAATGAAATGGTATCAAGATGTTAATAATTATTTTATAAAGGGATAAGAATATGTAGTTTTATTAAGAGGGTAATTTGATTCGAACAATATACAATTTAAAGAAATGTGATTACAAAATGAAACTGGATACATATCATTTGAATGAAAACAACACACTAATATGTCCAAATCTCCAAAAAATACTTCTTTAAATATGAATTTTGGAATTGTTGGATCAATCCCCTAGTATTCCAATTATCTCCAATTAATTTTGGAAGGCCTAGGTGGGTGTAAAGTTAAAGGAGAGCGGACTTTTCAACCCATGACAAATAATCTAAGCCAACTTACATACAGAAAAATGATGTCCAAATATAGATTCTAGATGGATATGATTGAGTGGACCATATAATAATAAAATAATATATCTTTATTTACCCTAATTATCTATAAAATTTCAGCCCAAAATAATTTTTACTTCTTGAGATATGATCTAAATGGTGGGCTATTTTTCTCGGCCTCAGAATCTTACCCCGAATTACATATTATTCATGGGACGCTTGGAATTCCCTTTAAATATAATAATGTGCTATATCCACTATTGGATTAAATGTTCCACATAATTTAATCTATATTAAGTAAATATATAAGAAACATTGATCCTAGATCTTTTCATTTATAGTAATGTTATTGGGATGCTATCCCTTTTACATCGCTCAGAATTTCCTAATTTGATTGTCCAAAATGGTGGTCTTCCAATGTGAATATTCAAGTGCTTTAAAATAATGAATTGTTCATTAAAGAATGGAATATATGAAAATAAAATACTAAAATAAAAAAATATTATTTTTTTTCTTGGTGTTCAAAAATTTACCTTACAATAGTGAATTTTACGAAGGAATTACAATCATAATGTGAAATAATGTTCAATTTGAAAAATGCCCTAAAATAATGTTTATTAATAATTAAGCACATGAATATTATATATATTTACAATGAATATGAACCTAATTCAATGGATAATTTCCCTTCATATTGAGTTTTTCTAGTCTTAAGCAAAGTGTATCATAAAAAATATAAAATTTGAATTCCCTTTTCCAAAATTTTTTTAATACACAATGCCCACAAAAATACCCCATTCCATAACATTTTAAAACCCATAAAAATAATTTAAAATGTGACATTTCTAGAGGAATATCTAAATCCCAATCCCATTCTATTTTTCTTATTTATTACCACATCTTTTCTAATTTCAACTTATCATAATGATGCATGGTGAGTTATAATAGATATGAGGGTTGATCTTCATTCAAGGAAGAAAATATGAAAGGCCTGGGTGGAATCACATTTTAATATTATAAAGAGTATTAATTTTTTCTTTTTTTCAATTATTATATTTCAATTAAAATTGAACACAATCGATTCAACCACTATAACCAGACATTACTGATGGCTCCCAAGATCAAAGACCATAGGGAAACATGTGCAGCCCACATACTCGGGCCTGATATCGAGTTTACTCAATGAAAAAAATTATAATTACCACAAATAGAGACAAAATTAAAAAATATAGGGTAGAAAACTATTGATTCATGATCCCCAAGTACTAAAATCTATAAATTAGGCCAATCCATTTCTCTATGTGCAAATTATTTTTTTATTATTTTGTTTGATTATTTTTTAATAATAATCGTAAATTTAAATGATCACCAAACCAATTCCATTTATAATGGGACACCAAGAACTCAAATTAATACCCCACAATCCAATGTATGTGTGTTGTTTTTTTAAATGGATGAAAGCCTAAATGGTGAAAAATCACATCTGATAACAACACTATACAAAATATATGATCATGAACATAATCATGTACTAAAAATAGTATCAGGGCTTAAAAATTTATTTCTTATTCAATTTAAAATTGTAAAATGTGTATTATCATGCTCAAGGATAAATAATTTTTTTCATCGCATTCTTTTTTATTTTTTTGAATTTATTCATTTTTTATGCACACAAAAGAAAATTTTTACTTCAAATTCCCCCAAACATTAAATAAAACTATCCCTAATGTCTATAGAAAAGAAAATTAGGAAGGGAATAGTGGTATAAGAGAAGAGTTATAAAAATAATTTGAAATAATAAACAATGAAAAAAGTCACCAGGTGGTTAAAGTTGAAGTTCAGGATGCAACTGATTGCTCCTTTGATGTCTATTCCACACAGAGAAGCCTCCTTAATGATGATAATTTGTTTTCGTAAACATAGAGAGAATATAAATAGGCTAAAAATCCATCAATATCAGAATCGCCTGAATTATACACACAAAACACAATTTGAACACAATGGGAGCCCCTTCAGGTTACCATAACTAAAAAAATAAAGGGAATGGAATAAAAAATACCTATTTACTTTGAAAATACAATCATGAGTAAATATACATGTAATGGCCAGGATGAATCCTAAAAAGCATTTTTCTTAATTTCATTAGCCTGACATGGACCCTAAATCTATTAACTTCTTTTAGTTAATAGGTTGTATCAATTAACTCACATTTTTTTCATAAATGATTAAATTAATGATTTTAACATATGAACATTGACATTGAAGACATGAAAACTATTGGGATCCTAAATCTCTACATCCTAATGAGGGTACACATGATGCACTATATATGGACATGACTATCTTGACCTTAACATTCCAAGGTGTGAACTACGTTTTTAACTATTAAAGAGTTCCAATTTTCCCAGTCCAAAGTGTTTGACATAGATATTACTTGATTGGTAGGCTTACACTCTATCTTTTTTTTATCATTTAGTTTTCATAAATCTCCAACAATGGGTTTTCATGTTCATTATGATCTAATTTCTTCTTTATTTCAGCTAATGAAATGTAAGAGATCAATTTTTTTATTTCCCAAAATTTATTATTCTCAATTTCAACCGGTAAATGGATTGCTTTTACATAAACAAAGCTATATAGTGACATGCATTAGATGGTTTTTAATGCTATATGATATTCCCAAAGGGCATCCAAGAGATTCTCTGGCCAATATTTCCAAGAAGGATTGACATGTTTTTCATGAATTTTCTTAATCTCCCTATTATCTAAATAATATTGAGAATTTTTTTAGTATGTTATATAGTTAATACTTTCATATAAATCCTATACATAGACAAGTGTGTCAAGAAGGACAGTTGAAGAAATTGGTTCCACGATCACTAATGATTGATCTTGGGATTACAAATCTAGAAAACATGTGATCTTTCAGAATTAGATCACAACATGATGGTCATTGGACATGGTGGGAATCGAATCAACCCATTTTGAGACATAATGAATAGTTAAGATGATGTAGAGGTATCCCCTAGATATTGGGAGGGGTCCCAAAAAACCAATTCCCCAACAATCAATGATTTGTATGACCACAATGGGAGTAAGTAAAATTTCATTACTTTTGGTTATGGTTCCAAATTTTTGTCATTGAAGAGAAATTTTGAAGAATTGGAATTAATACATAATGATTTTAGGCCAGTAGAATACACATTGGAGGCCATTTGTGGTGGTTTTTTTGCAGAAAAGTGGCCTCCACATGCCTCTCCATGATAGGATTTTAGAATAGTCCCTTTCTCAAACTCGAGAACACATTTCGTAATGATTTTATTAGGAAATAACATGATGTGGTATGGATGATCACACAAATATTTCTTAACATCAGAAATGAATTTCCTCTTATCTTGGGTACCGATGAATTTTGGAATGTCACCCGGGACCAAGTGGTTTGCTATGTAATCATACCATGGGAAATCACTCACAAAATCGAGGTGCTAATTAGGAAATGAACCAGACACAAAAAGGTGATATGAGTTTTCATTGAATTGTATCGTAGAGAGGTGATCATATAAAACATTTTCAAAACCCTTTTTATCCATAAAGTATTAATCATACCCTAAATGAAGAAGGTCCCACCTGATCAATTTGACCTTCACATCTTGTTTTTTGGAAAAGGTATTTCAGGGCTTAATGGTCAGTGGTGACAATGTTGGGTGATCCTAAAAGATAGGACATAAATTTCTATAAGGATAATAAACTAGAAATTTACCTTTTTTAGGGGTGGTGTAGTTTATTTGTGAATCATTTAAATATTTTATGACATAATCAATGATATATGGATATTTCTCACAGCTCTATCCAAAGACTGCTCCTAAAGTTAATTCACTCACATTAAATATGATTTCAAATGGAAGTTTCCAATTTTGGGATGTCATGATAGGTGTAGATATTAGAGCTTCCATGAGTGTAGAAAATTATTCCTCACAACTTTATGTCTTTAAAATTAGAGCATCTTTCACCAGAATAGCACAAAGTGGTTGGGAAATAGATCTAAAATTTCAAATGAACATTCTATAGAAACCATAATATCCTAAAAAGGACCTAACATACATGATAGATTTTGGGGAGTGAATTTGATAGATGATATCAAACATAGATTTATCAGCATCAATTCTTCTATCAGAGACTAGATGTCCCATTACAATTCCTTCATTTTCCATAAAATAGAATTTTTCATACTCTAGGATGATATTAATATCCTCACATATTGACAAAACCCTTTCAACATTTAAAAGCCATCCCAAAATAGTATCCCCAAAGATGATGAATTCATCTATAAGGACCTCTAAACTATCCCACACCATGTCCAAGAGGATTCACATCATACAATACTAGATGATACCAAGGGCATTAAATAACACAAAGGGATCCAACTTGAATGAAAAATGGTTGAATGAACAATTGAAGGTTGTTTTCCATTAATCCTCTAAAGAGTCCAAAATTTTATTATACCCTAATAATCCAAATATAACGAATTACAATTGGTGACCTACCACTTTATTTAGGACTTCATCAATTAAGGGAAAAGGGAAATGGCCTTTCATGGTACATGAGTTGGGATTCCTATAGTCAATGTAGACTATTCATCCGCTACTAACCCTTATAGAACGATGTTCACCATCCTCTTTGGTGGTCATAGTGAATCCATATTTCCTTCGAATGACTTGAATTAGTCTTACCCACTCAATCTCAAGAATGGGGTCGATTATTCCCACATTTAACAACTTATGATGTTTATTCCATAGCACATTAATAATATTGGGATAGAGTATCCTATGAGGCTGACGACATGGTTTGGAGTTCGATTCATGAACAATCCTATAAGATCCTATGAGTGGGATAATCTCCATAATATTAGAAAGGGTCAAACCAATTTCATTCTTATGATTTCTACAGTCATCAAGAAGCATCCTCTCTTGATTGGCTTGAAGATAGGAAGAAATGATTACAAGAAAGGTTCAATTGTCCCCTAAGAACACATACATGAGTGATGTAGGTAGGAACATTAATTCAAGATGAGATTGGTTATCACATTCAAAATAAGGATGATACATTGGATATAACATTGTTTCTTTTAAAAAATGTCTTGATAGAATTGGTTACTTTAAAATAGAAGTTTCTACCCCCAAATTGGCAGATCTATTCCATGAATGGGTAAGGACTCCATGTTATTGATTTCAGCAATGGTTTCCTTGATTAGAAATTATTGAAAATCATCAAAAGATCAATCTGAAAGAGATTCAAGAAAATGAGACAAATTTTATTCATATTAACAATGGAAATAAATATCTCCATGAATTAAACATCATTCAATATTTCATTGATGTTTATGTAGTTTACAATAAACACTACCAATCCAATTGAACTCTTAGATCTATTCATCATACCAAATTTGAGTGTTTTCACTATAAATGTTTAGATTGAGGCTCATGTCTCTAATGGTTATTGTCATGTCCCCATTCCTAACATGGATGTCTGATTCTGATTTTTTCTATGAATAGACGACCAAGGATGATGGGGGTTTTCATTCTAGTACAAAATCATGGATTATTATTAATGACAATGAAATTAGTAGGGAAAATGAAAAATCTAACAATCACTAAAACTTCATTTAATATCCCCTTACGTACCGAAACACTATGATCAACATGTTTAAAAGTGACAGATGTGGGTTGGGGTTTTTTGAGCCCTAACTGACAATACATGGCATATGGAATGAGGTTTACACTAGCACCTAGATCAAAATTATCATTGAAAATTTTTTTTCTCTCCAAACTCAAAGTTGATGTACAGACATCCTGGATCATTCAACATTTCAGGAATGGTCCCTTGAATGGTGGTACTCACATTAACAGCTAAAATGAACTGGTTTTTATGTGAAAATTTTCATTTAAAAATGCACAAGTCCATAAGTTACACTGAGTTGGAAGTAATGGTTTGGATTTCATTGAGAAGGGGAATGCTCATCATACCTTGAGATAATATTTCCCTCGAATTAGAATTTAGTTCTAGTTTAGATTTTTCTCTCATGCATTCACTGAAGGGAGTATATTGTTTGATTGATTGGTGTGGTTGTTGTTCCATCACATTATCATAATGTATTTTTTAATTTATGGGTAATTATTCCTCATTTTCTATTTTTTTAAATTATAATGGTTCTTAAATTGTTTGGTAATGTGTCTCAATATATTTCCCACTACTTAATAATGTCAAGAATTTTAGTTGTTTATTAGAGGTGTGTGCGTAACTATATTTTTTCATTAAGGATTAGGATGGTACTACATGAGTCGACATGGATTCCTTTCCAATTTTAATGATTTTTAGTTCATGTTTTAGGGATGATACTTATGAGTTCAATTTCTATATTTTTTAATCAACTGTTTGAGGATTGGTAGAGGGAATGATTTGGTAAGGGATGGGAATGTTGGTTCTTACCAGAATGATACATTAGTTGTTGTAATGGTTATTGAATAGGTTTCTGGATGGTTTGTTAGTATTGGAATGTAGGATATTGGTATTTTATTGGTTGTAGTTGGAACTAGTTATGGTTTTGAAAATTTTGTGAAGGGTAGGGGTATAGTCCTTTTGGATGACTAGGTTGTTGGTTGGGTTGATGGTTATATTTCCAACAAAATTCTAGTTTGTAATTATACCTTGGATAGAAAGTCATTTGGTATTATGGATTATGAATTTTAATAGAATTGACATATGATGGTGGTCACCCTAAAAGAACATCTTTAATGGAAGGTATGGTTAGGAAGTTGTTTTTCTTGTGGTCGTGTTTGTCACAAATTGGTCAAACAAGTTTAATAGTTTGAATTTCATATAACTTCCTTTGATCAAACTCATCATCCAACATGGTGAACACAAAAAGTTTTTACCTAAGTCTTTCCTATTCCTTAAGGGTGTTAATTCAATCCGATTGGGGTGGGTTCTCATAGTATCTTGATGTTACCCATGTTTGGTTTTGTTCGGCTTGTCCATCTAGATACTTGTAAGTATCATTTGGTGGACTATTTTTTAAGGTTTTATTACACATCATGTCGATGAATTGATTGTTTCCATGACAAAACCCTTCAATTAAAATTATAAATTATACTATTATTGACAATCCATGGCGAGGTACCATATTTAGTTTGTCTTTCAACATATCCCTTGTTTCCCAAAATAACTCCCCTTCTTTTTCAAAAATGATTGGGATGCTATTTTTAAGAGCAATTGTTTTTCATTGGGGGATGTATTTTATGTGAAACTCTAATATCAATATTTCCAAGGAGTGGATTGATGTAGGTATCGAAATTAGTTTCTTGATATATTAGTAAAAATTAAAAGGACTCATCTTAACTGACTCAAGATGATGTTGCTAGAACATGGTTTCAACAATGCTTCTGAACACTTTGACATGAAGGTATATAATTTCCTTCTCCATCCCAGGGAAGGTTGGTATGTGGTTTTGGACATGAGTTTTGAAGACATAGTGGGGTTATCCTAGGGGAGAATTACAAATGAAATTGGTTGCATTAGTCCATGTAGGTGTGTGTTACTCATTCATTTTTTGACTGAAGAAATTCCCCATGTTTGGGGATGTCTCATTTGGATTTTCATTTTACTTCTCGCCTAGGTTTATGAGTTGGTTTTTTAAATGACCCTCCATTCAAATAGGATCAATTTAAGAATCTAGGTTTTTCTAAAGATTATTATTTAATGGAATGAGTTACCTTTGTTTACTTGACACTACAACCACATGACTATCCACCATAACTAGACGATTTTATTAGTCATGCGTATAGGCGGACATGCACCACGAAAAGTGAAAATCAAAATAAAGGTTAATAGATCCGAGAAGTTGATGTGAGAAAAGATAAATAAGGGAGAACAGAATTATTGTTGAGATGAATTACATGGGTCCTCTAAAATAGAGCCAAAATTAATTCTGTCTGAAATTTACCAATTTTTTAAGGTTAAGCGGTCGCTTGTTGTGTAGCTTGGATTTTCAAATCCATAGAGACCTAAGAAAAAAACAATAGACACGCACATTCTACGGACTATTTTTTTTATGAATTAGACAAATTTCGATTCATTCTATGTGGGTTTACATTAAAAATATTAGACCTTATTTAATTTAAATTGAGAAAATGAGTAGATCCTAGGTTATAACTTAGGGTGAATTGGATGAATTCCTCTTTAAACTATTAAAATTAATTAAATTTTAGATTGGATCATTTAATGTATTAAAACTACCACCAACACTTAATAATTGAATAACTACACACCCTAATAGTAATAATTTATAATCATGGAGGATAATTGTTATTATCACAGTATGATAAAGGTTTGTTTTAGCTCTAGATGTGTGTGGTCTTAAAATTCATTAAGGATGAAGAAGTTTTACAGTCATAAAATTTAATTCTCAATTGAAATAATCAATTATCCATTAATGGAGAGATAAATAACATCAAATATGGACCCTTTCTACTTCCTTTGATCAACCCATAAAAGATTTATCCCTCCATTGATTCTATGATCTCAATATAAGTGGGAAGTATAATCATGTGGAATGAATTGGAGTAGTAAAAAAAAACAAATAACGAAAAATTTACCATTGTGTAAAGGATTTCAATATTTACTATGTGAATAAATTCAAAAAAAATTGAAATAGTATCAACGTGATAATAAAAATTATATAAAATGAGAAGAAGATGATGTTTTATTAAGAGACTAAGGTAATTTGAACTACATACAATTTGAAGAAATGTGATTTGAAACTCAAATTTGAAACATAAGACTAAAATTAAAACAACACACAAAGATGTCTAAATCCTCCAACAAAACTACCATAAAAATAAATTTTTTATGCCTTGTGTAGATTCCCAACATTCCCTTTCTCCCCAATTAATTGTAGCAGTTCAAAGTGGGTGGAAAGGTACGAGATATCTGAATTTTCCACCGTTGACAAATAATCAATGAAAACTTTCTTAATCCAAATAGATGCACTGTATTGTGTTTCAATATGTCCAAATTGAAGTGGAATATAAAAGATGAAAATAAATCTACAGATGTCCCCTAACTCTCAGTAAAAGTTCTTAAACAATGAGTATCTGGTTTTTGATATTGGATTTAAATTATGGGATGTTCTTATGGGATGAAAAATCTAGCCCAGAATTACATCTTCATCTTGGGATGCCTAAAACATCAATTAAACATATAAATTAGCTATGGAAATAATTGGATTAAATGTTACTAATCATGTACTCTATCATTAGTTAAAATTTTAGAATCATTGGTCCTGGATCATTTACTATACAGTAATGATATTGGGAAGCTATTCAGTTTAATTCACCCAGAATTTCATGGGTTGAATGTCCAAAATGGAGGTCTCCCAATGTGAATCATTACATTCACTAAAATCATGAATTGTTTTTTTATTCTTAGTTTACCTGAAAATAAAAAATATATATAAAATCCTGGACATTTATTGTTTTATGATGTTCTAAAAAATTTAACATGCAATAATGCATTGTAAGAAGGAATTACAATTATAATGTTAAATAATGATCAAGTTGTAAAACAAACTAAAAATGGTATATGTAAATAATGGAACATATGAATACTATATTTATAAAAAGTAATATTATCCTACTTAAGTGGATAATCACACCCCACAACATGAGTTTTTCTAGTCCCAACCATAATGTATATAAAAAATATGAGAGTTGAATTCCATTTTCCAAAAAAAAAATTACTACACAATGGTCACACAAATTAAATCATACCAAAAAATTATGAAACCCATAAAAATAATTTGAAATAATATAGGTTGTGAGAAATATCTAAATCCCAAGCCCATTCCTCTATTTAAATTCATCTCCACATTTAAACCAATTTCAATTAAGCATGATGATGTGTTGGGAATTAGAATAGAATTGTAGGTTCATATTTATTCAAGGGAGAAAAAATGGAAGCCCTAGGTAGAATCACCTTTTAATATTAAGATGATTATTCATTTTTGTATATTTTTAATATTTTTGTTGAAATTTTTAAATGTTAATTGAAATTGAGTTCAATCGAGTCAACTCTTATAGAGATACTTTTTCAAAGAATTATAGGCTCAAAGACCGTAGGGAGCCATGTGATTCCCACATACTCGAGCATCACCTCAAGTTTACTCAATTAAAAAATATAATTTTCCAAAATGGAGATACATTTTCCAACTCTGGGCTAGGAAAAGTAGTAGTCACAATCCCCAAGTGTCAAAATACTCACATTTTGTTAATCTAGTGATCTACATGTAATTGATTTTTTTTGGACTTTGTTTGAATTTTTTTAATAATCATGTAAAAATTAAATTGATCACTAATCCTATGAAATTTATTATGAGACCCCAATAACTCAATCATATGCCCCACAATCCAAAGGACATGTGTTGTGTATTTTTATCGATGAAAATCTAAATGGTGAAAAATCAAATCCAAAAACCAAAATTTCCAGAATCCATGTTCATGAACATAAACATGAATTATATTCAGAATCAATGTATGAAAAATTATTTTCTATTTAATATTAATGTCTGAAATTTGTATTATCATGTTCAGTATTAAAGGAATTTTTCATTCCATGTATTTTTAATTTCAAAATATTTTTTTAAATTTTATAATATTTTAATTTATACATAGAGAAGAAATTATTTATTTCACATCCCACCAATATAAAATAACAAATTCCCTAGTGTATATGAAAAAATATAAGTGTATAGAGGTAGAGTTGAAGATTCCAAAAAGGAAATTGAAATAATTTTTTTTAACAAAGTCACCTAGTAGTTGATGTTTGAGTTCATGATTCTCCTAATTACTCTTTTGATCTCTATGCCACAATGAGAAGCCTACTTAATGATGAGATTTTGTGTTTTTACACCTTAAAGAAACATGAATCTCATAAAAATTCATCAATCTCAACAGCCCCTAAATCATACACAGAAATAAAATTAGAACACAATGCAAACCCCTTGTGGTTCACTTAACTGAAAATAAACTAAAACAAAATGAAAAAAATGCATTTTTTACATTGAAACTCCATACTTGAGTAAATTGTCAAGTAAAGTCTAGTTTTCTTCTGGGAAATTACTTTATTCAATGATGTTGGCCTAACATGGACCCTAAATCTGTCATCATTTTTCTGGTTCATAGGTTGTCTTAGTTAAATCCTACTTTTTTCTTGTTTATTGAATGATTAAATATATTTTTTAGCTTAGGACAATTTACTTTGAATATATGACCACTAGTGGGATAATAAATCCTTACATCCACATGAGGTTACACATGATGAAATATGTATAGACCTAACCATCTAGACCTCATTTTTTCTGAGTGTAAATGCTGTTTTGAACTATAATAGAGCAGAAATTTTCCTAGTTCAATGAGTTTGACATTGAGATTCCTAGATTGGTAGGCTTGAACTCTAGATTTATTTATCCTTTAATTTTAATACAACTTCATCCTATGTTCCTCATGTTTAGTAAGATCTAATTTAATATTTTATATGTCCAATGAAATGTCAATGTTTTTATTTTTTAATAGCCCAAAATGTGATATTCTCATTTTGAATAGGTAAATGGAAATATTTTCCATAAACAAATCTATATGGTGACATAACTAGTATGGTTTTCAATGTTATAAGATATTCCAATAATAAATTCAAGAGTTTCTCAAACCAATCATTTCTATAGGGACTGCTAGTTTTTCAAGAATTCTTTAATATCCAAATTCCCTAACTCAGCTTGCCCATTGGTTTGAGGATGGTAGTCAGTGGAAAGATTATGAGAAATCTCATTCATAGATAGGGGATTTGAGAAGGGATAATTGAAAAAATGGGTTCTAGGATCAATAATGATAGTTCTAATGATTCCAAATATGGAAAATATGATATCTTTTAGAAATCGGATAAGAACACGATGGTCATTGCACTTGGTGATAATGGACTCAATTCCTTAAGAGACCTAATCAATATCTAAGAGGATGTAAAGGTATCCCACAGGGATTTGGAAGGGTCCAATGAAAAAAATTCACTGACAATCAAAGATCTTGACGACTAGAATCTGTGTAAGGGGCATCTAGTTCCTTTTGGATAGGGATCCTAATTGCTGGCATTGATGATAAAATTTTCAGAATTGGTTGGAATCCACAGTGAAGTTTGGCCAGTAAAAACCACATTGGAGACCATTTTAGTGGTATTATTTGTAGAAAATTTCCCTCCATGTGCCTCTTCATGATATAGTTTTAGAATGGATTCTTGCTCAGAGTCGGGAACATGTCTCTTAATGATTTGATTAGGAAAAAACAAGGATATGTACAGATAATGAAACATACAATTTTGGACCTCACAAAATAATTTCCACTTATATTTGGTCATGAAGAATTTTCGAATGTCACCCACGACCAAATTTTTTTATATGTCATCATACCATGGGAAATCACTCACAAAATAGAGGAGCTCATAAGTATATGAATCCAACACAGAGAGGTGATGTGATTTTCCCTAGAATTTCATCAAAGAGAGGTGATCACCGAAAACCTTTTCAACAGCCTTTTTATTGTTAATGGTTAAATAAAACATTTGAAGAAGATGACCCTCCTAATCAATCTAGTCTTGACATTTTGTTTTTATGAAAAGGTATTTCTAGGAAGAATGATCGGTGAAGAATATGATGTGTGATCCTAAAATATAATGCCAAAATATATCTATGTAAAAGAAAAAAAAGTAACTCTTTCTCAATGGTGGTGTTTTAGATTTTTTGAATCATTTAATGATTTCATTTCATAAACAATGACACATGGAGTTTCCTCACACCGTTTTACTAAGACTACTCCCACATCAAAGTCACATGCATCTCACATGATTTTGAATGTATGATTCCAATTTGGGGATATCATGATAGGTGGAAAGATAAGATTTTACTTGAGTATATATAATTATTCATTGCAGCTTTCTATCCAAAAAATGGAGCATAATTTACCAAAACAACACAAATTGGTCGAGAAATAGAGATGACATTTCTGATGAACCATCTATAAAAACCAGCATGTCCTAAGAAGGACGTCACATCCTTGACAATTTTTTGTGAGGGAATGTGATATATGATATCATCCATAGCATTTCCAATATCAATCTATCTATCAGAAACCATATGTCCCAAAAATTCATTCTTTTACCATGAAATGGTATTTTTCCCAGTTTCGGATGTGATTCTTATCCTCATATATTGACAAAACCATTCCATAATTTAGAATGCATCCCTTTATAGTATCCCCAAATATTAGTAAGTCATAAAAAAAGATGTATAAACAATCCCCCACCATGCACGAGAAGATTCCCACAACACATAGCTTGAAGGTACCAGAGGAATTATATAACCAAAGGACGTGCTCTTGAAAGAAAAATTTCTAATTGGATAAATGAATGTTGTTTTACCTTAATCCACAATGGATACTGCGAATTGATTGTACCCTGGGAATCCATCAAGGAAGTAGTCAAATTGAGTGCCCACCACTCACTCGAGGACACGATCAATGAAGGGGAAAAGGAAATATTATTTCTTGGTACATCATTTGAGCTTCTTATACTCAATGTAGACTCTCCATCCACTACTCAACCTTGTGGGGATAAGTTCTCTATCCACATTGGTGATCATAGTGATTCTTTCTTTCATTATAATGACTTAAATATGGATTACCCACTCACTCTCAGCAATGGGGTAGATGATAACCACATTTAACAACATAATAAGTTTATTCCTTACAACATCCATAAGATTTGGATGGACTCTCCACTGAGGTTGATGACATGATTTGGAGTCAAATTCATGAACAGTACTATGTGTTCCAATTAGTGGGATAATACCAAGAATATCATAAATGGTCCATATATTTTCATACTTATTCTTTATCTGAATATCCAGAGGAATCCTCTCTATATTGTCTTCATGAGAGAAAGAAATAAAAAAAAGGAAAGGCATGATTGTCCCCAATGAATGAATAATTTTCTGATAAAGGTAAGAACATTAATTAAAGATCATATTGGTTAACACATTCTATATAAGGATGAGGCTTTGGATCAAACTATGTTTCTTTTTAAAAATTTCTGGATAGAATCTGTTCCTTTCCAACAAAAGTGTCTGCTAGCAAATTAAATAGATCAGTTTCATGAATGGGTATAGATCCAATGTTATTTATTTCACCAATTGTATCATTGATTTTTTATTTTTGAGAATCATCTATAGGGATATGTCAAAGAGATTTTATAAAAGGAGACATATTTTCCTAATGTGAAAAAGGAAATCCATCACTTCTTGACATAAACATCCTATAGTAATTCCATGATGTTCCTTTAGTTCACTACCAACACTACCAATCCAATTGTACTAATGTATCTCTTAATCATCCCCAATTTGATAGTTTTTATTTTAAATGTTTTAATCATGGATCTTGTTTCTAAAAGTTATTGTCCTGTTCCCATTCCTAACTCGGATGACCGAGTTGGTTGTTTCTAAGATAAGACGACTAAGGGCGATGAATGGTTTTTTCTCCCTAGGACATAAGTGTGGGTTATTATCAAAGTGAATAAAGTTAGAAAGGTAATTGAAATTTTCATCCTTTACAATAACTTCCTTTACGATCCCCAAAGGAACTCGAACACTATTATCAGAAGTTTGAAGAGTGATAGATGTGGGAAGGAGTTCTTTGAGCCCTCCATGAAAATAATTAGCATATGGAATTAAGTTCACACAAGATCCTAGATCACACAGAGATTTTCCATCTTTGTTCTCTCCAAAATCATTATTGATTTATGGACATCATGGAGCATTCAACATTGTAGGAATGGTCCCTTGAATGATGGTACTCACATTTACAACAAAAAAATATGGTTTTTATATGAAAATTTCATTTTAAAACATCACCAGTCGTTATGGTACATTGAGTAGGACAGAATGGTTTTGATTGTATCAAGAAGGTGAATGTTCATCGTAACATGAGATAAGATTTCCCTCAAAGTATCATCTCATTACTGTTTAGATTTTACTCTCATGCATTGAGGAAAGGGAGAAGGCTGTTTGATTGATTATTATGGATGTTGTTTCATCACATTCTCAATGGTTTTTTCATAACCTGTTGGTATTTATTCCTCATTTTCACATGTTTTTGAATATTTAAATTGTTTCGGAATGGTTTGAAAAGGTTTCTAAATTTATTTCACACTTCTTAAAATAGTTAAGGATTTTAGTTATTCGTGAGTGGTTAGTGTGAAATTGGATTCTCCACATAATGATTTGGATGGTATAGCTTGAGTAGGCATGGGTTCCATTCCAGTTTTAATGGTTTTTAGTTTATGTTTTAGGGATGATACTTCTCTATTCATTTTTTCCATTTTTTACACAAATGCTTAGGATTGGTATAGGGACCGATTGGGTGGGGGCTTGTGTTGGTTGGTGCATCCCAGGAGGATACTTTGGTTGTTGGATTGGGTGTTGAATGTGTTTTTTATAGGTTGTTGGAATTTTAGAGAAAGATATTGGTATTATATTTTTTATGGTTGGAGTTGGTTGTGGTTTTGAATTTTTTTTGGAAGTTATGGTTTTGGTCCTTGTGGATGACTTGGTTGTTGGTTGGGTTGATGGTTATCATTCCAACAGAATTCTGGGTGGTCATTATACGTTGGATTGAAAGTGTTTTAGTATTGTGCCATTAGAAATATCAAATGACTTATCTCTACTGATGTTCCCCCTTCAAAAATATCATTAATGGATGTAATGGTTGGGTAGATTCTAGTCTTTTGGTCATGTTTTTCACAAATTGTGAAAACATGGCCAATAGTCTGAATTACATGGACATTCCTAAGATATAAATCTTAAACCTTCCTAGTGACCACAACTAGTTTTTTCCTAAGTATTCTATCTTATAAAATGGTGTGAATTCGATCATATTTGGGTGGCTTATAAAATCATGGTGATGTTCCTAATGTTAGGTTTTACACCAGTCCTTCTATATACTCAAAAGGATCATTTGGGTCTTTGTTTTGGAAGGTTCTATTACACGTCATGTCAATGATTTTTTTCCCTTAACCAACCATTAATTTAAAATTCAAACATATTTTATGATTGATAATACATGGTGAGGTACCATGTTTATTGTTCCTTTGAACTTGAGAATACACGGTGAGGTACCATGTTTATTGTTCCTTTGAACCTTTCCCATGTTTCATAAAATGACTCCCCTTATTTTTCAAAAACAAATTGGATTCCACTTTTAAGTGTAATTTTTTTGTTATAGGGGAATTATTTTTTATGAATCGTTCATTGAAATTTGTCCCAATAGTTGATTGATGAAGGTCTCAAGTTTTATAACAAATTATTCTCTTGATCCATAAGTGAAAAATGAAAGTGCACAATATTATATGACTCTAGTTGATGTGGTGGAAACATGGTTTCCATAATGTCGTTTAATTTTTTGACATGAAGGTATGAAATTTATGATTCCATCAATGGAAGGTTTGAAGGTGGTTTAGGAAATGAGTTTTGAAGACATAGAGGGAATATAATTTGGAAGGATGCCTAATGTAAGATGGTGCATCATTCTATGTAGGTGTGAGTTATTCATTAATTGTTTGATCGACTACATTCCCCAGGTTTTGGGATACCTCATATGGATTTCTATGTTGGTTCCCACCATTGGTTATGAGTTCGATAATATGAATACCCTCTATTGAAATGGGATCAATTTTTGAATGAAGGGTAATAGAAAGATTAATATCTAATGGAAAGAGTTCCCTTAGTGTACATGAATCACCCACCCTAGGGCTATCCACCCAAACTATATGGTTTTATTAGTCACATGTATAGGCATACATGCTCTTTGAAAAGTGAAAAAACAAAATAAATGGTAAGAGATAGGAGAAGTTGAGGTGAGAAAAGATAAATAGGGTAGAATATAATTATTTTTCTGGTGACTTACTTGTGTCATCAAAAATGATTCCAAGACATGGCCTCACCCAAATTTACCCATGTTTTCAGGGTTAAACGGCTTCTAGTAGTGTATATTGGGTTATCAAATCCTCAAAGACCTAAAAATAACATTATAAACGCATATGTTATATGTATTGTTTTTTTCTCATAGTGGCCAATTATGGGTTTATTTTCGATTAGTTTAAGTTAACACTAAATGACCTTAGTGAATTCAAATTGATAAAATGAGTTTATCCAAGGTTATCTCTTAGGGTGGATTGGATAAATTTATTTTTTAAAATACTTCTATTTCTTAAATTACAGATGGAATTATTCAATGTAGTAAAACATAAAAAATACCTTAATGATTTAACATGTAAAAACACTAATAAAAAAAACCTATTCAGTTGGGGGATCATATTTATGAGTAATCCCAGGAAAAGGATTGTTTTATCAATTGAAGTGCATGGTCTTTAAATTTAACAAGGACAAATATGTTTTATGGCAATCAAATGGAATTATCAACTAAACAATTGATTATTCATTAATGGAGTGATAAATAACATCCAATCCATCCCATTTATACTCCCATGGATCAATCAATATAATAGTTAGCCCTTGATTGATTAGATGAATTCAATAATAGTGTGAATAAGACTCATTAGGATGAAATTGAAGAAGTAAAAACAAAAAAATAACAAACACTCCACCAGTGTGTGAAGGATTTATCTATTAACCATCTGAATAACTTCATTCCATAAATTACATGTTAAATAAAAATAATAGAAAGTGAGAATAAGAATAAGTTCTATTAATAGACTAAGGTTATTCGAACAACTTACAATTTATAGAAATGTGATTATGACATCAAATTGGAATCATAACATTAAAATTGAAAGAACACGAAATGGCATCTAAATAATCCAATAACACTGCATTAAATATGAATTTTTTAAGATATGGATCGATCCTCCAATAGTCCATGTATTCTCAATTAATTTTGGTAGGCCCTGGGTGGCATAAAGTTAATGGAGAGTTGAATTTTCCACCTTTGACAAAAAATTTGAGCCAACTTGCATCCTCCAAATTAATTCACCGAATTGGGCTTCTGTTGGCTAAATTGGAGCGGTCTATAGAATAAGTTAATGAATATCCTAATTTCTACTATCTATCTTTATTGCTTCATCCCAAAAAAGTTTTTTGTTTTTGAGATATGATTCAAATGGTTAGCTATATTTCTAGTCCATAGAATATGTCCCAAAATTACACCTTCAACTTGGCCACCTAGAAATATCGTTAAAAATATGAATTGTCTTAGGAAACAGTTGGATGAAATGTAAGTCATAGTGTCTTATATATTCATTTAATGATTCAGAATCGTTAGGAATGGATCTTTTCCTCTATAATAATGCTATTGGGATGCTGTTTAGGATAAATCACCCATAATATCCTGGTTGGAATGTCCATATAGATGGTGTTCCAATATGAATCATCGAGTGCTCAAAAATCCTTAATTGTTTCTTAAAGAATGGGAGACCTGAAAAACAAATATGAATATAAAATCATGACCATTTTTTGTTTTATGAGGTGTTCAAAAATGCACTATGCAATATTTTATTTTAATAATGAATTACAATCATAATGTGAAATAATGTTCAATTTATAAAATTTACTAAAAATGGTGTTTATGAATAATTAAGGCCCTGTATAATATATATATTAACTATGAATATTATCATAATTATGTGTCTAATTAGGTGGGGTTCTGGTGTGAGATGTAGTGTGAGATCCTACACTAAGAGATAGGGTAATGGTTATGGATGGTTATGGGTATCTATCCTCATTGAGAGCGTATGGGTTGTGGTATGGTATGAGACCATACTCTATTTAAGAGTGTATTGGGAAAGGTTTATTATATAAGACTACCTTAAGTGTGAGGTTTGTGATTATTGTGGGTTATATAAAACTACATTGAGTGAATGGGTATAGATCAATGATTAATATGTGGTTCTACTCTTGGTGAGAAAGTAGAGGTTAAGTTTTGGTATGTGTCCCTACCATAATTAAGAGAATGTACCTCAACACATGATAATACTCGATTGAGGATTTGTATGTGAGCCTACCCTGAGTGATATGGAAGAGATAAATGTTTGGTGTGGGACACTACACTAAGTGATAGTGTGTGGTTGATGATTTGTACGGGAAATTACCATTAATCGGATGGTAGAGGTCGAGGTTTTGTATAGGGACTTTCCCATATTGAGAAGGAAAAGTTCGTGATTTTATAGGATATGTTAAAGATCCAATATAAGACCCAACCATGAATGAAGGTGTACAATTTACTTCATAGTATGATACCTTACCCCGAGTAGGGTATGGGATAGATTTTAGGATGCTTGGTTAATACTTCTTCCAGTAAGGGTTGGTCCAGAAATGGGAAAGCATCATCATGGATTGGTTAGAATATGATGACCCCATGTCTATGCTTTTATACATATTTTATCGGATTATTTATTTTCTCATGCAGGAAATTATTTTTAATGGAGTATTTTAATAGATATAATATTTTAATACTACATTGAGATGTATTTTTCATGCCCTAATAATGAACCATGATGCACATGTAGACCTTATGTATGTATCTATGTTCTGATCTCAAGTTTCATAGTTGATTTCTTTGGAGTATCTCAATGTTGATATGAGATGGGGTTGAGGGAAATCATATTGTTGGTAGGGGATCCTCTTTGTATATTTTATTCATTTTAATATTTTATTTATGTTATAATATATGTGGGTAATTTATTATGATGTATTATTGTATAATTATATATTAATTTGGAAGTTCATTGTTATGTGTTATTTATTATGAATTTCCTATAATTTAAGTACCATTAAGTGTAATTATATTATATATGGGCACATATTAATGGTATAGTATCATTGACATTGAGAATATATTCTTACTTCAATTGACCATAGAATCTCTCCTATAGTTAGTATACTCGGGTTCATGGGGAGGCATGCCAAATGTAATGTTATACTCTGAATAAAGATATGTTTGGGAAATTATAACTAGGGTGTTACATGATCCACGGAATCATAACATAAGAATTCCAAAAAAAATATGCATGGAATATCCTTACATATATCCAGGATCTATTTATCAAATATCTTGATAATGTATAGAGATTCATGCATCATGTCCATGCATAACAGAGTTGACTAGGAAAGAATCCCATGTTACCTAACATATTAGAGAAGGATAACCTTCAATGTTATTTAACATAGTGGAATCTTGAAACCTCCCATGTCCCTTAATATTTTATGTCATGATATATAAAGCATCACCCAACTCATTAGAGGGATAAAATTTAAATCCACCCACCACATAATGATAAAAAATATATAAGTGTGCATCATTATATTAATAAAACATTAATTAAAATAATGAATTCAGAAAATCATGGAAATAAAATAATTTACATATCTTTTTCAGAAGGTTTTACATAAGTAATTATAAATCATATTGAAAGTTACCCAAAATTCAATCACCCAGAAGAAACATTGGATAATTGAATATAGTGGGTGATACATAAGTAATGTGAAATAGGCATTGATGATTGATCTTCAAGAGAGAGAAAAAGGAAAATAGAAGAAGAAGTATGAAAAGTGTTTTCTTAAATATTTTTTGATGTGTTTATAAAAATAAAGACATATGTCCCTTTGAAAATAAATTTCAAAAGGTGAAAAAATACATTAAAAACTAAATTTTAATAATTAACATTGCAATAATGAAACCGTGAAAATGAATAAGGTCAAATTAGAATAAACAAATATTGAATGATATTAAATGGGGAAATCATTGAAAAAATAGTGTCTAATAATTTTTTATCGTTTTAATGTACCTAAAATCTATAAAAAGGTAATGAAATTTCATTTTCAATTTAGATAAAGAGAAATATGAACGTTAAAAAAGAGATTACATACTAAAAATAAAAAATAATTCAATAAAATTCTATGGTATTAACATATATGGACATGGAAAAAATACCCATTATAGAGTGTGAAAATCGTCCCTTACAACATCATATTTTTATGAAGTTTCACATTGATAAAATGAAATTCAAATTTCCTACTGAAACTAGGAAAAATGAAATTACTGTCAAATATAATGGAATGGGGGAATGCATTCAATGTGATTATTAAAAAATTATACTAGTGAAAACTATTGTAAAATAAGTGATGTGAAATCATGACTGAAAAATGATGGATGGAATGAGAATGAAGGGTGAATGGTGTTATAATAACGAAATAAAGGGGGATTAACCGTTAACATCTTTAAAAAAATTCCTATCAAGAAATAAAATTACCAAAACACTATAAAAAATTTGTGTTGGGAAATTTTATAGTATAGTAATGATAATATATAATCATTTATGATCATTCATGATAATAATTTTTTTGATGAATGTTTATTCATGAAATTCTTACCAATCAATATATCAATATATTCTAGTGGTTTAAGGATTTAAAAAGTTTCAAAATTTATCATCATCCATCGATGCATCAGTTAGAATTGAGAATCGAATAAGAAAATAAATGTCCAAGATAAAGGTACTGCAGTCAATAAGTAAAGGATCAATAACACGAATTGACTTACAAAATAAAATTATTTATTCACCTTAATAAAATAATGAATATTAAAAGTTTTAAATTATTTTAAATTATAGAATCACAATTAATTGAGATATTTAAAAATAAAATATGAATGGGAAATCAATAATTTTCTCTTTCAATAAGAAGTACATATCTTTATGTTTCATGTTCAACATTCTATCTGTGGAAGATTGTGCGCATGCTACGAAGAAATATTATTATATCCCCATAAATTCATTCATCGAAATATTTTATGAATTATTTGTTGAATTAATTAATTTAAATTTTGTAGTTCTACTACTTCTCTTTTAAAATATTTTCCCATATCACTAATTTCATCTTATGACTTGGATAGCACAACTTTTTTCTATTATTGACTTAATACATGAAACATTTCCACATTAAAATTCTCGATTATTAAAAATTTGTTTTTTAAATCCACAACTATTACTTGGCAATATCTATAAAAACATAATTTATATAATTCATCTATCATCCATTAATTCCCTAGATACATTTCATTCAAATTTTATATTATTTTAAATTTAATTAATTCTCATAACAGTTCCAATCATGCATCCTACTACTACTCATAGTTTCAACCAATAGTGGAATTAAATATAAATGAAACCAATCCACTTCCATAGCTATGGAAGCTATTAAAATAAACATAAATTAAATTAAAACCTATATTAACTCAGCCTCATTATTTTAAGATTAAAAAATTGAAAATCCTCTAGTGGTCTTGCCTTCTCCAAATGCTCGACTAAGTACTATGCTTGAAATGGTTCTTCTTTGAACAATTTTGGATGGCCTATTCAAATTTTAATTATTCTAAAGGAAAATTGGTTTATAATATCCCAAAAAACCTTATACAGACATGTACTTCATGGATTATACTAGTTCTCTAATCTCCCAATGATAATGATCCCATCGTGGGATGAACTTACAACATCTTATTATAGCAGCACTCTAAAATTCATTTTTATATAGGGATTACACCGAGTACTCAGTGTGCATCCAAATATTTACATATATCTACAACCTTTAGGTACCCAATTCCCGATTATTTTTATTACTAATTGACTGAATTGTAATAATAAAAAAGCCTAAATTGAAAAACATATTCAATTCATGTCAGATCAATAAATGCATTTATTCATCAGCTTTTACTAAATAAAATCCAACTTTTAGATATTTTTAACATTACTTGTGATTCTTGAACATGTTCTATCACTCTCATAACATATTTTATATTATAAATTTATCCCATATTCATTGAAGCAACTCTCTAGAATTTTTTTTCCAGAATTTTCTTCAAGGAAATATTGATTTAAGATGGGGTTGGCACTATCCAGTCACAACGCCTAATTTCTCACATTCTTAGTAAAACATTCATTGGATCCATTAATCCTCACCACTATATCTCTTCTATCCTCAACATTATTAAATATATAATCCACTCACCATTACATATTTCAGTGTTCAATACTCATTGAAGCAATATGCAAAATACTAACAATAAAATTCCCTTTTTCATCATATATAGTGTGTTGAGAAGGAGTGATTCCTTCACCATAATCAATTCCCCACACCCAAAACATGGAAAACCCATTGAACAATATTTATTATTCTATGAACTCATCCTTGCATGAATTGATATGTAAGTTGTGGCTATGTTTGATGATGTTAAAACACTTATCATAGATCTTATCCTAAAAATACCATTCCTATTCATTATTTTGTATCTAACCTTTAACTCAGTGCTCAAATTTATCATATTTCAAAGAAGGATTACACCCTTGTAATGAATTTGATGTATTTTTTCTGTAGCCTCTATTGCTTTTTTATTGAGATCGTATAAGAAACTTATTCTTCCTTAACCCCGCTCAATAACCTTAATATTCAACCTTAATCAATATCCCAAAAATACTACATTCAAGCATTAATATTTTGGTTTGTCATGGAAATTTTTATGTAATTTGATTAGTATAGTTGAAGTACCTTATCGTTGACTATTTTTAGGGAGAACAAATAATATAGTTAATGTTAAAATATGATTTTCAATTAAATAGTGAAAATTGATGTTTTAGTTTCATAATGAGACTCATTACAACTATCATACAAAACACATGATGCACATGGTTTACTATGGTTAATGCATTAAATTTTCAATGAAAATTGATAATTTTTAGAATGTTTCATAATAATAATTTAATGATAAAGAATTGATTTAAATGAATCTCAAAACGTATAATGAAAGAACATAATTCATGAATGAATATACATCAGTAAAATAGAAGCAACTAGTATGTTTTACCATGTTATTTTAGTATTCATATGTATTTTTGGAATAATTTTCTAGAATTTAACTTAAGGAATAGTAGTGACGTTATTTTCGAAAAAATGAAACAAAATAATATGTAAAAATGAACATAGAACCTCCTTATATGTGAGGATTTTCTTTTTTAAGTGCATGAACTAACACAACCCCTATCCTCTTTGAAAATGGACCCTCTAGTTTTTCAAAAATCATCTCTTAAAAGTTAATAAAATATTGAAAATTAGCTATTAGAAATTGAAATTCAATAAATAAATGAAACCATATCATGAATTAAAGAAGCATGATTCAAATTTTTTAGTACATTAATATACCTAAATTAAAAAATAATGATGCTTTCTTCCAAAATAATAGGGAAAATTACAAAACAAAATCTAAAGTGTACATGTGTTTTTACTGGGATAAAAATATGTATTTTCGACATATATTTGGAAGAAGAATGTTTATAAATTTTTTATAGTATGAAATTTCAAATAGAGAAATGTTTTGGGTGCTAGAAAGGTTTGAATTCAATTTTTAAAGTGATTTTCAATAATATGGCCACAATAAATTGAAAACCAATCAATTAGAAAAGCTTCAGTTCACAAAGCATTTTTGTAATTTAAACCCCCCCCCCCACCACCACAAACAATGTTTTTAAATTTCATTGTATTTGATAATAAAATATAAAAAAGCATTTAAAGTTAACATTTGTAGACAGTGTTCAATGGTTAAAACCAATATAAAACTACCAAAGCATGAAAATAGAATTTATTAATGTTATCCTCGAGTAGATGTTGTATTGAATCGTCAATCTCACCACAAAATTTCTATCATTAAAAAAATGTCAAGAAACTATTTGGGTTTCCCTTAAATTATTTAAATAAGTAAAATAACTCATCCATTGGACTCAATAAATAAGGATAAAATTTTTTATACCAATTAATTGTTAGAGGAAGTGGTAGTGAGAAACCAAATTGAATGTGCAATCCAGGGTAATAATCATCCATGTTTAATAGTATCAACTCAATAAATAAATATGATATTAATTAATTTTATTTAAAATAAGCAAAAAATTAATATTAAAAAGAATGGATTATTCTCCATGCAATGTGAGATTTTACGTCCTGAGATGGACTATGATAGAAAACTAAAATTAGTCACTATGAATATGTGGTTTCATATATAGGAACCACAAAATGTGTGTTTCCCATTTATGATTAAGATAGAATTTATTTTGTTAGGATTCTAAAACAATTGTATGACAATTAAAATCCATGAAATTTCACAAACATGCTCGGAAACATCCATCATTTTTAACAACATTATTTCCAGAAACAAATGTGATATGTGATTGGTTTTGAAATTCAGTCTTCTTAAAAGGGATTTTAATTTTAATTTTAAAAGGTTTTCATTATTTTAAATTCATTTATAAACAACATTCCATATGTTCCTCAGTTTCAAAATCCAGTTATCACTAAATTTTCTTGGTCATGTTCCAACAAATTAAAACCCACATTTGATACAATGAAATTTTATTCCTAAAAACCATATGTTTCAAAAAAAAAGAACTAAATACCATTAAAATAAAAATTTTACATAATCTTAAAAGTGTGTGATCAACCATTAGATCAATTAAAAATTTTATTATTTAATCCTCTAATGTAATTTTGATATAATTTTAGCGTTCCAATTCCATTTCTAATAGGAAAATATTGAATTTATTTTCAAAGAATAAAATCATTAAATTCTCCACTAATTCAAATTCCCCTAAATGCTAAAAATTATTTTCCAAATATTTATGTAGTTAATTTAATACATCAAAGGATAGAGTAATATGAAAATATCTATAAAAAATAACTCATCCTTCAAAAAACCCACTTTTATCCTCATTATCAAAATCCAAGAGAATTTTTTTGGTTCATACCATCAAAATCTAGAAGATTAGTTTTCAAATGAAATAATGAAATTTCATATTTTAAATCCTATAATTTATTATTTCCTTCCACCAATTCCTAAAATTAAAATTTATATTAATATCCTAAATTTTTTAAAAAAGTTGTTGGAGGTTTTTTAAAATTTGAATCTTTTACTTCATTTTTTTTCTTAATATAATCTATCACTATAAAAACTCTTATAAAAATGTATGTTTTCAATATTAGGAAAAATAAAAATGATATAACATTAATATTTATTATTTTTTCTCATTTTCATTATATTATAATTAATATCTCTATAAAATATCATCTGTTTCATGAGAGTTGTTTCTTTTATTTATTGATTTTGAAATCTTATCAGGAAAAATTCATCAAATTCATATTAATATAAATCTACTTTTTTTTTATTTAATTTCATCTTCACATTCATTTTATTATTTATCATCCAAGATAACCAATTCATTTAATCTATCTATTGACTCAATTTATTGTTGATATTTTATTTTTTCTTATAACTCACAAAATTAAATTTGTAAATTTACATATTAATGTTTGAGGCCTTTAAAATTTTATTTGAAACATTTTGTATATTCTATATGGTATTGATCAAACCTATCTTGAACTATCTCGAGTACCCTAGTGTCCTAATAATAGATTTGGTACAAATTATTCCATAAAGTATTTCCTAATCCCCACAGGTTGGTGAAAAGCACTTGGAATCACAAAAAATGAAAGTGAGTATGAATTTTTCCCAAACAAAATATAAGGAAGATGAACATATCAGAGTGAATACAAGAAAAACTCCACATAAAAATCTTTACCAAATATCAAATAGGTAAAAAACCTATTGTATTATAGAAAATTACATGAAAATTAAAAAAACAACCCATGTCTTAGAGGATCCAACTCTCGATGCACAAATATCAACAATTAGAACCACCTCCATGTGTTTCTTTCCCCTAGTAGAACATTAAAGGAGATAATATAAAAACACCCAAAGGTACATGTATGGTGTGAGAGATTATCCCAATAGGGTCTCAACAAGGATCCCATAATATGATGCAACATTTTGTTAACAAAATAACGATTTAAATTTAAATTTAAAAGATTTTTAATGTCAATATCGTATTATATAAAATAATTATTTTTCATTTTCAAAATATAGAAATATAGTAAACAAATGGATTAATGAACATTTTAAATAAAAAAATTATATAAATAAGTAACCTTTGTAAACTAATTTACAAAAAAATTTCCATATATTTCAAATAAAAACAAGTGAGAAACATGGTCATGAGAGAAAATGCACAAAAGTTCTAGGCTGTGGGATCATCACACACTCAAAGGTGAATCATGGAAATATGTGTATACACATGATCGTTTGTCACTGGTCAATATTATTTCATCACCATAATTTCGTTATGTGACATGTTTCAGTATGTTTTAGTCATAATGTGTCAAAAGAGTTTTATTGTAATAACTCACTAACTACCTAGGCCTGAATGTGCTATAGTAAAAATCAATGATGTGAAATTCATTTTAAAACCATTTATTACTCAATTCATCCTATTATATACTTCAAATATTAAAATTTCCTTTTAAAACCATGTTGTGGGTTATTAATCAAATCATTCCCTTTTCAAAGATACAAACCAAGAGTTTCTATCAAAACCGTTTAAATCCATTTTACCAAATACCAATTTACCAAAAATTCAATCAAATCAATTTCACAATTATAACTCAAAAATATTCCATCAATTTTAAAAACACCCCACAATTCAATAGAATTGGGGGTTTTCTCAATTTCTGACTAAATCCAATCCAAATCCTCTAATTTAATAGGATTAAGGTTTCAATTACATAAAATTGGAATTTTTTTCAAGAAATAAAATTTCAATCGAAAAATATAAATTAAATCATGAAATTTAGGTTTATTCAAATTGGAAAATCAAAATAGAACCACCTACCTCATAATCACGAGATCTAGAAACAAAAATCCCAAATCAGGAAACTTCAATAAAGAAGATTGACATTGAGAATCCAAGAACGAAAACTAGTTTTATGAATTAAAACAAAGGTTATTTTATATTCCAATATCATGGAGATCCCAAAAACCCTATGTGAAGAAGATAAAGAGTGAGAAAAATAAAACGTGAAGAGAAAATCTACTAGGAGGAGATTGAACATCATTCTCTGAGCTTCAGTCTACTTCAAGAGGGGTGCACATGGAACAAAATTACCTCACGAGAGCTCCAATAGAAGAAGTAAATGTAGGGGGATAATTTAGTTCCAATAAACTCCTAAAAATAGGTTTTTGGGGTTGAAAAAATAAATTTTATATTTAATTAAATCATGTTCTTAGTTAGCTAGGTAGGTCCGCACGGTTTAGACAAACCGTGGGCCCTAGCCATATGCCGTTTTTTCTATGTGCATGGTTTATCCTTGTTGGGCACATGATTTTTCAATAAGTGAACAAGATATAAAAAACCCCAACCTCTATATTTTCACGGTTTTCTTTGATAGGATTCACTATTTTGGAAAACCATGTTCCGACCATGAACTATCCAATAAACCAACAAAATATACAAAATTTCAAATGAAAAAACTCTAAATGAAACCCAAACAAAAAATGATTAAAAGATTGTTTTAGTAAAACCTAAAAATAGTAACATAATGTACCAAAATACCCACTAAAGAGACATTATGTCCCTATAAATCCTACATAGAAGCTTTTATGAAGAAAAGAGAAAGTCAGTTTTCTCATATCAGTTCCTCCCTCTCCCACGTCCCATGAAAATCAGAGTTGTGATGCCATATAACTCAAACTAAATATATCATCATCTCATGATGTACCCTGGTTTCATAATTAACTATCATAATTAGAATTTTATTTGTGACTAAATTAGGCTTGATCTTATGAAATATCCAGCTCAGAACATGAGATGGATCATTAATATATTTACATAGTCAAGGTACAAGGAACATGTTATGAATAAACATTATCCATGATGGAAGTTATAAATGGTATGAATCGTTACCCACATTCTTAACAAAATAAAATGTCCCCATAAAATGAGGAGAAGTATTACCTTTCCTCCCAAGTCGTCGATGAACCAACAGGGAGAATCTTTCAAGAAGTCCTATTCACCAATAGAATATACGAACAGTCCGTGAGGAAGATCAACATTTGATTTATATCTTCTCTGAGATGTCAAAATTCTCTAATGAATAAAATGAATCATTGTAGTCATATTTATATAAAATATTAGTACAACTATGGAACATTCACATATCTATGTCCAAAACAATGATGATCTATAAGGATGACATTATAAGGCCTCAAAAGGATCCATTATTATAAGGCCCCAGACTTAAAAATTACATAATCTTGGCTTATATCAAGAATTCACATTGAGGATCTTTTCAGGTTTAGAGTTTTAGAGAATTAGATCACAAATCATACATAACATTCTACATTTAAAAAAGGTGGTTACAACAAAGATAGTATGCATTTTTTTCCATCAATGGAAACTTATTTAAAATAAAACATGGTTTCTTTCTTGACACTTCCTCAACAATATCATCACATCTAGGACTTTCCTCTTGACTTGTGAAAAACATTTCAATAACATAGGATGTGCATAAAAAGCACGGTAGGGTTTATAACATAATTAAAGGAAACATTAACCCATAAAAAATAAAAATCTATGAAAACATAATTTTCAATCATAACATACCTTCTGAAATCACAATATTTATTAATAACACATAGTAATAACAATTCATATAGGTAACTTAAGGAATGCATAACATTATTTCATTTTAGCTATCATATCTTAATAGGGAGTCACATTTGGAATACCCATCACAGAATATTCCTTAAATCTCTTCGGAGAAACATTCACGTTTACCTCCTTCACGTTACCCAATACATTGCAGAGCTATCTCAGGCTCACCCTCCCTAAGTTTATCATGGAACCACCTGTATACGTAACAATGGACAAGAACCATAATATAATCATAAAACATAACTTATGCATAAAGGAAAGATAACATTTCCACATTGAAATAAAAATATAACATTTTAAGATATTGAAATAATAAATCCATTAATAAAAACCATTTTCAATACCAAAATACATAAAAATAGTATATGGTATTTATTTTTCTTTGGAAAACATTACGGCTTGTTAAGGAATCCATAGATCAAATAATACGTACGATGGCAGAAAAGTTCGATGTCACCACTTACGTTAAAAAAAGAAAGATTCGTTTTTGTTGTTTAGTAAAACGCTTCATAGAGAAAAGATTCCCTTTGAATGAAATGAATGGTAAAATGGGTTTTATATACCGTATAAAATAATGTCATGTATAAATCAAAAGATTCTTCAATGACATGAGATTGAGACAAAGTCTCGTACAAAGAAGGAATCCTTAGATTAAGGATAAATCAATTACATAATTATGTGTGAAAAATATAAATACACCCAATATAAGTGGATATTAAGTGTAAAACAATCAGAGGTCATCCATACATATTCATAGAATGACATAATCAAGAAGTAAAGGATTAACCCAAAGAATTGAAATTGGGTTAAGAAGCTCCCTTATAGAAATTTGACAGCCTAGCAACGTCACATTAAAATAAAAAAAATGAGATAATGATAGATAAATAGGATATCTCATAACTTTTACATAAAATTTAAAGCAATAAGGTTATATAAGAGAATATCCCAAAACTAAGAAGATTTAAATTAAAAGTCCTAACAAAAATAAGTCTATTAAAAAGTGGAGGGTGAAAGGTTCCCTTACAGATTTGTGTAACTTTGGAAACGTACAACCCATGAAAGGAATATAGAATGTTGATGTAAATAACCATGAACAAAAGTATGTTACACAAATAGTAGAACAATGGGCAGTACATACACCCCTCAATGTAGGTAGTGACAAATAAAGCATGAATCTCACGTGAATAAATAGTGAGATAAAAACACCTTACCTCATTGTGATAAATCGAGTTGTATGACCAAAAGATAATAAACCCCAAATAAATGACAGAATACCATAAATATAAATAGAATCATGATAATATATATCAAATGGAAGTACACAATAAACCACATGAAATAAATAAGTGGCGAACAATGTAAATCTCATGGAATTAAAAGCAAGATAAGAAATCCCCTTACGAAAATTCGGCAGCTTAACGACGCCACTTAAAACGTCCAAAAATGGATTGATGAGATAAAATAGGGTCTCTTATCATATGAACATAAAAATTAAAGTAATAGGAATATAATAAAACATCCCCCAACATTATAAATATGATCTTAAAATAATTGAAATAAAATAGAGTACATAAAAATAAAGAGAGAGGTAGGATCCCTTACCTCGAGTCCGACTTGTCACTTTCGTTCATTATATTCCTGAATAATAAAATTAGGACAATTTATAATTTCTTAATAACTTCCATTAAATTTTATAATTCAATTAATATTAGATATTATCATGTTATAATAATTAGTTAATTATGTGTGGTCATATTAGACATATTTGTCAATGTTCGGTGCATGAGTGAAAAATAAACATGATTGAAGAGAATTGTCCACGTAGTTATAATTAAATCATATCTAGAATGGTGTTAATGATTTAAATATCATATATATCCAGTATATATTTATTTTATACTATTCCATAACATTTGGAGATAAAAAATGAAATAAACCATTCTTGGAGATGGTAGGCCGAACATACGCATGAACGCTACTTTCATTTCTTTGTCATATTAATGGAATTAAAACTAAATGACAGTTATATATATTATGATTCCAGTAAAATTTATATGTTATATAGGTTACATAATTTAATTAATTTATTTCTTTAAACATTCCATGTATTGCATAAACAAGTCAAATCACATGAGGGGGCGGTAGTCCACACTTCCTAAAATGAAATTATCGCAATTACACGACATGAAAAGAATAATTATGCGATTTAAACATAAAATACAGAAGCATATAGGAAACAAAAATAACATATATATCATATATAAATATATTTACATGTTAATGTCCACCATGAAAGGTTTTAGGAGAAGATTGAACAATCACAGTTTCATGATGCAGTAAATTACCACCCACAGAAACAGTATGTTCCTTAACCATTAGACGGGTGTGTGTGTAAGTGTAAATCAAATAATACTCATAAAAACATCCTAGTATATTTATGATACTTGTGTTGTTATGTAATCAAATAATAAGAATATTAGTGGGAGTAAAGAATGAAAATACAACAACGTTTTTTGAGAGAAGGCATTACCTCTAAATCAGGTAACTTCACTTGATTCGAGGCAAAGGCTCTATTAAAAATAATTCTACCCAATGAGAGGCTTCTAGGAGAAATATATGGATGTGTAGAGATAATATGAGAATAGGTTGGATGATACAAGGGCTTGATAGGTGTGGGTAAGGGGGTACAGGTGATGGATTTTTATAAGAGGGAGGAGGGGCACTCTTGGAATGTTTTGAAATATATATTTATTATAAAAATGTTTTAAAAATAATAAAGTTTTAAAATGATATATCTCTTGTATAAGATGATAAGGGTTAGAAATAAACTACACCAATATGAGTTATGCATGTGGAGGTCATATAACTCACCTTATCTTTTCATTTTAACCCTTAGTTAAAAACAGTAATTCTTACCATGTCTTTTTTATTTTCAATCTATAAGGTCATAATAGTTACATTAAAATGTAAATAATATCATAATTGTATCAATAATGATATTATTAATATATTATATTTAATTTGGAATAATATTATATTTTTTGGTCCTTTATACCATTTAATAAAATATCATTTGTTTTAAAAAACTCATTTATGCCAATTTTGTCACTATTTGGTTGTTTACTTTTGATAAAGGAATAAAAGCTTTATCCCGTATAAATAAAAGCATTAACATAATGTTTAAATATCATACTCATCTATAAAATTCGTGGATAGCATCCAATGTATAAAAAATAATTATTTTACCACTTATAATATCATTTATTTAAATCTTTCATTAATGAGGTAATAACTGCATCATCATTGTGTCATAAATAAATTTATATATTTAATGTCTAAAAATTCTAAATAAAGTAACATGATATAGGAAATAATTTTAGATTTACAATTAATATTTATAGTAAAAGATAAAATTTATATATACAAAACTTAAATTGTTTTACTTTGGTGATACATACATTGGTTATATTTTCCTTTCTTTAAAACTAATATGATAATAGGTCACTATCAAATTAAAGTGATTCCATGGGGTCCCAAAGTTGGCACAAGGCATACCATGGTTTGAAATGATTAAAAGATATCATTAAGTCACATGTATGGGTAATTTTATATTATTATAACATTATTGTGTTTACCTCTTTTTTCCTGATTTACTAATTAATCACTGTAATTAAAAATAATTATGATAATTACTATTCATCATGTCAAAAACAAAAGAGTATTTATTACATAATTTGGACCTTATTTATTCCAAATATGGAATCCATTTTATCAAATTTCAAACACAGAAAATTAAGTGATTAATTTAAAAATAATTCCCGTTGTCAAAACCAAAGACAAGTTTTTAAGAAGTAAAATCTATCAAAAGATTGATTTGTTTTTACATCACATTTAAAAATAAATTACATACAAAGACCAAAATGGTATTAAATGATAAAAATATAATTAAATTACACATTAAAACCAATTAAAATGACAATATAACTATATAAATAAATTGGATGAAAAGGAAATTTTGAATTAAATTGCTGTATTTTTTACTATTCATAAAAAATGAACATTATCAGAAAAATACCAAAAAATTACCCTAAACTATATTTGATATTCCAAATTCAAAAATAATTTCCATTTTAAAAAATTCAAAACATTTATGTTTCATGAATAAATTATATTTTTAATTCTCGCTGTCAAAACAAATAACGTGTTTTTATGAAATAGTATCTACCAAAAGTTTGACACATGTTTATGTCAATTTTCACATTGAAATTAATTCTAATGACAACCATTGGATTATATTTAAAAAATATATTTCATTTAAACTTTAAAACAAATTAAAAATATAATCTATCCCTAGAAATAAATTAGTTCAAAAGGATTTTTTGAATTAAAATACATCAATTTTCACTATTCAATAAAAAATGAACTTTATCGAAAAAATACCTAAACAATACAAAAAGTATATTTTGATGTCTTTATTCTAAATAAGGATTTTATTTGGTCAAATATAACATATAAATGTGTCAAAAAGTTGAATTAAAAAGGGGTTTCCATCAAAATATAGTAAATCAACATTTTAAAGAATATAAGAATATTTATGCACAAAATTGGATTCATTCGCATTTTTAGCCCCTATCATTTATTTGATAAATGAAAAAAAATATTTAAAAAACATATATAATCACTTTTTAGTTAGTTTTTTTTTCATTCCCTCCATTACAAGATCTAGGCATTTACTACCATTTACAATAATACTATTATATTATTAGTGTGCATCATAAAATTTCAAAGAAACTCGTTGTTGCGTATTGGGTTCACTGTCGAACATAGCATCCCCACTAAAGTAATATTAATATTTTATTCAAAAATATTAATAAAAATGAAAATTTAATATTCTTAATTTACCTGGGATGTTACATCTTTCCCCCTTTTTGGGAATTGCGTCCACGCAATTTTAAAATTGGGCTCAGAAACATTATTGAAAGTCGTACATCAGAAAAGTAGTCAATAAAACTATCACATTAAAAGAAATAAAGAGAAGTAAAATTGTCACCCAAGACCAAATATAGTAGTATTCTATGAAAACATGGATATGTAGGAAAACAAACCATCATGTTCTGATTTTTGGTGATAAAAAAAATGTCTAGGAGAAAGTTAACCACCAGAAAATCAAAAACATGGAATTTTTAAAAGGTATTTGATTCCCCAGTTGGAAAATATAACAAAAAATTTTCTTTTATGTTACTCTTCATCGAGGAATTTTTTTACAGGATTAACATAAGGAAACATACTTACTTTTCATGTAGACTTTCGTCTTTTACAATATTTTTAACAAAAACTCATATTTTCTCCAAAAGGTGAGTATCTTGGATGACTTGTTCACATTAAGAGATATAAAATAAACTTCTAGAGAATCACATAATCCAAAAAATAGAACTATATATTTCCCATGTGTTTAGACCTTATCCAAAACCAAAATGGTTTGTAGAAGATCAGATAATCCCCAAAAAGGATAATCTTTTACAAAAAGAAAAAATATTTTTAATCTCCAAAATTTGTCAAACAATACCCAATGTTCAACAAATACCACTCAATACAATATTTTACTTGAAATTATTCAAAATAAACCTGACTAATATTGAAACCCAAATATCGGAAGGATTTAATCACATAGTCTTCCAAGATAAATCTTAACATCAATCTCCAAATAACATTAGTTGCTGGTAATGTCTCATATTCAAAAGTAATTAACCTAATCACATATCCTCCCTGATAGGTTAATCATTTACCTATATAGCCCAAAATCAACTTATTATTGATTCATAAAATCATCTAACTAAAAATAATTAGTCATACGAACTATTTACTTCATTTAGTACAGTGGTAGGCGATAAATACCTGTTGAAATTTGGTTTTGGGTTCGATTCCCATAGCTTCGTCCGACGCGACGAGTTGTCAAACGGTCTACGTGTTGTCCCTTTTCAAAAACTATATAATTTTATAACATTCCCCAAAAATAGATTAATTAATTAAAAATAAACATAACATATTTTAACTTCATGTTTATCTCATGACATTCATTTTCCATCATAACATATAGTAACCCAAAATTTCCTCATAAGTAAGGATCATATAAACCCTAATGGTTACTTTTATAATTATTACCTAAACTCCCACATCTAGTTGGTTCTCTCGTACAATTTGAATTAGAGAACTCACCAAGGTTCAATTGATTAATCATTACTCCTGATAGTTGGTTTAGAATAACCACGATATTTCTCATTGAATCCCCCATTTCATCCCGTCGGATAATCAAGGAACCACCACAGTTTCCTTCAAACCCATTGCCACTTTGGTTCCTTCTAGGTCCATCCATTTACTAAAACCATAAATTTCAATGTGAGTATATCAAAAAAATAATCATTTACTAATGAGGAAAATAAACACTAAGATATACTTATCTATGTTCTCTCAAACTCATTCCAACATTCAAAAATAACAATCACTCCATCTAATATTATAACCAGTGTGGTTATATACAAATTGTCATGTATGCTTAAATAACAATATTACCACTAAAGATATCTAAACTATCCTTTGATACCAATTATAAGGCCCCAACCATAAACATAACTTAATATTGAGTTATTTCATGAATTCACATTGAGGGTATTTTCAGGTTTAGAGTTTTAGAGAATTAGATCATAAATCATGCATAACATTCCACATGTAAACAAGGTGGTTACAACAAAGATAGTATTCATTTTTTTTCTATCAAAGGAAACATATTTAAAATAAAACATGGTTTCTTTCTCAACACATCCTTGACACTGTCATCACATCTTGCACTTTCTTCTTGACCTATGAAAAACATTTAAAAAACATGGGATGAGCATATAAAGCTCAGTAAGTGTTATAACATAATGAATGTAAATATCAACACATCAAAAATAAAAATCGATGAAAACATAATTTTCATTCATAAAATACCTTCTAAAATCATAATATTTATGAATAACATAAAGTAATCACAATTCATAAAGGTAAATTAATGCATATATAACAAACATACATTGTAGCTATCATAGCTTCATAGGGAGTCACATTTGGAATAACCATCACAGTATATTCCCCAAATCTCTTCAAGGAAACATTCAATTTTACCTCGTTCACGTTATCCATTGAATTTGAGGGCTATCTTGGGCTCACCCGCCATACGTTTATCATGGAATGCCCCGTATACGTAACAATGGACAAGAAACAAAACATAATCATAACCCATAAATTTAGCATAAAGTAAAGATAACATTCCCACATTGCAATAAATATATAACATTTTAATATATTGAAATAACAAATCCATTATAAAAAAATCATTTTCAATACCAAAATACATCAAAAGGGTATATGTTATTTATTTTTATTTTAAAAAATTATTGCTTGTTAAGGAAGCCATAGATCAAATAATACTCGTTGCGACGGAAAAGGTCGTTGTCACCGCTTATGTTAAAAAAAGAAACATTCCTTTTTGTACTTTAATAAAACGCTTCGTAGAGAAAAGATTACCTTTAAATGAAATGAATGGTCAAAAGGGTTTTATACACCATATAAAATAAAGTCGTGTAGAAATTAAAAGATGTCTCAATGAAAGGATATTAAGATGAAGTCCCATCCAAAGATGGTATCCTTAGATTAAGGATAAATCAATTACATAATTATATGTGAAAAATAAAAATACACCCAATATAAGTGGATATTAAGTGTAAAACAATCGTAGTTCATCCACACATAATCATAGTACGACATAATCAAGAATTATAGGTTTAACCCAAAGAATTGATATTGGGTTAAGAAGTTTCCTTACTGAAATTCAACATCCTAACAACGTCACTTTAAAATTAGTAAAATTAGTTGATGAGAGATAGAAAGGGTATATCATCACTTGTACATAAAAGTTATAGAAATAAGGATATATAATAACATATCCCAACACTATGTAGATGTAAATTAAATGACCTAACAAAAAGAAATCTTTTAGAAAGAGGAGGGTGAATGGTTCCCTTACCGATTTGGGTAACTGTCGAAACGTACACCCCATGAAAGAAGGACTATACAATGTTGATGTAAATACATATAAACGAAATTATATTAAAAAAAGAGTAGAATAATGGGCAGTACATACACCACTCAATGCATATAGTGACAAATATATCATGAATCTCACGAGAATAAACAGTGAGATTGAAACCCCTTACCTCATTGTGATAAATCAAGTTCTATAACCAAAAGATAATAAACACCAAATGAATCATAGAATACCATGAATATAAATAGAATCATGATTATATATATCAAATGGCAGTACAAAATACACCACAGGAAATAAATAAGTGGCGAACAATGGAAATATCACGGAATTAAAAGTGATATAAGAAATCCCCTAACGAAAAATCGACAGCCTAACGACGCCACATAAAACATCCAAAAATGTATTGATGAGATCAAATAGGGTATCTAATAATATTAACATAAAAATTATAGTAATAGGAATATATAATAACAACCCCCAACATAATAAAGAGGAGATTAAAAGAAGTGACATAAAAGAGAGTACTTAAAAAGAAAGAGAGAGGTAGACTCCCTTAGCTCGAGTATGACTTGTCTCGTTCATTATTTATATTCTTGAATAATAAAAATAGGTCAATTTATAATTTCATAATAACTTCCTTTCAAGTTTATTATTCTATTCATATCACATATTATAATTTTATAATAATTAGATAATCATGTGAGGTCATATCAGACGTTTTTGTTGATGTTCAGGGCAATAGTAGAAAATAAACATGTTTGAAGAGAAATTTCCAGGTAGTTATAAGTAAATCATCTCCATAATGTTATTAATGATTTAAATATAATATATATGTAGTATGTATTCATTTTATTCTATTCCATAATCTTTTGAGATTAAAAATGATATACACCTTTCATGGAGATGGTAGACCGTACATACACAAGAACGCTACTTTTGTTTCTTTGTCATACTAATTGAATTAAAACTAAAAGAGTGATATATATATTATAATTAAATTATAATATATATGTTATATATGTCACATAAGTTCATTAAATTATTTCTTTATAAATTCCATGTATTTCATGAACGAGTCAATTCACTTGAGGGGGCGGTTGTCCACACTTTTTCAAATGAAATTATCACAATTACACGACATGAAAAGCATAATGATATGATTTAATCATAAAATATAGAAGAATAAATTAAAAATAAATACCATATATATCATATATAAAAATAGTGACATCTTAATCTCCACCATGAAAGGTGTTAGGAGAAGATTGAACAATCATCGGTTCGTGAGGCAGTAATTCGCCACCCACAGAAACAATATGTTCCTTAACCATTAGACGTGTGTGTGTGTGTGTAAGTGTAAATCAAATTATTCTCATAAAAACATCCTAGTATATTTTTATACTGGTTTTTTATTTAATCAAATAAAAATAATATTAGTGGGAGTGATGAAGGAAAATACAACAAATTATTTTGAGAGAAGGCGTTACCTCTAAATCGGGTAACTTCTTTTGATTTGAGGCAAAGGCTCTCTTGAAATAAATTCTGCCCAAAGTGAGGTTTCTAGGAGGAATAGAGGGATTTATAGAGATAATATATAGAGATTTTGGACAAGAAAAGGTCTAGAGAGTTGTGAGTAAGGGGGTATAGGTGAGGGCTTTTTATAAGAGGGAGGAGGGGCACTCTTGGAATGTCTTGAAATATATATTTATTATAAAAATGTTTTTCAAATTTTAAATGTTCAAAAATTATATTCCTTAAGGATAATATTATAAGGGGTAGAAATAAACTAAAAAAATAGTATTATGACATGTGGAGGTCATATAATTCACCATATCATTTTATTTTACCCCTTAGATAAAAACAGTAATTCTTATAACGTCTTTTTTTATTTTCAAACTATAAGGTCAAAATATTTAAATTAAAAAAACAATAGTCACATAATGGTATCAATAATTATATTAGTAATATATTATATGTCATTTGGCATAATGTTAGATTTTTTGGACCTTTATACCATTTAATAAAATATCATTTTCAAAAAAAATCTCATTTATGCCAATTTTGACTCTATTTGGTATTTGACTTTTGATAAAGGCATAAAAGATTTATCCCTTCAAAATAAAAGCATTTAAATAAATTTTAAATATCATAATAATCTATATAATTCTAGGATAGCATCCAAAGTCTCAAAAAAATTATTTTAACACTTATAATATCATTTATTTAAATATTTCATTAATGAGGTAATAACGGCATCATCATTGTGTCATAAATAAATTTATTTATTTAATGTCTAAAAAATATAAATAAAATAACATGATTTAAGAAAATAATTTTATATTTACAATGAATATTAATAGTCAAATAGATCATTTATATAAACAAAACAATTTTTTTTTACTTAGGTGATACGTACTTTGTTTATATTTTCATTTCTTTAAAACTAATATGATAAACGGTCAGTATCACACTAAAGTGATTCCATGGGGTCTCAAAGTTGGAATAAGGAATCTCATGGTCTTACATGACTGAAAATTAGAATTAGGGCACATGTATGGGTAATTTGATATTATTATAACATTATTTTGTTTACCCATTTTTACCTGATTTTCTAATTTATAGTTGTAATTAAAAATAAATACTATAATTACTATTCATCATGTCACAAAAAGAGTCTTAATAACATAATTTATACCATCTGATTCCAAATATGGAATCCATTTTATCATATTCCAAACACATAAATTGCAGTAATTAATTTAAAAATAGTTCCCGTTGTCAAAACCAAAGACGAGTTTTTAAGAAGTAAAATCTATCAAATGATTGATTTGTTTTGACATCCAATTTGAAAGTGAAATTACATAAAATGACCAAAATAGTATTAAATTAAAAAAACATAATTAAAATACACCTTAAAATCAATCAAAATGACAATATAACTCTATAAATAAATTGGATGAAAAGGCAGTTTTGAATTAAAATACGGTAATTTTCACTATTCATATTAAAATGAACATCATCAGAAAAATACCAAAAATTCACTATAAGTTATATTTGATATTCCAAATTCAAAAATGATTTAAATTTTACCAAATTCAAAACATATATGTTTCATTAATAAATTAACTTTTTAATTCTCGTTGTCAAAACAAATAGCGTGGTTTTAAGAAACAATATCTACCAAAAGATTGACCATTGTTTACGTCCATTTTCACAGTGAAATTAATTATAATGACCACCATTGGAATAAAAGGTAAAATAAATTCTAAATAAACTTTAAAACCAATTAAAAAGATAATCTAACCATACAAATAAATTAGATCAAAAGGGGGTTTTGAACTAAAATATAGCATTTTCACAATTCATTAAAAAATGAACTTTATCGGAAAAATACCAAAAATTTACAGAAAATAAATATTGATGTATTGATTCTAACGAAGGATTTTATTTTGTCAAATAAAACATATAAAAGTGACAAAAAGCACAATTAAAAAGGGTTTTCCATCAAAAGGCGGTTAATAGATCTTTTAAAGAATATTAGAATATTTATGCTTAAAATTGGATTCATTCGCATTTTACGCCCCTAACATTTATTGGATAAATTTAAAAAAATATTTAACAAACATATATAATCACTTTTTAGTTAGTTCTGTTCATTCCTGCCATTACAATGGCAAGACATTTTCTACCATTTAAAAAAAATATTATTATATTATTAGTGTGCATCGTAAGATTTCAAAAAAACTCATTATTGAATATTGGGTATGCCATCGAACATAGAATCCCCATTAAAGTAAAGTTCATATTTTTTTAAAAAATATTAATAAAATTGAAAATTTCATATTCTTTATTTACCTGGGCTGTTACAATTATGATCACATACTGTTAACTATTATTATATGAAAACACAATTATCCATAAGTTATCATACCAAGATCCAAAAAATTCAGGAATAGAGGTGGAAATAATATCCTCTTGAATCTATATAGTTCTTTCTATTTGTCCATCTGACTTCAGATGGAATGACATACTATAACGGTGTTGAGATCACAGTGCTTCTTAAAGGCCCTTCCAAAAACGGGAATTGAACTAAGGATCCCTATCATATACTATAACAGATGCAACTCCATGAAAACAAAAAATATCTTTTACATAGATAATTCCCAACTTCTAAAATGTGTTTGTATGATTAATCAGTATAAAGCGAGATTATTTATTCATCCTATAAATCACAACCCATATCAAATTTTTCTTATATGAGTATGTGGAAACCCAACCACAACATACATAGAGATCTCATCCCACTTCCACATTGGTACTAGATGTGGCTGACGAAAGCTTGAGGGTTTTTGGTTCTTGGTCTTAACCTTTTGTAATGCATAACAAGGGTTGAAAAATTCACCAATGGATTACTTTATACAAGACCACTAGAATCAATGCCTCATTTCATAGAATATATTTTTTATTCCTGGTTGGAATTAACATACAAAATTATGAAATTCCACCATAACATCCTTTCATACAAATAATAACACCAAGAGTTGATTATGATAACTTAGAATGCCCTATTTGGAGAATAACCACTCAGCAACGGTCTCCCCATAATAAATATAGTCTCTAATGCTATAGAACTCATCATCACACAATTTTTCTTTAAGGATCATCTTGAGAAGATCATAGGTCAATTGAACACCTTCCATGGAACCCTCTATCCTGGATTCCATGACTCCAATATGAAACAGTACAAAAAGATCCATCATGTTTCACTCTTCTGAATATATTTTCTCAACACGGTTTGAATGTTTCCCACTTAGTGAATATGAAAAAACATCACCCTTCCCTAGGGAATTGGCGATGTCAATATTGTATGACTAAAAGTACTCCACCAAATGTCTCTGGTGATGATTCAGATGGCACTCTGGAGAGTTATCACCCCCATCACTTCGGACAATGAGGATAGACCTCAGGTAACCCATGTTACCTCCATTGCTTCCATGTCTGGGTCCCCAGGTCTCCCTGGTGTAGTTTTAGAAGTGACACCTGAATAGAGGACCCCCTTAATCGAGTACCTTCAACACGGTAATCTCCTGGAAGATCGACCCAATCATGAGCAAATACGACACTACACATTACAATTTACCTTCTAGAGTGACCCCGTTCTTTATAAGATTCTCAAAAAATGCGGGAATGATGGAGTCATCCTCCATTGAATTTTAGGACGTGATATTTCTCAAGAATTATAGGATGTTCATCTCAGTTCTTGTGGGTCTCATCAGACAATTCTAAAACCATCTCACCATATTTAATGACTGGGGTATTTTTGGCCCTCTATTATCCATGAATATATCGATTTTTGCAAGAGGTTTTATCCGTGACAAATCCAAGCTAATTTTTTGCATCGACCTCCCGATCCCTTCACACTACCAATTATTCATGGCCCATTTTGGTCTAGGGACATAATGTCATGGGACTGTATCCACCGGCGATAGCTCGCCGGTGCAGGATCATCCTGACTGCAAAAAATTTATTTTCCAAGGGGGTAGACGAAGTTCTGCTCAAGGAGGTCAAGGACCATTCTATTGTTTAATTTGGGAGATCCAATATCATCTACCGATTTGGAGTTCCTCATACCATCCTCAACGTTAACAACACTAAATTCCAAGAAGTCGAGTTGATGAAATTGAACACCAAGTTTGACATATGTTATAACCATACCTCCCACCATCACACAAAATAAAATGGGAAGATCGAGGCATTCAACATAACCCTCTCTAATATCCTCTAGAAAAAGGTTGGATAGAATTAGAAGAGTTGGTTAGAAAAACTCCACAATGCCCTCTGGGCTTCTCGTACAGTGACTCATAATTCCACCCAGGTGACCCCATACTCCTTGGTGTGTGGAAAAAAGTCCATACTACCCATTGAGATTTAGATTCCTTCATTACGCACAACTATGTACAATCAGAATTCAATAGATAAGGTAGCTTATGTTTGTTAGGCTGAATTGGAAGCACTCGACAGAACATGCTTTCTACCCTGCACAGTCTAGAAAGGAATCAGAATAAGATAACCAGAGCATTCAAAAATAAAGTTTACCTCCACTCTTTTTTACAAGGTGACACCGTTCTGGAATGAGAACACCAATGATACATGGTAGGAATCCACCCAAAATGGATCCCAAATGGGAATGACCTTACAACATTCACAAGGTTTACTCCAATGGAGCATACTCCCTGGTTACCATGGATGGTGAGCATATAACTCCTCCAAAAAATTCAAAATTATTCAAGTATTATTTTTCATGAGTAAACAGTCATACATGACCGTATACTATTTCATCTTCACCACGAATTTAAACTATGTGGCCGGTCTAAGTTGAAAGACATAAAACCATTCAGCACTCATCCTCCATGACATTAAACTGCAATCAACAGATATAGTGCTATGGTCCAAGATCTATAAACTTAAACTAATATATACACATATCCATTATCCTAAAAGGCATTAAATTACATCTTCAGGAACTACATATGGCTTGATTCCCATCCTCAAGGGATATGTAGGAATTCTCGGACACTTTTCCTTAGATTCCATCCTATAAACTCGTATCATTGACTAAACCTTGGCTATAGATTAATTATAGTACACCACACGGTGTAGAGTAGACTTCTTTGGCCACACTCATGTCGGGGTTATGATGATCACACCATGTGCCACTCATCATTCTTCTATCATCACACATCTTCATCACATGACGTTAAGCTGCCTGACCCTTTCCGAACTATGTATTGATTGATTCTTATCCTGATAGGATATGATAGAACACCCATAAATTTTGTTAGTAGACCTAGTCCCAAACATCAATATCCCCCTTCAGTAGAAATACATGGTATGGTGAAATATTTTTCATTCATTCACGTTGATTTCATCATGAAATCACAGTGTATACATCTCCTTGGAGATCTCGACCTCTTTCATCATCTCACGTGATGATAAACTACACAACCCTATTAATTATCCACTAATTCCCTTTATTTGGGTCTTCATCCCCTTTCACATATAGAAGGACCCCTAAACCGAATGAATTCATGGCCCTAGGACTTTACTACTATTGTAGGGCAATGTCCTTGAGGATCTTGAACAACACATAGATTCAAGTACCGCATTTTAACTATGCTTAGAGGTCAATTCTTATTTTTTGTTCTCATATCAGGTAACATGATGTTGATGATGCATTTCAAACATTTCCAACAGACATCTAACGTCATTATCACCACCCCTATATGTCCCAAATATTGGGTTTGGTGGTTAATTTTGTCTTTATATCACATGAAACACCCGCCTACTTCAGGAAGGAGTGTTGATCTGGCCGGGATCAACCCTTCCTAATCTCCTTGCCTCTTTGTTGTACCATTATATGTTTGGGAGATCTTGATCTTATTCCCTGTTTCCTACACCGAGCATTTTTCGTGTGGGCTTAGGAGATTTGGTAAGGCAATACCTGCATAAAGGGTCATGTATGCATAGTCTGATCCCTATGACTTTAAATAAAGATAATTCACTATCCTCACCACTAGGTGTTAAACTACAAACTAGCTGGGACTTCCAGTATCAGATCTCTTGAAAATTTCAGCCCCTAGTCTATGTTCTTATTTAGTATTGTGCTATGTGGTGTGGATTTTATGTCTTAATTCATGTTGGGAAATTTTTCCATGCCACACATATCCCCTTGACACATAACTCCTTCATCTCACATCATTTCTTCATGATGTAATTCTGCACAACACCTTAAATAACTACATGTGGCTTGATTCCCTTCCTACTAGGATACATATGACTACCTAGAAATTTAGTCTTCATGTCTATCCCTGTTTCCTAGAATCCTCCACAACTTATTGCCCCATGGCCTGAGTTCTTTTGGAGGAGGTATGTGGTGCGGTATGGGCTTATGTAATCATTCATGTCGGGTTTGTATCAGCTATTCCATGTACCTATCACTCTGGATATCTCTTCCTCCCCCTATTATACAATCATAATTTCAAGTCGACTGCTCTAGAATTGGGCCCCTCGACCCTCTTTGGCAGTTCCCCAATGTTCCCACCACTCTAGTTGAAGACCTAGAGTGTTGGATTCTACATAGAATTTTTATGTCTCATTTTTTGGATTCATGTTCCCCTTAATTTGGGCTTTCATCATCGTTCACATCATAATGGACCCCCAAACCACTTAAATCCTAGGACCTAGGGCTCTCATACCATTTTGGGCCAACTTTTTCAAGGATCTTGAATGAAATATTGATACATGTCCCGTGTTGAGAATATGGTCAATGGTTGACACCCATTTATTATTCCCATTATAGGTCACAAGATGTGGATGCTATTTTTCAAATATAGTCAGTATCTATCTTCCATCATCATGCCAACCCCATCAAGCCCTATATATTGGTTGAATGATTCACATCCTTTCCCACTCCATCATGTGCAAGTGGAATTTCTACATGGTTAGTGTTATCCCTCAATGAACTTTTTCTCATTATGAGGATAAAACCACGTTGAGGCATCATTCGGGGCTCCGTACCATTTTCCCCTTTTCATGTATTCAACTTTTTTCAAAGACCATATTCGACCCTGTTTTCCACATAGAGTGTAGCTGACATGGGCTTAGGGATTTGGTCGAGGTTTCTTCCTGGTTGGAAGAGTATCAATTCTTTATGGTCCAAGCTCTAAGACTTTAATATAAGATCTCTATACATCCTTTCCACATGTTATAAAAATTGCATCTGCTTGAACTACACACAACATGATTCCCATCCTCAAGGGATGTGTAGGAATGCTCGGGCATCTCGTCTTCAAGTCCAGCTTAGGTTCCACTAATTACCCCTTCTATTTTGAATTTTGGATCTGACGTCCAATGGATTGTGTGGTGTGGTTTGTGTGGGCATATGTCCTCATTAACATTGGGTTTGTAATAGCCACACCATGTAATCTCTTTTCAATAGATGGTCTCTCTTGCCTATTGTCCCACATAACATTAAAATGAATCTTCATAACTATTTATGGATTGATTCCCATCCTCATGGGAAACATATGAACACCTAGAAGCTTCGTATGTGGGTCTATCCCCATATTCTATAACCTTTTCTAGCACATCTTCTTGAGGTTTATTCCTCGGAATTACACGTGGTGTTGTGTGGGACTCATCCTTATTCACATTGGGTATGCATTACCAATCTATGAACATTCCCCATTAAAACCACATCTCTTCTAAATCCATCCAATCCATATGACCTTAAACAATGTTTCCTAGTACCACATGACATTAAAATGTTTCATCTTTACTACACGACGTTAAAATGCAGGGGTTGGTCCTATCATAAAACCCTAATCTATGACATTATCATCTTGGATACATGACAAAAAATGGGACCGAATTGTGGTTCCATCACTCCAGGGGACACACATCCATCATAAAGAACAAAAGAAATATATCAATTTCTACTTCTTTTGGTGTGGGGTATTTACCCTCTTAACAGTATTGTCCTTGGCATTGGTACCCTACCATTCCACTTCTAGAACTACATATGGCTTGATCCCTAGAATCATGGTGTATGTAGGAACTCCCACACACTTTTCCTGAGGCCCAACCCAACTTTTATTCTTCATCCGATGACCTAGAACCTTCCTAGGTAGCGCATGGTGTAATATGGGATCTTAATGTACTCATTCACATCAGGTTTTGTAATTACCACACCATGTGTTTCCCCCCCTCATATCTATATAGGGTATGAGCTCTATGAACATAAAACTAAGATCCAACTATCCTTATAGTAGGACAATAAATTGAATGAACTTTTCCAAAACGATGTGTGGCTTGATTCCTATACTCATGGGATACATAGAGATGCCCAGGAATTTCTCCCAGGGCCCAACCTCAAATTAATTAACCCTTTTGGCCCCTCAGCCTCGATTACCATTCCATCTCTATGACCATAAATTGGGAGCATATAATCCATGTGACATGAATTTAAACTGTCATCGAAGGCCCATTCAGTCTGACTTTAAAAATATGCGCACCTTACTCACTATATGACATTAATCTATGTGTCTATCATCCTCATTGGTATGACGTAAAACTATATGGAATTAAAGTTCCTCACCAGAGAGATCCTGTCCGGAAGAAGGTACAATCATTGATCAGACCGATGTTATCACCTAATGTTTTTTCATCATGTTGACCTAATTTCAAGAGTGTTGGACTCTATTTGAACAACCCATAACTCCACCATCTACGGTTTTCCTACCCTTTACTTAGATCATCATCCTATTCCACATCTAATGGGACCCCCAAATTGTATGGATGCTCGGCCTATGGTTCTCTTAATTTCCTAGGCTAACGCTTCGGAATACTAATGGATGAAATCCCTAGTTAGGTCCCATATTTCAAACATGGTCAGCATCTAACCCTCATTTGTTATCCCCAGTTCAGGCTAACAGAATAGGGATACATTTTGTTAAACATGGTCAACAGTTATCCCTCATTGTCATGACATTCCTACAGGGTCCTGAATTTTAGGTATTCTGATTCAAATCGCCACTTCTCTCTGTTCGGATTGATTCTAACACCTCTATTGTTACACTTTTGGTATACTAGAGAGTATTGGGAAAACAACCATTTGACTATTCTTAGAATCTCATTCTCCAGTCATGCCTCCCTCTTTCTTCCTAGAAGTTCGGATGTTTCATTTATACCCTGTATTCCTAAATATTGGTTTCCACTCTCACATTCAAATGATGTAATGATGCATCCATCCCTTGTTTCTCACACCAGGAACGACCCACATGATCTTTGGGATTGATTGCTAATCACATCACAATAATGGTTGGAATACATTGTAATAAACAAGAAAGAAAATAATCTTCCCATGTGTGTAGTTTAGAATAATGTAAATAAAGAAGGATAGTTTTATGAGTTTGGCCAAAACATGGCCCTTATGGATCAACCCCTTCGAGGGATCGCTCCAGCGATACCATATTCTAGCATATAGCCACCAGAACATCTTCTTGCTCCATGAGATCCCTCTCTTCATCAGCAGCTGCAGAGAAAATATCGTTAGCTCTGATCTACATTCACTCCCACTCAGATTGAAGCCCATCCATTTTACGATTTTTATCTATTTCTTTCTTATGGGATTTGGCCAACTGGGCCTTCAAATGCTTGAGGACCTCATGTTAGTTTCAGATGAATACATCTCTCTTGTTTGCTTTCTCATCAAGACATTGAACTTCTCACTCAGCCTCAATTAACTTTTGTATGTTCAATGATTTGTTCCTGCATTAGTCTACGAAATGAGATCGACTGCTATCCTGCATGTTTGCAGCCATGTAATCTCAGATCATCATGTGAATATGATGAGAATCCACACCTCCGATGCTGAGAAGGTAGAACGAGGTGCACAAAGATCCCTTTAGGGGAACCCAATCACCTATTGGATGTTTGAGGAAGTTCTAAATACACTTACAAACCTTGTACTGAGTCATACAGATCTCCTCAGCTGCTTTAAGTTCAAAATCATCTATCTCCAAAGGGTCATTAGGCTGGTGTTTGGGGAAAGCAGCCAAATGATTAGCGGAATGTTCTCCCTCTGGTATTCCTCCCAAGTGTTTAGGCTCTTAAATATCTGGGAGACCTTCCTTTCTCATTTTTTTCGGTAATTTCACCCCTTACTACTTTAGACCCTATCCCGGCAGTGGTATCGCCAGTTTCCACAACCCTTTTCTCACTAGGTGCTGGTGCTGGTTTTCTTTGAGAAGCGGGTTCTGAGTGGGTTGGTGTGTTCTCCATCGGATCCTCTATAGATGTTATAGATTTATTCTCTTGATGAGCCTCCAATATCATGATTACTTCACAAAAAATGAATTACATGATCATCTAAGCTCTACGATAAAGGATACAAGTATCTGGGTAATGAAACATACAAGATATCAACGCATCAACTTCCAATGTTTCATTTTCTACTGGAGCTATCACTGGAGTAGATACATCAGCAATTTTCAATTCATTAATTGTTATCAGCTCCCCACAATATTCTATCGGTGCGTATTCACCCCCCTCAGATGGAGTTTCCTGACCACTAACACTAACATTCACCTGAACAATAAAAAAGTTTTACTTGTTATTTTGAATGATTAAAAGAGGATAGGTTTAGATAAGAATAGAGTCATACCACGAGTTGCTCAGCCATTTCCATGTTAGATCCAAGAATCTCACCTCTATCCCGAAGACTCCCATGGAGGACCGTCACCTGAGACACTTTACCTCCAAGCTCCTCTTTTGGTTCCCATATTTATTCTTCATCATATTATTATTCTTCTAATTCTAATTCACTTTCTTCTATCTCCTCATCACTATTGTCATCTTTAGATGACATTTGTTCTCGATCATGCTCTTCGTCAAGCATCGCATTTACAAGGAGAGGTGGTTCCTCAAGCCGCCACTAATGGAATGCATATAGGTCCATGGATAACAAATATGTGTGACAGAGATTAAATTTCACCTTTTCATCAATCTGAATGAGTCCAATTTCCTGTAGTTAGATTCCATCTCGTACCATTTTTTTCCAAAGGGCTTCAGAGAACATTGTCTACCATTGGGTCAACCAGGCTGACTAAAACAGAGGGAAGATTACATCCTCATAAGGTTGAAACAGATACCTTATCTTCTTCTCAGATAGCTCCCTGGCCAGTTCGTGGGATTTTTCACGAGTCCCTCTCATATATGAAGATGATGATATGAATGCACAATTTGACATACCCAATGTTGAGGTCCCAGCCTGTACTGAACCAACTACCCAACTTGTTCCCAACCTGTCCTCTATAGCAGTGCCATGTCTTCTCTCTCACCGCCCATCTTCTACACTGGTCACCTTGAGCTTCCCAACTCACTTCCGTAGGACCCCCTTAGGATATGACTCCACCCAATGTTCAGAATAATTTTTTGAGAGGCCAACATCAACCCAAGTCGGGGAAAGGTAATTACCTCACTAGAGATGTATGTTTTAAACACCAACCACTTTGGATGAAGAACACAAGGATGTTTTTCTACCCAGAAATCTATATACACATTCTTCGGATTATTTTGGATTCATCCAACCATCCTATGAATTCATGAAAGCACGTAGAGATCTAAATGATTCTTCCCATCCACCCTGGTCACAAGAACCCCACCCCTGATACAATGAAATTATTCTCTTTACTTCGGTGAAACTTTCTTTTCATTTATCATCTAGCCGACTGGGGTAGAGAACCGACTAAAGTTAATGTTTGCGTGATTAGTTATCATAACCCATATTCCCTCTTCATTAAGTTTCAATAGCATAGTCCCAGTAATATTTAACAAAGAAGGCCACATATTGTTACACAGAGGATGAATGGTTTTGGGAAAAGCGTACCCACTATAGTGAGCCGAAATACAACCATGAAAGATTTGGAAAGGGCCAAATATCATCATCGGTGAGCCTCATCACAAAATATTCCCTAGAATGTCATAAAGTATGGATAGAACGGGGATCTCCTTGTTAAAACTCTGATTGGATTCCATGATGCCAGCCATCACTAATGTTGGTGGGTGGACTCCCATCCTAGTATCCCTTATAGGATGCAGACACCCACTCTCTAAATTTTAATGAAATACTACATATCGGATATTAGGGTCATGGATTTCAACAACACGAAATCCCCAGGATTGATATATCACCTTCTCCATGATCCTGTAATATGACCTGCTCATGCTTTTTTTAACCGTGGTTAGCCACTGCATTCATCGCACAGATATCTTTATATTTGGGTCATTCTACAGAAATAGGATGAACCACATTCAATAAGGGATGTCTTTCAGAAAGCCCTTGACCCCGAGCCTCTCCTTGGAATGTTATAAATGATTCCTTGTCAAGATGGGAATCCGTGACCTGTCCCCCAAGATATTTTCTGTTGGCAGAAACATGCCATACTGATTCACATCCAAAGGGATGCCCCTGTTGTAATGAATATCCCAAATAATGATGCCAACCTATCCATAATGAAGATTGAATGTGTTCATATCAGAGGACCATCAGGTAAAAAGCTTTATCCCAAGTTCTTACTCGCTTTAGAAATGGAATAGTAACATCCAAACCAACTCGAATAGGACAATGTGCTGCATTTTTCTCCAAACTGCTCGCATAGCTGGCATACCCAATACACCCAGGCCCACTCACATGTAAAATTTCCTCCAGACCATAGTTCCCAATCATGTTGCCAGAGCTTGGTCTCATCAATGATGCCCTGTCGGAAGGTACTCACATAATGGGGAAGACAATCCTTGGAAACCATCATGATTCTGGAGATCGTTCTAGTCATTGGATTCAAGACATAAATAGACATGTTCCTGTTTTCCCTACGAGGATGTCCATTTTTTGTAATGTTATATCATGGAAGATCATATTCATGCATCACCCATGACTGTGGTGTATCAACATCAAATAACAGCACTGATACCACCTCTAAAATACAAATGTATCATATCGGTAGGTTTTCAGATAGCACATAATCCATTAGGACTTGGGTAAATATATTGAAGAGAGCATGGTTATTAGATAAAAATTTCCCAGTAATATAATCCTAAGTGTTCTCAATCATCTCAACCCTCTATGTTGAATAAATAGCTTCTCTTTTAGTGTCACTCTGATCAGAAGACATTTTTTGGTAAAGTCTGAAAAAACCAAAAGGATGCATGAAAAACCAAGAGTGTGCCGTCAACATGGGTGTTGCGTGAAATATTTGACCAATGTCCGGGAATTCCATACAAAACAGAACAGATTATACTCAAAGGCATATAATATTTACATGCATGAGAGCTTCAAATCATATCGCGCAAGAAATCCTGTAAGGAAGATGTGACCGATGAGGTTATTTATATGCAAGAATTGAGTATTCCAGGCATGCAGAAGAGATTGTGTTAACATAAACCATTTTTTACACACCGCCCTCAACATGGCTAGGCGTCTCAGTGTTTCTCCCGGAATCTAAACTCTGTAGACCCTCACTGCTCTGATTCTGAGGGGGGGAATTTTTTGATGCCAAAATCAACCAAAGGCCTTAGGAAGGCATACTTGCGAAAGAAGAAACAATATTTAGATTCAGAAACCGATTCTATAATGGTCTAAAAGGATGCATGGAATATGCGAGAGGTGTGCATAAAACCACTTCCCCATGTGCAAAATTGACAAGTGATGGATGGATTATGCCCAGAGGGAAGGAAAGTTCCGTGCAGCCGACCAATCAACTAGGATTCTACATAGGCCAAATTCCATGTGAACTCGCTACCCCTGATCACCTATAATTATAATTGAACCCCCTCACATTCAGTGGCTGAAAAATTCAAACAATATCCCCTATGCATAAAACATCTCTTACAAAAGAAAAAGAAGATGTTTAGATATAGGATTTTCTGCGACAGGTCTTCCAGGGGCCCACCATCACGTGGGACTACAAGGGCATGACCTTCTCTGTGTTCCTTCATTTTTTGTTCATTTCAGCGTGAAACTCTTCCACTGGCACGCAATAATCTTCATATTGCATGAAAAACTCATCCAATTTCCACACAAAGGACCTCCAATTTTCACGGGATCCTCCCTTATCCATCCAATCCCGACAAATTTCATGCAATAGCTCACATTTTCATGCCAATTTCATGCAAACCCTTCCTTTTGCAATAAATCCTCTCTTCTTGTGTTCTTTTTTGAGCATGTGTTCAATATAACTTTCCCGTACACCATCTTCTGGAACTTCTTACGTGTAAAACACATATGTTACACACCCTTCACCCGTACGACCCTCCATGTTCATATGATGTGATTTCAGGGTCCCTTGGGTAGTTCTTTACATTTATTTTCTTAGCCTTATGATTTTTTCCCATAGGTTCACTAATTGCTATTTCTTCTTCACATAGCCACAATAACGTGAGCCCGTCAACCGATCACTACACAACACCCCCTCACCAAGGCATTACTAATTCCTTCCCTTACCCAAGGGTGGTATAGTATTAGATATTTAAGTCCTAGGGATGTGGAGTGAACCAACCTTGTATGATATGAAAGACATTAAAATTCCAAGCACTATCATTCTCATCACATGAAGTTAAATTGTGGCCTCACACCGTGTATTATACACGGGGTTCCCCCTTAATCATTATCCACACCAGCTCATCTCCAAAAGAGTGAGATCTTCCTCAGATGGAATGTGATCCTTTTTGTTAGAGAAATGTCTATCCGTGGGGAATGGAAACCATCCTGGTGTAATCTCCTAGCCTTTCTTCTGGGAGGTAGCATCCCAGATACTCCTATCTTATTCTGTGCCAACGACTAGAGGAGAGATGGGAACCAAGACCTTCATTACCCCATCCCTATCCCTTTGGAATTTTTCTCTCTTAGGACTCCATATTAGTGTATGTCCCAATATCCATCTTCTTGGGCCGCCAACCATGCATATGCCCCACTCCACTTCCTGAGTAGGCACCATTCACGATGTGATGGTTAGGTATTTTTTGCCTCCTTTTTCCCACATAGAGCATAAATCACGTGGGCTTAGAGTAAGCATTGACCATGGAATATTTCATTGGCCACCTTAGTGAGTAAGTCCCAATCCCCCCTTCTAAACTACGTGGACTTGGAAACTTTTCTCCTTGGAAAGTCAAGTACGAAGCCTCCCTGAGGTTCAATCCCAACACCTACTTGTCCCGAACCCTTCACATCAGTTATCCATCATCCCACATGATGTTAAAATGTATCACCCATTCCAAAATAGATGGAATTTTGTCCCTTCACCTATCCAATAAAGGTATGTAGAACGCCTCCCTATGTTTCAATCCCAACACCCATCAGTACCGACCACTTCATGTCAGATGACCCTCATCTTTCATGATGTTAAATTGTACGCCCCTTTTTGTCCCACATGAGGTCATATAGTACACATTCAAACTACATGGGATTTGATCCATATCTCCTAGATAAGGAACGTAGGAAGCCTCCCTAAGGTCCAACACCAATCGACGGTAAGCCACTTTTATCCCCAATCGATGGTAAGAAATTGTGATCCCCAATAGATGGTAATCCATTGTGATCCCCAATCGAAGGTAAGCCATTGTGATCCAGAACCAATGGTAATTTGATGTTATATCCATCTAGCAGTTTGACATTGTAATTCCCAACCAAGGGTAATCTGTTGTTGCCCCCTTTCTTTGGACCCACATATCTTGTCCACCCATCTTGTATTAGACCATCCGAGGATGATAGCCATGTGTAAGACCTAGTATATCGTTGGGTCGTTGTCCAATGTGTACTCCCTGATTAATTTCCCACATCCTGAACAATACAGACATTGATTCCCTACCATTGAGATAAGTAAGAATCCTCCTTCAGGTTCAAGCCCATAAATCTTGTCCCATCATGGTCTCTCCAATGAATCTTTGTGTTTCAGGAAGGTCATGCCCCACCTGAAGCTTCTAAATATTTCATATCCCATCCATATGTCCATTCCCATGGACTGTCTCCTCAGGTGTCCCTTTACCCCACCGAACTACATGGACATTGATTCCCTGTCACATGGATACGTAGGAGGTCTCTTCAATGCTCAAGCCCAACATCACTATCGTCCTCATGTCAGTTCCATATCACTCTCTCTAAAATCTAAACCATCTATATCCATCTATATTATTACCCAGGACAACACATCCTAGTGAGACCATGTCACCCACTTTCTCATTACTCCTAGAATAAATCATGAAATTAACCAGGAGTTATCCATAGAATCAATATTCCCTCTGGGTTTGCACCCATCAGATCCACTATTATCAGTGTTTCGATCAGTCTTATCTTTCTCTTCTATATGTAAAACTCATAGTATGCCATATGTTAAACTTGGAAAGCTATGAAAAATCTCAGAGACATGCCAATGTCATATAATTCCCCACACTCAATGCAGGATGCCTCAGGCTTCCGTGCCCTCGAGAATCCCTATCATAAGTGGAATAATCCCCGATGCATCATTGTCTGACATCCATAAATTACAGTGATATCCAACATGAATACCCCCCAATCGAAGGTTGATTATCGGACTGGAACCCTTGGAATTTCTAGACTAATGCAGCGTAATTAACCAGTGTCCACGAGGACATGGCACTATGAAGAGTTTCATGAACAACGTCTTAATCATTAAGGATGAAATGTGCCACGGGACGAGTTATGAGGAGGAATACATGGAAGGAGGAACTAACATCCCATCATCCAATTTCGATCAAGGATTAGACATCCTTGAATAATCAATTGGTGCCACCCGACTTTGGAAACCAAGAATATGGGGCAACAAACAATGTGTCCTAAATAACGGATGCTCACCCCAACAATTCATTAGAAACAGAACCATTTGGTCATGGTAGGAGGTATTAACTTCCATTATAATTTCCAAATCCATCCATTTAATATCCTTGAAGATATGGTATTTCTCAATCTATAACATTGATAGAGTACCATGTTATTTTCTTCTAGGAGCATCGACTACCTAGTTCACCTCGCCAGGATGATAGTGAATTGTCCAATAGTTTTCTTTTATTAGATCATACCTTCTCCCTTAATTAAAATTTAGATCCTTTTGTGTGAATATATAATTTATATTCATTTGATCAGTATATATTTCATAATTCTCACCATAGAGTTAGTGACACTATATTTTAATGGAAAAAATCACAGCTGCTATCTCCAAATCATGCATCGGGTAGTTTTTCTCATGGATCATCAACTACCATGAGGCGTAATTTATAAAATTATCATCTTTCATTAGTTCAAAAACCAAAACATTATTTTAATCAGCACTATGTATCACAAAACATTCTTCATATCTTAGTAACGTGAGTACTGGCGTGGTGATCAACCATATCTTTAGCTCCTTGAAGTTTTCCTCACATCCATCTATTCAGATATAATTTACAACATTCCTTGTTAACATAGTTAGTAGGCTAGAAAATCATGAAATTTTTTCTCAAAAATTGTTAGTATTACCTGGCTATGCTATGAAAAATTTGGATTTCAATGAATCTATAAGGTCTAGGCCATTCTATAATTGCATTTGTCTTCGAATGGTTCAGAGAAATTCCCTCACTTGTGATCACATGTACCAACTATAGAACTTACTACATCCGAAAGTAACACTTGTTAAAATTTATGCACAAATTCTACTTACTTAATGTCGCCAACACAATCCTTATATTTTCCTCATGTTCCTCCTTTATCTTGGACTAGATGATAATATCATCGATAAACACTACCAGATATTTTCCAAGATATTGTGTAAAGGATATATTCAACAAATCCATCAATATTTCACAGGCATAAGTAAGTCTGAAAGAAATTACAAGAAACTCATAGTTCCCATTACTCATATGAAAGGCACCAATATGAATATCTTTTTTTTCATCACTATTAGCTAACGATATCCCGAATGAAGATACACCTTTGAAAAGTATTGAGCTTCTCAACTAATCAAACAAGTCATCAATCCTTGTTATAGAATTCTTGTCTTTATGGTGATCTTTTTAAGTTCTTGGTAATCAATACACAACCACATTGATCCATCCTTCTTCTTGAAAAAGTGCACTAGCACACCCCAAGTTGTTGAACCAGGATATATGCACATTTTTCCAAATTCTCAATCTAATGCTTCTTTAAATTCTTTAGTCCTATTGGAGTCATACTATATAAACAATTTGAAATAGGTGTAGCTCCATGTATGATTTCAATTGAGAACTCCACCTCACGATATTGGGGGAGTATTTGTATCTCTTTATGAAATAAATCATTGTATTCACTCATGATTATAATTTCCCTTGGGTTGATAACTTCCTATGACTCAACCATTTGAGCAAGGTATGATTATTCATAGGGAATCAACACCCACAATGATGAAAGGCTTTCAAAAGGAGATTAATGATCAACCATGTATTTGTATAGTAGCATGGGATAGTTCATAATATGAAAAGATATTTCGTTTTCATGACAATTTACATGTTCTCTATATAGAAAGATTCAATGAAATCCCAGTATATCAAGAAATTCCCCCAGGGGATGTATCAAAATATTTTCGAGAAGAATCCTCGCACATAAAATAATATAAAAATATTCCAAAATTTGGGTTACAAAGATTTCACCACATGGAGTTTGTAAAAATATATATAGATCACGGTTTTGGGGAATCAATTAAATAGGTCCAGAAATCTTACAAGATATAAAACAATGCATAGATCCCGAATCAAATAAGACCTTTTCCATTCCTGAGTGAATATAAAGTGTACCTTGTTTGACTTCATTTTCATTCTCCACTTATAAAATAGTGATGTCATAATCCATCACTTTATCCGCAATATTTCGTGGATGATGATGTTGATTACCCTTCAGAACTCAAGGTTTAGTGCTCTATAAGTCATAGTTCCCTTTCTCCATTCATTTTTAGCATTACACAATGGGTGGTTCTCTCCTTTACTCCACCAAATTCTACTTCTTCGTCATGCATTTTCAATATTCATGAATATTTTGGCCTTCTATCCCTCACATGAAGAATTTCCCCATCCCTTTGATGGAGTTCCCATGACTATTCTTCACACATTTTTGACATGTGGGTGGTTGAGTTTTCTTTCCATATTTCAAATGAGATCCTACAGCTTGAAACTTCATCATTCATTTCTTATCACCATACCATGGACCATTCTCCAGACTCCATCTCCACTTTCAGATCATAATGAATAACTATTCTATAACTCTCAATGTATTGAATTTATAGAGCCTTTCGATGTTGTGGTTTTAAAACACTAAATAATATATCAACTTTTATATCATTATTGTTAACAAACCCCAAAGAATACATTGAAAACCTTGAAAAAATTTTTCTGTATGAAATGATTGATTCTCTTTCATTTTTCTTCAGCTAGATTAAAAATTTCTTTATATTTTTATGTAGATTTCAAGAAAAGAACTTATTCAAAAAAATTATCTTAATGTATTCCTACTCGACCTCATCAATTTCATCCCTCGGCTTGGTTTTCTTAAACATGGCCCTCTATTGGTTAACCTCTCTATGTAAACGGTAAATGAAAAAAGTCACCTTCTCCTTCTTAGAAAAATGAATAACAGGAAATAAATTCTCCATTGAGTTGGCACAGTATTCCGAAACTAGTAGATCGAATGATCCACAAAATATCATTGGTCATTGACACATAAGACAATCAATAGCCAATTAATCCCACTTTGGTGAAGGTGGACAATCCACATTATTTAGGTTATTATTCATATAATAATATAGATAGATATGAATCACCGTGAATTTTTTATCTCTTCATACAAATGAACTAGGGATGTCATTTGGGAAATCATTGCACAATCCATCTTACAGTTTGTTGGCATGGTTTCTTCTGGTTCCCATTATTTTCTAAAATAGAAAATTTTAGAACAAATCATATGTCAATATGTGAATAATAATTTGTCCCTTTGTAAAATTAACTCAAAAGGAATATATTATGGGATCCCTATGATTAGGATTTTATAAGAAAAGTATTATTTTGTGCTTACTTATACATAGTCTCATAGTAAAGGTTTTCACTGAGGGTCTCTAATCCCAATTCCCAAAGTATAAAAAAATTCTCTGATACCAACTATGATGACCATGATTTTTCTTATATTACAATTACATAATTTTTATTAAAAAAACATAAAATCATTATATAACTAGGGTCCTAAGGATTAGTGTTTCAGTAATGTTATGACCATATATAAAATTTAAAAATTAAAACATAAAAATTTATTTAATCCCTTCTTCTATAGATTCATAGAGGTATTCTTATTCAAATTAGTACAAGTAATCTAATAAGGATATACATAAAAAAGAGTGATATTAAATCCAAATAAGAGGTTATATATAAGGCCCCAACCTTAAACATTACTTAATCTCGAGTTATTACAAGATTACACCTTGAAGATCTTTTCAGGTTTAGAGTTTTAGAGAATTAGATCATAAAACATGCATTACATTCCACATATGAAAAAAGTGGTTACAAAAAGATAGTATTCATTTTTCCCATCTATGGAAACATATTTAAAATAAAACATGGATTCATTCTTGAAACTTCCTTGACACTATCATCATATCATGTACCTTTCCATTTACCTGTGAAAAACATTTCAAAAAAACTTGGGATGAGCATAAAAAGCTCAGTATGGGTTATAAAAATATGGAAAGGAAACATGGGTAAATATATACATAAGAATGAAATCATACATTAACCATAAAACATAATAACATTAACATACCTCATCAAATCATGAATAAATCATAGATATCATAAGACATAAAGGTAACTTGAGACATTCATAACATTCTTATGTAGGGAGTAACCCTATTGGTTGCGTTTGGAATACCCATCACAATATATTACCTAAATCTCTTCGGAGAAACCTTAACATTTCACTCCTTCACGTTACCCAATTCATTGGAGATCTATATCGAGATCACCCACCCTTAGTTTATCACTGAACCACCCGTCTCCATAATAATTCCCAAGAACCTCAACATAATCGTATCACATAAAACATGCATAAAGGAAACATAACATTTCCACCTTTCAATCACAAGATATCAATATAACACATTGATATAAAAACATTATGAAAACCATTTTCAATACCAAAATAAAAGAAAAGTAAAACATGTTATTTATTTTTCTTTAAAAAAAGGTATGGCTTGTAGAGGAAGCCGAAACTCAAATAATGGTCACGGCGGCGGAGAAGTCGTTGTCGCCGCATACGTACGACAAAAACATTACCTTTTGTTGTTTAGTTAATGCTTCATATAAAAAAGATTCCTTTTGGATAAACATAAAATTCAAAGGGGTTTATACACCGTATAAAAGAAGGTTGTGTAAAAAATAAAATATGCCTCAATGAATGGAGATTGAGACGAAGTCCCATACCTCGTGTCCGACTTGACTCGGTCATTCTTTAATCTCCTGAATAATAAACTTGAGTTAATTTTTACTTGTTTAAGAACCTTTTCAAGTTCATTATTCCTTTTATATCACTTATTTCCAGGTCATGAATACTCTGTAATTATTTAAGTTAATAACAGTCGTTTTAACGATCATTGGTTTTGAGTCAAAAAATAAACCATTTATAATTAAAATTTGTTCATGTATCCACTATATCCAGAATTATAATCATGATGTAAATATAATATATATAATATATATTTAGTATATACATGAATTTATAATATTACACAATTATTTATAGGTAAGAAATTAAATGCACCGTTCATGGAGATGGTAAGCTGTACGTACGCATGAACGCTGCTTTCATTTCTATTTCATAATTTATAGAATGGAATCATAAATATATAAAGGTATATTATAACTCCAGTGTAATATAATATATAATATCATAACTAAATCCTTTATACGTCCCACATATGGTATTTAATGAATAAAATCACATTGAGGGGGTAGTAGTTCGCACTTCCTTAAATGAAGATATGGCGTTTACCCATAATGGAAACCATAATGGTATGCCCAAAATGGAAAATACAGAAGCTTAAGGAAAACATAAAAATATTATATATCATATATAAATATATTGTCATCGTAATGGCCACTTTTAAGGTGTTAAAATAATGTTGAACAATCATCGTTTCGGGAGGCCGAAATTCTCCATCCACGGAAACAGTATGTTCTTTAACCATTAGATGTAGGTGTGTGTAAGTGTAGGTAGAATCCTTCTTATAAAAACATCATAGTACATTGAAGATACCGGAGTTGTTACAAAAGAAATGAATATAAAGAGGTGGGGGCCGAGCCAAAGGATTTGGAAGTGTGGGTAAGGAGGTAGAGGTGGGGGCCTTTTATAAGAGGAGAGGAGGGGCACTCTTGGAAAGTAAAGAAATGTTACTTTATTTTAAAATGCTTTTCGGATTAAAAAGGTCCCACATTGATATAATTCAAGGGTAAGGTGATAAGGGTTCGAAATCCACCCATCCAATAGGTTTTGGACATGTGTATGTCATAGATTTTACATTATCATTTCATTTTATTTAAATCCTTTATTAATGAGGTAATCGCTGCATCATCATGATGTAATAAATAATTTTAATTATTTAATGTTTAAAAATTATAAAAAAATACTATGATGTAGGAACTCCTTTTATCTTTCCAATGACTATTTATAATAAAAAATCTGACTTGTATAACCCCATGTAAAAATTGTTTTAGTAAAATAACTCATGTTTGTGTCATTTTTACTTTTACATTAAATAAAAAGTTATTTATGTCATTTCCCAACCAAAGTGGATCCATGGGGTCCCCAAGTTGACCCATGGATTATATTGGTATTCCATTACACATCCAATGAGTGTAGGAATATTTCTAGGTATTTTCATTTTATTATAGTATCATTTTTTCCTTAAATTGCACTAATTACCTCTAACAGGGATTAAAAACTTAAAAGTTACTATTCACCAAAAAATTATTTTAATCTCATTGAACAACATTTTACTTCTTAATGACAACCATTTATGTCATATTTTTGAAAATAAAATCACAGAAGTGGCAAAGTTTCATTTAAACGAAAAATCAGTTTCTTTAACTACCACTTAGTGGTTTCACAATTCATCAAAAAATTGATGTTTTTCAGAAAGATACCAAAACCTCACCCTAAGATATATTTGATATTCCGAAATAAAAAATTATGTCTATTTTAAAAAATTCAAAACATATAAGTTACATTAATTAATTTAATAATTAATTTCCGCTGTCAGAGCAAATAGCGTGCTTTTATGAAACAATAAGTATCAAAAGATTGACACTAGTTTTAGTCCAATTTCAAAGTGAAATTAATTCCAATGACCACTATTGGATCAAATGGTAAAAATATATTCTAATTTCACTTTAAAACCAATTAAAAAGGTAATCTAGTCATATAAATAAATTAGATTAAAAAGCAGTTTTGATGTAAAATGCAGTATTTTTCACTATTCATTAAAAAGTTAACATTGTCAGAAAAATACTAAAAATTCACAAAAAGTAAATTTTGATGTCCCAATCATAAATAATAAGTTTATTTTGACAAAAATAGCTTATAAAATTGTCAAAATATAGATTTAATAATGGTTTTCCATCAAAAGGCAGTAAAACAATCTTTTAAAAATTTTAGTGTAATCCATGCTTAAGATTGGATTTATTTTCATTTTAATCCTCTAAAACACTATCTAATTCATTAATAGTCATAGATAAAAATATATATTATTCATTACTTACTTGGGATGTTAGATCCTTCCCCCCATTTGAAAATTGCGTCCCCACAATTTTTTTACTTATCGAATAAATAGGGGTACTTATCCCTCATTGCATATTCAGATTCCCATGTTGCCTCTTCCATCATGTGGTTTTTCCACAAAACCTTTACCTGATTAATCACCTAACTCCGTAACACTTTCTCCCTATAGTCAAGAATCTGGACTGGTTGTTCCTCATAAGATAGGTTCTCTTCCAGTTGAACTACCTCGGGACTCAAAACATGAGATGGATCTGGCATGTACTTTATCAGCATCGAAACATGAAAAACATTGTGTACCTGAGATAAACTCAGTGGTATAGCCACCCGGTAAGAAACTGATCCAACTCTCTCCAGAATTTCATATGGTCTAATGAACCTTGGACTCATCTTTCATTTCTTACTAAATCGTATCACACTTTTCCATGATGAGACTTTGAGAAAAACATGATCACCTACCTCAAAAGATAGATCCTTCCTCCTATTATCCACAAACTCTTCTGCCTGCTCTGAGCTATTCTCATGTGTTTTTGTTTGAGCTGAACGTTTTCTGTCAACTCTGCTACCAATTCTTGTCCCATCAACATCCTTTCACCCACTTCATCCCAAAAAGCTAGAGTTCGTGTAGAGACCCGAAGCTTATCGTACATGGACATTACATTACATTTGCGGAATACTTAGTACATGGCAAAAACACACACTAAAGGATCGTAATAGTTTAGTGTCTTTGGACACTCGGAACGTAATCTTCTAATCGTGGTGAAAGATCTTCAATATCTCCCATAAATATCTTCCCTTTTTTTTACCTAAAACCTTTATTTATATCCTGGAGAAAAGAAAACATAAAAGGGTGAGCTCAAATGCTCAGTAAGGGTATACAAAAGAAATAAAAATCATATCATATCTTTTTGAAAATCATAACCTGCAAAAGAGATCATAATATCTTAACATGGAACAAATCATAGAAGTGAAAATGAGATCCACATAATCATAACATAAAACTTGAATCTTTGTGGCATGCACACATAATCATGGAAAATCATTTCTTGTTAGTCATGACTCATTGCCAAGACTATCTTAGTGGACAAAGTCCCTTTCTGAACCGAGTTCACTCCTCGTTTCAGTCCTGTATCACTGAACCGAAATAACCTTCCGTTCCAGCCATGTCTATCTCATGAGATATAAAATCATTACCCAATGCATTGGAGGGAGATATAGGTCCCACCCATCTTATAATGAATCCTTTCTTATGTGTTCCATATAATCATAAAACATACATCATCGCATAACACATGTAACAAAAATGGGATTCTTGAAACATCATGACATCATAAATCAATTCATATAAGATAAAGGAATTCATAAACATAATTCCATCAAAACATAGTCAAATCAATGTAAAAATATGGATAGAAACAGAACCCTTTATTATCTTAGATGGAAAATAATTTTGATAAAACACTTGAATTGAATTCTTGAGGAAAATATCCTTTCTTCTTCAAAATCAATTTCTTTTCACAAAACATCATGCAATTTTAAAAGAAAGAGATTTTATTGAAAATAGTCATGAAATCTTTTAGAGGAAGCTTCATTAAAATAACGCTTTATAAAACAGTAGAAATCCGTTCGTGCCATATAAGTTAAAAAAAACATTCTTCGTACTTTTGTCGGAAAAGTCAAAAAAGTACCTCGTACGAAAAAACGACAAAAGATTCCTTTCATATTCTTTACTAAAAACTCACCTAAGGGTAAAATTGGATTTAAACTATTGCAAGTGGATGGAAACAATATTACATATTGAGGGAACATGGATGTGGATGATAAAATACACCCCAGTAAATACTTACGAATAAACAATCTCGGATAAAAATGAGATTGTGATATTTCCCTTACCTTAGGTCCGACTTGCTTTGTAAGTGTCCGAACCTCCTGTATAATGATTTAAATCATGTTATTGACTTATTACAGAATCATATTCATTGTTATGATATCATATATGGTTCACTTATGACATTATATTACCCGTTCTTTTGTAAATTCCATGTTAAAGAAGCGTTTTGGGTAAAATCGTTTCATTTATCGTAGGTGTTTTGACTTGTTGTTCTTGAAATAATTATTACTTATATCATGATTTACTCACTTCCAGAATATAAAATATGATTTATATATCATATATATTCAGTATATATATATATATAATAGGTAGATAAATAAAATGAAAAACACCGTTCATGGAGACGGTAGTCCGTACGTACGCATGAACGCTGTTTTCCTTTCCTTATTGTCTTGAAATGGAAGTAAGTAGATGACATACATATGTATATATATATACATAAATCCAGTAGATTTATAATGTCATATATTTCATTATTATTTCTTATATATACATTATAATCATTCTTAATTGGTTAACATGGAGAATGAATCTCATCGCGTCGTGGAGACGGTATTCCGTACGTACGCACGAGCGATGATATCATTTCTATAAATATTGAATTGAATTGGAGTGGATTATACAATATATCAGAATCAATATGATGTTGTAATAACTATGTATAGTTATTCTTTACACCATTTTACCCATCCATGTAAGGTGGTGGTGGAAAATAGATTACACCACGGCGTGGAGACGATATTCCGTACGTACGCACGCGCGATGATTTCTTTTTCCGTAGGATGGATAGATGGTAAAATAGGGTTGTTTCATACTTATAATAACATATCAGTATATGAGTGATACTGATGTTATTACTTCATAATGAAGCAACCTAAGAAGAAGAAGTGGAAGAAGAAATAAAGATGAAAGAATTGGTAACGGTAATTACCTCTTCTTTGAAGTGCCTCTTTGAGACCTCCTCTTAGGGCACTAAAATTGGTCTTTGAGGAAGACCAGAACCTCTAGGATTTTTCTAGGGAAGTGGAGAGGAGATTTTGGAAGGGGTTGGCCGAGCTTGAGTGCTCAAATTGGTGTGAGGAGGATGGGGAGGAGGTGTCCTTTTATAGGGGAGGAGAGGGGCACCTTAGGAATATCTCAAAATATTATTTTATATTAAAGTCAAAATCGGTTTATAATGGTTCCAAAGGATCTTATTTCGAAACTAAAGTGGGGATGGGTCGAAATCCTATCAACCAATAGGATTTAAACAAGTTTAGGGTATTATTTTAACCTTATCAATTAGATTTAACTCTAAGTTAAATAATTTAACTTTTACTGTGTCTTTTTGTTTTCTTTTACTATATGGTTAATAAACTTACTCTAACATGCCAAACGAACCCCAAATTGTATATTATTAATACATATATCCTTATCTAAGTCATTTGGCCGAACCTTAGATTTTTAGGAATAAAATAACAATTAATAATATAATATTTTATTTAAAAACTATTTTGTGTCAATTTTGACACTATTTGATATATGATTTTTGTGAAAGTCATAACAGAATTATATGTTCGAACCAAGTTAATTAAATCAACACTAATATATCATAGTAACCTAGAAAATTAGTGGAATTCATAAAAAGTCTCAAATTACATTTATTTTGGTGTTTATAACATCAATTATGTCAATATTTCATTAACAAGATAATTACTGCATCATCTTTGTGTCATAAATAAATTAAATTATTTGATGTCTAAAAATTACAAATAAAATACCATCATGTAGTAAATCTTTTTAGCTTTCTAATGAATATTTACAATCGAATTTATCTTATGTATAACCCCATATTAGAAATTATTTACTTATTAAACATTGAGTTTAACTATTTTAACCTTTCTTTAAATAAATTAATAATAAATGTCCTAATCTAATCCAAGTGGGCCTAAATGGTCATATATTATTCCTAAGTTTGTTTTTGGTCGAATTACACTTGTCCAATAGAATTAGGACATGTGTTAGGGTAATAGTAATATCATATTTACCCTTAGTTACCCTATTTACTATTAACCGCGGTAAAAAAGTAAAAAGTTACTATTCACCAAAAAATTATTTTCATCTCATTGAACCACATTTTAGTCCTTGATATTAACCGTGTCTCTCGGATTTTCGAAATTCCATTCACAGAAGCGGCAAAATTAAGTTTTATGAAAAATTCAGTTTTTTTAACTACCACTTAGTAGTTTCACTATTCATCAAAAATTGATGTTTTTCAGAACAATGCCAAAATTTCATCCTAAGCTATATTTCATATTCCGAATTCAAAAATGAAATCTATTTTACCAAATTCATAACATAGAAGTTGCATTAATTAATTTTATAATTAAATCCCGCTGTTAAAATAAATAGCGTGTTTTTAGGAAACAATATATATCAAAAGATTGACACTTGATTATGTCTGGTTTAAATGTGAAATTACATCCAATGACCAACATTGTATTAAATTGTAAAAATATATTCTAAATATACTTTAAAACCACTCAAATTAATAATTTATCACTATTAATTATTTCGATTAAAAAATTTGTTTTTAATTATAATTTAGTAATTTTTCACTATTCATCAGAATATGAATGTTATCCGAAAAGTACCAAAATTTCACCTTAGGCTAAATTCGATACTCCGAATCCAAGAATGAAGTTCATTTTGAAAAATAAGATTTACAGAATTTTAAAAAGTGGTTATTACTATTCATAACGGCTAGTTTTAATAATATTTTAATAGCACATCGTTATTTAGTGAAACTCGGTATTGCGTATTACACAAGCTATCGAGGAAGGTCGTGATTGCGTGTAATGCAAGGCAAGTCAAGGATGCGTGTTGTGCAAGCTCCTTTTGGTGTAGCGTACAACACAAGACTTTAATAAAATTAAAAACAAAAATATTTTTTTATAAAATCTTGGGCTGTTACATTCTACCCCCCTTAAAATGAATTTCGCCCTCGAAATTCGTCGGGGTTATAAATGGTTTACTATTCGAAAGTTTCTTTAATAGAAACCCACATCATAAAAAGGAATATCAAAACCAATCTTTAAAAACAAAAGTATGAAACGTAACGGTTACCCAAATAAACTAATCATTGGGTTTCCACATAGGTGAAAATATGGATATGGAAGAGAAATCTAACCATCATGTTCTGATGGAGAGTGGTAGAGAACATGGCTATGGAAAAGCCAGTAATCACAAATCCATAGATTTGTGATGATATAAGGTACCATCTGATTCATCAGGTATAAGATCACTAGGACAACATTTTTGGTTTTCAAGATCATTTCCCTAAAGTTGAAAATTTGAATTGGAATAAATACTTTCTTTATTTTGGTACAATCTCACTATTGTTCGTGCCTAGAACAATTTCCACTTCATCTCTTAAATAAATGAAGTTGAATTTGTTATTCGTGAAGTGTTAGCAGATCATGTGATAGAATGACGGGTCATTCCATCTGTCTCAAACAAAAGGTTAGCAAAAATTATATACATAAGTCGATCTATAGTGATATTAATCATATATAGTTCCTAAAATGGACTTATACTTCATATATCATACTGCTTAATATAATAAAACTAGTTTCTACTAAACAGGGACTTCCTGTAGGCCAGTGGTAGGTGATAAAGGCCAGTCGCACTTCGGTTGTGGGTTCGATTCCCACAGCCTTGTCCGAAGCGATGGGCTGTCGCCCGTCCTGCAGGTTGTCCTTTTTCTAAAACTACGTTACTATAACATCCCATCAATAATATCGAAAATATTCTATCCTTAAACAATACTAACTTATGTCCAACATAATCCAGTCTAATCTTTAGGCTTATACATAATACTGCAGTCAACGATTACCAGAGATTTAATACTGTCGTTGATCCCCACATATCATAAGATATGTCTTGTTGGTCACATTCCAAACATTCAAAGTCCTTAATCGTGTATTCTCTTGAATACCTTAGTGAAAACATGAGTGCAGTTAAAAGTTAACACTTTCCACATACCAAAATCCTCAAAATTCTATATACTCAAACCATGATATCACTTAGTCCTTATATCAATCATGAGCTCATGAATACTATTAAACATTTTATTTTCTCGTCTTCATTATGCGCATATCATCTTATTTCCAAAAAATATCTCAATCACTTTGAATACCACATCAATAAATATTGCAATACTCAATGATACAACATTATTTTGGAATCCCATTAAATAAACACTTAATCATTCCACCACATCGTTGTCATATTCAACATTGCCAACAGTGATCGCATGTGATTTCCCTTTGTCCTTTGCCTTCAGTGGTTGCTCATGTTGATCATCACTAACCCTTGGATTAGGGCAATTATTAGCATAATGCCCCATTTCCTTGCACTTGAAGCATTGAAGTGTTGGTGGTGCGTTCTCTGCAGTGTTTGCTTTATTCACATCATTAGAAACCCTTTTTCCATTACTTCGACACTCAGCTGCTCGATGACCTTCTTTTCCACACTTAAAACATTTTCTAGTTCCTTTAAGACAATCTCCACCATGCTTCTTTCCACACTTTGTGCATAAGGAAACATTCATCTTCTTTTCACCATTATTCTGAGATTTCTCCTTGAACTCCATCTTTCGTTTCTTGTCAAAACCATGAGATGGATATGTAACACCAACTTCCATTTCTACCTTGATAGCACAACGCACAATTTCTTCATAGCTACTGAAGTCTCTTATAGCTAATGCCCTTCGAAGACTTGGTTTTAAGCCACTGAAAAATCGATCAACTTTACTTTCAGGTTGGATGATAATGCCAGATGCATACCTTGCAAGTCTTGTAAAATTCGCTTCGTATATACCAACAGATTCATCATCCTTTTGCTTTAGTTCAAGAAACTCCTTCTCCATCTTCGTTCGAAGAATACGAGGGAAGTACTTACTGAAAAACAAGTTCTTGAACTCGTCCCATTCCATGGAATCAATTTCATCTCTTTGCCTCGTATTCTTGATAAGATTCCACCATTGATCAGCTTCACCTTCCAAACGATATACTGCTAAGATTACTTTATCATGTTCAGAACATTGAAGAACTGAAAATATCTTTTCAGTAGTACTAATCCATTGTTCAGCAACTAATGGATCAGTAGACCCACTGAAAGAAGGCGGACACTGCCTCATGAAGGATTCAACAGAATGTTGCTCCTTCCTTTGCTCGTTTGGAATTCCTGCATGATTCATAGCTTGAGAACGTTGTGTGATCATGGCTACAAGATTTTGCATTCCATCTCCCATATCGTTTGGTTTCTCAGGGGGACAATCATTGCATTGTCCATTGCATTGATCAACACGGTTCCTTCGGGTTCCAGCCATCGTCTAAAACCCCAAAAGAATAGTGTGAGAGGAAAAAATCATGCTAGGGAAAACAACATAATAAAGGGGTAGTACCCTCAATATCTAACATCTTAGGTTAAATTCTAAGATCGTTAGAGAAATTCTAGGACTATAACCTATACGTATACTTAACCTTAGAGACATCCCTAGACATACCTTAGAAATATCTCTAGGGATCTCACTAACGTTTTCGCATCCTAGTTTCCAAAGGTTGACTAAACCTTTCCTCTGATACCAACTGTAGAGACCCGAAGCTTATCGTACATGGACATTACATTACATTTGCGGAATACTTAGTACATGGCAAAAACACACACTAAAGGATCGTAATAGTTTAGTGTCTTTGGAAACTCGGAACGTAATCTTCTAATCGTGGTGAAAGATCTTCAATATCTCCCATAAATATCTTCCCTTTTTTTTACCTAAAACCTTTATTTATATCCTGGGGAAAAGAAAACATAAAAGGGTGAGCTCAAATGCTCAGTAAGGGTATACAAAAGAAATAAAAATCATATCATATCTTTTTGAAAATCATAACCTGCAAAAGAGATCATAATATCTTAACATGGAACAAATCATAGAAGTGAAAATGAGATCCACATAATCATAACATAAAACTTGAAACTTTGTGGCATGCACACATAATCATGGAAAATCATTTCTTGTTAGTCATGACTCATTGCCAAGACTATCTTAGTGGACAAAGTCCCTTTCTGAACCGAGTTCACTCCTCGTTTCAGTCCTGTATCACTGAACCGAAATAACCTTCCGTTCCAGCCATGTCTATCTCATGAGATATAAAATCATTACCCAATGCATTGGAGGGAGATATAGGTCCCACCCATCTTATAATGAATCCTTTCTTATGTGTGCCATATAATCATAAAACATACATCATCGCATAACACATGTAACAAAAATGGGATTCTTGAAACATCATGACATCATAAATCAATTCATATAAGATAAAGGAATTCATAAACATAATTCCATCACAACATAGTCAAATCAATGTAAAAATATGGATAGAAACAGAACCCTTTATTATCTTAGATGGAAAATAATTTTGATAAAACACTTGAATTGAATTCTTGAGGAAAATATCCTTTCTTCTTCAAAATCAATTTCTTTTCACAAAACATCATGCAATTTTAAAAGAAAGAGATTTTATTGAAAATAGTCATGAAATCTTTTAGAGGAAGCTTCATTAAAATAAAGCTTTATAAAACAGTAGAAATCCGTTCGTGCCGTATAAGTTAAAAAAAACATTCTTCGTACTTTTGTCGGAAAAGTCAAAAAAGTACCTCGTACGAAAAAACGACAAAAGATTCCTTTCATATTCTTTACTAAAAACTCACCTAAGGGTAAAATTGGATTTAAACTATTGCAAGTGGATGGAAACAATATTACATATTGAGGGAACATGGATGTGGATGATAAAATACACCCCAGTAAATACTTACGAATAAACAATCTCGGATAAAAATGAGATTGTGATATTTCCCTTACCTTAGGTCCGACTTGCTTTGTAAGTGTCCGAACCTCCTGTATAATGATTTAAATCATGTTATTGACTTATTACAGAATCAAATTCATTGTTATGATATCATATATGGTTCACTTATGACATTATATTACCCGTTCTTTTGTAAATTCCATGTTAAAGAAGCGTTTTGGGTAAAATCGTTTCATTTATCGTAGGTGTTTTGACTTGTTGTTCTCGAAATCATTATTACTTATATCATGATTTACTCACTTCCAGAATATAAAATATGATTTATATATCATATATATTCAGTATATATATATATATAATTGGTAGATAAATAAAATGAAAAACACCGTTCATGGAGACGGTAGTCCGTACGTACGCATGAACGCTGTTTTCCTTTCCTTATTGTCTTGAAATGGAAGTAAGTAGATGACATACATATGTATATATATATACATAAATCCAGTAGATTTATAATGTCATATATTTCATTATTATTTCTTATATATACATTATAATCATTCTTAATTGGTTAACATGGAGAATGAATCTCATCGCGTCGTGGAGACGGTATTCCGTACGTACGCACGAGCGATGATATCATTTCTATAAATATTGAATTGAATTGGAGTGGATTATACAATATATCAGAATCAATATGATGTTGTAATAACTATGTATAGTTATTCTTTACACCATTATACCCATCCATGTAAGGTGGTGGTGGAAAATAGATTACACCACGGCGTGGAGACGGTATTCCGTACGTACGCACGCGCGGTGATTTCTTTTTCCGTAGGATGGATAGATGGTAAAATAGGGTTGTTTCATACTTATAATAACATATCAGTATATGAGTGATACTGATGTTATTACTTCATAATGAAACAACCTAAGAAGAAGAAGTGGAAGAAGAAATAAAGATGAAAGAATTGGTAACGGTAATTACCTCTTCTTTGAAGTGCCTCTTTGAGACCTCCTCTTAGGGCACTAAAATTGGTCTTTGAGGAAGACCAGAACCTCTAGGATTTTTCTAGGGAAGTGGAGAGGAGATTTTGGCAGGGGTTGGCCGAGCTTGAGTGCTCAAATTGGTGTGAGGAGGATGGGGAGGAGGTGTCCTTTTATAGGGGAGGAGAGGGGCACCTTAGGAATATCTCAAACTATTATTTTATATTAAAGTCAAAATCGGTTTATAATGGTTCCAAAGGGTCTTATTTCGAAACTAAAGTGGGGATGGGTCGAAATCCTATCAACCAATAGGATTTAAACAAGTTTAGGGTATTATTTTAACCTTATCAATTAGATTTTACTCTAAGTTAAATAATTTAACTTTTACCGTGTCTTTTTGTTTTCTTTTACTATATGGTTAATAAACTTACTCTAACATGCCAAACGAACCCCAAATTGTATATTATTAATACATATATAATTATCTAAGTCATTTGGCCGAACCTTAGATTTTTAGGAATAAAATAACAATTAATAATATAATATTTTATTTAAAAACTATTTTGTGTCAATTTTGACACTATTTGATATATGATTTTTGTGAAAGTCATAACAAAATTATATGTTCGAACCAAGTTAATTAAATCAACACTAATATATCATAGTAACCTAGAAAATTAGTGGAATTCATAAAAAGTCTCAAATTACATTTATTTTGGTGTTTATAACATCAATTATGTCAATATTTCATTAACAAGATAATTACTGCATCATCTTTGTGTCATAAATAAATTAAAGTATTTGATGTCTAAAAATTACAAATAAAATACCATCATGTAGTAAATCGTTTTAGCTTTCTAATGAATATTTACAATCGAATTTATCTTATGTATAACCCCATATTAGAAATTATTTACTTATTAAACTTTGAGTTTAACTATTTTAACCTTTCTTTAAATAAATTAATAATAAATGTCCTAATCTAATCCAAGTGGGCCTAAATGGTCATATTTTATTCCTAAGTTTGTTTTTGGTCGAATTACACTTGTCCAATAGAATTAGGACATGTGTTAGGGTAATAGTAATATCATATTTACCCTTAGTTACCCTATTTACTATTAACCGCGGTAAAAAAGTAAAAAGTTACTATTCACCAAAAAATTATTTTCATCTCATTGAACCACATTTTAGTCCTTGATATTAACCGTGTCTCTCGGATTTTCGAAATTCCATTCACAGAAGCGGCAAAATTAAGTTTTATGAAAAATTCAGTTTTTTTAACTACCACTTAGTAGTTTCACTATTCATCAAAAATTGATGTTTTTCAGAACAATGCCAAAATTTCATCCTAAGCTATATTTCATATTCCGAATTCAAAAATGAAATCTATTTTACCAAATTCATAACATAGAAGTTGCATTAATTAATTTTATAATTAAATCCCGCTGTTAAAATAAATAGCGTGTTTTTAGGAAACAATATATATCAAAAGATTGACACTTGATTATGTCTGGTTTAAATGTGAAATTACATCCAATGACCAACATTGTATTAAATTGTAAAAATATATTCTAAATATACTTTAAAACCACTCAAATTAATAATTTATCACTATTAATTATTTCGATTAAAAAATTTGTTTTTAATTATAATTTAGTAATTTTTCACTATTCATCAGAATATGAAAGTTATCCGAAAAGTACCAAAATTTCACCTTAGGCTAAATTCGATACTCCGAATCCAAGAATGAAGTTCATTTTGAAAAATAAGATTTACAGAATTTTAAAAAGTGCTTATTACTATTCATAACGGCTAGTTTTAATAATATTTTAATAGCACATCGTTATTTAGTGAAACTCGGTATTGCGTATTACACAAGCTATCGAGGAAGGTCGTGATTGCGTGTAATGCAAGGCAAGTCAAGGATGCGTGTTGTGCAAGCTCCTTTTGGTGTAGCGTACAACACAAGACTTTAATAAAATTTAAAAAAAAATATTTTTTTATAAAATCTTGGGCTGTTACAGTTCGACACCGCTTCCCATATAATTCCTCAAATGGCGCCATCTGTATACTGGAATGAAAACTGTTATTATATGAAAATTAAACCAAAGAAAGATGTTGGTACCAACATCCCTGATAATCCATAGAGCAAGAACGTAGCATATCCTCCAATGTCTGAATTGTTCGTTCTGACTGCCCATCTGATTGTGGATGAAAAGCTGTACTAAAATTTAATTCAGTACCCAACGACTTCTGAAGGCCTTTCCAAAAGTTATAAGTAAACCTGGGATCACGATCGGATACAATGGAGAGAGGAACTCCATGTAACCTGACTATCTCTTTAGGATACAAACGAGAAAGTTGATCTAGAGAGAAAGTATCTCGTATAGCAAGGAAATGAGAATATTTAGTCAAGCGATCAACAATATCCCAGATTGCATTATTACCTCAAGATGTCTTCGGTAATCCCACAACAAAGTCCATGGATATATTATCCCATTTCCACTCTGGAACTGGTAAAGGCTGAAGCATCCCTTTCAGTAACTACCACTCTGATTTAACCTATTGACAAGTCAAATACTTCACAGTAAAATCAGCAATATCTCTTTTCATTCCATCCCACCAGTAATACTCCCACATATCTCTGTACATCTTAGTACTGCTAGGATGTACTGAAAAAGGAGAACTATGAGCTTCACATAACAACTCTCTCTTCAAATGTGAATCACAAGGCACACACAATATCTACCCAAATCTCAAAACACAATCATTATCAGTTTTGAATTCAGGAAACTTACCTTTCTGAAGCAGCTCTACCTTTTTCTGCAACTCACTGTCTTGCTTCTGTGATTTCTTGATTCTGTCTGATAGAGAAGATTTCACTGATACCTGAAACAAAACAGAAGAAAATCCTGCACCAAAAACTTCTATTCCAAAGTTCATCAGATCCTTAACCAAAGGATCACATTCCAAATGCAACATTTCTAATGAAGAATTACTTTTTCAACTCAAAGCATCAACCACTTTATTTTATTTTCTCGGATGGTAATGAATTGTACAATCATAATCCTTGATTAATTCCAGCCATCTCCTCTGTCTCATGTTTAATTCTTTCTAAGTGAATAAATACTTTAAACTTTTGTGATCGGTATATATTTCACACTTTACTCCATACAAATGATGCCTCCAAATTTTTAAAGTGAAAAAAACAACAGCTAATTCCAAATCATGTGTAGGGTAATTTACCTCCTGAGTTTTCAACTGTCATGAAGCATAAGCAATTACCTGATCATTCTGCATTAGGACACAACCAAGTCCTTTTAATGAAGCATCTCTTTAGATAACAAACTCACCAATCCTGGAAGGTAGTTCCAAAACTGGAGCATTCACCAATCTTCTTTTCAATTCCTGAAAACAATCATCACATTATTTTGTCCAGATAAACTTAACACCCTTCCGAGTTAGCTTAGTCATTGGACTAGATAACCGTGAAAACATTTCTAACAAACCTTCGGTAATAGACTACCATACCAAGGAAGCTACGAATCTCAGTTATATTTGTGGGTCTTGGCCATTCTTCAACAACCTTTGTTTTTGTAGGATCAATGGTTATCCCATCTTTAGAAAAAATGTGACCAAGGAAAGAAATTTGTTGCAAAAAAAACTCACACTTGCTGAATTTCCCATACAATTTTATTTCATTTAAGGTTTGAAAAATAACCCTTAAATGTCCTTCATGCTCCTCTATACTTTTAGAAAATTCCAAAAACTTATCCAAGAACTCATGGAAAATTCTATTCATTAAGTCCATGAATACAGAAGGTGCATTGGTTAGCCCAAAAGGCATTACTACAAATTCATAATGGCCATATTTTATATGAAATGCAGTCTTCGGAACATCTGCTTCCTTTACCTTCAGCTGATGGTACCCCGATCTCAGGTAAATCTTTTAAAAATACTTAGCTCCCTGGAGCTGATCAAACAAATCATCGATATGAGGCAAAGGATATTTGTTCTTAATAGTGATGTTATTCAAGGCTCTATAATCAATGAAAAGTCTCATAGAACCATCTTTCTTTTTAACAAAAAAATAGAAGCACCCCATGGTGATGTGCTAGGTCGAATGAAACATTTCTCTAATAAATCTTGCAATTGCTCCTTCAACACTAAAAGTTCAATTTAAGACATTCGATAAGGGGGTTTTGAAATTGGCTTAGCATCAGGAACTAAGTCAACAGTAAACTCTACTTCCCGATCATTATTATTTCAGGAAACTCATCAGGAAAAACATTAGGATACTCATTTACCACTGGAACATCATTAATCTGAACAGTTCCCTTTTTTTCAACAATATGTGCAAGGAAAATTTAATTTCAATCTTTACAAGTTTCTCAGCCTCTTGATATGTTATCAACATTAAGGGTTCATTCTTGTACACAAATTGAAAGTCTTTCTGAAAAGAAACTTCTTTAGCTCTATAGTAAATCTTAGCATGGTAAAAAGAGATCCAATCCATACCCAGGATAACATCAAACTCTACTAGAGGTAGAACAATAAGGTTTTCAAGTAGGTTCTTTCCACAGATAAGGATAGGAAGATTCTTATAAATTATTTTTGCCTCAAAATTTCCCCCAGGTGTTTTTACCAAAAGTTCAGGAGTCATTTCTTGAGATGGTATTCCCATTTTACTAGAAAAGTTTTCAGAGATGAAAGAATTTGTAGACCCCAAATCAAATAACACAATGGCATAATCTGAAAAAAAAAAATTACCTGATACAAATTCATATGATGGCCCGAAATCTGCTGAAGTAGCTACAAAGGATTTCACCACCCCTTTCTGCTTGTAGTCTAATTGCTTCACATCACTCGAGCTCCTTGTCGGACACTCATTTTCATAGTGACCGAACTCATTTCACTTAAAACATTTCACTAACTGTAAATCAAATTTGGACTTACCATCACCTTGATCTTTTTTCAGTGCAATCACGAGCCTTATGTCCCATCTTACCACATCGGTAGCACTTTCTAGAATTCAGAAGACATTCCCCATCATGCGTTTTCCACATTTATCACAAACTAGAAACTTAGTTTTCTTACCATCAGACCTTTTTGAAGAATTCTTCCCTTTCTCCTACCACATCGGTCTCTTCTTCAGTTGGTTGTTATAGAACACTTGATCATTGGAAAACTCCATTTCCACCTTCTCAGCACATCGAACAAGCTTTTCGTAACTTTTAAACTCACAAGAAGCTAATTCCTTTCGATATTTTGGCTTTAACCCTGAGTAAAAACGATTGATTTTACTATCAAGGTCTCGAATAAAATTTGGAGCATACCTTGCCAATCGAGTGAACCTTTCTTCATAGGCATCCACTGAGTCTTCCTCTTGCCTCAATTCCATGAATTTCTTTTCCATCCTAAGTCGAATAGCCATAGGAAAATACTTCTCAAGAAACATACCTTTGAATTCATCCCTAACAAGAGCATAAATCTCATCGGCGTCCCTGATATTTTTAACCATCAACCACCACTGATCTGCTTCACCCTCCAAACGGTAAATAGCAAGACTAACCTTTTGATTTTCTGAACACCCCATGACATCGAAAATATTCTCCAGTGCTTTAATCCACACTTCAGCTATCACAGGGTCAAATGATCCTCTGAATGATGGGGGATGTTTCCTCAATAAATGTTCCACCACTGATATGTTCCTCTATGGTTGATCTAGCTGATCTCGTGCATGGATACCACCACCATTTATCGCTTCAGTCAACTGCGCCATTACTACAAAAAACTGTTCAGTTCCAATTCCGACCATCTCAGGATGCTGATTCAAAAGGTTATTTCCTTCTGTATACCTTCCTAGCACTGCTTCCCTGTTTCCTCTGTGGAAAACAATTATGAACAAACATGTCTTAGATGAAGCAACATGGTAATCTTCAAATGCTATATCATTTCAATTTGACCATAAAAAAATATTTTTGGATAATCATTTAATAGAATTATAACTCCTAAAGTTATCTAAACCGACCTCTGATACCAACTATAAGGCCCCAGCCTTAAACATTACTTTATCTTGAGTTATTAAAAGATTAGACCTTGAGGATATTTTCAGGTTTAGAGTTTTAGAGAATTAGATCATAAAACATGCATTACATTCCACATATAAACAAAGTGGTTACATAAAGATAGTATTCATTTTTCCCATCAATGGAAACATATTTAAAATAAAACATGGATTCATTCTTGACACTTCCTTAACACTATCATCATATCATGTACCTTTCCCTCGACCTGTGAAAAAAATTTCAAAAAAACATGGGATGGGCATAAAAAGCTCAGTATGGGTTATAAAAATATGGAAAGGAAACATGGGTACATATAAATACATAAGAATGAAATCATACTTTACCCATAAAACATAATCACTTTAACAAACCACATCAAATCATGAATAAATCATACATATCCTAAGACATAAAGGTAACTTGAGGCATTCATAACATTCTTACGTAGTGAGTAACCCTCTTGGTTACGTTTGGAATACCCATCATAGTATATTCCCTAAATCTCTTCGGAGAAACCTTAACGTTTCACTCCTTCACGTTACCCAATGCATTGGAGAGCTATATCGGGCTCACCCGCCCTTATTTTATCACAGAACCACCCGTCTTCATAATAATTCCCAAGAACCTCAACATAATCATATCACATAAAACATGCATAAAGGAAACATGACATTTCTACCTTTCAATCACAAGATATCAATACAACACATTGATATAAAAACATTATGAAAACCATTTTCAATACCAAATGAAAAGAAAATTAAAACATGGTATTTATTTTTCTTTTAAAAAAAGGTATGTCTTGTAGTGGAAGCCGGAACTCAAATAATGGTCACGGCGACGGAGAAGTCCATGTCGCCGCATACGTACGGAAAAAACATTACATTTTGTCGTTTAGTTAACGCTTCATATAAAAAATATTCCTTTTGGATAAACATAAAATTCAAAGGGGTTTATACACCATATTAAAGAAGGTTGTGTATAAAATAAAATATGCCTCAATGAATGGAGATTGAGACGAAGTCCCATACCTCGGGTCCGACTTGACTCAGTCGTTCTTTAATCTCCTGAATAATAAACATGAGTTAATTTATACTTGTTTAAGAATTATTTTCATGTTCATTATTCCTTTTATATCACTTATTGCCATGTCATGAACACTATGTAATTATTTAAGTTAATAACGGTCGTTTTAACGATTATTGGTACTTGAGTCAAAAAATAAACCCTTTATAATTACAATTTGTTCATGTATCCATTATATACATAATTATAATCATGATTTCTATATCATATATATCATATTTATCCAGTATATACATTAATTTATAATATTACATAATCATTTAGAGGTAAGAAATTAAATGCACCGTTCATGGAGACGGTAAGCGGTACGTACGCATGAAAGCTACTTTCATTTCTATTTTGTATTTTATAGAATGGAATCATAAAGATATAAAGGTATATTATAATTCTAGTGTAATATCATATATAATATCATAACTCCATCCTTTATACGTCCCACATATGGTATTTAACGAATCAAATCACTTTGAGGGGGTGGTAGTACACACTTTCTTAAATGAAGATATCGCGTTTATCCATAATGGAAACCATAAAGGTATGTCCAAAATGAAAAATACAGAAGATTATGGAAAAAATAAACAAATTATATATCATATATAAATATAGTGTCATCTTAATGGCCACCATTGAAGGTGTTAAAAGAATGTTGAACAATCATCGTTTCAGGAGGCCGAAATTCGCCATCCACAGAAACAGTATGTTCTTTAACCATTAGATATAGGTGTCTGTAAGATTATATCGAATACTTATTTTAACAACATCCTAGTATATTGAAGATACTGTAGTTGGTACAAAAGAAATGAATAAAAACATTTTAGGGGGTTGGAGAAGTAAAATAAAACAAAAGGACTCAAGTGAAGACATTACCTTAAAATCAGGTAACTCCCTTCGGTTTTAGCTCAAAGGCTTCCTTGGAAAGACTTATGCCCAAAGTGAGGCTTCAAGGAGTAAGAGGGAGATGTGGAGAGACAAAATGGGCAGGTTTTGGCTGAGCCAAAGTATTTTGAAGTGTGGGTAAGGAGGTAGAGGTGGGGGCCTTTTATAAGAGGAGAGGAGGGGCACTCTTGGAAAGTAAAGAAATGTTACTTTATTTTAAAGTGTGTTTCAGATTCAAAAGGTCCCACATTGATATAATTCGAGGGTAAGGTGATATGGGTTCGAAAACCACCCATACAATAGGTTTTGGACATGTGTAGGTCATAGATATTACATTATCATTTCATTTTATTTAAATCCTTTGTTAATGAGGTAATCGCTGCATCATCATGATGTCATAAATAATTTAATTTATTTAAAGTATAAAAATTATAAAAAAATACTATAATGTAGGAACTCCTTTAATATTTCTAATGACTATTTATAATAAAAATTCTGACTTGTATAACCCCATGTAAAAATTGTTTTAGTAAAATAACTTATGTTTTTGTCATTTTAACTTTTACATTAAATAAAAAGTTATTTATGTCATTTCCCAACCAAAGTGGCTCCATGTGGTCCCCAAGTTGACTCATGGATTGTCTTGGTCGTCCATGACACATCAAATGAGTGTAGTACATGTGTATAGGTATTTTCATTTTATTATAATATCATTTTTTCCTTAAATTGCACTAATTACCTCTAACCGCGATTAAAAACTTAAAAGTTACTATTCACAAAAAATTATTTTAATCTCATTGAACCACATTTTACTTCTTAATGACAACCATGTATGTCAGATTTTTGAAAATCAAATCACAGAAGTGGAAAAGTTTCATTTCAATGAAAAATCAGTTTCTTTAACTACCACTTAGTGGTTTCACAATTCATCAAAAAATTGATGTTTTTCAGAAAGATACCAAAACCTCACCCTAAGCTATATTTGATATTCTGAAATCACAAATTATGTCTATTTAACAAAATTCAAAACATATAAGTTTCATTAATTAATTTAATAACTAATTCCCACTGTCAGAGCAAATAGCGTGTTTTTATGAAACAATAAGCATCAAAAGATTGACACTAGTTTAAGTCCGATTTCAAAGTGAAATTAATTACAATGACCACTATTGGATTAAATGGTATAAATATATTCTAATTTCACTTTAAAACCAATTCAAAAGATAATCTAATCATATAAATAAATTATATTAAAAAGTAGTTTTGATGTAAAATGCAGTATTTTTCACTATTCATTAAAAAATTAATATTGTCAGAAAAATACCAAAAATTCACAAAAATAAATTTTGATGTCCCAATCATAAATAATAATTTTATTTTGAAAAATATAGCTTATAAAATTGTCAAAAGATAGATTTAAAAATGGTTTTCCATCAAAGGTAGTAAAATAATCTTTTAAAAATATTAGTGTATTCCATGCTTAAGATTGGATTTATTTTCATTTTAAGCCTCTAAAACACTATCTAATTAATTAATAGACATAGATAAAAATAATTATTATTCATTACTTACTTGGGATTTTACATTATATGGAAACATAAAACAATATAACATGGTGTTAGTAAAATCATTATCATCATAACGTTGGAATATGACCATAGTCCTGGGAGGAAGTAATAAAAAAAGTGTGGAATGAGGAAATGCATAAAAATGAAATATCATGTCCTAGTGGTAAACAAAAAAAATATTTGTGAAAAAATATAGAATCTTGTTCCCACATATTTTTCTTTTATCATGAGAAACATCACATTACCCAATCCATTAGAGGGATATATAATTTTAGTCTCACCTGTCACATCATAACATTTACATTATCATGCATGAAACAAATATAATATATCATTTTGAGCATAAAACATGCAATGGAAATAAATGGGTTTAATTTCAAAAATAATAAATTCATAAAAATTGGGTTCCAAAATGAAATATGGAATAAAAAACATGATATAAAAATCATCAACCATGAGTGAAGAAGAAACAACTTCAAGAAGTAATAGGTGTGTTTTTTGAAAGAAGAGTTATTTTAAAAAACAATGTGTTTGAAATAAAATAAAGTCAGAAACATGTATATCCTAATAAAGGAAACATAATGATGAAGAAAGTATATTTAAGTAATATTCAATCTGAATATTGGTTCAATGATTGAAATCCCAAAGAAATATTGTTGGGTTTGAGAATTCCCCTTACCTTGAGTCTGAATGATATAATCACTTTAATATCCTATATAATGAGATTAAATTAATTAATTAAAAAATAAAAAACTATTTATAAATGAACTTTATTATTCATGTTTTTATTTTGTTGATTTATGGGATTTTCAATGTGTTATAGAGTTTAATTTCATCATGCAAGAGAATTCGTTTTCAATGTTTTCATGATCGGTTCACCTGTATACATGGATGAAAGTTCTTGTAAAATGTGGTTAAAGATATAGAATTGTAATTATATTATATTAAATATATTCCATATGTTTAAAATGACAGTATAATTAAATTTGATATATTGTTTGAGGGTGAATCAATACATACATGTAAGTGATGATTGATTAAGGTTAATTTTGGTGGGTTTTCATGGATAACCAAATCATTATGTTTAATCATTTTGTATTATCCCTAAATGTTAAATAAAATATATAAAAAGGGTTATAAAATAAAATTTGGAATCATTTTCAACCATTTAATGGTTTCATTAACATTCCTGATTGCGATAAAAGATAAATGAAAGTGCATAACCCTTGATGTCGGTAAATTGACACATCATTGGTGACAATTTCATTTTTTAATAATAAAATAGAGAGAAAGGTGTTTGATGATGGATCTTAAATTTAAATGATATAATTAAATTATATCAAACATACTATCCTATTCATTAATTTTGTAAACGATAAGGTTAGGAGAATAGATGAAATGAAATGAAATTGAAAAGGGTTGACCTCACCTATTTTGATAATCTCGATTATGTTTCAATATGCTTTGATAATCCCAAATAATGTTTGTATTTATATTAATTATTCATTCCATATATGAAATAATATTATTAGGTTGATAAACTATCAAAATGATATTGGAATTTGTTAATAAATGGTCATCTATGTTTATACTTGTTTAGAAATGTTAGTAAGTCAATCTGAATATGATTTGCATAGAACAAATAAGTATTAAGTGTTGAGTCACTAATATAGACCTACTGGTACATAGACTACCAATAATTAAAGGTCACTGATAGACCATGGTTCCTACGACACAAGGTCACCAGTACATAGTTACTGATACAAGCTACCAATACAAACAGGAAGACAGAAAGGTACAGATATGATGTCCACAGATACAAATACACAGCCACCGATACAGAAAGATACCAACATACAGCTACCGATACAAGTCTGCTGATACAAACAGACATATATTGTTACAATGTCTACTAATACAAGTTTGCTGATACAGACAGACAACTACCACTACAAAGTCTACCGATACAAGAATGCCACCAGTACAAAATAGCTACAGATAAAAGGAGGTACTTATGGAAAGAGATACTGATACATAGAGATACTATTATAAAGAGTAACAGCTACCGAAACAAGTCCTACTGACTCATGTGTACATATACAAGATCACTGATACTAGGAACTACCAATGGAAATCAGTCTCCATATCTATAAACCCTACTTATGTTTGCTTATTATCAACAATCATATTAGTTGTTTTTAATGAAACCTCCGTTAATTAATTAGGGTTGTAGGAATGTCAGCGAACCGTACCTACTACCTGTAAAATGGTAATCATTCCCATTTCTGGAGATCAAGGTATAAAAGTAAGATCATGCTATTGAAGAAAAAGAGTGGAACATACGTGCAAGTGAGTGACACCTAAAGTGAAATTCATAATGAAGAACACGAGAAGAACTCAAAGAATAGTCATACACATCAAGCAGATGTTTCAAAGAAGAAGCTCAAGTGTTACAAAGAATAATCTCTTACTCGAGCTAAAAAACTATAATGGAAGTAAAGGAATAGAACCACCACACTCTATTTTCCATAAAACTTCTAAAGGAGGACTCAAAGCATCATATACATCAATCTAAGGAGTCCAAAGCTTCACTCACAACACATAGAGAATTCTAAACACATCTCTATTTTTTTATCTCTATTGTGTTTCATTTATCTACATATTGAGAAGTCTGTGTTCTGTATTTTAAGCACACCATGTCTCCTATGCCGAACTGGAGGATATCTAAAATCCTCACTCAAACCATCTGAATTCTTTTAGTTCCTACTATGAATTGTGGTAGAGGTCAAGTGTGACCAGGATAGCATGTGTGCTATTGTTTTTGTTACCCCACAAAGAATTATGGTAGAGGTTTTAGTACATGGAAAGTCATTATACTGTTGGTTACACCAATTCAGGGTGTGGATAAAATTTTTATATTAATTTTTTGAGAGGTCTATGTCTCGGCTTGAGACTAAACCTATTGGTTATATCTATTGTGCATCTTATTTTTAGTTTAAGTTATTTTCTATTATACTGCTAAGTTATTTGAAATTCAAATCTATTTTAAAGTAACTCTGATAGTTATACTTTCAAGTGTTTATAACTATTGTTCGTCAGTATGTTAGTTTCAAATGTCAATTAATCTTTAGATTGAGGTAACTGAGAAATAATCGGTCTCTTGAGAAACTAATTGAAAACATAAAATCATTATAAATTCACTACAGTTTATTTTTTATTTAATTTGGGGGATTTTAATAATAAATTTTTTAATATAAATTTAAATTGGAACTCAATTCACCCCCTCTTAAGTGTCCACTCTGACCAAAATTTGGTATTAGAAGAAGTTATTAATAAATGATTTCCAAATACTCTATTTTTCAACTGTGATTTTAGTTCTATCTTAAAGATATTAAATTTATGGTAGTTCTAAATTTTATCTCTTTAAATATATTTTCTAAAATATAATTATGGATAATAGACTAAAAGGTGTAGCTACTAAGAAGACACCCTTATTTAATTGTGCAAATTATGCCCAATAGAAAATGAAAATGAAAATTCATTTAGAAAGTATGGGTTTTAATATCTGGACTGCTATAGAGATTTTGTATAAGATTCCAGAAACTGAACAAACTATATAGGATGAACCTAGAAAAACATCTTACAATAAAATTTTTAATGAAATTAAATCTCTGTACTGTGCTTTAGGAGACTAAGAATTTAATCGAATATCTTATTGTAAGACTTCTTATGAAATCCGGGATACTTTGGCTATTTCCCACGAGGGAACAACAAATGTTAAGGAAATGAGATTTAATACCTATACTATTATGTTTGATAATTTTAAAATGAATCATGATGAACCTATTTATGACATGTATCTTTGGTTCAACGAAATTGTATATACAATGAGCTCACTTGGAAAAGTTGTTCCCACAAAAGAGAAAATCATGAGGATAATAAGATGGCTACTAGAGAGATGGAGAGGCACATCAGTTTCAATGAGAGATTTGTGTGAGATATGTTCACTACCTATTACGGAGTTAATTGTTATGTTTATTATGTATGAAGAATAGATACCAGTAAAAAAAGAGGAAGATGATGAACCTAAGAAGAGATAAGTGGAATTTAAGTCTACTTCCTCAAAGAGCAAGGACAAGGAGAAAAATCCAGTTTAATGTGATAGTTAAGGCAGTGAAGAATGTGCATATGATAGTGATGATAAAATGGCTCAGATAGCCAGATGATTTAATAAATTTTATAAGAAAAAGTAGTTCTTCAGAAAATACAATTACAAGGGAAAATATGACAACGGAGTCCATTGGAAGAAAGATTGGAAAAGGAATGATAAAAGTGATGACATAGTATGCTACGAATGCAAGATGAAAGGACATGTGAAATCCGACAGTCCAAAATTAAAGTACAAGAACAAATACGACAACATTGGCAACAAATATAAGAAAGCTATGAAAGAAACCTGGAGTGATTCAGAAAAAAGTTCAAGTGATTATGATTATACTCAGGATGAAAAATCTCCAAAAGCTAATATGTGTTTCACAACAAACACATCTGAGGTAACATTGGATACTCCTGCTTTAAATTCTTATTATTCTGGAGACGATTCAGATTCTAAAAACATTACTAGTGAAGAATTATTTGAATAATGTAACATGCTAGAGGATACCTGCAATGAGTTGAAAGATATGTATAAGTCATTAAAGAAACAATATGACTTGACTGGTGCTGTTAAATCTGATCTTAGTATATAAAAGGAAAAGAATGATCAACTGTTAAAAGAGAATACTCAACTAAAATTGTATTTTGAGAAACTTAGAATAGACTTTGAGAAGTTCACAAATGTAAATAATACACTAACTCAAATTCTTGGAATAAAATTTGCACCAAAGTACACTAATGGTTTCGGATACCAACCTGGACAAAGAAAGTTTGTTAAGAATAAATTTATTCCATAAACTGGATAGTTTGGTGCCAGTTCCAGTTCAGTAAATTCTGTTGCTTCATCTAGATTTCCATATTCTACTAGACCAAATAGAATACATTATTCAAAATCATTCGAATTTGATAATTATGGGAAACATATTAGACAAATATGGGTACCAAAAGTTTTGCTTTCTAACCTGTCTGGAGCCAAGAAAATCTGGGTACCAAAATCATTTTCTGGTTAAAACTGTTTTGTAGGATATTTGCTTGAATTGTTACTATAAGAAGATATGGTACTTGGATAGTGGATAGTGGATGTTCAAGGCATATGACTAGAGACTACTCATGTTTTAAAAGTTTAATCAAGGTTGATGAAGGGAATGTCACCTTTGGTGATAATTCGAAAGGAAAAATCATCGTCTTAGGCCAAATTGGTAACAATGATTCAATTTTTATTTCTAAAGTACTATTAGTTAATGGATTAAAATAAAACTGGTTAAGCATTTATCTGTTGTTTGATGATGTTTTTAATGTTAAATTAGAAATTTATTCATTCTATGTATTTAATTCTAAAAATGCATTGGTATTTATTGTCTTGAGAAATGAAAATGCCTATGCTGTAGATTTGAATTCTTTAGCCAAACAAAAGGTTACTTGTTTAAATTCTCTTCATAAAGAGTCGTGGATTTGGCACAAAATATTAGGACACTACAATGTTCACTCACTTAGGAAAATGACTATGAAAAATTTAGTTAGAGACCTACCACAACCAAAATTCCCCTCAGACAAAGTTTGTACTCCATGTCAAAAGGGAATGAAACATAAAGATTTGTTCAAATTAAATAAAGAAGTTTCAATCTCTCAACCTCTCAAGTTGGTTCACATTGATTTATTTGGACCATCCAGAGATTGTAGTTTAAATGGGAAGCACTATGTTTATGTCTTAGTAGATGACTTTTCTAGATAAACTTGGGTGTATTTTCTAGCTCCCAAAAGTGAAGTTTTCTCTTATTTTATTAAATACTCAAAGTTTGTATATAACCATAGTAAACTTAAGATTGAGAGATTGAGAAGTGATCATGGTCGTGAGTTTGAAAATCAGGAGTTGGATCATACTTCTCACACAATGGCTACAATAATAATTTTAATTCCCCAAGGACACCTCAATAGAATGCTGTAGTTAAAAGATGGAATAGAACCCTTAAAGAAATTGAAAGAACTATTCTTAATGAGTATGACCTAGCTGTTTATTTTTGGGCTGAAGCTATCAATACAGTTTGTTATATTATAAATAGAATCATGATTAAACATATTATTGAAAATCCATCTTATAAACTGTGGAATAATAGGAAACTTAATGTGAGTTACTTCAGTGTTTTTGGTTGCAAAGTATTTATTCATAATACTAAGAATAATATTAAAAATTTTTCTTCTAAAAGTGAATAGGGAATCATTCTAGGTTACTCTATAACCATAAATTCTTATAGATTCTTTAACAAAAGAATCAAATTTGTGGAGGAATCAGTACATATAGAATATGATGAAACTGATCCACATGAACCTAAGTCTTCTCTTTAAAATAATGAAGAAGATCTGTCTATTCTAGACCTTAATGATAAAAGCAGTTAACCTTCTGTAAAAACAAGTAATTCTGGAAATGTTCCAGAACCCGATTCAGTTGGAAGCAAACCTATAGAAGATCCTGAAATTTCTAGTCCTAACTTTACCAGATCAACTAGGATTATAAAGTACTATCCTTCAGATACTGTTGTAGGTAATATTGATAGAGGGACACAAACTAGAGCCTCATTAAGAAATCAGGTTGAACATCATGCCTTTATTTCACAGTTAGAACCTAAAAATACCATTGATGCAATCAATGATGAATTTTGGGTTATGTCTATGCAAGAAAAATTAAATCAATTTGAAAGAAACAATGTCTGGAAATTAGTTGACTGGACTATGGACACTTTGACCATAGGCACTAAATGAGTTTTTAGAAATAATGTTGATGAGTCTAGAAATATAGTTAAAATCAAGGAAAGACTATTTGCACAAGGATATAGTCCAGAATAAGGAATAGACTATGAGAAAACCTTTTCACATATAGGTATATTAGAAGCCATTAGGACTCTACATGCCTATGCCGCTCATCTGAATTTCAAGTTATATCAAATATATGATATAAGTGATTTTCTAAATGGTTTTTATAAATAAAGTTGTTTTTTTAACAACCACCTAGATTTTCAAATCCTCAATTTCCATTTCCAATTTTTAAGATTTCTAAAGATTTATATGGTTTTAAACAAGCTCCACGAGCATAGTATGATTGAATTAGTATGTTTCTTATTTCAAAATTTTTTTCTAAAGGGATTACTCATCCAACACTATTTATCAAATTAATTTCAAAAGATGTTTTAATAGTTCAAATCTTTTTTGATGATATTATTTTTGGATCTTCTAAAAATTATTTGTGTATTGATTTTTCAAAGATTATGAAAAATGAATTTGAAATGAGTTTAATGAGAAAACTATAATATTTTCTTGGATTTCATGTTTTTCAAAATGCAAATGGAATTATTTAAAATAAATGTAAATATACAAAGGATCTCCTAAAACGTTTTGGGTTGGACAGTAGTAAGGGTAATGACAAACCCATGAGTACTGTTTGTAAATTGGATGTAGATGAAACTGGGAAACCAGTGGATCAAACCAATTTTAGATGTATGATTGGGAGTTTATTTTATCTCACTGCTAGTCAACTAGATTTTTTGTTTAGTGTGTGCATATGTGCAAGATTTCATACTAATCCAAAAGAATCACACTTTATTACTGTTAAAAGGACATTCAAATATCTTAAACATAATACTAACTTAGAAATATTTTATCCAAAAGGACAATCAGTCGATTTAATAAGTTATTTATTTGATTAATTTCTTAGATTTAAGTTAGATAAAAAGATAACATCTAGAACATGTCATATTTTAGGTAAGTCCCTGATATCTTAGTGTAGTAAAAAATAGAAATCTGTTGCATTGTCTACTGTTGAAGAAGAATATATTGATGTTGGTAGTTGTTGTGCACAAATTCTGTGGATGAAACATACATTATTGGATTATGGATATTAGTTTAGACATGTATCTATAAAATGCGATAACACTAGTGCGATCAATATCTTTAAGAATTCTATTTCTAACTCTAGGACCAAACACATTTAAGTAAGGCACCACTTTTTGAGAGATCATTACCAAAAGGGTGATATTAATCTTGAATTTATAGTTAATGAACATCAATTAGATGACATATTTACCAAGCCCTTAAGTTCAGATAGGTTAAGTAACATTAGGCATGAGTTAGGGATGATAAACGTTGTTTATCCAAACCTCACCATTAGTCAAAACTCACCGTTAGCCAATTCCCCACCGCTAGACACACCTCACCGCTAGACACACCTCACCTCTAGAAACTCCTCACTGCTATACACACCTCACCGCTAGACACACCTCACCGCTAGATACACCTCACCGCTAGACACACCTCACCACTTGACAAACCTCATAGATAGAGTCCACACACTAGAGTCCTCACAGCTAGAGTCATCCCCGCTAGAGTACTCACATCTATAGTCCTCACAGGTAGATTCTTCACCGCTAGAGACACATAACCATTACCGATACCTCACTGATAGGTAAACCTCACCGTCAAGGATCTCACCGGTAATTGTCACTGATATTCTTGCTCTGTCAGATTTTTGAATATCTTATTGTTTTCAGTACAATTTTTTTATTACATTTCAATTCCTAAAAGCTAAAAGCTAAGCCTTAATCACATTTCAATCCACCTCAAACGCTCCTCTCTTCGAATCAATCTTCCACAACCCCAATATTTCGCAAGAACCCTATGTTCTTCGATTGGAGATGGCTATAACAAAGCTCTTAATAGTCAGGGATGAGAGTGATGATCCGAATGAGAAGAAGCAGAAAATAGGACCTGAAGCCAGTGGTAGTGGCAGTAGAACAAGGCCAAGAAGGAATATAGTGAACCCGCATTTCCAGAATAAAGAAATTGTGATAGATAAGGAACTCTTTGCATAATGGATTATGACTAGTAAGTCGTCGATTCTGAGGATATTGGAGGAGAAGGGATGGCTGGAATGCATCACAAACATCAATGGACCCTATTATCCCAAGCTCGTAAAAGAGTTCTAGGCATATGTGTGCTTGGAGAAATCTGAAGAGTAGAATAGAATGGTTTCAGATGTGAATGGAAAGGAAATATCTTTTTCCTTTGTTGAATGAGATGAATGTTTAAAATTCCCACATGAAGGCGTTTTTTGGTATGGCTCGAAGAAAATTCCTCCTTCCAGTGACATTTTTTATTATGATATTTCCTTGGAAGAGCTCACCATTAGTGGAAAACACAAAAAAGTAGTGCCTGTCGAGATAGATGGAGAAAATAGATTGCTTTTCAAGTTCATCCAACATGTGCTAAGTCCAAGAAGAAGGGAATTTTCAAATCTGAGATAACAAGATATATATTTGATACATCTGTTAATACATGGTGTTAAGGTGAATCTGTGTAGACTGTTAATTATTCAGGTTGACTATATGCCTAGGCCCAAATAAAAGTCCAATGCTTTATTCATTGCCAAGTTAATTTCGGTTATGATCAAAGTGAAGGGAGTAGCTTATTCTCAGGATTAGATAGTGGTGGTAAGTAACAATTTTTGCATCCCAAGCACATATCATAAATATGTGAATATTAGCTGGAACCCCTGGAGAAAGAAATGGGTAATTGATGATGAGAGGGTTTCTGATATGTTTAATTCCGTGGATTATCCTTCTAGGCCTAATGATGCGAGGGATTCAGGTCTAGGACCTGATGAATATGTACCTGCAAATATCATTTGAGATGATAACGAAGAGGACACTTGTGTGGATTACATTGGTGATCTTGAATTACCACCTATCCCTATTGCTCATGCCATATCATATGGGGAAGCCAGCCCTCCAGCTTCTTTACCAAGGAGAGAAACACTATTAAGAGACAGTGAACATGATGAATCTAGTACAGAGGAGGAAGACCAGCCTAAATAATACCATTATGAGACCACTATAGATTCTAGTTGTAGTGATTATGATAGAGAATAAGTACATGAAGGTGAAGAGAATGTTTATGATAGCTCAGATGAGAGTAGCTTGATTTTGAGTGCATTGATTAGAAGATCTGTTGTGCCTATAGTGGCTGTTCTGGTTGAGATGGCAGAACATGCACCTATTCATGAAGAGCCGCCTGTTGTTGAATTGGAGATGGCAGTGAAAGATTCTTCTGAGGAAGACCTACCTGCTGAGGCTCCTATTAATGTACATAAACAGGAGAATGCACAGATTGAGGGGGAGAATTCTACCAGACACGACACTATTTTAGTTTCTCGTGAGATTGAAGACTGGGTTGAAGACCCAGGTTTGGTAGTGTTTGGGTTGGACTATCCTGATTCAGAAGATGAGACACCCAGCAATAGACCTCCTGTCACTTATAATCAATTTTCTAAAACTTTACCTGAGGATATAGTAAGAACATATGATTTAAACCAATTGAAGTCTGATCTCCTAGCCAGTTTTGTGGAAGAAATAGAAAGAATGGAAACCTTTTTAATATCTTTTTTTCAGTCTGTGATGACTGAATCTATATCTAGTCTTATGGATGAAGTCATGACCTTCCAGAATAAAATTTCATGCTTGGCAGAGGATATTGAATCACTAAAGAATTCAATTGTCTTTATGCAGTCTTGTATGTGCTCTAAATCTCAAGAAGACAAAGACATGGATTTTGTGAAAAGTGTAGTTGGCCAGATGGTATCAGTTTTTTAGGAATTTAAGAAGTCTATGGAACAACATGTTAGCACCAAGTACTCTCTTGTGAAAAATCTCATAAGTGGGACAACTTAATCCTTTAAGGAAATAGTTTCCTTTACTATTGCATCTCTGAATACTACCAGGCCTTCTCTAGATATTGATAAGATTCGAGCTGTGATGATAGAAGAGATTGGACAGTCTTCTACCAGTGGCTCTGTAGACTCTTCTTCTTCAAACCAAGTGGTGACTACCACTAGGGATATTGGGAAAATTGTTCAGAATTTTATGATAGAGGCCAGTGCTTCTCAAAAAGGGGTCAAAGACAAAGTGTATTTCTATTTCTAAAGGATCTACACTAAGCATCAATTGAACAATCATTTCATGCTTCTGTTATAAAACCTGAAACTACCTCCAGTCAATCAGGCTTTTAGAGAACAAGTATGAATGCTAAGGGAGTTGACTCCTACTATTTATAATTTTATAGGGAACAAGGACGACTTCATTTCTGCTATGGAAAGAGTAGGAGGGATCATAATTGAATTTAGGAACCTGTTGCTTCCATTTTTGCATGTAGACAGTACTCCAATCATTATACCTCTAGCTCTGCCTGCCTCATCACAATCTACCTCTATTCCTCAGTTGACTATAGCCCAAGCAATCTAGAACCTCACTTGTATGATCACACAGAGATCTACACAGTATAGGCTAGGCAATATGTCAGTCTCTCACCCTCCATTGATTATCTCTGGTGTTCCTCAGCCTCCACCTGCTTCCACAAAACCTGAATCCTCTTCTGATCCCAAGGGAAAATCACATGCTGGGGAAGTGCATTAATTAGTGTCTGGGAAATTTGATAATATTCACTTGTATTCAATTTGCCTCAATTCTGTATCTCTATGTATTTTTTCCTCAAGAAATATACGTGATGTCATTCTCTTTTCTTGTATTTCTATTGCTTACGATTTTTTTTGCAAATCAAAAAGGGGGAGAACTATGATATGAAGCCTAATATATTTGAAGTCTGGTACATTTGTTTTATAGTTTTACCTATAATATATTTAAAATCTCACATTTGAAAATTTTATTACTCACACTGATAAATAAACACCATTTTGTTTTATACTGATATATTACTGATTCTTTTGTATTATAATATCACAATTTGTGATTATAAAAAATGTAGAGATTGTTGACCTCACCTATTTTGATAATCTAAATTATGTTTCAATATTATTTGATAATCCCAAATAATGTTTATCATTATATTAATTATTCATTCAATCTATGACATTGTATTATTAGGTTGATAAACTATCAAAATGATCATTAGAATTTTTTAATCAATGGTTTTCTATTTTTATACTTGTTTAGAAATGTTACTAACTCAATTTGAATATGATTTACTAAGAACAGATAAGTATTAAGTGTTGAGTCACTGATACAGACCTTCCAGTAAATATTATACCGATAAGTAAATGTCACTGATAGACCAAGATTCAGGTGACACAAGGTCACTGGTACATAGTTACCGATACAAGCTACCAATACAAATAGACAGACAGAAAACTACCGATATGATGTCCACCGATACAAATACATAGTCACCCGTACAGACAGATACCGACAGACAATTACCGATACAAGTCTGCTGATACAGACAGACGGATACCGTTACAAAGTATATCGATACAAGTCTACTGATATAGATGGAAGGCTACCACTACAACGTCTACCGATACAAAAATTCCACCAGTACAATAGATATACCGATAAAAGGAGATAATGATTTAATGTGCTACCGATACATAGAGATATTGTTTTGAAGAGTAACATCTACCGACATAAGACCTACTGATACAAGTCCACCGATACAAGCTCACTGATACTAGGAGCTATCGATGGAAACCAGTCACCATATCTCTAAACCCTACTTATGTTTGTTTATTAACAATATCCATATTTTATGTTTTTAATTCAACTTCTATTAATTAATGGTGGTTGTTGGCATGTCAGGGAACCATACCTCATACCGGTAAAACGGTAATCATTCCCATTGCCGGAACTCAAGGTATAAAAGGAAGATCAAGATAATGAATAAAAAGAGATGAACATATGTGCAAATGTGTTACACATAAAGTGATATTCATAAATAAGAACAGAAGAAGAACTCAAAGAACAATAATACACATCAAGAAAATGTTTCGAAGAAGAAGCTCAAATGTTACAAAGAATACTCTCTTACTCTAGCTGAACACCTACACTGGAAGTGGAGGAACATAACCAAGACACTCTATTTTCCTTACAACATCTAAAAAAGGACTCATTACATCATCTACATTAGTCTGAGTAGTCCAGAGCTTCACTCACAACACATAGAGCATTCTAAACTCATCATTATTTGTTTAAATCTATTGTGTTTCATTTATTTAAATATTGAGCAGTTTGTGTTCTTTATTTTAAGAACACCCAGTATTCTATGCTGATCTGGAGGAAATATAAAATCCGCACTCAAACCTTCTGAATTCTTTTAGTACCCAATGTGAATTGTGGTAGAGGTCAAGTGTGACCTGGATTGCCTTTGTGATAGTGTTTTTTTCCGACGTAGAATTGTGGTGGAGGTCTTAGTACATGGATAGTCTGGTAATGTTGTTTACCTCGATCCAGGGTGAGGATTAAAATTTTATAATAACTATTTGAGAGGACCATGTCTCGGCTTGAGACTAAACCTCTTGGTTATATCTGCTGTGAATATTATTTTTAATTTAATTTATTTTCTATTCCGCTGATAAGTTCTTTGAAATTCAAATCCGTTTTAATGTAACTTTGATAGTTGAACATGCATCTGTTTATAACTTTTTTACGACAGTAATTTAGTTTCAAAAGTTAATTAATCTTTAGATTGAGTTAACAAAGAAATAATCAATCTCTTGAGAAAATAATTGAAAACGTACAATCATTATAAATTCACTACAGTTTAATATTTATTTAATTTGGAGGATTTTAATCATATTGTTTTTGACAAAATGTTTATTTGGAATTAAATTCACATCCCTCTTGATTGTCCACTCCGACCAACAAAAAATTAAAAGAAAAGGGAAGAGGATTTTACCACTAAAATATTTACTCCTTTAGAACCTTCATATAGAAAAGGTTTTGGATTATTGAAGAGACCAATGGATCCTTGATGTGGGAGAGTTGATTAGGGAGAATTTTAACAAGGCTCAAATCTTTAGAGGTGTGAGGAGAAGTGGGTGTGAGGGGTGGTATTTATAGTGGAAAAGTGTACTGATTTCTCATTATTATATTCATTAGTTTATTATTTTGGATCATGACTATGAATTGTTTGAGAATAATATATAAATATATACAAATAATTGAGGATGGTTCTATATTATCATTCCTACTTCATTCTTACATTAACAGTGACTAAAAAATTCTTGTATTTAGCATTAATAAAAAATTATATTATTTTACAGTTCATAAAATATTCAAGTATTTCAGAAAAATCAAAAAAATAATCCATAAACAAATTTTCTTATGTAGAATTAAAAAATGAACTCGACTTTATGAGAATAAATTTCTAAATATTATTATGTTTATTTTAAATTAAAATTATCATTTAATATAAAAAATCATATTTCAAAACTATAAGTGATTTTGTAACACTTTGAAAAACTACTTAAGGTCTCACAAAATTATCTGAAATCACAAGACATCAAAATATTAATTTAATAATAAATTTAATGAAAAAAATTCTTTTAATTTATTAAATAAATAATAAAATAATAAATAATAATTTATGACTTACAAAAATTCCAACACTTAATTAATAATTTTCATAACATTTAAATACATATCTATGAAATAATTATACCACAATTTAATTTATAATATGCTTATATTTTATTCATACATTCATGGGTGGTGTAACTATTCATTTTACTAGATTACTATTTATAATTTTCATTTTATGATTAATATGGTCAAGTTTCTATTTCATCAGTATATGTTCTTTAACTTCGAGAAATACTTCTTATTTCATTAGTTCCTCATTTATAAAGCATTTATTTGGGACTCTAAGAGATTTTCTTGAGATTTTTCCTATATCAAATTCTTATAAGAAAGGAGAACATACATTGATAAATGTTTGGACCGTTACTATCTTCTCCCCTTTTTAAATATATCCCTTAATGTTTTTTAGATAAACAGGTGGCGATACTTGTCCTCCATAGCCTCCTACCCTTCCAATGTTGCTTCTTCATAATTATGGTTCCTCTAAAAAAAATTCATATGATGGGTTCTATTTTTTATATAACCTTATCTATCTTATTTAGAAAACTTACTAGCTTATCTTTATATGAGAGAGGATATTCAAGCTATATGACCTCGGAGTTTAGTACATGTGAGGAATCTTGTATGTACTTCCTCAAAAGTGATATGTGGAACACATCCTGAACATGACCAATATTTTGTGGAATTTAATGTCGATAAGCCACAACTCGTATGTTTTTAAGGATATTAAAGGGTCCAATGTACATATAGATCAGATTCCCTTTCATTCCAAACCACACAAATCTCCACCATGGTGATATTCGAAGGAAGGAATTATCACTTATGTGAAAATACAAGTCCCTTCAATGGTTCTCAACATAGATATTTTTCTAACTATGAGAATCATTGATTTATTTGTAGATTTATTGTTCATTGTTTTTCATCTCTTGCATATAATCAGGTTCTTTTATCTATCATACAACTACTTCATATGAACAAGTTGGAGTTATACATCGCTTTCCATACAGAGCATCATATGGAGCCATCTGAATATTTGAGCGAAAGCTATTGTTGTATGTAAACTCAACCAATGATATATGATGACCCTATCCTTTGTAACTAGTTGGAACATGGTATACAACTATCTATATTGGATTTTTCCATTGCTGCCTATATTGTGAATCTAGGATCATACTTCACTTCACCCTCTTTCACTTATTCTTTAATGGTACATTTGGGGGGATATATATTGAGGATAAATTACCGAAAATATGGAGGAATAAAAATATTACTAGACTTTGTAGATCACTTTTTCCACCACTAATTTATCCTTTTTACTGTAGGTTCACATTCTAGAATGAATTCTTAATTTGGATCCTCCTTTTTCTATTCTTCTTCTAGAAAATGTTGGAGGAAGTCCCATTCTTATTCAATTTCTATAATACATGTGAGGTCAATGTATGTTTTATCAAAATCCACTTCCTTCACTTATTATTATTAATATATTATAGAGCTTGTTCCACTTCAAACATCATATCCTCATTCGAATCATTGATCTCATAAATAATTTATATCATGATTCTTCATTTATTCTGATTTCAATTGAAAAAATAATTCTCATTGTTTTTTATAGTATTTTCATATGTGGAGAAAGAATTCATTGAGTTCTGACTCTTATTCTTCAAATTCCAGAGGATCATCACATTGAGAAATTTTAGCATGCTCTAAATAATATTCTTTGGTATTCTCCACCATCATTTTTTGTGTCATAAGATTTTAATGCCTCAATTTTTTTAAAAAATAAAATAAAAACAACCTATCAATAAATTATAATTTATTGTTAAATTGTTTGAAAGGATATTTAATTTTGAAATAATGTGAGAATGGGCTTTAGTCAATTATCATTATTCATTGAGCTAGGATTCATGATCATCTATCATCATATCTAACACATGACATTACTTTTTCATTAATCTAGTAAGTTTTTCTTCTTGGTTATTGTCATTAGTTGGTAGAATTTATAGGTCTTCTTGAATTTAATGCTTCTGAGGCTTCTTTGTTTCAGTAATATTTAATTCTTCCACTCCCTGATATTCTTTTTCTTCAAACCTACTTATTCATGAATTAGAAGACATTATTATGCTACTAATAAGAGAATATAAATTTAAAATTATTAAAGTAGTGTGATATGTAAATTTTTCATTTTATCTGAGTTATGTTCCATGAATATCCATCCTATTGTCCATCCAATCAATGTACTATGAAATAAATATGGTATGATTTCCATTGAAAATGTTTTCATGAGATTTTTGAATGTAATGGTCTTCTTGAGTGTAAAATTCATCATAGTATTCGCCTTGGTGGTCTTCAAAAATAGGGTACCCTCTAAAGGGATCATAATTGGTGTGACTCCATTGAGTTACTAAGAATTCATTTCATTTATACATATACAAATCCTTCCATATCATTTCATAACAAGACCAACCTTCTGAATTTATTATTTCTCATGTGATCTAGTTCTCCTGGTGTACATTTCACTCATCCAGTGGGAAATAATATTAGTTTGTCTAAAAAATAATCCTAAACATCACTAAAAACTGCCAAAATCATAATATCGAATAATAATAATAATAAATGATTGAAAATATATTCCTAAACTACAATTAATCAACATAAATAAGATAAAAAAATTCTTTGACCAATTCTAATAGCCTCGATACATTTTAAACACTCCATGGTTCCCATACAATGGTGAAAAAATTTAATATGTCTAGAAGTTTTCATAAATCCCCTAGTAGTATCAAATTATAAAATTATATGTTATTGAACAACACTAACTACATAGGCTTAGTAAAGTGGATGTATGGGGTCTAACCCATAGAGAACATGGGACACAAAAATGATAACTATCAATAAAAGTTCAGGTCATCCTAATTTCAATTGATTTTTTAAACAAATTCAAATAAAAAAATTAATTAATTTAAATGTAGAAAAAATTGGAAAAAGTATAAGTGAGGGAAACTAGAATCCATGGGAAGTTTTTTAAAAAATAAATCTTGGTTGTACATGAAAAAATAATAGTTATTGGATAAAAAATAAGATAATTTATCAATACATGAAAGGAAAAATCTACCAGACAATCCTAATTATTGTTGAATAGATGAATTAAAATACATGGATAATTTAGGATCAAATTAAAAAAATAGATGAATAATATAATTCAGTGGTAATGAATTAATTACATTTATCATGTTGTGTTTTTTTTCCTATCAAACACACTTAGTTTATGATAACAACAAATACGAATAAAATGATTTGAAACAAAATAAAAATTGTATAGAATCATTCTTTTTGTGAATAATGAAAAAAACTAATTAGGAAATACCCAGTTTAGCAGATTATTTTCCCCACTACAATTTTATCAAATCATCTTTGGGTCATCTCCAAAAAAAAATAATCCCAAAAACATAAGGGAGAGATTAGAAAAAAGAGAATGAATATAATAGAATGACATTATACTTAAGAACATCCAATGATTATGAAAAGAATAATTAAATAGGAAAGAATACAATAAAAACCTATCTATGATGAAATTTAGGTCGAGACCCTCCCAACAACTTCTTAGAGGTCAAATCATTAAACCCCGAATAAGTATTTTTTCTATGTGTTGGAACCCATATTTATCACCCTAAGGGTCATCCAAGGGTTTAACCGGGTAAAAATATGTGGTAAATGTCCATCTCAGGTCAATGTGTATAGTCCTACATCAAAAGATACATAAAAAGACCATATTTAGGTTTTTCTATAATGGTTCATGTCATGTAATTTTTAAACGGCAAGTATTGTGTGCATCCAAACTATGGACTATTTTATTTACTTCAAGTCATGTAAATTTAACAAGAATTATAATTGTTAGACATTGTGTACCTACCACATGACATGAATCACGTACTTATACCATTGAATTACCATTTCTACTCTTATTCATCAGTTCTTAGTCCCCTAAATATCTTTTGATTTCCCCCTAAAATTATTCATTTTTGTGATTCATCCTCACAATTCTTCATGTTCTTTATCATTGGCCCACGATGTCACAGTTCGACATTTCCATGCTGATTTTGAGTGCGAATGAACCCCAGTATTTATAGAAGAGTCATAAAAAAGTTGAAGATTAGAGTTTTATGGTTTAATCATGATGTGATATGGGATGTGGGTGTTGGAGACTTGGAATAATGTTTGAATCATGGTATTACATACGAGCGTGAGGCAACAAAGTGATGTCATGCAATGAGGATGATTTACAAAAGGTTCTGGTTGATGAAATCTGTACATTGGTGATGAATCAGGGATGAATATCCATATATCAAAATTTCTCAAAGGACTTCCTAGGGAAGAAGTGGAAATAGTGGAATGAGAATGATGCTTGATGAGTTCTTCAGCTTTTAGTGGTAATTGATATACACAATGTGTATTCATGGAGCACATGATGCGTAGTCTGTTTTTGATGGCATCAAGGGTTTTGGGAAAAGAAAAAAATCCCTTGCCATGTAAGAACCATATATGTCATGTGAACCAGTGATGGCAGCTCGGTTTATACCCAAGGGGTTCATGTGCATTGAAATGACCATGTACATTGGAATGAATAGAGTACACATGCATGAAAATGTACATAGACTTGACCAGGGTAAACTAACATGTCCAATGTACAATGGAACAATTAGAGTACACTGACATTACCTGAGTACAAGTTCATTGGCTAAAGTACATAGACATAAGCTGGAACACATAGATGGAACCAAGGAATCCAAAACATCTTGTGTATACCCTATACACTAGCAATCGATTTACATGGAGCAACAGCCAAAAATGTGATAGGTGTTTCTAGATTCATCTCGACCATTGTCTCTCCAACGTTCATTCCATAACTATGTTCCTTAACTCTAAGGTGAATCATCTGGTGTGTTGTATATCAAATCACTCACCACTGCTAGTCTCTATGTACTCAAAGCATATCCATCAAGGTAGAATTCAGTTTTATGGTCAACAGACCCTGAATTAGTGTTTCTTGAAATGGTGAGGGAATCTTGGGGGGAACCAGTGCATGGGTTCTCCCAGGTTTTATTGCACAATAGAATATGGAGAATTAAATGAGGTTAAAGGATTGGTCAGAGGATATTAGCCCCATAGATCAGGGGATTAATGATCTCAAACAGGATATCGAATTCTTGGAATCTTGTCAGGAGGGAGGCTGGAATGATGATACTTTTGATGATTTTTCTGTCAAGAAGAATAGCTTTGAAGAACTGGTCCATAAACAGGAACAGGTGGCTCGAGAGGAATAAATGATCAAATGGCTACATGGGAGAGATAAGAACATGGCATACTATCATGCCTGCATCAAGGAAAAAAGACACCCCATCAACCACAATGTCAAGCTCAATGATTGGAGTTACATGGATGATATAGATGTCGTTGAAAAAATGGACTACTCCCTATTAAAATACATCCTTGTTGGGCCTAACTTTAGGATGGTCAGTGGGTACCTAAATGGAAATGTAGAGCTTTGGGAGGAAATTCTAAATAGTGTATCCTCCATGGACAACTCGCGAATGGAAGGGGTCCCAGATGAGTCAGAGATCCACTAAGGCATAGTTATTCTCAACCCAGAGAGTGAACCAAGAACTGATTGGTTTCTTTGTTCATTTTACAAAGCTGCATGGGAAGAGGTTAAAGGAAACATCATTTTAGTTGTCCATGACTTTTTCATAGGAGGATCTCTCCCATGGGTTGCAGCTTCCCCGACCTTTGTGCTAATACCGAAGGTCAAGGATCACTCCTCCCTTCTCCACTACCGGCCTGTGAGTATGTGCAACTTCACTTATAAAATACTTATGAGTATTATTAAAATGAGGTTGGACATGCATTTTCCCCAATGGACGTCCATGGATCAACATGGTTTTGTGAGAGGGTCCTCAATACAAGGGAATATATCCGTAGCGCAGGAGACGATGAGGGACATAAATGTTAAAACTCACGATTCCAACATGATCATCAAATTGGATATGAGAAAATAATATGATAGACTTGAATGTGTTTTTGTTAATAGGTCATTATCTTGCATGGGTCTATTTTCTAAGGCCTCATAAATCCTATTCAGATGTCTTAGCTCTCCATGGATGGATGTCTCGGTAATGGGGATATCATATGGTTTTTAAGGCCAACTGAATCCTACGACAAGACGACCCAATCTCCCCGAACCAGTTCATCCTAATGTAGGCCATTCTTAGTTCCCTTTTGAACAGAGGAATCCTCACTGGTATCATACTATCCTACCGAAGGAAAAAGAACCTTCCTCTCATCTCACATTTTATGTTTGCAGATGATACAATTATTTTCGCAAATGGAGGAAAAATATTTTTGTGCTGAATTAACATAATCCTTGAATATTACATCTATTGGAGTGGTCTAGTGATCAACCACTCTAGAAGTAATTTATATATCTCTAACAAGTGAGGATCTAGCTATGAGAATCATCTTTACATCATCATGGACATGCAACCAGGTCAATTCCTGATTGAATACCATGGCCCCCCTCTTTTTCCTGGATGAACGCGTATTCAGAACTTTGATCATGTGGTGATCAGGATTATGGGATGCATCATCAAATAGAAGAGACACATATTTTCCTTTGAGGGAATATGGCACCGGTGAACAGTGTCCTGGCAACTATTCTGGTGCATGAAATGGATTCCACTTCAGTGGAAAAGGGGGTGATCAAAGTAGTTGACAGGATCCTGGATAATTTCTTATGGGATGCGCTTACTAAAGGGAAGATGCACTGGGTCGCATTGGGAAGAACATATCATCTCATTCTGGCAGAGGGTATTAATGTTAGAAGCTCTATGGGCATACTTCATGGAATGCACATCAAAACTCGCCTGGGAGGTCGTGGAGGACCGGTCCCTCTGGGGGAGGATTATGTCCTACAGCTACGACAGTATCATGGATGCCCACAACATGCATTGATCCCCTCTCTGGCTTTCAGTATGCTCCCTCATCCTGATCCTCCAACAATACTCCCATTGGGTTGTGGGAGAAGTTAGTATAGTTTTCTAGAAACAGAACTGGGAGGGATCAGTGCTTGGCTTCCTTGGCTGTCCTCCCCCAATGATTACCTTTAAGGAGGTGAGTGTTCATCTTATTTTCATAAAGGAAATGCATGGCAAGGAAAAACATGACTTCTTTGATTCTATCCTCATTAACATAAAGCCGGACCAATGTGTGTTCACCCTCTCTCGGTCTGTTATGTTCAATAACAAGGATTTCCAAAGGATCGCAACCCGCAAGCTGAACAGGATAGTTGGAACAATATTGTGTGGTATAATAAACATCCAATAAAATACAACTTCCTAGTTTGGCGCATTAGGAAACACACGATTCCATATGATGAGGGAATCAATAGAATAGGTATCAATCTTGCTTCGTGCAGTTAGTTCGGTAAAAACAAGAGGGAAGAAACCCTGAGCCATATCTTCTTCGAAGGGGAGTGGGAATAAGATGTATGGAACACCTTTTGAGATTTCACAGTGATCCATTTTCCTCATCATCAGGATATGTCATTCCTGGATATGTGGCTTGAAGTTACTACATATAATGGTCCTCAGAGATTATCAAGGTCAATTATCCTTATAGGTATATGCTAATGTATCTGGAATGCTTGTAACAAGGCTAGATTTGAGGGGTATTTCTCTACAGGACAGTCCATAATTATGAGAACCATGAGATTATTGATTGATATGGTCACTCTTGTTATAAATAGGTGCGAATATCCCTAATTCCATATCTTGTAGTCCCTCTCCCCTTCGGCCAATTATCCCATGGATAGAGCACAAGGATGTTGGGTTAAATGGGTTCCAAAAACGAATGGTTTGAAACTTAACACTGATGGATAATGCGTCACTTGAGCCATACTGGGTGGTAGAGTGGTTCGTAATCTAGGAGGGACTGTTTTGCTTTCTTTCACAATGCACTATGGTGATGGTAGTGCTCTTCAGGCAGAGGAGAATGCAGTTCTCATGGGGGTGAATCTTTTCAAACAGAGTAATATTGATCTCTCCATGGTGGAAAAAGACTCAAGGATTATTAATAATTCCCTGTTGGGATGAGGTGAAACTCCTTGGTCAGTTTTATACATTGTTAGAAAATGAAAACAGCTCCTCAACAATCGTTCTCAAGTCACCCATACCTGGAGAGAGGGGAACAGTGTTTTGGACTTCTTCGCTTCTCTCGTAGCCCCAATATCCTCTGTCACATGTCTTCCCAATGCAATCTACCTTAAGTTTAAGGGGGTTAATCTTATTCGAGGGGACGCCCTCGGTCTTCACTATTTCTGAACACCCATATTCCGGGGGTTTATATTGTAATTTTTCCTCTTTTTATGTACTCTCACACTTAAATAAATATATAATAATATGATGATGATGATATCTGGGGTTTTGAGTAGCTTTTACTGAAATTTTTTCCACATATGACATGATGGTGGCCTTTTTGGCATTATAGATTTGACATGAGGTGTTATGAGTGTGATTGTTCATTCAGTTAAATTTACTCAATTGAAGAGATCATTTTACGCAGTAGAGAGATGTTAGGGTCAGCACTCCCTTGTCTCACCAGGCTGTGGCACCCCAACACTCATTACACGGGTAGAGTCAATTCTCCCTGATACTACAATATGGTGTAGGTTCTCTATATATAGAGTGGTAAAAACCAGTTTTTAGCTATAACAACGAGTTGGTCCTCCATGGGAGTTGTTCTACAGCAAATATGGAGGGTTGATGTGTCCAAAATATGTCATTAAATCCCCCAGGATAATCAAATTATAAATACACTTGTTCCTTAATTTAAGTAACTACAAATGTGTAATAATGTGGAAGTACTAGGTCGAACCTGCTAAAAGAGGGGAACATTGAAATGGAAACACTCTATCAATGGTGTGGTCATCCAAATTTCAATTGGTCTTATTTGAACTAACTAAATGAAAAAAAAATTTAAATCTAGAAAAAAGATAGGAAAAGACAGAATAGGGGAAATATGCATCCATGGGTAGTTTTGCAAAAAATAAATATTGACTATATATGAAAAATGATAATATTTATTTGTTACAAATCAATAAATTTTATAGATATAAAAAATGACCAATATCTATCAATCTACCCTAGAATGATCATTTTTCATGGCTGTATAAATAAAAATATTAGGATTATTTAGAATTAATTTGAAAATGCAGAATTATAACAATATCAATTTTTAGTGAATTAATTTACATATAATGTCAGGTTTCATATGCTACCAAATTTAGTTGGTCAATTATTTAATAAAAAATATGAATAATATGAGTTACAATACATTAATAATTTAATATAATCATTGCACCAGTGAAAAATAAAATAAAAAAATTGGTACACACCTAGTTTAACTGATTCCACACTCTCTATGTGTTTGTCCAATTATCATCAGGTGATCTCCAATGAAAAATAAACCAATAACCATAGTGTATAGATGATATGAAAGAGAATGACAATAATAGAATGAAATTAAACTATGATTCATCTAACTATTATAGAAAAATAATAAAAATGAAAGAAAAATAGAAAAAACTATCTATGATGAACTCCAGGTCGAATCCCTAGGGGTAATATCTCGGTGGTAAAATCCATTGTCCTCAAATGGATCTTCTTTCCCTAGGAATGAACACATATTTATAAACCCAAATTTCAACCAAGGGTTTCCTTGGATCAATAATGGTGTTAAATGGTCATCCCGGGTTAATGTGTGTAGGTATGTGTCGAAAGATCCATCAAAATCACATATATGTGTTTGTTTGGAATGTTTCACACCATGTAATGTTTACAAGACATTTAATGTGTGGGGACCAAATCCTTATTATTTTATTCACTTAAATTCATGTAAATTTTATACACCTTGTAACTATTGCATATTGTGTACATGATACATTACGTGAATCATGTACTTCTAGTGGAGAATGACTCGCTTTTCTCTCATTCCTTAGTTTAAAATCTCCCAGAACATCATGATCATCCAAAATCATGAGAAACCATTATTCAAACGTATTATTCATCTTTTCCACTTTATTCATCATATTGGATTCATCATCACTTTCTATTATCACACCTAGTGGTAAAGCAACTTTGTGTGAAGTGTCTTTTTGTTCTTTAATCGCCATGATTTCATCTATATTGTTCTACATGTCCCTCTTGTAAAAACAATATAAAAAACATTCATATTAGGATTTAATTAAATATTTATTTAATTAATATCCAATGAATTCACATATAATGAATATGAACATATTGATACAAGAGAGATATCAAGTGAAGTAGCGAGGAGCAGACCCCTCCACACCAATTCTTGTTAGGCTGTGTGTACTGTTATCATTCTTAGTTGGTCTACAATGATAGAGGTCACCTTTATCCATCACATGGATTTATTTATGATAATATATTTTTGGTGTCCTTCTATTATCTTTTTAAGGGTTGAACTCAATATTATTTCTTTTTTATTTCTCCCTTTGTTATTTTCAATGAATCCTACTAGGAATCTATATACTAACCACTACATTGGCTTCATCCACACATCTTCTTTCTTATATAGATGATAGAAAGATTTGTGGTGATATTGGTGGAATAGGTTTCAGTGGAGCATAGTTGTACCTGGATGTGTTTTATATGTTTCATGGTTAGCCTTTGAGATTGTGAGTTGGGGTTTCTCAAATAAATCTTTTTCCATATATTGTCTGGTAGGGACTTTAATTCTATTTGGAAGTTTATTGTTTCCTTTTATAATTTTTATACAACACATGAATAATTTAATTATTTCTTATTAGTTTTTTAATTCACGGTTTACACTCTAGATATTTAATTTTATATTAAATATTTTCGTTGTTCCATGAAGCAAGTTGTGTGCATGAGTATAGTAACTTAGGGTAAGGCATCAAAGTTCAATGAAATTCCATCTCGATTCTAGTGGTTATCACTTAATATATCAGAGATAGTATTGGGGTGTTTTGATTAGATTAATAAAATCGAAGTGGGCCTAGGTGGGTTGTGTCATGAAACAACCATTAATATACACCTAGCTTTCTCCACAACACATTTTATGTTGGCCTAATTCCAAAAATATTAAACTAACAATCATCTTCAAATGGTCATTCCTTCATAAAAAAAACCACCATGAATCAAGCTCAAAAATGTTTTTCTATCCCCATTAGTGTATCCCTTTGAACCTCATTATTTTGCAATACCAAATCCATTCACCATATCTTCTTTAGTGGTTCTAAAGTTTCATAAGCAATATATCAAACACCTACTCTGTATCACCGTTCATTGACTTATCCAGTATGTAGGGATAGAGTGAGGTACCTACCATCTTCAATGCCTATAAATTTCAACAAGTTAAACCCCTATAATGTCACTACTTCTTCCTTAGACTCATCCCATATTGGATTGATATGCAGACATACCACTATAGAAAATAATTATCAAACCCAAATCATTGATCTCGACTTGAAAGAACTATTATTGTTCATTTTTCAAGATCTTTACATAGACCTACTGTTTTAATTAATCATGTTTCAAATCGTGTTCTTGGATATATAGAGAATTAGTAATGGTTTGTCTCTAGCCTTGTTTCCTTTTTTGATCATTCTCAGAAAATAAATTGCTTTATCCTAAATATTGATCAAAAACCTTAAAGATAGTGTATTATTGACATCCATAAACTACTACGTAGAAGATTTTGGATTTGGTACTGTGTTTTTTTGATAGATTCTGGTTGGTCGCCTATACAATCTAGCCAGGAAATATCGATTGATCACATTTAAGTTGGATTATTATCACACAAAGAATTTGTTTACATGACATTCTCTTAGGAGGACATAAATTTCATTCATCTATTCACTCATGGTGGATTATATTATAATGTTTTATCAAATGAGGACTTAAATTACATGGGATTGTTGATATTTTAGTAAAAGAAAAGAAATTGTATTATTTTCAAAAAAAGAAAATAAATTATTCTGATTTATCTCAGTGTGTTTGTATTAATTACATATTAAAAGGAAAAAACTGATTTGGTTTTCAATCGATCTTATTTTGTGATAAATTTTAAATGAAAAAAAATATTTTGTGATACATGTAGAAAATATGGATGGAATTTAAATATAAAAATAACCTTTAACTATCATTTAATTTCAAATAATTCAAAATTTAGAATTATTTATAAACAATATTCAGATAGAAATATAAATCTCTCAATTTATACCATTATCATTTCATCACTATTAACATTACATTAACAAAAATTAGAAATATATATGACACCTTAATATATTTTCTATTCTCTCCACATCACCAATTCCAAAATAACCCTTAAATATCTTAGGGGGTTTTGAATTCTATTTAGAGGATTCTTCAAAATTGATTTAGGTAACATGGGTACAATTTTTTTATTAAAACCAACAAAATGAAATAAAAAGAAATTAAAATTCAACAAAAATATATTCGTTTATTAGTAAAAGTATATGTTTATCTAGAATTCAACATTATCGGTGCTATATAAAGTCACTGATAACAACCCCTTTACCAGCACTAAAAAATGGATTATATAGGGTATTTTACCTGATCTTATTTAATGCTGACTAATACAGTCTTTATTAATGTTGGACAAAATAACTGAAAAAGGTCCATTTTTTCAATATTATGAAAAAATTATCATAAAAAATTATCAAAAAAATTGATTTTAAAAGATTCAATTTATCAGTGCATCTAAAAAATTATGATAAATGGGGGCCATTATTACCACTAATAAAAGAGAATTAATAAATGTGGGACTACAAAAATGCTAGTAGAAATGATCTGATCTTTATCAATGTCTTTTTTTGGAGTGGTGATAAAGAGTATATTTTATTAAATAAAATATATATCACTATAATATATATATATATATTGATCTAAATATAATATATATTGTTAAAATATTATTTAGCTAAGGCTAAATATGCATTTACAATTAATATATAAAATATTTTGTGAAAATGGATTATAAAATAATTTGGAAATATTTTTAATTAATAATTTGCTAAGTATTATCGAGTAATAGTGATATAATAACAAGAGGATGAATGAAAAATAAAATAAATCAATGAGAAAAAAAAAGAAGTTGAAAAGAAGAACATGAACTTCAAATGGTCAAAACATTTCTTCTGAGTGTCCATTTAGGCTCTACCTACAATGAAATCTCCACCATGGTGACCTAACAGAACACTGATAGCTTTTTTAAGGAAAACAGAAACCAATAAATCCTCAATAACTTGGTTTTTATTTGGGATATACTATTTTTTTAATATTCAATTGTATTTCTCAATTTTTTTGACATTTTTTTTTCATTTTTTGTGAAAAAGAAATTTTTATCCGGGATTACATTCATATAGATATTATGGTTTTCTAAATTTTATCACTTTTTATAATTATGTTTTATTTTTAATAAATTATATCATATTTTTTAATATTTAGTTATAATAAATAAATTTTATAATTAAAGAACTATGAATTGATATATAAATATATGAATACAAAATTTATTTTAATATATATACATATATAAATATATATATATGAAATAGAAAAATATATGTACATATATATAATTAAATATAAACCACATAAAATGTGTGAGAAATCCACTGGGAATGTAGTAATTCACTTACCGTATTTCCAAGAGTTCTATAGATAAAATTTATACGAGAGATGATTTTTGGGGCACCAACCAGCATTGAAGAAAGGGCCATGGTCTTTCACTATTGATGGGGGCCGAAAGCTATGAGGAATTGTGTAGAGAGCCCCGAGAATGGAAAAAAATGTATGTTTTTTTGAAGAAGAATTTATCAGTTCAATTTCCAAGCACTATTAAAGGTAGGCCATTAATAGATCCTAGGTTGTCAATGCGTTTCAAGTGTGGATAAATCCTATTACTAGCATTGTTAAATGTCAATTCTATAGTAGTTCATGAAATATTTAACACCAAAAAGCATGATTAAAATGTGTTTAATAAAAAAAATAAATATAAAACATGGATTTTTATAAATTTAAAATCCAAATGCCAAAGCATGAAAAAATTATTCAAGAAGAAATTTCTATTATAATTCATTAGAACAAAAAAATAACTGATCATAAAATATAATAAAATAAAAGCATAGACCAATTGAAAATTTCTCAACCTAAAACCAAAAAATTTCATTCCAAAATAGAAGGTATTAGATGATTACATTGAATCGATAAAGAATTAAAAATTTTGAAATCAAATCCCAATTAACACCAAAATCACTAAAATTTAATAATGAATATGTGAAAACTTGTGACAATATAAGCCCACATAAGAAGGAAAAAATCAATAAAAATGAATATTTTGGTAGTAAAATATTATTTACCTAGATAAAAATAAAAAAAAACATGATGTATAATAGTATTATAATATATCAATTATATATGACCATTTAATAATATTAATGATTGTGGCTCAATAAAATGATACCATGTAATGATAAAAATTGACGACTTTGGTAGTGTGTGAATAAAAATTAAATGAATGAGTGAGTATCAAATAGAATTGTAAAACCCATGAATCAAAAGTATGTTATGATAAAATATTTTATTGGAGGTTTATATACACAATTTAATGGATAATATTCTGATAATATTCCCATGTATCAAAGATTGGAAAATGATATGAGAAAACTATAAAATTTTGGATACATGTAAAGTATGAACAAATTAAAAGCAAATTATTAAATGTACCATAAAATATTATTGAAAATTATAGATAAATGTATTTAAAGAAATATTAAGGTTAAAAAATACATGATAAATGATAATGTAGACCAAAAATGATAAATCTTACACAGTAATCATTTAAATGATGATAAATTCATAAAAGAAAATACTTAAATAAGAATGTTCATAATATAATAGGGCATAGTGAATGAAATTATAGGGAAAAATTATATAGAATATAGGACATTTAGGTTGTTCACAATTAAGGACAATTAGAACTTATCAAGAAAATATATAATGGAGAAGGAATCTCAATTATGAGAGAAATTATTGTAGAAACTCGCTTATAATAGATTACTGCATGCATCGACACACTCAAAATTATAAAATAATAAACATATTATTATTTATTTATATCATATCAATATTTTAATTTATTTTATATAAGACCTTTCATTTTTATTTTTTCATTACATATTTAATAATCATTTTTAGTTCATATTGATAATCAGATAGTGATTGTTACATTTTATTCAAAAGTTATTTGTTCTAGCAGCTTCATTCCATGCTCCCTTATCATGTGTCTAGAACCAGAAAAATGATAATATAGATGATATATATATATTTACAGTGGTATTTAATTAAAATTATTTTATGTATGTCACAACAACTTTTGAAAATAAAAATTTTAAAACCTCATTTTTATGAATACTATATCAACAAATAGAATAAAATTTAACAATGAATATATATATGGTATCATTATAGATATATAAAAAAACATTAATTCATCATTAATTCAATATATTACTATAATTTTTTTTATTATCATTCATAAGGAAAATACTATATCATTATTCGTGTAAGGGTTAAACTCATCCAAAAAATAGTACAATATAATTTAACAATAGGTTATTAACATATTTCATTATAATAAAATTATAATTATATTATAATTGTATTATTTATATGATATTTTATAGGTACATAAATATTATGATGAAATATCTTAATAAGATAAATGAAAAAAATACAAATGATGTTCTTACATACCATGTAGAATATTAACATCCCCTAGAAGCCTTATTTAGTGTTAAATGCTATTAGGGTCTATTTTAATCGTAGGGGATTCGAAATGATGGATAGGATTATTAGGGATGTAATTTTTTATTATATTTAAGTGGAATCCAAAATAATGTGTGGTTTGATGTGGTTGAGAGAGATATCCCTTTATAGTTTAGTATGAGTGAACATTCAGAAATACTGATTTCTTAATATACAAGGAATATAATTTTATAAGAAAAGTGGATCAAAAGTATCCAAAGGTTGAGGATAGTACAATAATTTATACATTTTCATACTTTATTGATATGGTTATATTTTATTAGTTTTCTCATTATTTAAACACTTTTACCTCATTTTACCATTTACTATGTTCGGTTTTTTAATTCGATAACTTATTTTTTCCCACCAAATATTTAATTGACTAAATATATTAAATTTGACATGATTATTCCAAATATGAATTGTATTTTATTAAATTCAGTTTATAAACATTGTAAATTTTATTTTGAAATAAAAACCGTAAAGCATAAACATAACTTTTTAAAAAGTGTCTTTTTAAACATTAGTTGATTTATTTTTTGTTTATTTGAAATTAATATTATAATATGAATTTAATACATTTTACTCCATATGTAATCAAAAAATTCAATTAAATTTCATAATAATATTATTAATTTACATTTTAAATAAAAAATATAATATAAAAAACAATTATTTTTAACAAAACATATTAAATTAATAATGAACAATTAAATTTGTATTAATTATAATTACATACTTAATTCATGTAACATATTTATTTTAATAATAATTACATTAATTAATTAAATAAAATTTTCTAATGTCATTATAAATGTTAATAAATTTAATTAAAATTACATAATTCATAAAAATAAATTTCATAAAATAAGTGATAATTAAAAAAATGAGTTTGTAACTCTTTATTTTATTCCTCTTTCTGAAACCACTTTTTAAATTTGGAATAATCTACAGGCGAGAATGCTACCATAAAAACAAAGAAGGGATTCAATCTAGAAATCCATGTGATTTTTATTTCCCAAGCCTTTCCCCAAAGAAGAACATTGAACTATAAAAACAAAAAAACCAACCCATAAAGACCAAAAAAATAAACCCTAAGTGGAAAATCCCAAAACCTACTAAAAGGAAACTTCATTGGAAAGGTGTTCACCAATCACAAAATTGATCGAAAACACATATCCTCAATCCTCATATATTGACATGACCGAATCATTCAACTCATCATTCCATCCTCCAAAGGACCACTGGTCAACAAATTTCACCACCAGTTTAGGCCATCTCCCACCCAAAAAAATATAGCAAGAGGATAAAATGAAAACATAATAAACCAATTTCTCCATATTCATCCCTATAAAGATTATTCCAATTATTTTGTGATGATGTATCTATACTGAAAACCATTTAAAATTTACATTATCATTTTAAGGTTGGGATTTTGATTCACTTCTTAGGAGCTGCCACCAGAAATTGATTTGGAATGACACAAAGAATCATAATTTATAGCCATATAAAATAAAGACGACAAATATTCCTCTCAAATAACCCATCAAAACATTTCTATTAAAAAAATAATTCCCACAATAGGTTACCACTACATTACCACTCTATATATTATAACATCAGATATTCATGAAAACTTGAATCCCTATATGATATATATACCAACAAAGTAAAGTAGCTACACCACATCAATGAAAGGGATTTGAGAAGATAAAGACACCACTATAGAACAATACCAGAATGATTAGAAGAAACCAATTACCTGGAAGGAAAATTTGAACTGACATAACGAAGAACACCAATACCTTTATTTATCCAAGAATCACAGTAAAATGAGACCTTATCCATTAAAATTACACAATAATAATCTCCTCTAAGGTTAGAGGTTTCATGAAACATAATTCGGATTTTGAAGCTAAGTATATTTATTACAAAATGTGGACCTTCTTTTTATTTTGTTGAATATGTGGATTTTTGGGGATATATTTTGTCTGTATATTATATTCTTATTCTATTTAATGTTCCATGAAGATTATTGATAAAAGAGTTGGAATCAACACCTTTGAGAATATACTTGTGATGAAAAAAAGTGAAAAAACATAGTTTATAACTTAGACATGGGTGAATGATCTTATGGTGTGGGAAGATAATGAAAATAAAAATTCAAGATGTGAAAATGATTAGTGGATTTTTGGAAATGACTCCATGTGTTGATGTTCGATATATGAGGGGTAATTTTTTTGATATGTGATGATTATGAGATAAATGGTAAAGGTGTATTGGTGTGTTATTTTCACATAGGTTTTCAATGCTCTCACTACAATTAATGATTATGGAATTTACATAGATTTTGTTGAGACTATGATTATAGTTGATTTTAGAGAGTTTCCCAATATTTTTAACACTAAATATTATAGAGTTTTTTGATGTTAAAAATCAGTATCTTGAATTATTTCCATCTATTTTTTGATCTTTTATTTTTATTAGAGATTCTCAAAAATTTTGGTTACAATCTAGTTCCAATTAGGGGAGCTATATACATCCTCCCCAATAATGAGTATCAAAGGACGATTCTCTATTCTTCTTATAGATTGGATATGGGTGATTGATGCTAATGTTTTTTTTCCACATTAAACTATTTATTGTGGACAATAATTTTTATTTATAGAAATAATGAGAAAATAATAATTTAGATCCTGAGAATATAATGAATTCATTAAAGAAAAAATAATATAATCTAGATAATATGATCGATAATTATTCATAGGTTATGAGATAGTTATGAAAATGAAAAATCCAGATATATTTGGTTGATAATACACTTTTAGAGGTGATGAATCTGATATATCCAATGTAGATCTAGGTGCAAACTAAAAGCATGTATAAATCAAAACCCCTTGTTAATAATTTATATTTTAAAATGATTATATCATTTGAAAATTACATAGAATAGGGATTTTGGTAAACATATAAAATAGTTCAATCATATTCAGACATAGCTATGTTTGGTGGTGATCAAAATCAACGATAGAGGTAACGCAATACCCATTTGAATGGAAGAGAAAAATAAAGCTTTGATTATCTTGGTTTCTTTTCTAGATTCAGATGATAATCTCACTACCACATTACTATTTATAAAAGACACTAAGAATTTGGATGATGTAATTTTTTATTTTTAATGATTGTGATTTTCTGAATGGCTAGTAATGGGGATTGTTTAGGTAATTGTGGTATTCTAGCCATGATAGTTAGATGCGGTAATCAGAGAGGATGATCAGAGAAAAAAAGTAAAATTTGAGTAATTCATTAGAAATATGATGAGTCATGTAAAAAGGAATATTAAATCTAGGAAAAAAATATTTTGGAATAAAAGAAGAGGCATGCAAATTATTTTAAGGATACCCACATATGTCTTATACAGGGTGAGAGGGATTTACTTTTATTAGAATTTTATTTTTGAATATGTGATCTATACAATGAATAGATGAATGATTAAATATATTTATATCATATTAAAAATAATAGGTAATTATATTATTTATATACAGAATGTTATCTTGGTAAATTGAGGATGATAAATTATGATTTTACCGGTTTCATTGCTACCATTGATATTTGTATCCATAAGAGTATATGTTTTATGTTAATATTGAGGGATGTGTGACATGTGTCAGGTATATGTAAAAATTTATAATCTTCATATGTACATGATAATAATGGGTTTAAAAGTTAATTTTATATTATAATATGGAAATTTTACAAAAGATCAATGGTATATATAGGAGGAAGAACGATTAACATGCTTTACAAGACTGATATAAAGGTGTGCGACGAAGTGTTGAATGATGTTGTGAATAAGACATTTTTAGATTTATGGAATAAGCGATCATATCATATGAGTATAATAACATTGATATGGATTTTGAAAATTTAGATTTTGAAGTAGGCCAGGTATGGTGTTTTAGGTCTTACACCAAATTTATTTTCTTCATAGAGTTCCACTAATGAAGGAAATAATAAAATCAATGATTGAGGTGATGTGATGAGAGTTATTGGCTTCTCAATGTATCTTGAGAAGATGGAGATATTAGTTCTTATAAATACACTTAATTATAAAATGATCATTATTATGGGGGAGATAGTTTTTGTTTTATATGTTCATATTCATTTGGGCAGTAAAAATAAATGTGTTATACAGACTTTAGTGTTTGGATTTCTTATACAGGGGGATCTATCATAATTGTTTCAGAGCTAAAAAAGGGCATCATCAGACCCTTTGTAATGTATGGTGGATAATTCCTTAGAAAATATGTTTCTTGGAATTCATCTCATTCTATGTGAATTAAAAGAGTATATTTATTGGCTTTAATACAAATTATTTGAATTTTTAAGACACTAATTTTTTAAATAAAAATGTGTCCTTACCATTTATTTTACAACGCATATTAATTTTTTGGGATATATTTTGAGTATCTATGTGATACCAAGGATATTTAATATTTCATAGAGAGAATATGATAAAAGGGGGCATCATTACATATTAGTAGATATATGGAACATATACTAGAAAAAAATATGGATTGTTACTCAGATCTGAGTGAAATATTTCAGGGCATTAGTTGCAAGGAGTATCATTAATTCTGGTCATGAAAAGGATAAGTGGATGTGTTATAATTATTACATATATTTGACTTGATATATAAGGTGTAATATTTTATCCAAATATAATTATAAAAAAAACGTTAAAGTCTTATTTGGGTATTCTTTTTTACACAAGTTTTCTACGATCCAATTATAATTCAAGTGTTATGATTATAAATGGATTTTGAATACCCTTTGACTGTAGTGAATTTTTCATAGATTCTCTAGGGATTTTTTTCATCTGTATTAGAGGGGTTTCCTATGTTAAAAATCGGCATATCAATTTATTTCATTATATTTTTTCACTTCTTTTTCCATTAGAGATAACATATTTTTTTGATGAAAACAGGTTATTATCATTTATTGAATGTTTTGTTTCCACGACAAAATGACGATGTGATACCATTAACTTGCATGAGTCCATCACAAATAAGATATTTACCACCTAAATATTGAATAAAAAACCCTTAGACGAATCTACAAAGGGGAAGATAAGAGGATATGAGAGAAAGAAACCAAAAATATTCATAGGGTCTATCCAAAGAAGAAATTGGCAAAAATGGATGATAACTAAGGATAATTAAGAATATGATAATTTAACCTTTCATTATTTGACATTAAAATACAAACCATTACAAAATTATAAACTCTCGAGAACCATAATAGTTTAATGTATTTAGAGTCTATGTACATGATAATATTATTTTATAAAAGATCTTAATTGTATCCCAAAAATATTCTCATATTAATACCATTCTAGACATTGATACATAGAACCTTCTATAAAAACCTTGGAAAGGAAACCATATTAAAGAGTGTGCTCAGATTGTTAGTAATGGTAAACATAGAGGATATAAATCAATAAAGAAGAGATATTTTTACGGTATGAAAACATAAATATATCATAAGTTATTCTTACCCAATAAATTTCATATCATTATTTGTGATTCAGGGAATTAATAGTTGTCATAACAAAAGGAAAAATCCATAGAGTACAAAATAATCTAAAATCAATCATGAGTTATGAGTGTATGACATCAACATATAAATTTGAATATGCATAATATTATAACATTATAAACATGTATAAATAGAAATATGTTCACTCATTATGTTATGAATAAGAAATTAGGTCCTCGAATGAACTTATAGACAAAACCATACCCATTCATAATGTTGTAGACATTCAAACATATCCATGCATTAAATTATGGACATGAAACTCGTTCAATGAATCATTTTGTTAACAAGATATCAAGTTTACACATAACATAATTATCTCATGTCATATCCATGTCTAAACAAGGCATTAGAAAACCGTTAGGGAACCAACCACCATATAATAATAATCTATTCATATGTACTATACAAGATGAAGAAAATATTTATCATTTCTTGATAACATAACATGTGAAAAAATGGGATTCATCAATGTTTAATAATCATAAACATAAATAATTTAGGGGAATAATAAGGATGTTATCATATAATCATATCCTTAGTGAAACATAAGAAATATATAAGGATGGAATCATCAATGAAAAATACCATTAAAATATCCTTTGGAATAATTAAATAAGGAAATATAATTTTCATTTTGACCTCACTTTTAAAAAATAAAAATATTTCAAAAATTTTAAAGAAAATATTTTCCATATAAAGAAACATAGTAAAATAAAATTGAATATTCAAATCATTAATCAGTAAATATTTTTGGAAAATATATCAATGTTGTATTAATTAACATAAATATTACTTTCATACTTTCAAAAAAAATGTACATTCTTCAAAAAAATAAAAGATAAATCTCTTTGATCATTTTTTTAAAATGAAAAACATTGGTAAAATGAAAGTTAAACATTCATTATATAATATCTGAAAAATTCATGAAATCATATTAGAAAATATAGATATGGTGGAAGATGTTTTGATGATTGAAAGAGGAGAAATAAGGTTTCCCTTTCTAAAAAACATTTTCCGGACCATTTTTAGTTATAAATGAAGAATATAGAAGTAAAATCTCAAATTTAAAGAAATAAATATCTGATATAAAAAATGAAATAGTTTTATCAGATAATTATCATAGAATCATCTCCATGTAAATTGAATCATAAAACACCCTGATTAAAATTGAATTGAAACATAAATCCCTTACTAGTTGAAAAAGTTTTGATTCAAACCTTTATTTTAAATAAATTAATTCATATTAAACATTAATTAAAATGTACTTAAGGATATTAATAATAAAACATAGAAAATATTATGTAGATACACCTCACAATAGATAAAGGAGTATAAAATAACAAATGTCCAAAAGAGGATACTTTTTAATGACAAACCCTTACCTCATGTTTCATGTTTATTTCCACGTGTTCAAATGTCTCCTTCTTTGATAAATTTATATTTAATACTTTCTTAAGGACCCTTGTAATATTATTTTAAGAAGATAATATACACTAATTAATGGATAGATAGTTTTGTAAGGGAATTGATTATGGTTTTTTCATGCTAGATGACTCAAAGTGGTGTAAATAAATAAAAGATGGGTCTCCTTTTAAAATAAAGGGAAGATTCCCTATTGTAATTTTTAAAAAAATGTAAAATATTTTAGTCACAATCAATAATATTTGGTTATATAATAGATAAAATTTATTTTAAATATGATATAGTGTTGAAATAAACTCATCCAATATGACTTAGGCATATTTTAGTTCATTTTATCATTTATTTCTTTAGATTAACTCTCATTAAACTTTTATATCCTTAATCATATTAAGACATATTTCTATCATTAGGGGTAATATATTTTATTATAAGTTAATAATTAATTCTAAAAAGGTCAAGATATTCTATTTTAGCCCCTATCCAATCCTCATTATTCTCTTTAATTTTTTTTTATTTTGAAAACATTTAATAATACATTATTTAACATAAAATTCAATTAAAATACTATTAAGAACAATTCAACTATTTTAAAATTGAAGACATCTATACATATATGTAATTTTAATATAAGCACTTTATTAATGAATAATAAATTATTATTAACCATAAATTTTTTTATATATTATAATTAATCAAAAAATTATTACTCTCAATGTTTTTAAAACCACTTACATATATTTTTTACTCCTTGCACATGAATTTTGTCTTCATTGTGTATGTATTTAATGTAATTATACAGTAAAAAATACAAAAATAAAAAAATAAAAAAGATAAATGAGCATTGTTAAAAAAAATTATATTCATTCATAAAATATTATTATCCCTATGTGAACATATAAGAGAAATTAAACTCAACGGAGTGACATTATTGAATTTTATTTACATAAAATAACGTAAAAGTCATTATCAATGGAAGATGGATAAAAAATGACATATAAAAAAATTTAGGATGGATTTGGTCTAATTAATTTTATATATTATAATAAATTCATGTGTTGGGTTTATTTGGAGACCATATCTCATAGTTGTATCCATATTTTACAAGTTTTACCCTTACTACAATCACAAATATCTACCAAAATTATTAATCAGAATGACTAAAAATAAAAGCTTAATATATGAAAAATTCAGAACTCCAAATTCCAAATGTGGTATCTATTATCATGATTCATCCTCTATAATTTGAATAAATTTTTTAATATGAATGTGTAAAACAAAATGAAAAACTGTTTTTAGAAAAATTCATTTCATATAATAAAAATTCACAAATATAAAATTAATTAGTATTTAGGAATAAAAAATAAATAATTATATTATTATAAATATGATATCTCATATTTCAATTTAATATTAAATCAAAAATATAATTTTACTTTTAAATAGTTTGATTTAATGAAAAAAATATAGCAGTATACAATCAGTATTTCACATTATTTATTGAAAAATCAATCATTTAAAAAAAACCTAAAATTTAACTATTAATATATTATTAAATGAAAATATTAAAATTTATTTAAATTTAATAAAATTAAATTTTGTTATTTATAAAAAATTAATTATGAATTCCATGTAATAATACATTCAAAAAATCTCTTTTTGAAAAGAATGTATTTTTAAAGCATAAAATTAACAACGAGCATATACCCTAGTGGTTCAGGCTCCTGCTTGGCATACAAAAGACCCCGGATCAAATCTGGGTAGGGGAGAATTACTGAGATACTATAGCAGCAGCAGACTGTAGCAGCGGGAGCACTATAGCAGTGGAGGGACTACTACAGGAACTATAGCAGCGCGGGTACTGTTGGAGTGCTGCTCACCGAGGGGTCCTTTGGGCCAAAAATGGGTTCTCTTGCCCTGTATGCAGGACACTTTGCCTTGGGACTTCGGGATATGTAATGGGCCACCCTCTAACCATTCTAAAGAGGTCTTTGCTTTAATAATAAATTGAGTCTTCGGCCCCAACCTTTAAAAAAAGCATAAAATGAATTCATTAAAAATGGGTTCTTATTTATTAAGAATTAACCGATAAATTTTAGTTTAATATAATAATTATATATATATATATATATATATAATAATATGGTTACTCATATTTTTACATTTCAATTCAACAACTATGTTATAATGGTCAAATTAAAATAATTTATTTTTAATATTTCTCAAATTTCATAAAGCTTATTATTGTGTGTTAAGAAAACTATTAAGATTATTTTACTTTGAAATTAAATTTTTATGGTGTTATATTATATCTCCTTAAAAATTGTTCACCCTTAAAATGTTATATAGGGCATAAAATGTTTTATATTTAAAAATTAGTTTCTTAAAAACCAATATTGTTCGACATTATAATAAAAGATCATTTCAAAAGGATATGTGAAAAATATAAAGTTTACCTAAAATAACACATAATTGGGCTCCCTACAATATGATTCATGATCCTATGATTCCCTTTTAATATCCCTTTGAAATGAATGTTGGATTTTATATTTAGGACGCTTTTAATGCATTATCCTTTTACTGTTTCATGGTGCTTCTCATTTCGGTTTTCATTTTATTTGGTGTTTTTTATGATTTTTTGGGAGTTTTCCAGTTACGGTTTTTTTGGTGCTTGTGTGAGTGAGGAATTGTTTTTCCATTTTATTATGTTTCGATGCAGATTGATCCTTGATAAGGACATTGGGCCAACTCAAGGCCTTAGGGGCACTAGATTTATAGAAGACTCCTGCCATAATCTACAAGGAATAAGATCCAGATGAGGATTTATAGTAACGGATTTTACCAGAGTAGATCTAATTTGATTTGGAGGAATAAGAGGGTATGTAAATTTCTATCGGTCCTAGTCCTATCCATTTTAGAACATGATATCTTCTCGAACAATCATGAAAATATGGAGAGATGGAATCATGATATTAACACTATGGAGGGGTAGTTCCATGTAGTTATAGTACGGGATAATTTCATTTAAGACCTTCAGGATTGGTATTATGTCACAATATGGGTTCCCCCTCAACCGTTAAAGGAGCAATTATAAATATTGAATAAAAAATATAAATCCTTCTGGCCATTTAGTAAAGGTAAAATGATAATTGTTTTTATTTTACCATATTTTTCATATAGTTGAGGGATCCTTTTACTATCATGATATAGAACATGATAAAATACACTTACTTAATATCATTTATTTTGTTAACCTAGTTTCATCTTTTTTTGTTCTTCATTAAATTTACATATCATTATTTACATCATGAAATTAATATTGAATATGATTTTTTCCTACCATAAAAACTAAAACTATCTTTTAATAGATCATAGGATCCAAAAAATAATGAAAAGTCATTCATTACAACTTTAAATATTTACCAAAACCAAAACTATTAGAAAACTTTATCCAATATTATACATTAATATTTAAAAACTAAATAATAATACCTAATTTTCAACGCATAAAAATACATAAATAGTTAATATGAAAACTCTTATTAAAATATTTATGTGAAAATTAAAAACAACACATTCCAAAAGACTTGATAACATATTTGTTCAACATCAAAATTAAATTTTACCCTAATATAACAAAACATATCTAATAATGTCACATACCAAATATATCAATACCTTGAAAATATATTCTCTTAAAAATAGAATCAGTATAAAACCGTAATGAAAATGTATACCTATCAAGTTTTTTAACACTATCCATATTCCACAAATAAAACACATACTATTTAATATATTCCATAAACCTAAAAAATGTGATAAAAATTATAATAAATCACTTTGTCATCAATCCACTAATTATTTTCAGGTTCACTAGTACAATTAAATTTACATTATCAATATCAATGAACTCTTTATCATAATTAATCATTATTATCTGAAAATTAATTACATTTTAAGGGTTCATTATACCTTAATTATTTTGTCCATATATATAACCTTACTAGAAGTCACTTTTCTTGGATATTAGTACTATTAAAAATATTCTTTCAAATACTTATGAAAAATCATATAGATAAAGTACATTGATGTTTCATGATTCATATTACCAATGTTTCATCACTAAAATATTTCTATAATAAAATTATTGAATCCCGACACATAAATATTCAAATATTTAAACCTAAATGAATATAATTACATATTACATTATTTGTCTAGGAGTTATCCATTGGAATAAGGTATTAACTCAGATAATTCCCAAGTTCCCCATATATAAGAAATATTATTCTTTGGAAATTTATTTCTCTATGCCATTTTCTCACACAGAATACATATTATGTTCCATTGAGTCATTCCCTTGAGTGTATCCTACAACATTAATGACATGTAAGAAGTTGGGTTTTTTCCCTCTATGTTCATTGTCAACTAAACTCCAATGAAACAACATTTTTATCTTATAAGGTGTGTCATGAATCCCACCCAAATTGAAGGTTATTAATCATATTACAATATATCCAAATAGGAATAATCATAATATTTATCATTCCAAATTTCTTTTCATTTTTATTCTCATGAGGAAAAATATTCTATTGTCAATTAGATTCATCATTATCAAAATTATTTTGGGTTCCAATCATTGAATGAAACCAAATAGCATAGTGTGACCGATAATTATCATAGTGAGAAACCATATAATCCTAAAAAATTAACCGTATGATGTCCAAATATTGAAACCTTATTTTTAATCTATGAGACATTAGGTTTAATAGAGGAAATCAATGATTTTCATCTATTGAAATCCTTCACAATGGTTCATAAGGAATATGTGAGTTAACCTAATCATATCACTATGGATTGTCAAAATAGGTACATAGTAAGAGATCATTAACTATTCACCCAAAAGAAGACCAAAATATACTCACCCAAAATTTTTTTGGAGTTATTAACCCTAATTTTTTTTATGAAAACCACATATACTTGTATTATTATGAAATGTACGTATTTCTCGGAAAACTAAATAATCTATACCAAAGAAAAAATTTAGGATATTATCCTATTCATAGGATTACCAAATGATTTTTCAAAAACTAACCTAATCCTAATCTATAAAAAATTAACTAAACCATAATCTAATACAAACAAATGTGACCGAAAAATAAAATTATTAAATATTTCATCATTTGAGATAAATAAACAAAAAATAACATAACTATATTTTCCCCAAAATAACAAAGGTTTAGTTTATTTCAGGATTAGATACATAAACATCTTATTTTATAATGGATCTCTAACATCATTCAAAATATTATTCATATTAATTTCCTTAAAGACATATCAATCTTCGAACCATCCCCCAACACCTTGGGAACAAAAACATTAGTAACGGCGAACTGAGATAATCTTTATGCAAAAACACATGAGATACAAATCAATTATCACACATAAATATATGGTTATCAGAACATAATAATAAAATAATTACATCGAACCCAGTAAATTTAATATCATTAATCATGAGTCATGTAAAAAAAAATTTCACAACCAAAGGAAATATTAAGAAGAGTGTGAAATAATCAGTAATTAATTATGAGCCTTGGTAGCATAACATCAACCATGGAATGCGGTAAAAATATAAATTTTGAACATATATTTGTAGAAATAAGTTCACTAATTAACTTAAAAACCTGAAAAATATTCACTGAATAATCTTATGTACATGAAAACAGGTCTATACATAAACGTGTAGACCTGAAATCAGATCAATGCATAAAATTATAGATACGAAACCAGGTCCATGAATGATTTTGGGAAAAAGAAATAAAGATCATGAATAATATAATTATATAATGAGTTTTCTATCCTTACCCATATCATTGGACTGATGAAACATACCCACCGGTCACATAATAATAATAATAAATTCATATGTACTCCACAAGATCATGGAAACATTAAACATTTTATCATAACTTAACAACTTTTAAATAAAATGAGTGTCCTAAATGTTCCATCATCATAACTATAAAACATCTATATAAATCAAATGTTTTTATAATAGAACCATATCCCAAACAAAACATACATAATATAAATGGATGTAATCATAGATGAAAAACGCCTTTAGAAGATCACTTGGAACATTTCCTGAGGAAATTTTCATTTCACTTTGGAATCACTTGTTTAAAATATATGTATTTACAAAATATAAAGAGAATTTTTTATTTTAAACAATCCATGGAAAATAAATTAAAAAGCGTTAAATCATTGAGTATTCATGATGGTGAAATATTATTTTCATGTTATAATCAAAAAAATATTATGTTTATAGCATCAGTAAAAAGTACCTTATTTTGAAAATAAAAAAAGTAATATTTTAAGCCTTTTTGAAAATATTCAAACATGGGTAAATTTTAATTAAAAAATCATTTTAAAATAGTAAAAAATATTCAAGAAAATATTTTAGAAAATAGGTATATATATAAAATTTTTTTTGGTTTAAATAATAGATATATGTTCGAATATTCTAAAAACATTTTATGGAGAATTTTGAGTACCGAAGGGTGATAATGGTACTAAAACATTATCTTTAAAAAACATGTATATGAGAGGAAAATTTAACAGGGTTTATAATATAAGGATGATATAATTTCCTCTATATAAATTTAATAATAAATAATCCTGATTAAAATAGCATTGAAACATAAATCCCATACCAATATGAATTTTTTTCATAACCCCATTGAATGAAATAACATCAAATAAAACATGAAATTGAATAAAAAATGACATTAAAGATAAAAACGTAAAAATGGGGCATTATATAATCTTTATAAAATAAGATAGGTGTGTAACATAACATATATAATAAAGAATTAAACTTGGGATGATAAAGTATAATCTTAATTCCAATCTTGCATCAAATGCATTAAAATCCACCATTCTCTAGAAAACATCTTCTAGATACAATCATAAGGACCGGTGTAATGTTAATTTAAAAATTTAAGAATCCGTAATTAATGGTTGGGGAAGTTGATAAAATAATGTTTATGGTTTTTTCATGCTAGATGAGTCAATGTGGTGTGAAGAATAGAAAGAAGTGGTGTCCCTTTATATTGGATGAAATAGGAAATCTTGTTATTTTTCAAAACCTTGAAATAATTGGACATGTGGTTCCAAAATGGATTAATTTAGGAAAAAGAATTAGATATCATCATTATAAACTCATCCAATATGTTTTAGGCATGTTTATAGGTCATATTAACCCATATGTAATTAGTTGTACCATCTTTTAAACATTTTTATCCATAAAAGTGGAAACATATTTCTCTAACATGAATGGTTATAAATTAAATTATAAAGTAATAATTAGCTCCCAAATGGTTTATAGATGAAATTTTTCAACATATCTCTTGTAATATCCTTGCATTTTTTTGAAGATGTTGTGAGCTCATTTATAGGTACTCTTTTTCCTTTTATTGATCATATCTTATTTGGGTTTTACCTTGGGGATTTTTTTTGTGAAATTAGAGAATTTTGGAAGAAAGAGGGATAGTACATGGTGAACAAATGGTTTTTCCAAATTGATCACCCAAGATAGAAAACCAAGTGAATCAAAACATAGGGAATTCCTATATATGGCACATGGTCTTTCAAATAATGTGACCTTCTAGTTACAACTATGTGACATCCTAAGAGGCGGTGTATGGTTGGGTGTAATGTTATTGAATACCATGCACACATACTAGAAACCGTTCATGTAGAAATTTAATCCCATGAAAAATTATAATAGAACCACTAATTCCTATTCAACCCCATATGGGACTAACTCATTCCTATAAATTTTAGAGGCTCTTGGATGAATTAAAAGTCTTTAATACCATTATTCATGATGAATCGAATATCCATTGATGGATATACACCTTTCATGGTAAGAAATTATCATATCATATGGTTTCCTCCCCCCTCCTATATTTATCTCAAATTTTGAAGTGTTTTTTTCCCATTTGGTGATGGATCATGATCTAGGTTTTGGTAGATCTAATCTGTTTGATCTTGGATCAATGATTCAGATCTATATCCCATTATTATTTGTCATCCTAGTCATTCCACATCAATTGTGGATTTCTGTTGGTGGTCATTCATCAACGATTAGGAGGTAGGAGGTCTAATATATATTCCCATAGTCATTATTTAAGTTAAAAATATGTAATTGAGAAGATTCAATTTCCATGATTGGGAAATAACATTAGATATTGAATTGAATTAACATAATTTCCTTATGATAATTAATTTGGTTGAAATTGGGAAATTATAATTAGTGTAATAGTATTGATTTGTTGGTTATTCAATGGAATATTTTTATTGTCTAATTGATGAGATATTTGTTTTGTAGAATTGGTCAGTTTAATGGGATTTTATAATTGGGAAAATGTTGAGTTATCTAATTGATTGATAATGGGAATAAGGAGATATTAGCATAAACATTAAGAGTCAATGGGTTTTGTGAATAAATGTTGATAATTGGTTTAATTATGAATTGTTTGTATTAACAATATGTGACTAATGTAAAGAGATATTATTGGTGTGATGAAGTGGAAATGTAATATTTTAATGATAATTCATAATAATAATGTTAAAAATGCATATAAATAATGAATATGAAAATGTTATTTTTTGCGATGTTGAGATATTTGGGACATATGTGTTATAAGTGTGGGGTAGAGACTAAGGCTCTAAACAGACACAGTTCTTATAATTTAGGTATTGGAAATGAGGCTCCAAATACCTAGTTTTTTTTTATAATTATGGGACAAGGATTGTGTCTTCAAGTACCCATGTGATATAGAAAGAGTGAAAAAATAGATGAGGCTCAAAAGAACCATGGGGCTTTGGGGAGTGGGATAGGGACATAGGTTCCAAATACCCACAGTTATGTTAGACACAATGTTCCACACCCATGAGACTCAAATTGGATTATGGTCTCATGTAGGTATGATATAAAGTATAATGAAAGGGATAATGAAATATGATGTGTTATTCTGAATTATTTATTTATTATTTGATATGGTTCAGAATCTATCACTCTACAAAGAAGGTGTTGATAGTTTGGGTATACATGGGAGCCTGAGGGGGGATTTATTTGGTTAATTAAAAAATTATAAAATGTTATAACTATTTAATTTTTACACTTTACATTATTATTTATATAACTTCATACACTATTATTTACTATATATTGATTTAGAAGTTGTTCTTATGGCCTACTAAGTTGTACTAACACCCTAACCAAAATCACTGATCGATACTTAAAGAGACTACATGTTTTCATAATATTATAAGGGAATTATCCCTATGTTAGATAGGTAGGTTGGGATGGATAAGGGATAAGGTAATCAGACATGGGGTCAAGACCCACTAGAAATTTTCAATATCTTTTTTTGTTTTATTTTTAATTTTACCCATGATACTTATTATGTGATGTCATATCTTCTGTTTTGGTTTGAATATTGTACAACTTTTTTGCTTCAACATGTGACATTGTTTTGTTTCAGTTATCGAATATAGTTTGGTTATTATGTTGGATTTTTGATTTAATTCTGTTATTGTGCTAATTTGATAAACATGGTAAAGTCTTCCCATGATCAATATTAGAACTCACTAGTATTTGGAAGCCTATGAAATACAAGGAGGTGCACCTGAGGTCACGTGACCGACCGGCTCTGGCCACCAGTGTGTGAAACCTAGGTCGGGATGTCAAAATGTGGTATCAAATGAATTTTATTTGATTTTATTTTGTCTTACTATTTGGGAAAGTTAAATAGTAAAATAAGATGAATCTAGAATTGATTTATAGATCCTTCATGGGAGAAACTATCCCATGTATGAGGGTAAAATCCATTTACAAAGGGTGGAATTTTTGATATTGATGTGTGTTGTAACAGTTGAATGTTATTTCACCTTGAGTGATACATGAGTTGTGTGATATTTTTATTGCTTTTGAAAATCTCTTTATTTTACTCATGGATTGGAATGGAAAAAGATTTGAGTTTTAAGGCATCATTCTAGGAAATCATTATTATTAGGTGACATGAATCATTTTATGTATTCATGAGAAGTGAATTTTTTTTGGGTTTGTTGCTGGTTTTGAAATTTTTTCTAATTTATTATGAAATTGAACCATGAAGGTTCCTAATATGAGTAGAAAATTAATATATTATGCAAAAAATGAAAATGATTTTCTAATAAAAAACCTGAATAATGTGAATGTTTTTATGACTTTTAAACTATTCCTAAATGATGGATGGTGAAGGGTAGTTTTCGTGCCTTGGTTTTGACCATGTGGTGATGTTTCGGTGAATGACTTGTTAAGAATTTTTATAAATCCATATCTTTAAAATTTTTAATGTTGTGTAATGTATCCTAATATGTGTGTTTGGAATTGTAGAGACATTCCACCACAACAAATATTGTTGATAGGCTGACTTGAGGTTGTGGAAGGAAATGATCCATTGGAAGTGAAACTTGTGTTACTGATAGTGCTGGGTGATAGATCTAGAGAGTAATACTATGAGAACTTTTCTCAAGTCATGCATTTTATGGAGACAGATCCATAGTGGGTTATAAAGAGCTTGTCCAAACTGATATAGGAGTTTCTGTCAAATCACCCGCCATTATTTATCATAGAGTGTGGACCTAAGGTATATGAGTTCTTGAATGATTCCATCCAAACTATACATGCTCATTTAATGACTCTAGATTAGATGAAATTCATGTTGGCTATTTATTTGTTATGAGGACCAGTGAAGAGTTGGCCGGATTCTCATGCTCAGACTGAGCATGATGATGGTATGAAATGGAAGGACATTTTGATATGTTCTTAGAACACTTTTATCGATGGCACTAAGATAAAAAAGGGTAGCTGAGTTCATGTTGTTAAATCAGGGGATAATTTCTATAAAGGATGATGTCAGTAGCTTTTCTAACATGGATAACTTTGATCTAGTGTTGGAAGAGGATTATAATGTTATATAAAAGAAATTATAGGAATCACTTAAATGTGAGATTAAGTAAAAAGATAAAATATTTTTGTTAAATAAGTTTTTTGTGGTGGTGGACCAGGCTCTCATATATAAAGTGAATCAAAAGGAGTATTATAGTAAATGTAAAATGGTTTCTTTTAGATGATCAGGAGTTACATCTTCTTATAGTTTAATGTATCACTTTAATAAAGTGGACCAAATTAGTGGATGGAAAAGTGGCCTAGGGGAAGGGTTAATTACTCAAGATCTTACCTGAGTACTTTTCCACTAGTGTGGTAGGCTTGGACACTTCCATAATCATTTTCACCAACCAATGATATATTTTATATTTTGTGGAATATTGGGACATATACATAGGTTATATAGGTACACATAATAGATAGGTATTGACGAAGCAGCTAGGTAGAACTAGAGTGTGGGAAGGGGATCTTCTACACCATACCAGATTCTCAGTTGGAGTTCTACTAATCATTGAGATCGAGGATGTGGACGAGGTGATTTTGGTTAAGATTTCCCATATTAGTAGAGTGGTATAGATCATGGGATATAGACTACATAAGAAGGAATTAGGGGATGGCTATTTCATATAGTATTCCTACAAATGTGGATAAAGAGGATGGACCATCAATATGTATATGGATTAATCTTATAAGTTATATGATATCTAGTTCCTTATTCGATATTGATGCCACTCATTTTTTTATATCATTACGACCTGTGAATGTTTGAGCCCAGTAGTGGAGTTTATGAGTGGTGTTATGATGATAGATACACTATTGAGAGTAAGGTTGTGAGACTTTAGTTTTTATAAGGGGTGTTATCTCGAGGCTGGGAAGTGTCATTTCAGTTGGAATATTTACATCCTTGACATTTCAGGATTTGACATAATTATATGTATAGATAGGTTAGGAGATTATTTATACCACATTGTTTTTAATTAATGAGACTCAATTCTATATCTCCTAAGGGTGAGAAATATAATCATCGTGAAGAGTGGGATGTGACGCCGGGATATGTAGGTCCAGTTCATCAACAACTAGTAGAGCTCACTACCCAAGGTGCACGTTTGTTTATTAATGAATGTGCCGAAAATCAATAAGTATTCTCACCTATAGTGGATAGGTTCTAGGATTAGTTTTTTAGGAATTTTTTTCGATTCCACAAAAGATATATTAGAATTTATAATTGAGATCATGCATGGGGATAAGGCAGTTTCTATTCCACTATATAGAATTGAAGAAACAAAACATCAAGAGTTAAATAATAAACTATATGAATTAATGAATAATGGTTTTAACCATTCAATTATGTATCCTTGGGGTTTCCCAGTTTTGTTTTCTAGTAAGGGTGAAGGTATTTTTCACTTACGTGTCGATTACTAAATGTTGAACCTGATGAATGTGAGGAACCATTATCATGTTCCACATATCAATGATTTTTTAACTAGACAAGGGGATATTGTGAATTTTAAAAGTTGGAATTGAGATTAGGGTATCTTCAGATGAGAGATCGAACATCTGATATACTGAGGACTACTTTCCGAATTAGATTTGACCAATATAATCTTTCAAGACGTCATTCTCGATGATGAATTCACCAATAATGTTTATAGATTTGATAAAAAGAATCATCCACCCATACCTGGATTAGTTTATATAAGTATTTGTTGTTGAAATATTGGTATACTCCAAGACTCATGGTGATCATGCCCAATATCTTGATATCATCCTGAGTACACTATGATAGCCTCGAATATATAAAAATCTATATATTTTTCAATTCTATTTTACCTCAGAACACTTATTAGGCCACATAATATTAGAGGAATATGTGTTAGTAGGCCTAAATAATGAATATGAAGATGTTTCATGGGATCATCCCAAGAATGTTTTTGATATTTTTGATTTTATATGCATAACGGGTTATTATCAGAGGTTCATCCTGGAATTTTACCACTTAGTAATACCACATTCAGATTTAACCAAGAAGGGGAAAATTTTTGAATGATATGGATCATGTGATAATTCCTTATAGGATTTGAAGAAAAACTTAAAAATGATAGAAATATTGATCCTACCTGAGTCATGTGAGGAGTATAAGGTGTTCTGTGACACTTATGGGATTGGTAATAGATTATTGTTGATTTAGGGAGACCGAGTAATGGATTATCGGTAATAATATAAGAGGACACATGAACAACCACCCTATGAAAAACCTCGAGTCACATATATTTTATTATGCCTTGAAGTGTTGGTAGGATTATTTGTTAGGAAAAATGATTACTATGAATAATATTAACAAGAGCATAAATTAAATCATTTTCATTAGTATTTGAATCTCAAATGGAAGATAAGGCTTGATTATATGAAATAAATTGAAAATTTTCTAGAATATATGTCTGGTAAGGGAATGAATGTTAGTTACAATTTAAATAGAAAAACATAGACATGGGAATTTTAGGTGTCTATTACCTAGTAGAATATGATGACCTTATTAGGAGAGATGCATGTTGTGGTTCAGGTGAGCTGGGAGAATATATATCTCATAATAGTGTCAGCATAGTATACACTTTTGAGCAATATTTAAGACTAGTAATATGAGGATTCATAATTTTTGGACAAGATGGAAATACTTGATTGTGCGGAGACATCTTCAGAAATGAAAATTTATGTGGATGATATCATCTTTGACAAAAACCTGGTTGTTTTCCCTAAGAGCATGGAAGGGGATCTAATATGTGAATTTCAAAAACCATGTGGCTTACTAGAGCCATTTCCCATTTTGAAATGGAATTAGGGTGAAATTACCAAATAATTTATAGTGGGTATCCCTTGAATGCATTATAATAATGACACTGTTTTAGTGGTTGTTGAAAAAATTATGAAAGCTACAAATTTTTTTCTATATGACAGACTTTCTCAGTAGATCATTTGGGAGACTTGTACGGTTGGGAGATTTTATGATTACATGGGGTTCCACAGAGTATTAATTCAGACCATGAATCACGTTTCACTTAATAATTCTGGAAGGGTTTGCCGAAGGCTATTGGTACATAGGTTTTAATGAATATGACATTCCATTCACACATAGATGGGATATAACACCATGAGATTTTGTGAAATATTTTTTTTAAAATAAATTTATATTTTTTGATATTTTAAATTTAACACAACACTGAATGAATTTTTTCTACATTAAAGTATTATGTTTGGATTGAATTATACACAAAAACAAGTTAATCCCATCATAAAAAAACTTAATGTTTAGTTTTCTCTACAAATAACACTAAGATTAGATTAATTTACACAAAATACTGACTATCCTTTATGGCTTGAGTAACACTAAATGTCGGGTTTTATCGAAAAATAATATATTATTATAAATATTATTATTTAATATAACAAGATAGAACCCATACATTTTTTTGGTTGTTAATATGATGAAATAACTAATAAAAATTCAAATTTTAATTCAACAGTAACATGTTAATTAGAAACGGATAAAAGAACAAAATCAATATAAATTGAATTATTTGAGAAAAATAACATTTATGATCATTAAGAAATTATCATAAAAATTAAATTAATTACTATTTTTTAGTGATATAAATGAAATATATATTTTATATATTAAATCAAATATTTTTTACCTTCATCAAAAAATTTGATAGGCATAATTTAGGAACAAACCCAAGGTAACACTTATAAACCTATATTTTTATAAATGTAGTTTTATCAACTTTTAATGACAAAAATATTTTAAATATAATTTTTTTTCACCATTATAAACTTTATATGTTAATATAAAAGTAATTTTCGAAATAGAAACATAAAAATTATCTGAGGATGAATTTTTGTTAAATTTTTGCGATGTTTCATTTTTTTTGACGAATAATAAAAAATACAGAATTTTAATTAAATACCAATTTTTCTTTCTCATTTATTTTTAAGGTAAATTTTTTTTCTAATTAATTTAAATTATAATTATATCAATTATAATTGAATAAATCCAATTTTTGTCATTTTTATCTGTTTCTCTTTTAAAATAGATATACAAATATAGCAAACTATTGAAAATTTTTACTTTAATAACCTGAATTGTCATCTTGTCCAAAGGATTAATTTTAAGTTAATTTGTGGAAATTATCTGTTTGGAATTTCCAAAAAAATATTCCATATTTGTAATCGGAATATTATTTAATATCTAATATTTTCAAAATATTTTTTTCACCAATAAAATTGGTTAATGTAATTAAAATTCTTTACAACAATTAAGAGGAAATTAGCCTTACAATAGACTATTTCTCAAATACCGGGGACAAAATAAAATAGAAACATGTCAAAAATATAATTTGTGGACATATTTAGACTCTATTGTCCTGTGTATAAAATTGGTTCCATTATTGGAGACACATTTAATATAAAATTTGATTGTAGATTTCCCTTTTAAAAAATTTACATGAATTCCACTCCTCTGGACTATAAAAATTTACTCACCCCTACCACTAATTCACACCTCTCATGCCACATTGAATCAAAAAATATCTATCAATGTAGGTCATTGAAATACCTCAACTCTATAAAGAATCCAAACCTTGGAAAAAAGTGGGTTAGTGCACGGTTGACCTATGGGAGTTTTGGGTGAAATTGGAGAAATTTGGAAGAAAGTGGGTTAGTGCACGGTTGAAGCATGGATTGTACAAACCATGCTCGAAGGATAGAAAACCATGGAAATACAAACAGAGGATATTTACATAGAGGACACATGGTTTGTTATACCATGAACCCTTCTAGTTGAAATTGTGTGACTCCAAGAGAGGAGGAATATTTTTAGGTACATGGTTAGGGAAAACAACCCTCCCTATATTGGAAACCATGATTGTGGAAATTTAATCCCCTGAAAAATTAGAACAAAATCTTAAACCCCCAGTATTAACACTTTGTCAACCCAGTCAGTCCTAAAATCATTAATATGAATTTTAGAGGCTCCTAGAAGAATACCATGGATTTAAAACCTCCCTTCTTGATGAATCTAAGAATCGTTGATGGATCTTCACCTCTCATGATAAGAGATTCTCATCATATATGGTTTCCTTCCTCTCTCTTGACATTATTTTTTCTTTTGAAGGGATTTTGTTATCAATTAGTGATGGTTATTGATCTAGGTTCTGGTAGATCTAATATTTTTGATAAAGGATCTAGTTTTTTAATTTAGATCTTATTATTTATTGTGAAATTGGTTGTTCTTCTACAATTGGGAATTTTCATTGGTGAACATTTGTCGAGGATTTTGATGGAGGTGGTCTAAATGCTAATCCCAAAGACATTTTTTAAATTACATGTATATAATTTCAATGTTTCAATTGAAACGATTGAGAAATTTAATTGGATATTTAATTCAATTGATTTAATTTATATGTGGTATTGAATTGGGATTAAATTGGGAAATTTGAATTTGTTGAATTGTAATAATTAATTAGTGTACTAATTTGTGGAATATTGTTGTTTTGGAATTTATAGGATATTGAGTTTGTAGAATTGATAAATGAAATATGATTTAGTAATTCATAGATTGTATAAATATGAAATTGATTGGTAGTTAAAATAAAGGGATATAAGATTAATCTCGATGAGTTAATGGGTTATGCGAATAAATTTTTAAAATTGGTTTACTAAGGAAGTATTTGAATTATTTCCATGTGATTAATGTAAAGATATATGATTTTTTTCTAATGTGACTAGGTAAAATTTTAATGATAATGTTTGATAAGAATGTTATTGATGCATAACCACGATTTATATGAAATTGTGCTTTGTGTGATACTATTCTATTTGAGATATATGTGTTATTACTGTGGGATATGGACTAAGGATAAAATTACCTATAGGTTTTATATGTGTGGGATAGGTACTGAAGCTCCAAATTCTCATATGTGTTATAAGTGTGGGATTAGAAAAAAGGCTCGAAGGACCCATAGAAATGTTAGAAAAAATGTTATATGCCCATGAGATTGGTATTGGATTATAATTACAAGTAGCAATGATATGAATTTATTGTAAATGGATAATAAAATCCCTTTTGATAAAATGAAATTTTAATTGAATATATGGTATGGTTTAGACATCGGCACAAGCTGAATTAGGTTTTTATAGTATGGGTTTCCTTGGGAACCCCATGGCTGATTTATGTGGTTAATTAAAGAATAATGAAATGTGATAACTGTTTACTTTAAACATTTTACTTTATTATTTATACAACTACATACAATGCTATTTATTGGATATTTATTTAGACACCATTGGTTATGAGATAATAAAAATCACTCACACCCTACTCGGGATACCAAATCGATGACTGAATAGACATCATGTTTGCAGGATATGATAAGGTAATGAACCCTATGTTAGATGGATTAGTTGGGATCGAGAATAGTTGATTGAAAAAACATGGTTTCAGAATCAAGATGGAGTTTATAGTTTCTTTATTTTTTGGGTCTTTCATTAGAAAATTGTGACTAATTATGGAATGTCATATCAACTATTTTTTTTGAATATTGTACTATTATTTTGGTTCAACAAGTGAAATTTGTCTATTTAAGTTATGGAATTATTTTTGGATATTTAGTTGTATTTTTATAGTAACTTTTTTGATGTCATACATTGATATAGAGGGTATAGTATCCCCATGATTGATATTACACCCTTTCTAGTTGTTGACAGCCACTAGTGTATAGGGAGGTGTGCCTGAGGTCATGTGACTGACCGACTCGGGGTATCAGTGTGTGGTACTTGGGTGAGGATGTAACATCCCATCACCTAGTCCTAGTTCCGTATTTTTATGTTTTTTAAATCAGTTAATAATATCTGGTTTAAAATAATATACATCCAAATCCATCTTAATAACTATTCGAATATTTTAGAATTTAAAGACATAAATATTGTTATAGAAATAGAATATAAACTATTAAACCATGGATTATAAATTATTATTAACCATAAAACTATTTTTAATCCATATTTAATACAAAAAATATTACTTTTAGTGTTTTTATAATCTTATAATTTTAATTTTATACTGCGTACAGAAGCATTGTCTCAGTGCTATATAAGGATTTAAGGTAATTATACTATAAAAAATTAAAATAAAATTTACATCACAAATACTAATTAATAATGTTCAAAATAAAATTTATATTCTTTTATAATATCTTTTTATCCTTATGTGAACATATTAGTGAAATTAAAAGAAAGTGTGACATATTATAATTTTCATTACATAAAATAATATAAATTTCATTATCAATGGAAAAAAGGAACCAAATTCAATATATTAGAATGTAGGATTAATACAGTTGAATTAATCTCATAAAATGAAATAAATGTATGTGTTGGGTTGATTTTGATACCATATCTCTATGTTTTAACCTTATTTTACCAATTTTACTCTTATCAAGGTGAAAAATATTTACCATAGTTAATATTCATAATGACTATATATTCAAGGGACCTAACTAAAAAATTTTACTCTATTAATTATAAAAATTGAATTAATTTTTTCAAGACTCATTATCTCAATTTTATTTTAAATAAATTTTATAATAATTTTGTAATACACAAAGAAAAAATATTTTTCAGAAAAATGTGTTTTATGCATACAAATTAACTAATATAAAGACTATTTATATATCTTTTTAAAATGGAGTTATTTAGATTATTATAATTAAAATGGATAATATTAAACATTATTATTAAATATAAAATATAATTATACTCATAAATAACATTATTTACTATTAAACTGATAGTATTTTAAAAGTGAGTATTTTTAACTATTCACTTTAAAATCAATCATTTCAAATAAATTCCAAAATACCACCCTTAGTGTATTTTGATATTTTACTTCAAATGGTATATCATTTTTGTAAAATAATTTTTCTTAAAATTGGAGGATATTTATTATATTTTTCAGACACAAAATGTACTAAAAATATTTATTTATGAAAATAATTTTTTAAAGTATATGATTGATAAAAAATGGATTGTAATTTCCTAATAATTAATCAATAATTGTTTTGATTAGGAACACTATATATATATATATATATATTTCACAATGTAGATACTAAAATTTATATATTATAATTCAATGAATTTGTTATAATGATCATAATTAAATAATACTATCCTTATAATATATCTCAATTTCCTTCAAGCGTGGTGTTGTGTGTTAATAAAGCTATTGTGGTTACTATTATTTTAGACTAATTTTTTTGTGTGTTACAATAAAAATGAACAAAAAAAACTAGATGTACGAATGATCACAAACCACTTTACTATTGCACCACCTAGCCAGTCGTTCATACAATATCCATAATACCACTATCAAGGCCATATCACCTCACCAACATCACCTACAAAATCAAACATAGGGAACACATGAAAATATAATCCATCCACCCACAGATATGTGCAAACCGGTCCTCCATTATAAAAAAGGTGGGTCCATCTCATCAAGACACGAAAGGGACATATTAATACACTATGCGAAGAAAAGGAAAATAAAACCCCATGTCGAGTTTTCGATGACAAACCTGAAATAGTAGGAATGTAAGATAAAAAAATTAAACATATACCCAATAAAACAGGGAATTAAGAAGATTTAACTAGAAAAAATAGAATCCATTAAAAACTGAAGAGCATAATAAGGGAGGGATATATAGAGAATGGTTGAAGAATGATGTATTTATTAGTAAGGGACCATAAATTAACAGTGGACTCACAAACCATCATTTTTGTTAAAAATTAATTTTTTATATCTTAAATTTTTTTTCCAAAATTTTTTATTTTATTTCAAAGAAACTGTTAATAATATAAATATATATATTTAAAAAAAAGTACCTATAATTATAAAATTTAACTATGTATATTGGTATTATTCTGAATGAATATATTACCTTTTTAATGGCCCAAAACAACTATATTAACACTATAACAATCTATAAATTCATTTTATCCCAACATCGCAAATAATAATTCTTACTCCATTCATTTTCTTTTAGGACTTTGGTAAATGTTTTCTTAATTCATGATGATTCTTTGTTCATTTTGGGTTTAGTAATAGTAATATTTTTACTCAATGGTGAAGACGATCTTAGATATTTTATAATTATAAAAATATTTTTATTTAATATTTTTTGTACAATTTTTTTCCAAACACACATTAAGTGATATAATTTTCAATGTTTTGTAATATTTACATTAATGTTTATTATTTTATTAATCCATTATGAATGAATAGATTAAGGTTTTTTTGATTCATATTAAGTATAATTTACATTCTACTTTGGTATATCATAGAATAAAACATGTAATATAGGGAAAATGCATTATTATATTTGAGATGTTGCACTTTTCTCCCATTAAGAAACATTATTCAATATTTTTATAATTTTATATAATAAATTAATATACGTTAGTGTATATTAAAAATAGATATGAATCATGATATTAGACATATTGATAACTCAAATACTATAAAATTAAATATTTTACTCATTATAGGAATATATTGAGTTATTTTTATTTCTAGTCTTAAACATTTATGTCAAATATCCCACACTATCATATAATAACCAAATATTGAGTATGTTGTTTCCATGGAATGTTCTTAATCCTCTATACATAGGTATACCATATGTAATATGAAACTATATATTCCTATCAAAAAATTGAATTTAACTATATTTAGAGATAAACAATTAGAACCATATACAATAGTAAATTCAAATTAGGGAAGAATAAATAAATACTAATTAGAGAGTAATTATATTCATATGATGAAATCATCACAACAAAACGCGATTTCACTAGTAAATGAACATCTTAAATTTGAAGAAGAGAATCAATGTCCTTTACAAAAATAAAAATATAAGAGTATGCATAACTAAAATGATGTATAATATATGTAATTGTAAAAAAGGTATTACTTTTAAAAAATAATTTTTCATTATCCACCTCAGTGATAGTGATTTCATAAACTCCTAATTTATACAATTACCATTGCCATTAATTTTTATTATTTACCCACAGGTTGGTTCATTGGTTATCATAATGCATAATATTATTATCATCATTATACTAAACTATAAGGGGTGTTTTAGATAAAAATAATCTCCCCTATTTTCTCCACAAATCTCATCATACCCCTTTTATAGTTTATTTAATGTTTTCTTTTATCACTATTAAAACATATTTCGATTCATTTTAGATAATTCTCAGACTGGTTCCTCCTATATTAATAAAATTTGGGCAAATTAAAATTCATTCCTCTATAATATTTATCATTAAAACATCCAAGAAAATTTATTTTTCTCTTATTATCCCCATATATATGATTCCATTTTGTATATTTAGATTCTAACACAACTTTATGTGAACATTAAACTATCTCTTCCTATATGTCAATGTATATTATCACTAAATCATTTCCTAGCATTGGAATTATGATACTAATGATTCAATAAATTTTAATTACAATATTATAATATATAAATATGAATATAAAGAAAAAGTATTTTGAAATTTTCTTCATGACATTGAATAATTTTTTTTTCATTTTTCTTAAGCCAAATGAATTCTCTCACAATCTTGGTGTGAAGAATTTTTGGAAAATATTTATTAAATTTCCTTTTCATAATCTCCAACCATTCTATGGAGTCAATTCCTTTATATTACCTTGTATTTGTAATATATATTCGTCATTTATCCACTTAAACATTCAAACATTAAATAGGATAAACTACAATTTCATTTTCGCAAAATTAATGAACAAAAAATATATTTTATATAATATTAATCTATTTTTCAGAAACTAATGGATCAGAATATCCATTGAATGGTGTTTTTTATTTTCATATAAAATACTCAATGATCATTTAGGGGTTTAATATGAGTTATATCATTATTTCTATTATTTAGATAGTGGGTAGAAAAAAATAATATTTTGCATAAAATTTCTCATTCAATTTGGTTTTTCATTTGGGAATTCATAGGACTGCTTATGACACTGATTATTCCCTTACTTCCTGTTTTAATTATCCATTGACTAATGATAATATGTGTAGTGTGATTAAGGATCATAAATAATCAATACATCATAATATTTATAAAACTTCCTCATAAAACTTATTAACCTATAATTACATTGGCTAAAAACCAATTTCGTAATATTGCATCCTTAATTTTTTTAACATAATCCCATAAAATTAACTCAACCAAACTCTAATAACCACTAATATTCCTTGAAATTAACAAACATATATTTTAAATAATTTTACATTATTAAATTAATCTCTCAAATAAACACTCTCTTGGATCCCAATGATATTGAGACACATAATATTATCTACATAAGAATATTATTTGGAAATTTTACAGACATTTTTCCCTAAATACTTCTATAGACTTGAAACCCTTCCAAAATTATCATACAAAATAATAATTTTTGTTACTTGTGGAAATTAGTGACATAGAAATACAGTGAGCTCAAAAGATCTATAAAGTGAAAAATATACCAATGGGACATAGAGTATTTCATGTTATATATTAAACATGATTAAAATATAGACATGATAAAAATTGAATGATTAATAAAATAGAGTGAAAAAATCATAAGAATTGATAAATTGGAAAGGTAGTATAATCATATATAAAATTAAAAATATTTAAATGATGATCTTAAAAATATATCATATACTATGGAATATAAATATGAAGTAATAAAATAATGATAATGAACCCTGGAGGTAAGCCTTAGAAATATTTCAAAGAATTAGAATTAAAAACAATAATTTATGGTATGAATATCTATCAAAACAAACATAACATAATGGTAAAATGAATACAGATTATTTCTATGTTTACCACTATAGAACAGTATATACTTCCATATTCCATAACTTAAGGTTCCATGATAATTTACCATGTTCCATTACTAAGTTGACTAAATAAAATCTTATATCCAATACTATAACATCTCATTAGATATAAATCTTCAATCTAGGTAGTGATAAAAATAATACATTCATTAATGTGATATCATTATTAACCAATGAAAATAAAATAAATCAAATAATATTTTCAGAGGGTATCACATAAGAAGTAATCATATTTCATATTGAATGATACCTAAAACATTATAATCAAAAGAAACATTGAATAATAAAATATAGAAGGTGATACATGAGTGATATGAAATATTCATAGATGATGGTTCTTACAAAGGAAGAAATAAAAAATAAATATAAATTAAGAATGGGGTTTTCATAATTTTTTGTAAGATTTTAAAAAAATGAATGATATATGTCACAACCAAAATAATTTTCTAACGGGGAAGAAATGCATCCAAAAAATATTTTAATAATAAGAATTAAAATAATTTAACCTTAAAAATTAATAAAGATAAAGTATAATAAATAAGGAGAAAAGTTACAATATGGTAATAATATTTATAGAAATAGTTTTTAAATATTTTTTTATGATTTTGATGTAACCCATATCAATAAAAGAGTTAAAAAATTCATTTTTAATTGAGATAAATACAAATATGAAAGGTATAAAAGATATTTCACATTTAACTTTGGAGATAAAAAATTAATAATCATTTTTGTTAAGGAAGAATATGGAAAAGGAAGAATAATATTCTAAATAGATGGTGAATATCATATTTTCTAATGATTTATGTTTAATTTCTGTAGAAATAATGAAATATTAAAATATTACTTTGAACTACATTTGAATATATCAAACAAAGAAGAACAAATTATATGATAAAAGAGTATGACCTAATGAAAGGATATTATATATACAAAATTACCTACAACTTATTAAACTATAAATAAGGAAATGAAATAGAAAACAAGAAATGTAATTTTAAATATCATTAATAAAAATTAAATCCGGAAAAAACAATTTAAAAATTCTCCAAAAAGACCTTGTTTAAGAGACCAACTTTTAAATATAAAATGTAAAACAAAATATTATATGTTTCAAAAATTGTAACGCCCCGACCCCAGTTACCCAGAGTCGGTGCATTATTACATAACATTGGTATGATCACAAGAAAGATCAAATCTCGAAAGACAGATTGGTTTAGTAGTCTTGGAAACACTAGATATATTCATAAGTCTTACATTACATCATAAAATGAAAAACTACTACAAAAACATATTGTCTCCATAATCCACACTCATATCCCCACATAATATCCCTGTAGGTCATTCATAATTTACTTCTTCACTTCCTGGGAAAAATAAAACATAGAAAAGGGGTGAGCTCAAATGCCCAGTAAGGATAACAATATAGCGGAAACTTTCATAAATAAGAATAAACATTTAAGGCAATGTATAACTAAAACAAAAGCCTTTCAAACATGAACTTTCAACATGTTATGTCATAAATAAAATGAAATAATTCCATTTACTTATTCACAGGGATATTCTACTAATCGAATAATCACATGAAAAAATCAATAACCACTTTCATAATGTTGGAATGCATAATGGCAGACTATCATAACCACATAGTCAAGACCTCGTGCCAAGAATACAAATAAGATTTTGTCAAGGCCTTGTCCCAAGACCCTAGTTTGTCTCATGAGACCTACCGATGCATCGAGGAGATATATCGGGCTCCACCCGTCACGTATTAAGTCCAATGCATTCCCATATGAAAAGGTTTAAACATAACATAAACATTCGTATTAAAACTAGCATACGAAATGTCAATACTTTCACCATAAACTATGAATGGTATAAAAATAGCACATCCACAGTCAAACATATCACAAAACCTTCAATACAATATAGAAGTTTTGTATCATAATAAATCAACATCAAATAAGTATAAAATCCATCAAAGGATGTTGACATAGATGAAATAAATTTTTTTTTAAAGAAATATCTCTTTTTATTTTGAAATCATTTAAGATCCATATAAAATAAAACATTTTCTTTGAAAATATTCTTATAAGCTTGTAAGGGAAGCTTTGAAGATTTTATAATGGCGGAAAATAGCCGCACCCACCGTATAAGTTAAAAAAACATTCTTACCTTAATTCTGTCGAAAAGGTTAAAAAGGACCTTGTTTTGAAAACGACGGAAATATTCCTTTATAAACCTCTTATAAAAAGTCAAACAATGGTATAAATGACTTTAACCCATATTCTTGTAAATAATAAAAATGTTTTTAAAAACATTTTGAAGAAACATGGATGTGGATGATAAAGAGATCCCAGTAGATTATTACATATAAACAACCTCGGATAATGAAGAGATTGTGAAATAAACCCTTACCTTGTACTTTTCCTTGATTGGGGTAGGTTAACCTCTTGTATAATGGTGAAATATTTGTTATTAAATTATACAAGAATCATATACATTAATATGATATCATATATGATCTTTTAATATTGATTTGATAATAATATCTTAGTATTATCATTGTTTCGGGTGTTAACTTACTTGTTTTCTTTTATATGTTTTGTTATGTAAGACATGTTTGTAAAAGATAGGTTGTATATTATTCATATCCAGAATGATATCAAGTCCTTAAAAATCATTTTTAAATCATCAAATGATAATTATACTTGAATGGATACGATGGAGAATGAATCTCATCGCGTTCGTGGAGACGGTAGTCCGTACGTACGCACGAGCGAAAATATCATTCTTTTGATATTAAAATAATATATAAATGGATGGTATATCATATATTCAGAATTATTAACATGTTATATTTATTATTTACCTGAGTTAAACATCATTATTATACCCATCCAAATAATATTATATTGAATAACAATTACACCACGACGTGGAGACGGTAAGCCGTACGTACGCACGTATGGTGACATGTTATTCAGAGGGTGGATAGAATACTGAATTTGGTTGTACAATATTTATAATAACATCATAGTATATGTGAGATACTGGAGTTATTATTTTAGAATGGTGATAACAAAGAAAGAAGAAGTGGAAGAAGAAAGGAACTTGAAAAGGGGTGGTGAAAACATTACCTCTTCTTCGAGTTCTTCCTTTTGATTTGATCAAAAGGGCTTCTTAGGTTGTATTTCTGATCAAACTAAGGCCCCTAGGTTTTAGTGAGAGATGTTTTGAGAGTATTTGGGCAGATTTTTGCCGAACCAAAAGGCTTTGAAGGTGTGAATAAATGAGAAGGAGGAGTTCCCTTTTATAAGAGGGGTGAGGGGCACCTTTGGAAAAGCTAGAAATATTAATTTATAATAAATTCATATTCGGTTTCTAATGGCTCCAAAGTTGATTATTCAAATTTTAAGGTGGGGATAGTTCGAAAACCACTCAACCAATAGAATTTAGACAGGTTTGGGTACTTATATTAACCTTATCTTTAAGTATTAACTCTATTTAATTAGTTTCACTTTTACAATGTCTCTTTGTATTTTTATATAATATGGTTAATAAACTTACTATATACATCCAAGCGACCCCCAAGTGGTCCATTAATGATGAAACTATCATGATATAAGTCTCTTTTCCGAACCTTAGATTTTTAGGAATTTAATATCAATTAATAATATAATATTTGTTTTAAGAACTCTTTTATGTCAATTTTGACACTATTCAATAGTTGATTTTTGTAAAACTCATAAAAGATTGATTACTTCGAAAGAAGTTAATTAAATCAATCCTAATATATCATAATATCCTAGAAAATTAGTTTAATTCATTAAAAGTTTCATATTATATTTATTTGGGTATTTATAATATAAATTATTTTAATTTTTCACTATTTTAGTAATTACTGCATCATCATTGTGTCATATATAAAATAAATTATTTAATGTCTAAAAATTATAAATAAAATATCATTATGTAGGAAATCTTTTTATCTTTCTAATTAATATTTATAATCTAAAATCAAAAATATATAACCCTATGTAACAGTTGTTTTGCTAAAAGATATATGCTTGTGTCATTTTTGTATTCATTTTATCTTAATTAAAATAAAGTGTCATTATCACTTACAAGTGGATCCATGGGGTCCCAAAATCGACCCAAATATGCCCATGGTCGACCATGTTCAACCAATAGGGTTAAGAGACGTTTTAGGGTAATTTAGTATTATTATAATATTATTTTTTAACCCTTATTTACCGGATTTACCCTTAACCATGGTAAATAAAATATTTACCGCAGCAATTATTTAAAATGTCTAAAAATAAAAGTTACCTATTTACACAATTTTAACATCCTGATTCCAAATATGGAATCCAATTTTCTAAATTCAAAACACAGAAGTGGCAGAAATTAATTTAAAATTAATTCCCGCTGTCAAAACAAAAAGCGTGTTTTTAAGAGATAATAACTATCAAAAGATTGACACATGTTTATGTTTAGTTTAATTGTAAAATTATGTCCAATGACCAAAATTATATTAAATGGTAAAAATATATTCTAAATATACTTTAAAACCACTCAAATTCATAATTTATCACTATTAATTATTTTGATTAAAAAAGTTGTTTTTAATTAAACCTTAGTAATTTTCACTATTCATCAAAATATGAAAGTTATCCGAAATGTACCAAAATTTCACCTTAGGCTAAATTCGATCTTCCGAATCCAAAAATGAAGTCCATTTTGAAATTTAAAATATATATAATTTCAAAAAGTAGGTATTATTATTCATAACAGCTAGTTTGATTGGTTATGGTGTGTTAGAACTCGGTGTTGCGTACAACACACGCTATCACATTATTCAAAGAGAAGCGTACCGTAGAAGCTTGGGGTGTTACATTCTCCCCTCCATCAAATAATTTCGTCCTCAAAATTTCTAGAATACTTATCACATTAAAAGACTCGGGTGGTTCTTCATCATAAGTTCCTCGGGTTCCCACGTTGCCTCCTCCATCATATGGTTTCTCCACAAAACTTTTACCAGACGCGTCGTCCGGTTTCTCAGTACTTGTTCTCTCGTATCAAGAATCCTGATGGGCTCTTCACAATAGGAAAGATCGGGTTGCAGTTCTAATTCCTCATAGGTGAGTACATGCGTTGGATCAGGCATGTATTTCCTCAACATAGATACGTGGAACACATCCTGAACTTTGGAGAGACTTGGCGGCATTGCCAATCGGTAAGCTACAACCCCAATTCGTTCTAGAATTTCGAAAGGTCCGATGTACCTGGGACTCAATTTACCTTTATTAACAAAACGAATGACTCCCTTCCACGGAGATACCTTCAGGAAAACATGATCACCGACTTGAAATTCCAAATCTTTCCTTCGATTATCGGCATAGCTCTTCTGCCTACTTTGAGCTGCTTTGATGTGATTTTGGATTACTTTCACCTTTTCCACCATTTCCTCCACCAGTTCTGGGCCTACAAGTTTTCTTTCACCGACGTCATCCCAACAGGTTGGTGTACGACATCTCTTTCCATATAACGCTTCATATGGTGCCATCTGAATACTCGAATGGAAGCTATTGTTATAGGAAAATTCTACCAGTGGTAAATATTGATCCCACATACCCTGAAAGTCAAGTGAGAAAGATCTCAACATGTCTTCTAAGGTCTGAATAGTCCGTTCTGATTGTCCATCTGTCTGAGGGTGGTAAGCAGTGCTCAAATGAAGTTCAGTATCCAGGGATTTCTGAAGACTTTTCCAAAATCAAGAAGTAAAACGGGGATCACGATCAGAAACAATAGATTGGGGTACTCCATGAAGTCTCACAACTTCATTAATATATAGTCTTGCTAGACGTTCCAGGGGTAGATATTCTCTTATAGCAAGAAAATGTGCTGACTTGGTAAGACGATCAATAATAACCCATATTGCATCGTTCCTTCTAGGAGTCTTTGTTAGCCCCATGACAAAGTCCATCGTAATATTGTCCCATTTCCACTCCGGTATGGGAAGAGGTTGCATGACTCCTCCAGGCTGTTGCCTTCCAGCTTTCACTTGTTGACAAACCATACATCTTGACACAAAATCAGCAATCTCCCTCTTCATGTTGTCCCACCAAAAATGTTCCTTCAAATATCTATACATTTTGGTGATCCCATGGTGTATAGAGAAATTGGAACTATGAGCATCATCCAACAATTCCCTTTTTAGATCAGGTATATCGGGAACACAAAGTCTCTTCCCGAATTTCAAAATTTCATCTTCATACACAAAGTCTCTCAATCTCCCATCATTCACAGCTTTAATCTTCTTTTGGAATTCTTCATCATCGGTCTGAGAACTCTTAATCCTTTCTATTAAAGATGGTTTGGCAACCATTTGAAAAAGAAATGATGTTTCGCCTTCCCTGGTTATTCCCATGTCCATCTTCACTAGATCCATGAAAATTGGATCCCTTTCAATTCTCATATTGTTCAAAACTCAATGGTCTTTTCTACTCAAAGCATCTGCCACCTTGTTTGCTTTCCCCAGGTGGTAGTGTATCGTGCAATCATAACCCTTGAGTAATTCAAGCCATCTCCTTTGCCTCATGTTGAGTTCTTTTTGTGAGAAAATATACTTCAAACTCTTGTGATCAGTATAAATCTCACATTTTTCACCATAGAGGTAGTGCCTCCATATCTTCAATGAAAAGATCACAGCTGCTAACTCGAGATCATGAGTAGGATAGTTTTGTTCATGAATTTTCAACTGTCGTGATGCATAGGCAATAACTCTATCATTCTGCATAAGGACACAACCAAGTCCTTTCTTCGATGCACCACTATAAATAACGAACCCATCATTCCCCGATGGTAGAGTCAATATAGGAGCATTGAATAATCTTCTCTCCAGTTCTGCGAAACATTCTTCACACTCTTTTTTCCAAAAAAATTTAACCCCTTTACGTGTGAGATTCGTTAATGGGTTAGCCAATCGGGCAAAATTATGGACGAAACATCGATAATAACCTGCCAAACCAATAAAACTACGTACCTCAGTTATACTCATAGGTGCTGGACATTATTGGATTGCCTTGGTCTTAGAAGGATCAACAGAGATTCCATCTTTAGAGACAATATGGCCAAGAAAAGAAATCTCCTGAAGCCAGAATTCACACTTGCTAAACTTCCCATATAATTCATGCCTCCTCAGAGTCTTCAAGATAATGCGCAAGTGATTTTCATGATCTTCGTAGGTTTTGGAGTATACCAAGATATCATCAATAAATACCACCAAAAATTCATCGAGATACTCCTTGAAAACTCTATTCATCAGATCCATGAATACCGAGGGTGCATTAGTCAATCCAAACGGCATTACGGTAAACTCGTAATGCCCGTACCTGGTTCGAAATGCTGTCTTCAGAATGTCTTCCTTCTTCACACACAACTGATGATATCCAGATCGAAGGTCAATCTTTGAAAAGTATTGAGCTCCATGCAGTTGGTCAAATAAATAATCAATGCGAGGTAGGGGATACTTGTTCTTTATCGTTATAGCATTAATCTCCCTGTAGTCGATATATAACCTCATAGATCCATCTTTCTTTTTAACAAAAAGAACAGGGGCTCCCCATGGAGAAACACTAGGGCGAATAAATCCTTTATTACTCAATTCCTCTAGTTGTTTCTTTAGTTCGATTAACTCTACAGTAGCCATTCTGTAAGGGGTCTTCGATATAGGCCTTGATCCAGGAATCAAATCAATGGAAAACTCAACTTCTCGTTCTGGAGGATGTCCAGGTAAATCTTCTGGAAATACATCTACAAATTCTTTCACAATAGGTACATCCTCTATTTGAACATTCCTTTCCTCACCGACAGTTATTTGATTCTCTTCCTCCCCAATAATTGAATTAAGTTGAGCTACTGGGGGTGGATCTAAATAAGAATTAGGTGGTGATGATTCTGCTCTACAAATAAGGTGTTCCTTATCATTATCATCAAGAATCGTAACCTCTTTATTTTTACAATAAATCTTTGCATCATAGTCTGAAAGCCAGTCCATAACGAGGATTATATCAAACTCAATCATAGGCATGACGATGAGATCAGCAGATAAAGAAAATTTATGTGCTCTAATGGGGACTGATTCACAAAACATTGTTGCAATGATACTTCCCTTAGGAGTTTTAACTGACAACTCCCTTGTTAAATCAAATTGGAAATATCTAATTTTCTTAGAAAACTGGGAAGATATGAAACAATGCGATGATCCAGAATCAAATAATGCATTTGCTAAACTTGAGGAAACCATTAAATTACCTGCCACCACGTCTTTCGGAGCTTCTACCTCAGCAGTAGTGATAGAATAAGCTTGTCCTTGATCCCTTGGCCTTTTCTGAGGTAAGTTCTCCTGACGCTTAGGACATTCATTCGCATAATGTCCCATCTCCCTGCAATTGTAGCACTGAACGTTGGTGGCTTCCTTCTTCCCTTTGCAATCACGAGCTTGGTGGCCTTTTTCACCACACTTGGAACAGACTCCCATTCCCTTCAAGCAAGTACCAGGATGTTTCTTCACGCATTTACCACAAGATGGATATTCAACCTTTCCATTCTTCCCCTTATTTCCATTCCCATATTGATCAGCAGGTCTCTTCTTCTCTTGCTTTGCATTAAAGTCATAAGACTTAGAGAATTCCTTTTCGGTCTTGATAGCACATGAGACAATGTCTTCGTATGATGAAAAGGATTGTGAGACTAATGCTCGACGGAGAAATGGTTTTAACCCATCAAAGAAACGATCATTCTTACTTATTTGGTTACGTATATAATCACCAGCGTACCTTTCTAACCTTGTAAAGTTAGCCTCATACTTTGTGACATTCTCATCCTCCTTCTGTCTCAGACTTAGAAATTGCCTTTCCATATCTGCTCGATGGTCATGAGGAAAGTATTTTTCTAAAAATAGATCTTTGAACTCCCTCCATTCCATATTTGATACTTCATAATCTTCCTTCGTATTTTTAATCAATGACCACCATTGATCAGAATCTCCAGTGAGGCGGTAAATTGCCATGATAACTTTTTCCCTTTCACTTCTCCCCAAAGCCTGAAATATTTTCTCTAGGGAAAATATCCATTGCTCATCTACTAAGGGATTTGTACTCCCATTGATCATTGGTGGTTGTTGCCTCATGAATCGATCTAACATTGATCCTCCACGCTGCGGATCAGGGTGCTCCATACGGGTAAGGTTATTATTCATAACCTGAGTAAGTTTTCCCAGTATGGTGATTAGCTGATCGGCTCCAGTTGCATCACCAGCTCCACTATAATTATCTTGAGCAAGAGGGCAATCCCTACATAGAGTGCGTGCATTGATACGGTTTCCAATTCTTCCACTAGGCGCCATTTCTAAACAATGGCATAAACTAGATCAGTTTATGAATCAAAATACATAATCCCATACTTATAAAACACTTAACATAAATTGAACTATTTATGGATATAATCCACAATCATAAGAATGTTTTCTTTGAGGAAGAATATACTCATAATCCCTTCAAAATGATTTGTAAATAAAATGAGAGTTATCCTAAGCATATCCCCCGGGAGTGTCGTAACCAAGAGTGCATCAAGGCCCATTGTCGTGCACCAGTTCCCGTTCGAGTCTAGATCAAAGCGGTGTTTTCGGGTTTTACCCCTAGGTACATCTGTGCTAGAGCCGCCTCTACCTGCTCGTATCCAGACAGGGATGTATTGCTCGGAAAACTCACAAAATATCTACAATACCAAAATTATAGGAAGTTCTTCTATACTAATCCTCAAAGTTAATCTTAGGTCAACGTGCTCTAATCAGAGTTTATCTAAATCTAGTTTCCAAGGTTTGTACTAAACTTTCTCTGATACCAACTGTAACGCCCCGACCCCAGTTACCTAGAGTCGGTGCATTATTACATAACATTGGTATGATCACAAGAAATATCAAATCTCGAAAGACCGATTGGTTTAGTAGTCTTGGAAACACTAGATATATTCATAAGTATTACATTACATCATAAAATGAAAAACTACTACAAAAACATATTGTCTCCATAATCCACACTCATATACCCACATAATATCCCTGTAGGTCATTCATAATTTACTTCTTCACTTCCTGGGAAAAATAAAACATAGAAAAGGGGTGAGCTCAAATGCCTAGTAAGGATAAAAATATAGCAGAAACATTCATAAATAAGAATAAACATTTAAGGAAATGTATAAATAAAACAAAATCCTTTCAAACACGAACTTTCAACATGGTATGGCATAAATAAAATGTAATAATGCCATTTACTTATTCACATGGATATTCTACTAATCGAATAATCACATGCAAAAATCAATAACCACTTTCATAATGTTGGAATGCATAATGCCAGACTATCATAACCACATAGTCAAGGCCTCGTGCCAAGACTACAAATAAGATTTTGTCAAGGCCTTGTGCCAAGACACTAGTTTGTCTCATGAGACCTACCGATGCATCTAAGAGCTATAGCGGGCTCCACCCGTCACGTATTAAGTCCAATGCATTCCCATATGAAAAGGTTTAAACATAACATAAACATTCGTATTAAAACTAGCATACGAAATGTCAATACTTTCACCATAAACTATGAATGGTATAAAAATAGCACATCCACAGTCAAACATATCACAAAACCTTCAATACAATATAGAAGTTTTATATCATAATAAATCAACTTCAAATAAGCGTAAAATCCATCAAAGGATGTTGACATAGATGAAATCAAAATTCTTTTTAAAGAAATATCTCTTTTTATTTTGAAATCATTTAAGATACATATAAAATAAAACATTTTCTTTGAAAATATTCTTATAATCTTTTAAGGGAAGCTTTGAAGATTTTATAACGGCGGAAAATAGCCGCACCCGCCGTATAAGTTAAAAAAAACATTCTTACCTTAATTCTGTCGAAACGGTTAAAAAGGACCTTGTTTTGAAAACGACGGAAAGATTCCTTTATAAACCTCTTATAAAAAGTCAAACAAGGGTATAAATGACTTTAACCCATATTCTTGTAAATAATAAAAATGTTTTTAAATACATTTCGAAGAAACATGGATGTGGATGATAAAGAAATCCCAGTAGATTATTACATATAAACAACCTCGGATAATGAAGAGATTGTGAAATAAACCCTTACCTTGTACTTTTCCTTGGTTGGGGTAGGTTAACCTCCTGTATAATGGTGAAATAATTGTTATAAAATTATACAAGAATCATATACATTAATATGATATCATATATGATCTTTTAATATTGATTTGATAATAATATCTTAGTATTATCATTGTTTCGGGTGTTAACTTACTTGTTTTCTTTTATATGTTTTGTTACGTAAGACATGTTTGTAAAGGATAGGTTGTATATTATTCATATCCAGAATGATATCAATTCCTTAAAAATCATTTTTAAATCATCAAATGATAATTATACTTGAATGGATACGATGGAGAATGAATCTCATCGCGTTCGTGGAGACGGTAGTCCGTACGTACGCACGAGCGACAATATCATTCTTTTGATATTAAAATAATATATAAATGGATGTTATATCATATATAAAGAATTATTAACATGTTATATTTATTATTTACTTGAGTTAAACATCATTATTATACCCATCCAAATAATATTATATTGAATAACAATTACACCACGACGTGGAGACGGTAAGCCGTACGTACGCACGTATGGTGACATGTTATTCAAAGGGTGGATAGAATACTGAATATGGTTGTACCATATTTATAATAAAATCATAGTATATGTGAGATACTGGAGTTATTATTTTAGAATGGTAAGAACAAAGAAAGAAGAAGTGGAAGAGGAAAGGAACTTGAAAATGGGTGGTGAAAACATTACCTCTTCTTCGGGTTCTTCCTTTTGATTTGATCAAAAGGGCTCCTAAGGTTGGCTTTCTGATCAAACTAAGGCCCCTAGGTTGTATTTAGAGATGTTGGGAGAGTATTTGGGCAGAGTTTGGCCGAACCAAAAGGCTTTGAAGGTGTGATGAAATGAGAAGGAGGAGTTCCGTTTTATAAGAGGGGTGAGGGGCACCTTTTGAAAAGATAGAATATTAATTTATAATAAATTAATATTCGGTTTCTAATGGCTCAAAAGTTGATTATTCAAATGTTAAGGTGGGGATAGGTCTAAAACCACTCAACCAATAGAATTTAGACAGGTTTGGGTACTTATATTAACCTTATCTTTAAGTATTAACTCTAAGTTAATTAGTTTCACTTTTACAATGTCTCTTTGTATTTTTATATAATATGGTTAATAAACTTACTATATACATCCAAGAGACACCCAAGTGTTCCATTAATGATGAAACTATCATGATATAAGTCTCTTGTCTGAACCTTAGATTTTTAGGAATTTAATATCAATTAATAATAAAATATTTGTTTTAAGAACTCTTTTATGTCAATTTTGACACTACTCAATAGTTGATTTTTGTGAAACTCATAACAGATTGATTACTTCGAAAAAAGTCAATTAAATAAATCCTAATATATCATATTATCCTATAAAATTAGTTTAATTCATTAAAAGTTTCATATTATATTTATTTGGGTATTTATAATATCAATTATTTTAATGTTTCACTATTATAGTAATTACTACATCATCATTGTGTCATAAATAAAATACATTATGTAATGTCTAAAAATTATAAATAAAATATCATTATGTAGGAAATCTTTTTATCTTTCTAATGAATATTTATAATCTAAAATCCAACATATATTACCCTATGTAACAATTGTTTTTCTAAAAGATATATGCTTGTGTCATTTTTGTATTCATTTTATCTTAATTAAAATAAAGTGTCATTATCACTTACAAGTGGATCCATGGGGTCCCAAAATCGACCCAAAGATGCCCATGGCCGACCATTTATCAACCAATAGGGTTAAGACACGTTTTATGGTAATTTAGTATTATTATAATATTATTTTTTTAACCCTTATTTACCGGATTTACCCTTAACCATGGTAAATAAAATATTTACCGCAGTAATTATTCAAACTGTCTAAAAATAAAAGTTACCTATTTACACAATTTGAACATCCTGATTCCAAATAGGGAATCCATTTTTCTAAATTCAAAACACAGAAGTGGCAGAAATTAATTTAAAATTAATTCCCGCTGTCAAAACAAAAAGCGTGTTTTTAAGAGATAATAACTATCAAAAGATTGACACTTGTTTATGTTCGGTTTAAGTGTAAAATTATGTCCAATGAACAAAATTATATTAAATGGTAAAAATATATACTAAATATACTTTAAAACCACTCAAATTCATAATTTATCACTATTAATTATTTTGATTAAAAAGGTTGTTTTTAATTAAAATTTAGTAATTTTCACTATTCATCAAAATATGAATGTTATCCGAAATGTACCAAAATTTCACCTTAGGCTAAATTCGATATTCCGAATCCAAAAATGAAGTCCATTTTGAAATATAAAATATATATAATTTCAAAAAGTAGGTATTACTATTCATAATGGCTAGTTTGATTGGTTATGGTGTGTTAGAACTCGGTGTTGCGTACAACACACGCTATCACATTATTCAAAGAGAAGCGTACCGTAGAAGCTTGGGGTGTTACAAAAATAATAATTTCTTATCTCACTGTATCTAAACTGAGAATTATTTTCACCCAATCTATTAACTAAATTTACAAAAAGAACCCCTCATACACTCCCAATGTAGAAAAAAGTAAAATAGAGAGAGGAAACTAAATATAGGAAACTATAAATTTACATGGGTTTGAGTGAGTCCTACTCTTTGGGAACCCCTGAAAAATTACTGAAGAGAAAAATTAATGAAATACCTCACTGAGTTGAAAATTACCAATCCAGAACACTACCCTAGAGAAAAAAAACCAAAAATGACTATGAATCCAAATTGAAATGAAAACATAGTAATAAGAACATAATCCACACCCATTTGTTTATAGAGGAGGCTTAGAACCACCTTATGATTCAGACAGTTCTATAAACTGTTGATCTTAATGGGATTTATATCCCATGATCATGGAAACAAAAAACCGTAAACCTAAAAATCTAGTCCACTACCTCTTTTTTGGGAACATTGCATGAATTTGAAACTCATTTGTTATCCCTTATTAACTATTCCATCTAGAATGGTTCCACCACAAGTACTTTTTTTGTTATTCCATTGTTGTTTTTTTCTTTCAATTTTTTCCAGTAGATCATGTTGTTGATTTTTTTGAAAAGATAAAGTATATTGATAAGATTATGTAAATGAGATCTAGAATCATTAGTAAAATTAATAGATCTAGATTCAGATCAACAACAATCATAATCAGATTCGGGACATCGAAATGAGGCAACATATCAAGGAAATCATAATGAGACTTTGAAAAGAATTAAAATGATTCTATAAATCTTGTTGGGTCTCTAATGAGTGGTTTATCATAATTAGAATCTATATTAGTGAAAGAATTTGTATGATGTAAAACTTATAATGGTTTTCTTTTATTTAATTCAACAAAGTCATATGTCTTCTAAGAAACATATGATAAAATATTTATAGAGGAAAGGGGGTGTTATTCCAATCAAATTTGGAAATGGTTGGAAAGAAAGGCCATGTTGGAAGTATGGAATGTGAAATTACATCCCAATTTAATTCATACGATTGTGAACATGGTATTAAACATTTTCAATGTCATGAAGAAGTCATGATATAATATGGAGTTTATAGAAGATATATGAATATGATACAATGTTTTATGATGGCAACTCATTAGTGTGAGGAACACTAGTCACAGAATGCGGAAGATCATCAGAATGAGAATCATTTGTGGGCCAATATCTGATGGCAATAAGATATATCTTTATATAGAATATAATTCACTTCCATCACCGGTAATTCTGATGTTGTATACCACTAATAAATCTTAATAGATTATGAAAAATATTCTTTATCTTTGGTATCCTTTTATATCATATGTGGTTTTATATCTGAGGATAATGTTTGAGAAAGGTTAAATTGTATTTTAATTGGGTCAATTAAAAATTTTCATACTTTTTTTAACAATTGGTTGAAGGGAAAACGTTATTGATCATCTCTCAAGAAGAGGGATAGAATAATCAGAGTCACAATGATAATGATCTGTCTGAGTCATACTGAGATTGATCTATATAATTCGTACAAAAAATGATACAATCATCAAATGAAATACCACTTGTATGATGAATTGATGGATATGAGAAATACATTTAAGATATTTTAGAATGTCTTTTAATTTATTACATGCAATTGCTGGTACATGAAATCTATATGATAATACTTTCAGTGTTTGAAAGAGGCCACTATAATGACCTATCAATAATTCATTATGTTTATTTATCATAATAAATAATTATAATGACAAAAAACATAGATGAATCATACTGAGTAAATATTTGTGACCTTGAAGAAGAATTTAGTTTTGAGAGGATTCAAGAAGATCCCAGAAGCAATGAGATGATTTGATGAAATTAAAGATGAAGACATAAATGAGTGAGAAATTATAGATTATAAATTTCTGTTATTATAAAGTTAATTTTTTCCCCAATATTACCATTATTCGGTGCCTTTGAAAGAATAGTATATGACATTTGTAAGAAGAGTGAAACTTTTAGTGATAACATGTGTTAAGGGATCTGATTTTTTTGGTCAGGTATTGAGTTTCCAATCGAATTTTTCTTCTATTTGATACTGATGACGCTATATCAGAATGAATCCATTATATTGAGGTTCAATCTAATCATCAAAGAATGTTCTATATGGAAATTCCTCATCCAAGAAAGTCCATAGGAGTGATCCCATTATAGAGGCACCCATCCATGTGAGGTCTATCAGGCTGAGCTCCCTTGGAAATAGGAATTGTGAGCTTCAAAATGGTATTTTTCTCTATTAAATAATGAATAGAAAAAGGAGAATCAAAACAGTCTGACTAGTGAATGGAAACCATCAAACTCAGTGTCTGGGACTGGGAAGATCGAACTGAAACATCTATAAAGGAATTATGGACCGAGCATCTATAAGAAGTTATAAAAATACTTGTTCCATAGATAATTATTGAAGTTATTTAATATTTTACATAGGAAAATATTAAATCAGATTACTTATTGAGTAATTAAATACCTATAGATGTGAATTTGAATATAATAAGTATTGTGGATCTTGTTAATATGGATAAAAACCAATTGCTGATACAACTTATCTTGGTGGGGGTGTATAGAAAATTCTTGGAATTTGATATTGGAAATGATAGTTTGTGGTATAACCAACTATAAAGGGAAATTTGATATTGGTATTGTATAATTTTTCACTACTTGTGCATATGTATTGCTAAAATAAGATAGTGAAATATTCCATGTTGGTTGGACTATCCAACATTACACAGAGTAGGCCTTTGTACAAAACACAGTAAATATCATCTAATACCTTCAATTTATATTTTTCTCATAAACAATATTCTTTTGAAATGATTTATTTTAGTGGATCATAAATTTAAAATGTTTTAGTGGATATGATATTTTCTAAAATAAGTTAACTAAATATTTCTTATGAAATAAAAGGGTACAATTGATTTACCTCCCTCTCAGTGGTTTTGATCCTACATAAGAATGAAATTTGGTTTCAGTACAAAGGTTTCCTCTGAAAGATCCATCATATAAATAGATAATTCTAATTGCAAGAACAATAATTTTATTTTAATTTTCAATGGAATGAATAGTCAAATTTTAATGGATCGAATGATGGTATATCTTATGATCCTTGGGTATGATGTTTTGAATGATACTACAGAGTGATTTCCTCCTCGTATTTAGGATGGTACTCATATAGTCTCTAATATTAAATATATTGAGAATAATGGAAGTGCTAAAAATTATTTACACTTATCACATAAAAAGTGAGTTTATTAGAGTAAAGGGTGTTTCAACTACCAAATGAATCAATGATAAGTTGAAAAACATTTATTAGGGACATACAGAGGTGAAGAATGCAATGATTAAACTATGGAGGATGAAGTATGAATATTTGAAAATGGATGAGTATGAATCTATTGGTTTGGGGATTAGTGGAAATGTACAGAGGATAATGATATATTAAAATTTTATTTAGTAATCATTTCACAAAAATGAGAACGGGGATCTTACATGTCATATATACACATAATTTATTTATTTTTTTATGAAATAAATACACTAGTTAAATAAATTTTTTATTGGAGAATGTTGATCATAAAAAATGACCCGTCCGAGACCATCCACTACACTATGGGGATCCAAGGATAGAATCCCTATTGCATAGATACGCACGTTCTCTTATAATATCCTAGCAATACCCCTTGATATTTGGGTGCTAGCACAACAATTCAAATGCCTTTCATTTTTCATTCTTGATGACTCGTTATTCATCATTTAACAAATCCCTCTAGCATATCTTGTTCAATAGAGGGAGAGAGAATGAGGTTTTGAGAGAGAATTCTCTATGTGGATTAATTATAAATTTTCATTTTTTTAATCTTCTATACACTAGACACATAAAACTATTTATAGAGTTTGGATTTAATTTAAAATAGAATTTAATTTTATATTGGCCATTAAATAAATTTTTATTAGTTTAATAAAACCCATTCAACATAATAATTATATAATTATTATTTAGTAGTATGTGCCATGTTGCATGATCAAAAATATTATATAATGGTCTTGTAAATTAAAATTTTCACCAAACAATGTCCTGGTCTATTAAAAATCTTAATGAATTTTTTTGAACATATGACTAAATATTTGATCCTTAAATGAATACTTTATTCAAATTTTCGGGAATACATATTTTCTAAAATATTCAATAAATAAAATTAAAATTTTATTCTCATATCGTGAATTATTATTTGTTTAATATAAAAGATCAATATATCATGAATAAAATTATTCTTTTGACTTGATATTAATATTTATTCCATTCATTAATCTAAAGTGGAATTCATTGAGATAAATGGAAAAACTTAGTGTGTGACCCTCACAGATTCTTTCTCGGTAAGAATTATGTGGGCTTACCCAAATTCGCAGATTACTATCTAGAAATGGGTTAAGGAACCAAAAATAAATAACATAACTTCGCAACATTGAAAACCACATTAGAACACTCAATATGTAATATAATCACTATATCATAATATCTCATCAAGAAGGATGCACGACCATTTCACCAGCCTATATGCTTGATATGTGTTTCATGGACTATTTAAAATAATTACATCCTTACAAATTTTAATTGGACTTTAATTTGATGTTCTTTTTCAATAAAATGGAGAAGATATTAGCTTCTATAATGATATAAGGGAAAATTGCTTCCTTGACTTATTCATTAATAACATGTCACTCATGATGCACCCAATGTATCCTACTTTTCCATGAACTATAATCATCATGCTTTTCAAAAAAAATCTATGTACATGAGTTGTACCATTAATTAATAATAATATTAATGTATAAGGACCATCACACATTCTCATAGATAGGAATATCAGATTACACTAAACATGTATAATTCCTACTGATGGGTCTATTCTCATAACATGTTGCTTAGAGATTACCAAGTGAGAACCTAAATAGACTAAGACTCATCTGCTTATGGTTACTCACCCCTGATATTCTATGAAATATGTGTCGCATCATAGTATGTTAGCCAACCAAAAAAATTATTTGACAGTATATTCATAGAACATAATGGTTCTCATCATAGCCGGGAACTACAATGACATTAACCATGCAATGTATACTCCAGGACATTATTTCTTTGGATTCATGCATAACAATAAAAAAAATGTAATAAGATGTTTTATTAGTGTTCAATATATCAAATATAAATTTAATCAAAGAAAAAACAATTGGTTATAGGACCCTAACACCAACAAACTCCCATAAGGACTAGAGCCAACTACTGAATACATTCAGTATGCTAGACCTCACAAGATAGAAATGTTTCTACAATGTCAAGGCATTAGTCATGGGGTCCACCACATTGTCTTCCATGTAAATACTTCTGACTACAACTTCACATCTCTGAGGAAAATTTCTTAAGAGATGATACTTATAACATTTTTGATTCATCCATTGATGGGACTTGGTTATTTTGAAACAACCACCACAATTATATTATAACAAAAGATTATCATATGATTTTACTGCTAGGGACCACATCATGATCTTGGATGAAGTTTTCCACCCATACTTCTTATTTAATTACCTCATAAGTTGCAATATACATGGAATCTACTTTATAATCTGCAACCATGACATTCTTTGATTTCATCCATTTCACATGACCTCCATTTAATGTGAATATGTATCACATTTTTAAATTCATGTTTTCATGATTTATTTGGAAACTAGTGTCTAGATGTCCTATAATGACTAGTTCCCCATCTACTCCATAAACGAGGAACATATATATAGTAATCCTCAGATACATAAGGATAGTATGGCTTCCTCCAATGTTGGTCACCTATACATTCTTGATATCATTCTATTTCAGTTAATGCATATGTGACATCTAGATTAGTACATAGTGTAACATAAATGACCGACCCAATCACTGATGCTTATGGAATCCATGTCATTCTATTTATTTATACCTATTTATAAACACACATTTTCCTAAAAATATGGATTCCATGTGATGTTGGCTATAATCCACTCTTAGATTATTCCATACGGAATATCGTTAGTATGTTTCTAATGCTTTCACTTTATGTTATGGAAAGATACCCCTTGGATCTATCACGATGGATCTTGATCACAATAATATATGGTACCTCGCCCAAGTCCTTCATAGAGAAGGATTTATTAAACCATGGCATTACAGACTATATGAATGGTATTTAGTTTCAAATGTGTAATATGTTATCAACATATACTATTATGAAAATGACTGGACACCCACTAAACCATTTATAGAAATAATACTGAAATAACTTATTTATGAAACAAAATTATGACATGGCCTCATCAAATATAATTTTCTACGACTTGGAGACTTTCTTTTATCCATAAAAATATATTTGAAACTTACACACCTTTTTGGAAACCTTTGGAGTTACATAACTTTTGGTTTGTGTCATATAGACATATTTATAAAGGTTTCCATTATGGAAGCCTAATTTGAATTCCATTTTAAATATCTCATAATCATGGAAATGCACAATGTCATGTAGAATTATGTTAGATTTTTTCATTGAAACGGGTGAAAAGGATTAATTGTATTTAATTATTTAACGTTATTTAAACACTTTTACAATAATCCACTTCTTATATGTACTAACCGATACTTCATTTTCTAGTTTCTTCTTGAGTATAAATTTACAACAGATGATATTTAAATCTACTGGAGGGTGGAAAAAATTTAATCATGGTTTAGGTACATGGAATATATTTATGAATTCATGGATTCTTTCTACTTGGCGTAATATATTCAACTTAATTCTTCTTTGTAGTTATAGGATCTATATAATTTACTAATAATGTCTCACCATCCCTGGTGACTAGAAAACCATATTTTTCTAGATCTCTAACCTCTCTTATAATCCTATATAGTAATTGTGTCTCTGGAACAATTTCTTTTCCAATAGGTATTTGTGAAATTTGATCCTAAAACAACCCTTGTGTATCTTGATCTATGAAATCTGAAATGTCTATATCTCTCCAATTATATCTCTTAAATATAAGATCATCCATAATAAATATGGGCCGTCTTTCAGCCAAAACCTATATGTATAAAAGAGTGTATAGGATGTATCCCTCTATTTAATTGGGATATCCTATGAAGATAAACATTGTGCTTCATCATGAAATATTTTCATCTAAAGAGGCCTTAACAAAAGATCTCCAACCCAGCACATGAAGGTAATACCATCGTATTTCATTCCATTACACAATTGGTATGGTATACCATCAGTTTCTTTAGTTTGTACTCAGTTTTGTATGTATACTGATATTTATAACATGTGTTCCAAAAAGTTTAATGGATGACTCATTTGACTGATCATTGACCTCACCATGTCCCATTAGGTTTGGTTTCTCATTTTTCATACACCTTTCCAATGAGGCGTATAATGAATAGTGAGTTGAGATAAAATCCCAAACCCAAACAAATATTCAATGAATTAGTGATTATAATATTCTCCACCATGATATATGCAATATTTCTTAATTTTCCTAACAAGTCGGTTCGAAAAAAAATTGCTGTATTATTTGAATTCATCAAAAGAATCTAGCAAATACCTCATTAAGTATACATATCCATATCTTTTAAAATCACCATTAAAATATATGAAGTATGATTACCTCTACATTACTGCTATAGGAAATAGTCCACCATCATAGTTATTATATAATTCAAGAAACTCATTAGCCTTTTCACCTTTCCCTCTAAACTAGGATTCAATCATTTTTACTTGTAATAATTTGTAACAAACAGTAAGTTGTTCTTTTACAAAATAATAGAAAAATATATATTGATTAAATTTATTTAAGTGATTTTCATTTACCTAACCTAGACAATGATGCGAATGTTGGGTGTGGTGTGATTTATGTCAAGTCACATCATTATCGATTTCCCTTATTTGGTTTATGATATCCAACACATAAAGACCTTTATTGAAATATTTCATTTCATAAATAATAATATATTTATAAAATAACAAAAAAATTATTCAATAAATTGAAAATAAATCAATTCATTTCATGTCGGGATAAAGAAATAATATTTTTTTCATTAATGGAAAATAATAACAATCCTTTAAAACTGAGATCATTCTGATTAGAAATATATAGTGGTCATCCCTGATACCAAAAACAATAATTTTAGATTCGTATGATGCTTAAATATCTACCTATCCTTGGTCAATATTTTTGAATCTACTTGCTTCCTATATTTAAAGACATATGTTATCAAAAAATGTTTTATTTAACACACAATTTTTATAAATAGATAAATTACTGTCAATGAAAAACACACATGAATATTCCCTCTACCTATTTGGTTAGGTGTACATTTTATTCCACTGTCCCATCATACAACATGTGAAATAGATAGAATCATATTACTTAACATTCCCCTCGATTTTACTCTTCTTGGAAGGACATGAATAAAATTTGGGATTAAATATATTTTCATTCTCTTTCAATTTTTTACTAAAAAGACAAAATGTTTTTCATGATTCATATCCTTGTGTAATTGGTGTAGAAGAGTAAATAGATATGGGAGATACTTATTAATGTTTTTCATATTAAATTTTAAAAAAATTTGGAAGAAAATTCAAGGGAGTGATTGTAGAATGAGGTTAATGCCTAATTATTTGGGGTGTTTAAAACCTAGATCATTTAAGAGCTTAATATATGCAATGATCATGACTAAAAGAGTCCTAGATGGGGTACCCTCTCACAGAATTCTCTTAAATAGTTCATTGGGAATCACAAACTGCTTCTATCTATCTCTCTCATAGTAAATATTAGAGAGGTTATCAAGCATGCTATATACATCCAGGCTTTCATAAGACATCCTTAGTTCAATAGACATTGACGAATGCATCACACGTTAAAAGCTGACCCCATCAGTATATATTTTTTTGTTTATAAGGAACACTTAATCACTCACCTCATTAGTAGGTGGATCATGCATTAAGGATTCTATCACATAATATTTTCTTTCATGAAATAGAAAAAAAGTTGTCTAAAAATCTCCTAAAATTTATAGCTAGTTATGAGGTTATCTTTCTCCATTATTGATCATACAGATAGTGTGGATGATGGAATTTTAATTTTATTTGACAAATAAAAAGGTAAAATTATTATAAATATTATTGATTAAAAAATATGTCAGATATAATAAATTTAATGTTTTTAATTATTTATTTAATATAATAATATTTATCAAGTATCAATACTACTCCCAATTGAACTCAGAATTTCTAGTTAAATTAACATTGTTGTGGAATTGGGCCCATTAAATTTCATAATAAACTAGTCTTTTTCCATGAAATCCATAATAAATTTATTAGGTATGCCGCAGTTCCAACAGCGGAGGTGAAGTTCCATGATCCATTGAGTGGATTCCCCTATCTTAAAATCATGACTCATATTTTCTCAACAAGTTCCTCAAAATTTTCATTGAAGAGTTTTTGGCCTTCAAAATATATACTATTTGGGTTGGATCAACCCAAATATACCATCAGAACACACTAATAATAGTAACTATAAATACATTGTCCATTTACTATAATTAGTTATATGGTTTCCTTACCAGTCATGTAATAGAATGCTTAGTCTGAAATAATATTTAATTGAGGGATTTTAATTTATTATTTATAGTTTTTAATCCGTTTCCCCTTTACATATATTTATTTATATTAAGTGAATGTTACTTAATTAGTTAACCATTTTAAATTAAAAATTTAGGCATAATTCATATTTTTATTTCCATAATTGCACATTAATTCTTTTATTTATGTTTTCTAAACGTTTCATCCATAATATAAATAATTTCACATAAAAAATAATTAATTAATGAAATGACCCCTTCATGAGATTTATCCAATTGTTGATTTATTTTGAGGAAAATAAATCAAAAATTGACCTTGGGGAGATAACCTATATTGCAGATGATGTAATGAGTTACTACATTCCACCTGTCCAACTATGTATTATCTAGGTTGGAATCATTATTTCTCTATCTTAAACTACCCCCACACACCTTGGGATGATCTATTAGTAACAAAAAATAATTACTCACATGAAGGTGAGAGGAACTAAATCATTGGTTAAAAGGGGTTACATAAATATATTTGGAAACATAGTTCCTACATAATAATTGAGGGAGGGATGACCCGCATGACATCATTTAATATAATAATGAATAATTTAAAACTCATTAAATAAATTTAATTAAAACATCCAACATGTACACATGTCTTGATTAAACCGGTGACTATTCATTCATGAAATGAATAAAGAAATGTAAATGGATAGAATTAATTCCTTTATTCATTAATTTAATATTTAAGATAAGCTCTCTAGTATTAATTAATTAATTAATAAAAAAATTTCCATTGATCTTAATTATTATACAATCATGTTTGTATACACCTATCATTAATGGAATTCATGGAATGTAAATGGTAGAAAAAATAATGACATATTAATTAAAATAAATTAAATATGAATTTAAAATAATTTAAAACTATTATTAAAATTTTAAACACACAATAGAGTTCCAATCAATAAAATAAGGTTTTAATGCTACAATTTTCAAATTTAATGATATTTTAATTTTTTTCCATTAACGGGAGACTACACGGTGTGCACATGAAACTTCACGCCATATACAATTGAATTATTATTTCTATGTCCCACACCTAGGGCTTCAGTATGTTAACTCAGATTAACTATATGTTGTGTAAATTCTATCTACACACCCAGTATCTACTTTCAGTGTGTCATGTTGGCTAGGCCAACAAATGGTACGCAATAAAAAATCACATGTAATAAATTTCTCAAGGCATCAAGATAAATGGAACATGATTATATGTCATGTGCCATGGCCGCAATTCATGTAAACCAATTTTATTATCCAATGATTTAAAAATTCTTGATGTAATCTACAATCATTATCATTTTTTCTTAAACCATTATGAAATATAAACACTAAATAAACTAGATCAATATGTTGATAACATGTTAATTCAAATCAGTTCAGAGAAAGAATAACATGAAATGAAAATATAACCACATTTTCAAAGATATATACAATCAAATAAATAATTATAAACTAAAACATGACTTATCTAATACTACTTGTTTGTTCTAGTCACAACGGAAGCATGCAAGAGTGGATGATATATTAAAATTTCTTTGGATAATAATTTCCTAAAACTATGATCAAGGATCATGCACATCAAAATTATAATAAATTAATATTATATTTCAATGAATAAATACATGGGGTTAATAACATTTTTCCTTGGTGAATATTGATCATCTGAAAAACCCTTTAATATTATATTCATTCCACTAGGAGGATACAAGCATATAATCCCTCGAGTAGTGACCCACATGTTCTCCTATTCTTTATGAGTAACACCACTTGATCTCTGTGTACTATCATTGTATGTCAAATTTCTAACATTGTTCATTCCATATCACCCATTCTTCAATCATGATGAAATATCTCTTTCAATTCATACTCTTTAGATGGAGTGATAAAGAGGATTTGAGAGAGAATTCTTTGTGCGTAATAATTTTATATTCTCAATTTTTCGATGCTCTACAATATAGACATAACTGACTATTTATAGAGTTTTATTTGAAGTTAAAATATTATTTAATTACATTCAAATCATTAAATAACATTTATTACCTTAAATAAATCCACTATGTCCTAATAATAATTTTGTAATTATTATATTGTGGTGTGTGCTAACTTACGTAATAAAATATATTATATAGTGATCTTATTAATATTTTTCATCAGACTTGGTCATAGTCTGTTCGAACTCCTATAACATTTATTGAAGATATGAATAAATAATTTAATCAAAAATAAATATTTCATTCAAAATATATGGAATAATTATTTATTAAAATATTCAATAAAGAATAAAATATTTTATTCACAAGCACGAAGAAAAATATTTATATAATTTATGTTATATATATTAATTGAAAATTAAAAATTTATAGGACTTTTGAATAATTTTTATTAGATTAATTAAATTTAGATATAATTTCATTGATATCAGGCGAAACACTTTTTGTGTGAACCCTTATGATTCATTCTGGCTGACAGTAGGTAGGATTTCCATTTCTAATATTATTATCTAGTAGTGGGTCAAGGAACCTAAGAGAAAGAACATAATGTCATAACATCGACAACCCCATACAAATTCTCCTTGTGTAATATAATCCCTTTATCACAATACCTTTCATGATGGTTTCAAATCTATTTCAGAAACCCATATGCGCATTATTTCTTTCATTGACTATTTAAAATAAACACATTATTACACCATGGATAGAAAATTTAAAGTGACAGCTCTATTACAATCAATGGGCTATTATATCAAATTCCATAAAGATGGATGGGAATAAATCCTTCTTCGACAAATTCATTAATGACATGTCACTTGTGATTCTCCCAATGTATATAACTTTTCAATGAACTGTTATCATCATGGTTTATGAAATACATTTATGTATGTGATTTATAACATGAATTATTAAGAATCCTAAATTATATGGACCATGACACACGTTCGTAGATAAGAGTATCGTATGAAACCAAAAGTGTAGAATTCCCATTAGAGGGTATATTGTCATAATCTACCATGTTATAAATTACCATGTGTGAACTTCATGAGAGAAGCCCCATCTTCCTAGGATAACTCTATCTTGGCCGACTATCAACTACGTGTCCCATCATAGTATGTTACCCAAAAAAATTAGTTGAGAATATCTACATAGCACATCCAGGTTTTCATCACAATGGGGAACTTATATGACCTTATTAATGTGACATATAATCTAGAAAATTATTACATTAATTTCATGAATAAAAAAAAATGCACTAATAATTTTTATTAAAATTCAATATAATGAATATTGATTTAATTGATCTATATATAGTTGGTCCAAGGATACTAACCCAAAAGAATATCTTAGTGACCTTTTTACAAAGAAGAATGATTTTTTCATCATAAGATGTCATGGTGAGATGTTTCAAGACTATAATGTTGTTGAAAGAATCCTAAGAACATTTTGTGATAATTTTTATTCCCAATTTTAATTTATGGTAGATATTGATCCTGATCCTCTATCATTGGATGATCATTATAGTATTCTCATAATATATGAAATGAAAATAGATAATGTTATTAAAATAAAAGAGAATGTTGATCCTAAAATTTCATTCAAATCATTGTTAAATGGGGGAAAAATAGAATTAAATTAAATAATAATCAAGTGATTTAGAAGATGAGGAAGAAGAAAAATAATTTCCATACAATTGGTTAACTTTTTTTTTAAGAGATAAAATATGAGAAAATAGAAATGTAAAACACTAAAATATTGTAATTAGGAATGGAAATAAAATTTTACATAGAATTGTCCTAGGATGTAAATTGAAGAATTTGAGTCCATGAAAGATGATTAGAAACCTCAAAAAACTAAAGTGGAATAAAAATAATGAAATATTTCATTATGAAAATAATAATTAAAGATAAGTATAATAAAATTGAATGATTCCTAATCTAGTGATGAACATGACCATCAAAGAAGCATTATTTCTCAAGTCAGAAATAGAAGTGATTCATCCAGTAGTGACGAGGAATATGATGACATGACAGAAATTGAATAGATTATAAAATTGAATTTGGAAAATGAACATGATCAAAATTCTCAAATCTATAATTAAATACAGATATTTCAGAATGATGTTAACGAAATAAATTTTTTGATTGGAGATCTTGAAATAAAACTGGAATGTTATGAATAGAATTTATCTAGAAGTAATTGTATCAAGAATCTAGAATCTACTGTTGTTGAATAAATTAAATATAACAAGTTGAAGATATGTGAATTTAAAAAAAATAATATACTTTACGAAAAGTATGTTTGTTGAGAATGAATAACTTTAATAAACACAATCAATGTTTATTAAAGGAAAATGCTTGATAATAAAGATATAATAAAATGTAAAAAATTGTTTTTAATGATAATGGTGATACTTCTAAATAAGGTAAAAGTAAATGTTTAAAAAAGTAGAGTTGTGAGAAAATATATTTCACTATGAAATAGAGTAATTCATTAAGAACGTATCCTCTATAGAAAAGTGATCCTTGACTTGTGAAGAAACATTAAGAAATAATGTTCTGAAAAGGTTCACCATCAGTCAACAAAATCAAGATTTAGAGGTAACTGTTGTTTTTGTAGAATTTCCAAACACAACATTTTTTTAATATGGTATAGCATGTCACTACCAAGAATTATGTATCAATAAAATTGGACAAATAGTGAGAAATAAGATCAAATGTTCCTAAAAATTATGTGGGACCCTAAAGGGAAAAACAGAATCTAAAGAATGATGAGTATGTTAAGAACGTTGAGAAAAACAAATATGATGATATCGAAAAGAATAAGTGCTTAGTTATTTTTCTAGAAGATGTTTACATAGAGACAAAGTTACAATAAGAGAAAGAACCAACTATTTCAAATGTGAAGGAAAATTTTTATGAAATTGTGATAAATGTTATAAAAATATATAGAAAAATTTGGATTGAAAATTCATAAAAAATAAATGAGATTTGGGAATGATAGTAATGTTATAAAAATCTCCATGTATATTGTGTTGGGATAATAGAAAGACATGAAAGAGTTGTTACAAACTCACTGAAACAAAAATTTTACTAAAGAAGAAATTATATTGACATATTTATTATAAGGATTTATAGATTAAAAGAAACTTGTTACAATGTTTAAGAAGGATTAATAGAAGGTAAAAAATATATCCCGTGCAATATACATGTAGAGGAAGAAAAATGAATGACTGAGAGGGAACTCTTGATCTGAATGACATTTCTATGAGACCACATATGTTTAACATTATTCTTAGAAATTTTGTATTTTTCCAAACCTTATGGGGATTTATGGAGTTAATATAAAGATGATTATATTCATGAGTCTCCAATAATTATTGAAATAGAATGAAATAAGGTTGCAATTTTTCTCAAACAATTGTGTTTATAAACACAAACATTCTAATATGTTTTTGGAGATTGGTGTAGGTCAATTTTATATTTAACAAATAGTTTTGTGATATCCCATGAACTAAAAATGTTGGATGAAACATAAATGTGTATTACTTGAAAGTTGTCTTATGAACAACTTTTATTACCATGATTATAAACACCTTCTTTAAACATCAAATTTAACAATACAGACTTAGTTTTATTTAGTTAAAGGATCTTTATTAAGAAACACTTGTGACAAATATGTTCCCATGAAGAATAATTTCAATATTTAGAGATAGAAATTTTCAATCCTTAGAAATTAGATCATTTTTCAATAAGGGGAAATTTTTTAAGGATTACCGATTAGAATTTTATTTTCAATAAAGGATAGGTTAAAGGAATTAAAGAGACATATGAAATAGGGGGATCAAGATATAAAATGGGGAGTAGAAAGAATCATAAAGGAAAACAATTGGTTATTATGAAGCGATTCAAGTGGGTATTTTAAAAAACAAAGTGAGAGTTTCTTAGTCAAAACATGTATTTTTGATGAATTTTATATCAATGTATATATATTTTGAATATGTTGAATAAATAAATTAAGTTGGTATGGTGATGGAAATTAGACCCAGAATCATAAGGATAATAAAAAACTCTAAGAGCAGATCCAAAACCATCAGAATGGATTCGATACATCATCACGACTGAAAAGATTGAGGAAATTGTAGTGAGACATTGATAAGAATCCGGAAGCTGCTTGAAATCATATTAGGTTCAGAATGATATTTGGATCATAATGAAAATCCATATTGGAGTAATAGTAGATCTACTGTAAAAATGATGATGATTTGATATTGTTTAATTCAAAAAAGTAATACATTGTTTGAGAAACCTGTAACACAATCCTTATATAGGAAAAGAGAGGTGAGGCCAATTTTATTGAGGTCTGGTTTGAAATAAAGAAAATGATCGGAGACTAGAAAGTTATAATAATTTCTAATGTATGTTAGACGATGCTAAAGCGGGTCTTAATTGTTTTCAATGTCATGAGTAATTCATGATACAAGTTGAATTTCATAGAAGAGAGAGCAATATAATGTAATTTTTTTATGGATACTTCTTATCAATGATTGGAACACCAGACACAAAATGAATAATATTATTAGGATAAGAATCACTTTTGTAATAATATCCAAAGGCTAGAAAACTGATCTGGCTAGATAAAAGACATCACTCTCAATGTTGGTCCATCAGATGTGGTATACAACCTATCCATTGTTATGGATTCAGACACTAAATCATATTGTTGGAATTCATTATATTTTGGATGTATATATACATCAGAGGTATAATTTTGTTGAAATCATGAATAGTTTATCAAGTGGGTCATGAATAAAATAAGACACACATTGTTTTCGTACAATTTGGTCATGTGTAAAATAAAAAAGTATTGATTATTTCTCAAGACTAGGTGGAGACTCATCAGACTCCCATTGAAAACAATCTATTTGAGTGTAACCAAGACCAATCCATTAAATATATACTGACACTAATACAATCATTAGATGTGGGATGATCTATATGTTGAATTCAGGAAAAGGATTAATACTCTGATGATATTTTATAATGGGTTTTAGTGTCTTACATTAAAAAGTTGGTAAAAAAATATGTATGAGAAGAAATTAAGTATTTACTAGAATTCAACCTAATGGTAAGCCATTAGTTTCGTATATGTATTCTGATAATAAAGAATCACTCCAACGTATCATATTGAATAACTAGGCTAAATAAATGTTATTGAACTTGAAGAAGTCAAGTAATTTGAGAAGATTTGAAAAGCTCACAGAGGCATTGAAAGGAGATAATGATGTAAAAGTTGATTAATTAAATGAGGGATAAATTCAGGATTATTAATTTCGTTGAGTAGGAATTGAAAATATTTCACTACCTATTATATTCTGGGGGGACTATAAGTGGAAAACACATGATATTTCTATGAAATGAGAAACATGAAGTGATAATGTGTGTTGAGAGCTATGAAATTTGTTAGTTATGAATTTTGACTCCAACCAATGATTCATTTTATAGTTGATGTTGAAAAGTTCCATCAGAATGAATCCATTTGAGTGAGGTTCAATTCGATCATTAGTACATGTTCCATTGGAACACACTTCATTGAAGCATGTCCATCCAATTGATATCCATATGAGTTTGGTTTATTGGACCTAGTTCAGCCATATGGAGGAATTTAGAGCTTTTAATAGAGTTTGTATCATTTGAATATGCAATAGAAGAAGGATAATTATACTAAACTAACAATAAGACAAAAACCAACTGAATAAGGTTACCATAATGGGATGTTCAGACTATATCTGTTATAGAATATTTAGAGATTGAGTTTCAGGAGGAAGATTCAAGACCAACAAGATCCTTAAGGAATTTTTGAAGTTATTAAATGTTGTACACAAGAATCATTTGATTCATCTTACTTTTAGAGTAAATGAATACTTTCTAAATTGAATAAAAAAGAAGAAAGAAAGTGATGGTTTTAACTACAGATACATACTAGTTTCAAAAAAATCATATCCTGCTTGGGTGTATGACCAGCTATGGGGAGTGTATAATGGAAATGATAGATATGGGGTACAACCAACAATAGAAGGAATATTTATATAAATATTCCATAATAATTCTATTTTATTTTAGAAAAATGATTGTGAATGAAACGATTTTTGACGAACTATCCAACATGGCATGGAGTATATCATGGTACCAAACCATAAAATATCACATGGTTTCTTCTCTTTAAATTTATTGAATATGAATGGTGAGTTTGAGACATTTTATTTGAGAGGATCAAAACATTAATAGATTTCAGTGGTTTAAAATAATTACTAAAAGTTGTTGATGAAAATATTATTATAAAATAAAAGGGAACCAATGATTCTGTCCCTATCATTGGTCCTGATCGTACTTAGGAATAATTGTTTTTAGACAATTGGATCAATTTTCCTTGACCCCATCTAGTTTTTAATCTTTTTATTATATTCTATCCTTATAAAATTTCATCTACATAGCCAAAAAATTGTTTCCCTCCCAATCATGACCAAAAATATTTAATTTGAATATATATTTCATTTCTTCATCCATGTCCTTAGTCACTTCGAAAACATCCTTATATTATCTTCCTTCCACTATGGTTTCCATGAACATCCAATCGCTAGTTATCTAATCCAAACTGAGGAATAACATCATCCCATATTTTATTTGGAAACAAATATATTTATCATTTCCACCGAATTATGACGACATTAACCTTCTATACTTTTTAAGTTGAAGTGATACTTCTATTTAATGAATTTTATCCTAGTTTAATGCGTCAAAATATGCATAAGATAAATCTTACATTGAAAATTATTGGATAAAGTTACATTTTCTACCTTCTTTAATGTTTCTCCAATAAATCATTCGTCAAAATCAATCCCTTTATCACAACTAATATCAGATCCTAAACCAATTTCAATGTATAAAGTGAAACTAAATGTTTTTTTAAGATATCCAACACAAAAATATCCAAAAAACAATATTCATATATCTAGGGGTAATATTTTGAGGGTATGTATCCCCTCTAAAATCCACAACTACAAACCGTATTAATGGATTATGTATTCCATAAAATTGTGATAGATCTACTAAATAATTTAGAAACCAGTGAATTCACTTCACTTCATAATGGCGTTCCTTTACAAGATTTACTATAAATGTGATAAATTCTCTGACCACATAAGTAAAATTATTACTACTTATAAATATGGTATTTATATAATTCAAGTTTTTGATGCATATAAAACCACATCATGTATAAAAAATATTATTCAATTATAGATTCCTTATCATTGAATAAAAAAATTTATGATGAAAGGAGTCATCCTAATAATAGTCTCACATATTTCAAATATTATTACTATATTTTTTACGTACATTGACTAGAATTGAATCAAATTTTCAGACTTCCAATACATTCTGATCTGTATCCAAAAAATAAAATTCATCACACCAGTATTTTTCATCTTAAACCATATAGAAAAATCATTATTTAGTTATTTTATTCATTACATAACCAACCCATCTATGAGAATATCATCCATGGTGAGAGTAACAATGATGAAGCTTATATCACCAAAACCTTCTATTAGAAACAACGATCTGCATTGCAGTGAACATATTTCTTCACATCCATAAGGACATTAAACTTCTATTTTTATTTTCATGGTACCTCATATAACATTAATATTTTATATTTAATCATGTAAACAAGACCTTCTATGATTTCATAACCAGGGATGCATATACTGGTCCCTCGATTCTGATTGTTACGTGACCTTAGGCACGCCTACTTGTATGAAAGAGGCTTCAATATAGTAGCGAGTGTCAAATATGAAAAGTGGGGATAATTTACCATCATTATCAAAGTAGTACAAAAACGAAAATAGATAAATAATGTAAAATTATAACAATAAATGACAAAGGATATAAGACCAAATTCAAATAATAATCCATAAAATAAGGACAATGAACATAAACCGAAGTAGTAAATATGTCATTCTATTTATGTGTAATGTTCTCAATGAAAAAGAAAATGAGTAAAAACTGAAACCTCCCAAGAGAACTATTTAATTAGGTATAATTTCCTTAATCCATGATCTATCCTTAATCCTAACTCATCTATGTAATATAGGGCTATTTCCCTTATCATATCATGCAAACATGAAGTCTATTCTGGTACAGTTCATGAAACCTAAGTATGATGTGAGTGGAACTCAGTAGGCCACCACCAATGGTGTATAATGAAACATCCAATATATAATAGTGTATATAGTTTCATAAATAATTAATAACAATTGGCTATGTAAATAATTTTCATATCTAATTATTCTTAAATTAACCACGTAGGTCCTTAGGTTCACGATAACACCAAAATCAATCATACCTGGTTCAACCGGTTTTGAAGTCTAAACCATACGCCATAAAGATATTATAATTAATTATTTTTTGGAATTTAATTATTAATTTGATACAAATTTATCATTCAATGATATAGATCTTAGTGCATTAGTTTGGAACCCCATGGGTATTTTTTCATCATTCCTTGACCCGCAACTCATTGATCAATTCTAATATAAATATTATTCATGCATATTGGGCATAGAGAATCATTCTTGAACCTCGTGGGTATTTCGACCATCAATCCTTGACCCACAATTCATTGTTTATATTTTCAAAAAACATTCCCAAAATGATGTACCATTTCATTTATAAACATAATCATGAATTTTTTCTTTTATCAGAAGGAAAAAAAAACAAATTCTCCCTATCAATACAAATTAATTTATAGAATTCATTAAACCTTCATGGTTAATCCAATCAACAACTTAATTCTAATTTTTATCATGAAAAATGAATTTAATTCAATTATATAAACGTATAATTAAATTTTTTATAATTCTGTAACTATCATTTCAAGGAATATTGGAACATCCATTGGGTTACCATCAAAACCATTCTTAATTTTACAAAGGATCCACATGATCTGTGAAGGGTCATACAATCATATGGGGATCCATTCATTATTATAGATTTAAAAGTGAAATTTTCCATTGTTGAAACCAAATGATAAAACTATAAAAAAAATATTATCATCATGACAATGAAAATTAGAAACTATACAACCAACCCAATCATTGTTAATGGATAATCACTATCCCTTATCGCTCAATTTGATGTAGAATGACCTAACCATAATAGTGGAGAATATTTAAAATCGAAATCCAAGATCAATTTCAACACCCAAAACCAACCACAGTCAATAAATTCCAACATGTCATTGAGAGAATGAGGAATGGGGAATAAGACCATAGAGAAACAAGTTTTTTGGAAGTAAAAAAAATCCATGATAATTATAGGTAAAGCAATAACTCCATATCTACTGGAAACCACCTTGGGATCATGAGAAGAAAGGCTTCACCGATGAATTGAAAAATATTAGTTTCACAATGACACTTAAATCTTCTTATCATGATATGTACATGACATGTACACCATTTACACATAATGTGTTTCTTTATAATGGGTTACAATGAAAAAAAATTCACCTTGGTTTAATATTAATCCTAATAGATTATACATGTCATTTAATTATGTTTCATGGTGTGCATTCTTTTTATTCCATGAACCAGTTACTGACTCACAATCATTCATGACATTAGGATAGTGACCTTAATCATCATGTAACCCATTTACATGATGTGTAAATGTTCTATAGAATGTTTTTAATCACACTTAATACATAAATAAATGAACCGCCTCCAAATATGAAAAAAAAACATGGAAAACATAGAAAACAATGTAATGAAAAAGTGAACTAGAAGGGGAACATACCTAGAAAATGAAAATGATCTTACAATCATACCAACTTATAACATCTCATCCTCATTCTTCAATCACAAGAATATCAAATATTATGAGGTGAAGAGATATAGTCACTAGACATATATATCTATTATCCTCTATCATGTTTCCTTTAGAACATGTCCATGCTACCACAACACATAGAATAGTGAGATGATATTTCCCTACAATACATTCTCACTGTGATCCATAAGATGAACTAGATGAACCTCAAGGGACACATTATCCTTAAGCTAAAAATCATGAACATTGATCACATGATAAGGGTCTGGTTGACAATATTAAAGATGTGACACATTAAAAATATCATTCCAAACACTCTACAATTCTATAATATCTCATCAATATTCCACTGATATGATTATTTCAACAATCTGAAAAGGTCAAACAAACCTAGTTGAAAAAATTACCTACTTGAATAGAATTTGATGACCCAATCCCATAGACACACAAAAGAATACAAGGACTCCAATTGAAAACTCTGTAGGATTATGATTTTGACTATCAAATTAATTCTTATGAATATATGTTATTTACATACCTTTCCAAATAAACTGAACCTACTCAGATTTATCCTGGATAAGACTAAATCCCATAAACTTCTATTCACCAACCCCATCCAAAATAGGTGTATTTTTTATAGTCTATGATAATGTTCCACATAATGTTCCATTTAAATATTCTCCCAAGTAAATTATTATATGATAAATCAACTACTGCTAATTTATTCTCGCATGATCAAACAAGATATTATATTAATGTTCAAAAAATATCATCAAGATCATTTATAGTATGATATAATTGACCATATATATGCAGGTGGAATTTTCTTCTCATAAGTACTTGGGTACTCAACACATTCTATATGCACTTATAGAAGTGTGAAGTAAAGAATGAATCAGGGTATCAAACTGCATTCTAGGGCACCCCCTGTAAATAGAATATCTCCTGAACAAACATATACCCCAACGAATCAATTGTACATGTCTCTCAGATAGGTAAGAAATGGAATACATTTGTCTGCATTCAAAAATAACCCATATCACAACATTCATTTGAGGCCACCTAAAGAGACCCTCATAAAATCCCATGAGACAACATTCCACTATCATTATGAAGTGGGAAATGGATGTAATAAAACCCCATGTCCCTGATGATTGGCCAACACAAGTTCATAGTTGTAGAATCATGTCACAAAACCAATAAAATCTATTATCATGTATAGACACTAGTAATGTCAAGGAATATTATCAAACATTTTTGTATAAACATAATGAAAATCTCACATTAAGGTATAAAATTGGTGTATCATATCCACGTGAAGACATGACGGCACAACAACATGATTCCTCTCATAGATGATCACATCCTCATAAATAGCCCAATCAGTTGGTGACTGCCCACCTTCATCATTTTTCTTCAAGTAAAAGCACTCAGGATCCTCATACAAAATCTCCTTAATCTAGATAAAAAATGTGAACTATACATTTTATGATAAAATGGTAATCTGATCAAGGCCATCCTAAACCTTAGTATGAAACTTAGTTAGTATGGTAATCATCTTTTACATGGAACTAGAGTTCCAGACTCCCAGAGTATTTTTCTATCGAATCAGTGCCTCAACAACATCGTTTCCCTTTCCCAGTTTATAGGATAGCTCAAAATAAAATGACTATATATACTCAACCAATCTCCACTAATGTAGATTCAAGTATAATTGTGAAAATATGTATTTAATTTTTTGTTCATTATAGTGAGTAATATTTTCTCCCAATAGTTAGTGTGTCTAAAACTACAAGGAATAATTCACTATGGCCAAATCGATATTGTATATAGGAAAATTAAGTTTTCTTGGAATCTACTATTGTGATACCTACACCAAAACCAGATCCCCTATATCAACACCACTCCATGTATGACTCGAATTGCATAAAAAACAAGGTATACTCCACAACCAATTGGGTAGCATAAATACTCAATGTAGTTGTGAAAATTCAATTCAACTCTAATAAATAATTCTATTATTACCGAGAACATTCAAAATTGACACCCTTATTGGTCAATCCTAAATGAGAAGCTTCCAGTTTGGAAAATTCATATATAATCCTTTAATAATAACCTCTCATTCCTATAATGGTTTTAAAGTTAAAAATTTTATTGGGATTCTCCCATGAAAACACTTCCTAAAATTTTTATTGATCTACTGAAACACCTTCCTAAGAGATTATGTGACCCTTTAAATGTTCCCGGAAAATCCTGAATTGATACATAGATAAGATGGTTTAGAGTCAATTCACTCTTTGTACACTCCAGCTAATGTCAATATGTGTGGAATGATCATAAAGAGTCTTGGATTTCACCATGATTCCCTAAAAAACCACAAAAAATATAGGTATGTGTGATTTATTTGGTCCATCAAGGAAATATATACAGTATAAGATTTTTTCAACCTAAATGGCATCATGAATAACTCATATAGGTCGTACCTACTTTTGAAATAAGTACAAGGTAAATAAAATGGTATCATCCTCAAATGATGATACCCTAACCTCTAATCTATCTTTTAAAACACACATGAGCCCCTATGAGGGTGAAATAGGTCATCAATATATATAAAAGGATACCGGTTCATTACTACAATATAGTTCAACATCAAGTAATCAGCAGAAAACCAAGTCATTCTATCAGAATTTTTAGAAAATAAAATTAGAGAAGACATTTTTTATGTACTATAATGCATAAATAATTTATCCATCAATTCCAATCGATTATTTGAATGATATGAATCTATGTTGGATACATTATGTATAGTTGATAGGAAACTGGTTCAACTCCAAAAATGAGCTCAATTATGACCTCAAAATCTATCTTAGTTGGAAGAACTGATAAGTATTGATGAATCATATCCTAAAATTATTAAAATATTAGTGGAAATATATATTAATAAAAACCATATTTATAAAACAAGTCTTCAAACACGGGTGGTGACATACTACATTTTTTGATGAACTGGCTCTACATGACCTGCCTGTATATCCCATTCTACAAGATAAACATATCTATTACCCTTAGTAGATTTAAAGGTCACTCTCATATGTTAACATTCGATGTGGGATTGGTATGATACTATCCATACCATAGACAATATCAAGTCAAAACTATAAATTTCACATATGTAAACATCCCAAAGTAAATGACACTCACTTGTTTTAATAAAGCAACACTTGCATAAACAGATGTCATTTTACCGTAAAAGTAGATGTGTGTTGATCATTATAACACCACCCCCAAACTCCACTATCAGACTCAATACATTCAAATATTTTACAAATATAAAAGAATGTGAGGAACCTATATCAAATAATGTTATATAATCTATTGATGTTACAAGAATTATACCTCTGAAAATTGATGGTCTAGCCTCACTATCGGTAAGTGTAAGTTGAACCACTTGCAACTATCCCATACCTCTTCTCAATGCTACAACATATGTTCCATGAGCAACAAAACTCTATTTATAAAATTTATTTTTCACTAAAGTACAATGTCTTCTACCTCAACCACCACGCTAATAAGACCGCAATTGCCGGATCAGTATGGTGTAATATAATCCCTTACTACAAACTGGTTTGATCTAGTTTCCATATCAATACCCATTTGTTTTGTACAACATAACTATTGTAGATGCCCCCATACCACCACAATAGAGACATTATACCAGTGGTCAGGTAGAATAATTATTATAGTAACTAAACCCACTATACCCATGGAAAATAACTCAATTATTTCCCTGAGTAACTAATATGTCCCAATAGATAATATGCTCTTAACTGATTTGGTTAAAGTTCTCATAATGATGTTCCCTTAACTCTTAATATGTATCACCCATCTGTTTAATATAAAAAAATTTCCCATACATGAATCATCATTCATGTTTCCCTCAATAATGAGAGATATTTTAACTACCAATGTAAACTTCATCAAATAAATGATATTATCATGGGACATAATCTCACATTAATGTCAGTCCTAAATACATTTTTCAATAGTTTCCTTATCCTATACATGAGATGGTTGAATTTACTACAGGTTGGTGAAGTGAAAAATATAGTACATCATGGACATACTCCCATGACTCAACCACATAAACTTAACTTCATTATCCCGCCATAGAGAATTTTGATAAACGTGTTCAAAAAACTTCTCCAGGAATTTATTCCATACAATTTCCCACAACAGCTCATCTAGATCCAGGATATCCCTCCAGAACATCACTAATTTTTTCCAAAAAATAATTAGCCAACACATATTTTTCTTCTATAGTAGTCTCTAAATGGTTAATAATTTTGTGGTTATAATAAATCTGAAACTTATCTGCCTTAGTACCACTCTCACCAGTGATGGTTTAAGGGTCCTTAAAATATAAATCCTTGGTCAGATCAATCATATTCCCCACATCCAGCCCCGGATCTATAAACATGAACTATGAAAAGTAATTGATGTTCCCCTTAATTTTCTATCCCACTTCTTCACTTGGAACCATTAAGGCCTCTTGTCCTACTGCTGGTGGAACATTTCCATCCATGTCCTCACTCCATCCTATCAACAAATTTCATTGTGGAATAATGTCGCTATAATTCGAAATGGGCATCTTTGGACACATAAAACATCATTATCAAAAATTCACCCAAATGATTCAAAAATGTTCATAACCATTAATCCCTCAAACACTGCTACACAATCAAAAGCGATGCACCATCCCTACCCTCAACCATCGCTGACCTTTGGAATGGCTAAGATAGGGTAAAATGATTTCATAATTCAATGTTTCCCATTGTACATATATTATAACCATTTAAATTTTAAAAAATTATCATTATTTACAATTATCAATTCATTATTTGGAACTATTTTAATTTTATGTTACTCGAATAAATAAAATACTTTTCATTTCCCAACACCAACTCATAATTGTTTTTCGATACACCCCTAAAATTATGCATGTAACATAAAATACAGAGTGCCTACAATGATGTATGGATAAATAAACCTTATTACAAACCTGGATATGATGAAAAAGTCATAAAAATAATAACATTATAAAACAAGAACATCACCCAAGGCGATATAACATTGAAATGTAACAACGAACATCAAGAACAAAAAAATCACCCTCGGTAATTGGTTTTCCCCCTACAAATGGGTTAGCTAGTCCCAGAAACAAGATCATGAACAAGGACCAAATCATAATATTATCTTTTCTACCCTAACCAAATAATAAGACAAATGAAAAAAAGAAAACATAGTTGATAAATATTTACGATGCCCTGAACCAGGGGAAACATAACGGTGCAGTGAGATGGTATTAACCAAATTTTAATTTTTATATAACATTAACATTCATCTTATGTATTTTCTAGTCATTATATAAGAACAAATTAAACTTTTGGACAAAATAAGTATTTAAAAAAAAATACAATTTTACCATGTTTTGATAGAGAAACCTATTTAAATTTAGTTATTGAAAATATTATAAGTTCTATTTGACATAATATAATTCTTAATTGTTATTGAGAAATAAAAATTTACCTTTTTATTATATTTTTTATTTTTTTGAGGAAATTCATATTTTAATGAATTGCGAAAAATAATGCATTTTAATTCAAAACTTCTTTTTCCTCTAATTTATGTATATAGATATATTAAATTTTATATTTTATTTAGAGTGTAAACGGATTATGATTTTATCATTTAATCCAATTTTTGTCTTTAGATGTATTTTCATATTTCAATTGGATATAAATACATGTAAATCTTTTGATGGTTTTTTACTTCGTAAAAACTAGTTTTCTAGTTTTTACAACTGGAATTAGTTTTAAAATAATTTGTGCAAATTATAAGTATTTTATTTATAAAAATATATTAAATATTTTGAATTATATTTTTTTTAAAAAGGTACCATTTATTTTTGGACATCATGTTATGTATTTTCGCTAATTATTTTTATTTTCCATGGTTAAAGGGTAAATTAGGAATATAATGGTAAAAATAATATTATAATAATATAAAACTACCATAAAATGTGTCATAATGTTATTTTATGAGATATTTTCAACCATGATATTTTTTGGGTGGATTTTAGGACCCCATAGAGCCACATGGGTGTGATAATGGCCTTTTATAATTTTTATGTAAAAGTAAAGAGAAATATAACACAAACATGAATATTTTATTAAAACATTTTTAATATTGGGTTATATAACTTATCCTTTTTACTATAAATTGTTATTGGAAAGATATAAATATTTCCTAAATCATGGTATTTTATTTATCAATTTTTCTAATTAAATAAATAAATTTATTAATGACATAATGATGATGAAATGATTACCTTATTCATGAATGATTCAAGAAAATGATATTAAATTAAATGTAATTTGAAAATTTTGATGTCATCCACAGTTTTTTTGGATGACTATGACATATTATATTTTAGTTAATTCTTCCTAAATCAATTTCCACCATTAATTCTCAATTAAAATCCCAATGTATACTATTTTCCATAGGTGTATACTATTTCCAATAGAGAAAACGTCATCCAAAATAACCATTATCACTTAATCACCAAATCATTTTCCTATACAATGGATATCCATTTGATAAAACATAAGATCCCCAATCAACTTATTCATGATCAAAAAAATCTTTTAACTAAAATAGTAAGTCATTCAAACCAAGGACTTCGTGTAGGCCAGTGGAAGGAGATTTTCCCTTGTCACCCTTCAGTTGAGGGTTCAATTCCTATTTCCATTCCTGACGTGACGGCTTCTCAGCCATCCTATGGGTTGTCCTTTTTCTAAAAACATATCATTATTATAGCATTCTAAAAAAAAGACAATTTCCTCAAAAATAACATTAACCTATTTTATTATCAAAGGTTATCTAATACATTTCATTTTGGATACCAAAATGTAATAACAATTTATCACCTCAAAAAAAGTTCATATGAACCCTTAAGGTTATCAATTAGGTACACACAAGAAAAGATAATTATTTCATGAATAATATTTTCACATACCAAACATCAGGGTTACACATACCTGAAAATTAAATACAAGGTTATCATGTAAAGACACGTAAATTTCAAAGAAACTTTTTTCTTAATTTTCACTGGAATTTTACAAGAGCGCAGTTTCTGACAGCACCTGATTCCGAGGCCCGGTGTGCCTGGAATCATTTTACGAAGTTTCGCTGGGGTACGTTCAGTGAACGGACGAGCGGGTTTTTCTAATTTTTGAACCGGTGCCCGGAATCGTGTTCTGAGGGCACCGATGAAATCGCAGCGCCAGTATTTGCTTAGAAACGCCTCTTTCAGAGTTGCGTTTTCTCGGGTGTGGTTTTTAATTTTCGGTCTTAAAGTTAAGAAATAAAATAATTTTACGACAACTTTATTTTATTTCACTTAAGCCACTTGGAAGCCACTTGAAGCCACTTAAAAGTGGCTTAAACTTAGTTGAAACGGATAGGGTACTATCCAGAAATATCCTACCCTCTTGGTAGGATATTTGTGAGGTGGGTCCCGCACGAGCCCCGCCGTTTCTTTCCGCTAAGTAACACACCCGCGAAAACCCGTCATTATGAAAGTCAACGGACGCGTTTTCTTAAATTCTTAATGCACCATTTAATTGGGCGGTTTTATTCATGAATTAAATGGGTTGTTTCTTTCGTTGAATTAATTCTACGAATTAATGGGTCGTTACTTACCTCTTTTTCATTTGTTGGCATAATAATAAAATAAGACCAACACGACATTTGGAGGATTACACCTTGGGAGGTTTTGACAGAAGTTCATGTGCCTTCACCTTCTTCACGAAGAATGCGAAGAACGCGAAGAACACCGGCCTCCGACGAAGAACGCCGAACCCGCAGAAATCGACGACGCGATGCCGTGTGCCACGACGTTGACGTTTCCTCTCCCGCAACGTTCTTCGGCGACGCTCTTTAATCCTCAACAAAAACCTTCGATCATCCGTTGAGATGAGGGTTTCTGAATTTTTTTCCTTTGTGATTTTTAACTCAAGAATGATTTAATTATTTTTTAATTAAATATTGTGTTCTTGAACCTCGGAGTTCATCGACACGACACCCTTCCGTGACGACGCGACGATCTCCTCCTTCCATGACAATGAATTTGCGAAGAACCCGCGTGTGCGACTCGACGAGGTAGGGATTATGTTTTGGAATTCCCTTTTCCTGTGAACGTTTCTTTAAAATAAAAGAACCGGTTGCAAATGAACAATTTTAATTTATTAAAATTGTTGTTTCATGTGAGTTATTTTTTTCTCCCATTTTTTATCTAACGCGGAGGGTTCGGGCCAAACGAACACATCCCAACAACCCTCCGCCATTCTTCGTGGTTGTGCGGATTTCGCGGGCGACGGAAAATCGTGACGCAAGGGAGGTTTGTTGATTCTGCAGTGAAGAATGGAACCCGGGAGGAGCACCGACGCATACGGGAGGGAAAACGGACCACCGGAGCAACTCTGGTGGACCGCGGAAGATTCCGGCGGTGCCCAGGCGTGCCGCCGGATGAGGCCGCCGCGGCTGATGCCGCGACGGTTGCGGCCAATGGACCCGTGGGGCCGCGGCATCTTCAGACCGCGGGGGCAGCGCCCCGCGGCGCTCAGCCTCTCGGCCGAGACGAGCCTGGACGGTCCGACCGGGTTGGACCGGGTCGGGTCGACCCGGTTCGGCCGACCCAGGGGTGGTCGGGCCGGGTCGGCCCGGGCCCGGACCCCCCGTCTATGGACCATTTTTGGGAAAATGCTTGTATCTTGAGCTAAGTGCCTCCGAACGATGCGACGTCAGCGGCAACGCGATCCTTGGATCGAGACGGTCATTTCGGTGTATCACACTCAAGGTTTCATAATACTTTGGGTTCGGCCGGGTTGGTTCGTACACGAAACCAACCGGGCCCTCGGAGCGAAAACGCTCATATCTTGAGCTACGGATGTCCGATTGACGTGCCACCAGTTTTGGTGGATTCCTCTAAGTGAGATGGATCTTTTGGCTCACTCTGCCCAAGGTTTGGATGCAGGTGGAGTACGGTTGGGTAGGTTTTTCCTTAAAAAGAAACCAACCGGGCCCCTAGGACAAAAAAGCCAATAACTCTCAGACTGGGCGTCCGATTGACGCACCGTCTACGACTTTGAGTTCCTGTTGACGATACGGAACTTTTGGATACATTAACGTTGGACTTTGTGTCAGTTGATGTATTAGCTTCTCGGATCGTGGAGTGGACCCTCCCGAACGAGCTTGCTATGTGCGGAACCCTAGCGCTGGCCGCGACTGCTATTTCGACAGCGACGATTTTTCATAGATCCTCTATGGACTGCGACGACTACTGAACTCAGCGATCCTACGTGGATCAGTGCTACAGGTCCTGTGTGGGCCCGATCCTGTGTGGGTCCGATCCTGTGTGGGTCAGCGCTCAGCGGTTCTGTGTGAGCCAGCGCCTACAGGTCCTGTGTGGGCCCGATCCTGTGTGGGTCTTTGCGGGGGTTAGTACCTATCGATCCTTTGTGGGTCCGACGACTTAGATGGATCATTGATCATCTTTATCGTCATCCGAAGAAGTATACTTGTGTGAGCTGAATCCTGTTTACTCTTCTTTGTGGATTGTGTTGAGATATCCTGTGTGGATTTACTGTTTACTCTCTCCTTTGTGGATTGTGTTGAGCTATCCTGTGTGGATTTACTGTTTACTCTCCTTTGTGGATTGTGTTGTGCTATCCTGTGTGGGTATACGTTTTTCTTTCCTGTGTGGACTGGGTTGTGCTTGGGCTCGGATGTTGGAGCCGAACGAGAATTGATGACTTATGTATATGTATGGGCATATACCTAAGTCATGTCGGATGTTACTTCGTGAATGCATATTTCCTTTGTGGATTATCCTTTGTGGATTCTGGGAGACCATCGGGGGACTCGGGGTCCCTACTGAGTAGCTTATACTCACCCCTGCACGGGTTATGCCCGCACTTCGTTGTGTTGGTTGCAGATAACGGACAGCGCTGATCGTGGTAGAGGCGTGCGGAGCAGGACGGTACCTGGAGGTGGACCACTGGGCGGGACATACTCGGAGCGGACGGCTGGACCGAGGAGCTTTGGAGGCTATCCGTAACCACCCTTCAGGTGGGACCTTCAGCAGACGACTTGATGCTGTAGCTTTCCTTTTTAGTTACTGTTTTTCCCTTTCAGTTGTACTTTACAGTTGGGCTTGTATTTCTGGCCCCTTTTACTTTCAGCACAGTTTGTTACAGTTTTTACTTAGTGTTCACTTTTCCGCTTGCTTACTCTGTGGTGCTTGTTACTTTTCAAAGGAAATGCCTTCCCTTTTTTTTGGGGATTTACACCTTGGTGCTAGTCGCCAGCCCCTGGCCTATGGAAGGAGGGCTTGGGTAGTCACGGCACGGGCCCCGAGGACGGGTCGTGACATAGCACATCATCAAAAGAGGTTTAATACTCTAAAGCATTTCATCATCCTAAAATCTATCATAACTCTTGAATCCCTTATATGGAGACTTCTAATTATTATACATTCTTCATTATTCATTATACATTCTTTTCCATCTTATTCTATAATACTTATTTCCTACAAAAAAATCATGTATAATATCCCACGATTATTTAATTTTAAAACATCATCTAAGAAACAAACTATACATTTCAAAGGACATTGTAAATATCATCAACCTCAATTATAATGGAATTAGGTATTGGTAAACATATATGTGTATGGTCTTTCTGATCACATTCTCGACGCTTCATCATAGGACAATTGTTTTTGCAATTACCATTGAAACCATGTTTAAAACATTCAATTGATCCATCGAAAAGAACTTGTTTTGCTTTCATATAGTAAACTAGGCGATTATTTTCTATACGGAAGGTTATTGCTTTATGACCATCATTACCACATCTATAGAATATTCCCATCCTTTTGAATCATTTTTCATTGTGTTTCATTCCAAATCATTGACACATAGGTTTTTTAATATACTTACCATTATTATGATAACATGAACATCCACTGGGATATGTTTCTAACATATACAATGATTTTAAAAAATAACCAAGGTTCATGTGGTCAGTCATGACTTTAGATAGTTGGTTGAGAATAACCACAAGAGTTCTAATTAAAACACCCATTTTTTCAGTGGAATATTCATAAAAATTTCACATTTTTCCTCACATCTATTGTTACTTTGGTGCCGGATAGATCTAACCATTTACTAAAAACAAAATGGTCAGTGTGAGTATAGTAGTAAAATAATCATATAATATCTTATGAGAAGGGTAAACACTATGATTTACTTATTCATGTTATCTTAAACCCATTAAATTTATCTAAAATAATTATGACCCATTAATTTATGTTTTCCATTATGTTTATTTCAATTATTCCTAAATAATATCTTATCCTCCAAAGTTATCTAAACTGACCTCTAATAGAAACTGTATGGTCCCAGTCTTAAACATTAAATAATATAGAATTAAGTTAATAATTAAAATTGAGGATCTTTTAATGTTTATATATTTAGAGAATTATGTAATAACATATAAATAAAATGTTAAATATTAGAAGGAGACACTTCTACTCACTATACATTTTTTCATAAAACAAATACACATAAAAACGAATCATGGATAGTTTCATGTTTTAGATATAATGACATTTCCTTAATCCCATTATGTACCCTATTCATCTTTATGTCCTATGATATTTTTTTTTCAAAACTAGGGATGAGTAATAAAAGCTCAGTATTGGATACATAAAAAAGTAAAACTGTTAGTTTTACAAAAAAAAACATTTAAACAATGATAACTTTATCATAAATTAATACATTTCACCTTAAAGATGTAAGAAATACACTTCACTGAATATATGCTCATTTCTTACCAATTTTTAACCAAAATATTACCATAAATCCCATATAAAAGAACATATATCATATATAGGTAACTTAGGACATAAAAATACTTAAATGAAATAACCATACAGTCGAATTCCACACATACCACTAAATGGAATAGCCACATAGCTGACTTCCATACCCAATGAATTGGATGTTATAATGTAAATAATCATCTTTAGTTTATCCCAGAACCACCCATCAATTGGTTTATCATGTTGCCACCCATCTTTAATTTATCAAATAACCACTCGTCAAATGTCCAAGTACCATTATATATCCATAAAACGTAAAATATTTCAAATATCATCATTTTACTAATAAAAATTTATTTTCAATCACAAGAAATCATTTCAATATATGGAAATACTAAATCCATTTAATAATCCATTATCACAAAAAAAAAACTCAAAAATAAATAAGAAATTTATTTACATTTTAAAAAAATTAAGGCTTATAGAGGAAGCCAACTAATGATTTCGATAATAGAGAGGTCATTGTCGCTGCATACGTTAAAACCATTCTATTTTTAATTTAGTAAAAAACTTCATAGAAAAATTATTAATTTTGAATTAATGTAAATGTATAATGGTTTTATTATAAACCAAGTAAAATAAGGAGGTGTATTTATCAAAACATGCCTCATTGAAAGGAGATTGTGATGATGTCCCTTACCTTTAGTCAGACTCATCACATATGGTAATTGTTATTCCTGAATAATAAAACTAAGTTTATATCTACATGATTCAGATCCTTTTTCAAGTTTATTATTCCTTTTATATCACTTATTTCATCATTAAAAAAATTACACAATAACTTAAGATAATATCTGTGGTCTTGTCGATATTGGATACCTCAGTCAAAAATAATCTTGTTATAATTACAATTTTTTTATTTGGTCTGAAGTCCATTATCTCCAAATTTTTATTCATGATTTCAATAACATATATATCCAGTATATATGTATTTATAAAATTCCATAACATTTGGTGATAATAAATTAAATGCACTGTTCATGTAGACGGTAAGTCGTACGTATTGATAAATGCTACATTCAATTCATTTTCATATTTGAAAGAATGAAAACAAAATAATAAATAGGTATGATATATTTATAGTATAATATATATATATATATGTCCTATTTGTTACATAATTTCATTAATTCCATCCATTATACATTCCATGTATTGCGTGAATGAGTCATATCACATTGAGGGGGCTTTAGTCTGCACTTCCTCAAATAAAATAACTGTATTTACAAGTTATGGAAAGGATAATGGTTTTCATTAAATGAAAGATAAAGATAAATAGAAAAAATATAAATATAATATATCTCAAATATAAATATAGTACCATGATAATGTCCCCCTTGAGAGGTAGTAGGAGATAATTGAACAACCATCGATTTGTGAGGCAGTAGTTTCTAATCCACAAAAATAGTATTTTTTAATCCCATTAAATGGAGGTGTGTGTAAGTGTATTTATAATCCTTATTATAAAAAAATCCAACTGTATTTCGGATTCTGGTGTTGTTATGTAGTCAAATAATTATAATATAATAAGTGGTGAAGAAGTAGAATATTGGAAATGAACTTTAGAGAAGACCCTACCAATTAAAATGGGTAACTACCTTTTATTTGAGTCAAAAATAATTTCTTGAATTTCCTTCTGCCAAAGGTAATTAATCTAGGAAAAATATAGGGGTTTTTGGAGATTATGTGATTAAATTTTGGATGATCTAAATATATTTACAGTTGTGAGTAAGGGGTTAGAGATTGTGACCTTTTATAAGATGGAGGATGGGTACCTTAGGAATGTCATGAAAGATTATTTTATTATGAATATAATTTCTATTTTAAAAATTCCAATACTCATTTATTTCTATGATACAATGATTGTTGTGATAAATCCTCACAACCAATCTGTTATAGACATGTTTTGTATTAAAATTTAACCTTATCATTTGGCTTTAACCCTTAGTTAACTAAATTAACTACTACCATGTCTTATTTTATATTCATACTATATGGTTAGTATATTTACAATAAAATACCAATAGATCCACAAGTGGTTCATTAATTACTTTTAAAACATTACATTAGTCAGTTTTACTAGTTTTATATTTTTAGGAAAATTATAACGTTCAATAAAATTATATTTGTTTTAAAAACTCATTTATTTCAATTTTTATAATATGCATATCCCAACTTTATAAAAATTAATAACCACACATTTGTTTCAATGAAAATCATAAATTAATATATAAAAAGTCATATTAATCCCTAAAATTCTTGGATGGAATAACAAGTTTAAAAATATATTTATTTTTATATTTATAATTTCATTTATTTAAATCTTTCTGTTATAAGGTAATCACTACAACATCATTTTATCATAAATATATATATTTATTGGATGTTTATAAATTATGAATAAAATTACAAGATGTAGGAAATTGTTTTGTATTTCTAAATACTATTTATAGTAAAAAATATAACTTATATAACCTTATATAAAAATTAGTTTACTAAAATATATGGGATTAGATTATATTTTCCCTAGCATTAAATTAAAAATAATTAAATGTCATTTTCACACACAAGTGGCTCCCTCGGGTCCTAAAATCGACCCATGGATACCCATTTTAGAACATATCTCATCCAATATGGTTAAGAAATGTTTTATGGTAATTTAATATTATTATAATTATATTTCGTTACCCTTATTTACCGAATTTACCGTTTTATCCATGGTAAATAAATATTTACTGAAGTTACAATTCATAATGTCAAAAAATAAAAGTTATCTATATAAAAAATTTGGATCTCCTAATTTAAAATATGTAATCCATTAAAATAAATAAGAAACAAAAAATTTTCAGAAATTAATTGGAAATTAATTTCTATGGTCAAAACCAAAAAGCGTTTTTTTTATTTAAAACTACCAAAATATTGATACATGTTTTTGTCGAATTTAAAAGTGATATTACTTCCAACAAACCACACTAGACTAAATTATAAAAATATAATTCAATTAAACTTTAATTCCAATTAAAATAACAATAAATAAATATATATTTACAAATTAGATTACATGTATCTTTTGAATTAAAATGTAGTAATTTTCAATATTCATTAAAAATCGAACATGAGCAGAAAAATACCAAAATTTTATCGAATTTAAATTTTGAGGTTTCTATTCTAAATTATAATTCATTTGTGTCAAATCAAACATATAAAGGTGTGAAAAAATTCATTTAAAAAGGATTCACCATCAAAAGTTGGTAAAACTGCATTTTTTGAAAAATACTTCTTTTATCCGAAAAAAATGAATTTATTCTTATATAACATATAGAAAACATATAATATGAATTTGAAACATAAAATTGAATATATATCATATATTTTTCATTAAATAAAAATCCATGAAGAGTGATATGAAAACACAATTAATCCCTTTTTAGTAGGTTTTCCAAAAACACATCCATTATATTCAATTGGTTTTTATTTAAATTTCTAATAAATTTTATAACCAATGAATCATCATTTAAAGATGTGTAACATATATTTAAAAATTCAGTTGATACTATTCATAACATCAATTCCAATGGCAAGGTGTTAATTACCATTTACAATAATATTACTATTATTTTATTATTTTTCAGTATAACTCAATGTGATGTGAAATGTAAGATTTCGGAGAAGCCCGTTGTTGTGTGTCGAGTACACTATCAGAAAAATCATCCCCTTTTTATTAAAATTAATATCGTATTATTATGTATTAATATAAATAAAAAATTATTATTCTATAATTACATGGGTCGTAAAATCCTCCCCTCCTTTTGGAAATGGGTTCCTTGAAATTTTAAAATTGAGCATGGAAACATCATTGAATGTATCACATCGGAAAAAGAGTAAATAAAAAAATCACTGTTAAAAAAAATAAAGTGAAGTATAAAATTCACCGAGACAAAATATACTATGATTCCATGAAACCATGGACAGGGAAGGGAAAACTAACAATCAAGTTTTGATGGAGAGTGATAGAATACAGGATCAAGAGAAAGTTAATCACCAAAATACCACAAACTTGAGATAAGATAAATGGTCGGTGATTCCCCAGAATGATATGTAAACAGAAAATGTTTTATATTTTATGTTCCCTTTCATTAAATTTGAGAATTTGTTTATGATATTGACTAAGATCATAATGAAATATACTTTTATTTCAATTATATTTTTAACTTTTAATAAGTTTCAACCGAGAAGTCATCTTTTCTCTGAACGATGAGTATTCAAGAAGAATTGGTCACACCTAAAGTTATAGAATAAACCTCTAGAAAATAACATGATCCAAAAATAATGAACTATATATTCCCCCTTTATTTAGACATTATCCAAAACCCAAACTATTAGTATAAGATCAGACAATACCCAAAAGGATAATCTGTTATAAAATGATATACTACTCTTAATCTCAAAAATTGGACAAAAAATACCCAAAGCAAAAAAACAATTAAATACAATATTATCCTTAAATTTATTTTAAATAATCTAAATTATGTTTGATACCCAAAATTCAAAAGGATTTGATCACATAGTCATCCAAGAAAATTTTAACTTTTATCTATATATATCCTCAACTACTCTTAAAGTCTCATAATAAAAGTTAATTAACCTAATCACATACTATCTATTATAGGGTAATTATGTCCATAAATAACCCCAATCACTATATGTCTACAATAAAAAAAATATTCTTCGAAAATCAATTTCCACCATTACTCCTCAATTGAAATCCTAACGTATATTATTTTCCTTTGGTGTATACTACTTCCAATAGAGAAAACTTCTTGTAAAATAACATTTATCACTTAATCACCAAACCATTTTCCAATAATTAGGATATCCATTTTATAAAACATTATATCCCAAATAAAGTTATTCTTGATAAATAAAATCATTTAACTAAAAATAATAAGTAATACTATCTATGGACCTCACGTAGGCCAGTGGTAGGTGATGCGCCCTTGTCGCCCTTTGGTTGTGGGTACGATTCCAATGTCCTTACTAGACATGATGGGTATTCACCCATCCTGTGGGTTTTCCTTTTTCTAAAACCATATCATTCTTATAACATTCAAAAAATAAGATAATTTCTTCAAAAAATAACCATAACATATTTTATCCTTAGAGTTTATCTAATACCTTTCATTTTGCATCCCAAAATGTAATAACCATTTGTCACCTAAAAATAGAATATCATATGAACTCTTAAGGTTATCCATTATGTATATAATATAAAAGATAATTATTTCATGAATAAAATTGTCACATATCAAAAATTAGGGTTAAACATAATATAAAAATTTATCCAAAGAAATACTATCATCCTAAGAACCATATTACTTTTATGAATTTTATCATACTAAAATATACCATAACTATTGAATCCCTTATATGTAAAATTTATACTCATTAAAAAATATTTTTGATCCTTTAAACATTATTTTCAAACTTATTACACAACACTTATTTCCTAAAAAAATAATTATTATACATATACTAATATTCAGTAATCTCAAAATATCAGCTAAGAAATAATACATACCTTTATTTGGTCATTTTTAGTTTCTTTATCTTCAATTGGAATGGAATTAGGTATTGGTTAAAATATATTTTTATAGTCCAACTAATCAAATTCCTGAACCTTCTTTGTAGGATATCTATTTGTGTAATTACCTTGCACACCACATTTGAAATATTCAATTGATCCCTCAAAATAGGCGTTTTTCCCTTTCCTGGAGTCAACTGGATGATTCCTTTTTCCATGGTAGGTTTATTATTTATGTCCTTAATTTACACATATATATCATAATCACGTCCATTTGAATCATTTTCCTAGATGTTTATTTCCACATCATTGAAACATATTTTTTTGAATATACTTACCAATTTGATTATTACTTGAACATCTCTAGGGTTTTGTTTCTTTCAAATACAATGCCTTATAAAAATTACTATGGCTCAGGTGGTGAATAATGACTCGAGATAGTTGGTTGAAAATAACCATAAGAGTTCTCATTACATCACCTATTTTATTCAGTTTCATATTTAGAAAACCATCACAGTTTTCTTCATATCTATTGTTAATTTGGTTCCTGTTAGTTCTATCCATTTACTAAAACCAAACAGGTTAGTCTGAGTATATCAGAAAAATCATCATATAATATCTTATAGGGAGGGGTAACACTGAGATATACTTATTCATGTAATATCAAACTCAATAAATTTATCTAAAATTTCTATGATCTTTTCTAATATGATAACAATTATTGTTATGTTAGTTATGCTCAAATAATACCCTAGCATCTAAAGTTATCTAAACCGTCCTCTAATACCAACTGTAAGGACCCATCCGTAAACATGAAATTTTCTTTGATTAAGTTAATAATTAACATTTAGGATCATTACATGTTTAGATATTTAGATAAATAGGTCATAACTTATATATAAAAACGTGAATATTACAAGTAGACATTTCTACTCACTATCTATTTTTTTCCGAAAAAAACTCTTAAAAATGAATCATGTCCAGTTCGATGTTTTAGGAAACATGACTATTTCTTGATCCTAACATCAACAGAATTCATCTTTTAGTCTTTTGGAAAAAATTTCAAAACATGGGATGAGTATAAAAAACTCATTAAGGGATTCATAAAGAAGGAAAACTGTTCATTTTTCAAGACAACATGTAATCCATGAATAAATTATCATAACATAATTCTTTTCACCTTAAATAAGTATCAAACACAATTTTATGAATATAGTATCCTTGATTACCATTTTTTGTAACACAAATATTAACATATATCCCATATAAAAACAATGTATAGCATATAATGGTAACATGGGACATAAACATACAAAAAATGGAATAAGTATACGGTCGACTTCCATACATGTCAGTAAATGGAATATCCATATGGATCACTCCCATACCCAACGCATTGGAGGTTACAGTGTATCCACCCATCCTTGGTTTATCATGTAACCACATGTAATTCGGTTTCTCACTTAACCACCCTTTCATTGTTTTATCACGTAACCACCTGTCAAATGTCCATGTAACAATTTATAATCACACAACATAAAATATTTCAGGTTTCAATGTATCGCTAATATCATTTTATTTTCAATAACAAGAAATAATTTCTAGATATTGAAATACTCAATCCATTTCAAAAACCATTTTCAAAACCTTAACAATCAAAAAATTAATAAGGTATTTCTTTTCCTTTTAAAAACATTAAGCCTTATAGAGGAATCCAAATAACGATTACGGTGGTGGAGAGGGAATTGTCTCCTGATACGTAAAAAACCTTCTTTTTGTCATTTTGTAAAATGAATCATAGAAAAAGGATTCCATTTACTTTAACGTAAAGTTAAAAGTTTTTTATTGCACACCATTTAATATATGGATGTGTTTTTAACAAAACAAGCCTCAATGAAATGAAATTGAGACAAAATCATTCACCTTTAATCTGACTTGTATTGTATATTTCTTTTTCTTCATGAATAATAAATTTAAGTTAATTTATACTTTCTTCAGAACCTTTTTAATTTTTATTATTCCTTTTATATAACTTATTACCACCGTATATAAAATATATAATTTTTTATGTTAATATCGGCTGTCTTGTCTGCATTGGATACTTGAGTAAAAAAATGACATTCTTATAATTAAAATTTATCTATGTGGTTAATGGTCCATTATCTATATAATTTTATTCATGATTTAAATACAATATATATATATATAGTATATATATATTTATAAAATTCCATAATATTTGGATACATGAATTGAAATTCACCATTCATGGAGATGGTAAGTTGTACCTACGAATGGACGCTAGTTTCATTTTTTCATATTTAAAGGATTGAAAACTAAATGATAAATAATTATATTATATTTAAAGTATAATATCGATGTTATATTTGTTACATATGATCATTAATTATATCTTTTATATGTTCTATGTATAGCACGAACGAGTCATATCACTTTGAGGGGGAGGTAGTCTGCAATTCCTCAAATGAAATTATTGTATTTACACATTATGGAAAGAATAATGGTATGATGTAAATGAAAGATAAAGAAGAATAGAGACAATATAAATATAATATATATCATATATAAATATAGTTCTGTCATAATGGACACCGTGATAGGCTGTAGAAGATAATTGAACATTCATCATTTTGTGAGGTAGTAGTTTGCCGTCCACTAAAGCAGTATTTTCTAAATCAATTAGATGGAGGTGTGTGTAAGTTTATTAATAATAATTCCCATAATATCATCCTATAATACTGATTATATTGATTTTTTTATGTAATCATAGAATATGAATAAAATATGGAGTGAAGAAGTAGAATATTGGAAAAGAACTTTAGAGAAGACTGTACCACTTAAATCGGGTAACTCGTTTTGAATTGAGCCAAAAGGATTTGTTAAGATGCCTTATTCCTAAGGTAATGATTCTAGGAGAAAAAAATGGGTTATTTGAGCTTATTAAAGTGGAGTTTGGACTACCCAAAGTGATTGAATGTTGTGAGTAAGGGGTTATAGTTGGTAGTCTTTTACTAAAGAGAGTAGGTGCAGTTTTGGAATGCATTAAAATATGATTTTCTTATAAACTTAATTTAATTTTTAAAGAGGTATAAAACTCATCTAATTCGAATATAAATTAGTATTTTTATAAATCATTTTAACCAATATGATATAGACAAGTTTTTGAATCAAATTTATCCTTATAATTTAGCATTAACCCTTAGTTAACTAATTTAACTATTACCATGGCTTCTTATATATTCGTACCATATGGTTAATATAGTTAGAAATAAATTTTAATAGAACACATTTTAAAATTATTTTTTCCTAATATTATATATTTAAAACTATTATATCACTTAATAAAATATTATTTGTTTTAAAAAATCCTTTATGTCTATTTTTATAATATTATCATGGCTTTTTAAAAATCCATATCAACTTGATACTTTTGAGAAAACTTCAAAACATAGAAGATAGAAAGTAATAATGACCCCTAAAATTCATGGATGGCTTAAAAAGTGTTATATTAATTTATTTAAACATTTAAAATCTCACTTATTTAAATCATTCATTAATAAAGAAATCACTACATCATTATTGTGACATAAATATACTTATTTACTTGATTTCTAAAAATTATAAATAAAATACCATGATTTAGAAAATGGTTTTAGATTTATAATTAATATTTATAGTCAAATATATATCCTATAAAACCCCATATACATTTTTTTACTAAAAGATACATATTTATGTTTTATTTTCCTTAACATTAAATTAAAAGTAATTATATGCCATTTTCACACTGAAATTGCTCCATGGGGTCTTAAAATCCACCAAAAGATTCCACTAGTAGATAAAATCTCATCCAATATGGCTAAGACATGTGTTAGGGTAATTTCATATTATTATAGTATAATATATTACAATTGTTTATAGGATTTACCCTTTTAACCATGGTAAATTAAATATTTAATGAAGTTAATATTCATAATGTCTACAAATAAATGTTAGATATTTTCAAAATATGGACCTCATGATTCTAAATATGGAATAAAATTTTCCAAATTAAAAACAAAGAGGTTTTAGAAATCAATTTATAATTAATTTCCATTTTTGAAGCAAAAATATGTGTTTTTAAGAAGTTAAAACAACAAGAAATTGAAATTTGTTTATTTCTAATTTCAATGTGAAATCTATTCCAATGAAAAATATTAGATTAAATGATAATAATATATTTCAATGACACTTTAATTAGAATTAAAATTATGATAATTTTATATAAATAAAATTGATTAAAATTAAGTTTGAATTAAAATTCAGTATTTTCAATATTGATTAAAAAATGAACATTAGCTAAAAAATACCAAAATATCATCCAATTAAAATTTTGATGTATTTATTTTTAATGAGATGTTTATTTTTTCCAATAAGACATATAAATGTGTCATAAACTACATTTAATAAGGCATATCCATCAAAATGCGGTAAAATAAATTTTATAGAAAAATAATTCTTTTATCTGGAAAAAAGAATTTACTCTTATATCATATCTAGAAAACATATAAGATGAATTCAAAACATTACATTAAATATATATCATATATTTTTCATTAAATAAAAATCCATAAATTATTATATGAAAACACAATTATTATATTTTATATATGTTTTCATAAAAGCACATCCATTATATTCAATTAGTTTTTATTTACATTTGTCATAAATATGGAAACCAATGAATCATCATTAAAAAATTTGTAAACTATATTAAAAATTTTAGTTCATACTATTCATTCCCAGCATTCCAACAGCTAGGTGTTAACTACCATTTAATATTACTATTGAATTATTTTTCATTATAACTCAATTTTGTGTGTAATGTAAGATTTCAGGGAAGCTCGTTGTTGCATGATTAGTACTCTATTAGAAAAAGATACCCTTTAATATAAAATTAATATCTTATTCATATGCATTAATATAAATTAAATGGCCTTATTTTATAAATACCTGAGTTTTTATGCACACCTTGGATGCATCAACACATCCATGGTGGCTTCAGCCAGGATATAGAAACTGGTTAGGTCCCTCAATCCATTATAAAAAAAGGATAATCCAAACTCACTCAATCTTATGCCGCTCATAGTGATGGACATTTCATCCATGGATATTTTAAAAAAGAAACTCACATGTACTTTATTGTCTCCACTACCATCATGGTCATTCCCATTTTCCACAAAGAAGATCCAAAATCTGATTTTAATCCACCAGAATGTTTATTTCCTTTTCCAATTTAATGAATAAAACATGGGAAAAAATAAAAATTTGAGAGGATATCTATATATAATTCAATATAATGAGGTGTAAAAATTATTCCCACAATATAATATCTATATCCTCAAATGGATCAAGATCATGTACATGAAAATAGGTAAGGAAATTTCTTCAAGTCCTCACATTAACATGGCTTATGTCCATTATTACCACATTGTCATATCACTCATGAAAATTGGAATATATTTCAATGTATAACCTAATACTTCCATTATAATCTCCGAACATGCTTTTCAACCAATGAGTTTTCATGTTGAATATCAACCTCCTCCCACTCGATCCCATGGGATAGATATATCTTATACTTCTTCAGTTGGGAAACATATAACACATTATGGATATAAACAAAATTAATAGGTAAATATAGTAAAAAACCCACCATATCAAGTCTCTCCAAAATCTAAAATGGGGTGATGTTATGAGAAACTAACTTACCATTCCTCCCTGAATTCCATTATTTTGTCTGAGATGAAATGATAAAGTAATCCCGACCACCCACATAAAATTAAAATGGTTTAAAACACTAATCTACCTATGAATTTTTGGGACAATAATCTATCAAAAATATTTTCATGATCAAAATGAAAATATACATAATCTTTTGAATGATACTCAGTCTAACCAAAGTACCTTCCCCAACTTCCACCCAAAAAAGATATAATATAGAAGGCATACTATACAATTTCTGAAATTGGTCCCATAAGGAAAGAAGCATGATAATTATTTTAATAAGAAAATTCCAGTAAGCTTATATGTTTTTTCAAATATCCACTGAAGTTAAGAATTATTTTAAGGAGTATGTCTTCAAGAAACTAGATATCACTATCACCCTGACCATCCATATAGGAATGATATACCATCCCCAACATCTTTTGAGAACACATAACTACCTTAAATCCACTAAAAAATTAAGATATTATATGAGGGTCCAAATATAAAATGAAATATTATGGCACACCATGTATTCTAAATATCTCTCACAAATACAAGTTCCCAGGATCCTCTGCCACCATTGAGTCCTTGATGGATATGAAATTAATTGATTTTATGGATCTAATAATAATCACCCAAATAAAATCCTAACCACTGATATTCCAAGGTATTAAAATAATGATGTTTATAGGTGTATTATCTCATTTACAATAAAGAATGGGAAAATTTTATGACAAAAAATAGGCCTCTAATATTCTGAATTAATTATCTAATATGTAAGGCACCATGTTAATAAATCCACAATCCATCTTCTAATTATAGGCCATCAGAAATGCTTTCTGACGTCATGATACGTCGTTGTATCCCCAGGTTCACAAACCATTTAGAACAATTTCCATTAAACATAAATCAATATCCATGACTCATCAGATAAACCATCCTACCATGAATGGGTAACACTCCATCTGGAGAATGAGACCAATAACTCGATGCCTCTCCACTATAATGATTAATGATAAAGAGTTTATACTCTATATCCTTATCCTATCAATATAAACTATAGTCATCTATAAATGATCTACATTTAGAGAAATGTAGGAATAATTTTTGGTAAACTATATATTCCTTTAAACTAATCTCAACAAACATTCCCCTCAAGTACCACTCATCCAGTGATTTTACAACTATTTGTGTCATAAATTTGATACTCATAGTGTCTACAACCAATTTTTTTCCTAGGGGTGCATGAAATATCAATATAAAATATTAGGATGAAATCCATACAACATCTCTATCTTATTTTAAAATACCTCTAAGTGAATATGTAATTCAAAAACTTATGGTCTTAAATACACAATAAAACTCTCCCAAAAGATGTAGTCGGCCATATATTAAGAGTTTTCATAACTACCGAAAACCCAAGATCATGAATGCAGTTTTTATTCTTACTCAGAAGTAATTTTTAATAGTCATAGTTTAACTCATATATTCCCTATATCAGAACAAAAACCAATCCGATACACGAGGTATCACAATAAATATATTGTGAAAACCCTGACTAAAGAATAATCAAGACTATAACTAAATCCAATATCACATAAATCTCTTAAAAATTTCTCTAAAACTGATCACTATAATTTCTTATTACACCTTTACCTGTGAAGTGTACCATTGGTGAATCATGATTTGGGAAGTCCAAGAAAAAAATCTATAATATATAGATAATCCCCAGAAACTATTAATCTTAAACAAATTTATGGGATGTTCCCAATTCTTCACTACATAAGTCTACTTGAAATCCACATAGATACCATCCAAAAAAACACAAGTCCTAGAAATGTTATCTCAAGAATATAGATGTAACATCTGGATAACATATTTTATAGATGATACTCTTTCAAAATTTCAATGATGATATTAGAGTGAACAAAATGTTCCTATTTTTAACTAATATAAATAAATATTCAACCCATAAAAAATGAAGTAAATCATAGAATTGATGGATTAATTATTCCAATAAATCCATAAGAACTATAGGGGAATTAGTAAGGTAAAACCACATGACCATATATTATTAATTCCAATACCAACTCTTACATTTATTTTAAGATATATCATCATCTCAAAACATTAGCATATGATAACCGGATCTCATATCAATTTTTGAAAACCATTGGGATCCCGTGAGATCGTAAAAGAACCATTAATCCTATAAAAATAATATGTTGTCTTATGATTCCTTGGTGGAGTTTTGGGTAATCATACAACATGAAAGTATTTTGTGCAACTTTTTTGGTAAAAATCACCAGTGACACCGTTGAAAAAATAAATCGATTACTCTCAATATCCTTAATATGTTCCTCTAATTATTTTAATACATTGGAGTTCATATAGTATTATAGTAAATAAATGTGAATCATCATTAAAATAATATAAATTGTAAATTGAACATCCCCCTATGGCATAAATTTTGAGAAACCATCTTGAAAAAGTTAGGATACTAAATCACCACTGTAGGAAGAGTAACACAATGACACAAATAAAAAACATAAAGAAACATATCTAACTTCTATAATGATATAAAATCAATACTATGATTAACATGACCTACTCTCCTTGATCTAGGATCCCAATCACCCTGAAACTAAGGATTAACTCTATCAGAATAACGGAAATGTACATGATGATGATATAAATTGAAATGGTATTTGTAGATAATTGTCACAACCAATCCCCCGGGGCCCACATCGTGACTACCGCAATCCCTCCTTCCATAGGCCAGAGGCTGGAAACTCGCACCAAAGGCATAATTATCTATAACTGGAAAGTTGATGCCTCTATAAATCATAAACACACACAACCAGAGTACAAGCTCAAGAAAACAAAAAGTAAAAACTGAATAACATGTTTACATAAAGTAATGGGGGGCCAGAATACGAGACCAACTGTAAAGTACAAATAAAACTAAAAGTAAGTAAAACTAAAAAGGGACAAACAGATGAAAGGTGGAAGTAGCTCCTGGATCATCCTCTAGGGTTCCAACCTGATGGGTAGGTTCAGATGGCCTCCTCAGCACTCCATGTCTGTCAGACTCTACCGTGTAACGATACGTCGTAAGGTCCTCTTTCGGGTACCATCCAGTCCTGGCACTCTCGTCCTCCGTCCGCAATGTCTATCGTCGGCATCCAACACAACGAGGTGCGGCCATATCCCGTGTAGGGGTGATTATAACGATACTCAGTTGGGACCCCGCGACCCTTAAGATCTCAAGAAATCCAACAAGGATAAACCAAAAAAGTATGATTTCAACGGATAACCATTACTTAGGTATATTACCATACATATACCTATGTTATCAAGTAACCCATCTCAATCATGAGGAAAAGTCAATGGTCATTGACTCAGCTCAAACTGGGATTTTCATTATCAAAACCACATCTTCTAGAGAACCCCTCCTCTATCAAGTACAGTGGCCCTATCGCGACTTCGAGGCACTACTCACTAACCTTAGATTGCTGAGGTACTCCTCAAGTCGAGTACCGCTAGTCTGCTGCCAAACCAAGCACTCCGTCTGCTGTGGGTCTGCCGCCAAATCGGGCACTCCCCCAAATATCCATCAGAGGTACTCCTCCAGTTGAATACTGCGGGTCTGCTGCCAAACCAGGTGCTCGGTCCGCCATTGGTATGCCGCCAAACTGGGTGGTCCGTCCACTTGGCTAGTCGAAACACTTCGAGTCAAACTGGTGAACAAGTCGTTTGGTCTACAGCTACTGGGTCTCCCCACTACGTTTGCTCATCTCTGGGAGGATCTTCTCCACGAGATTCTGGTCAATACTCCAAGTGTCACAATGTTTATGGTGTATGTATCTCTATAGACCTACATGTCAAAGAGTTCTTAATGCAATATATGATGCGTCAATCAGACGCTCAGCCTGTGAGTTATTTGCAGTTTAGTCCCAGTGTCCCGGTTGGATTATTGTTCGAACCAACCTAACCGTGACTCAACGATACCCCAAAGTCCATTGTGGTATACTCAATGGGACAACTATACTTCATGAATATTGGCGCCGCTAATGGTTCATCTGTTGGGACCAAGTAGGAGGGATAAGTAAGTAAGGAAAGTTTGTGTTTACAGAATGTTGTCTTTTGTTGTCAAAGAAGATAAATCAATTCACTTTTTATAAGTATTGTTAAATTAGAATATTATTTTCTGATTTTTATTTTACAATCATCAAAAGTTTGGAGAACTTTTGGTGCAAGCCATATGAAACATAGAGTGAGTAATGAAGTGTTTTTCGCAAAACACATTTCAATATCATACTATACTAAAATGAAAAAGTCAAGAAGAAGGCGTGTAAGTGGCGGTGCACAAGTGGCAGCACGTAAGTTGTGGCGCACAAGTGACTGCATGCAAGTGTCAGTGCACAAGTGTTGTAGAGGCGTGCAAGTCATATTTCAAAGAACATTTTTTCAGAAATATTTCAAAGGAAAGAATGTGGCACGTAAGTGGTTCTGTGCAAGTGGTGGCGTACAAGTATTGGCGTGCAAGTATAAGTGGTGCATAAGTCCTATTTAAAAGATCATCCAATCAAAATATGACAAAGGGAATAAAGTGGCACAAAAGTTATAATGTCTCGCGCTAGTCAAGAGTTTCACGCAAGTTTTGGTGCGCAAATACATGTTGCACACAAGTCATATTGCAATATCATCATATCAAAACATGAAAAAGGAAATAATGTGTCATGCTAGTGATGGAAGGGAACGCAAGTGATGAAGCGACACGCATGTGATGGAGAGGAGAAAATGTATTGGTGCACAAGTCTACGTCACACAAGTCATCGAAATGCCTATAAATAGATGACTAGACTCCTCATTTTTTAAGGCTCAATAATTGAGAATTATCTTTGAGCTCTGGGCGCTCATGTAGAGAGTTGTGCATGCAAGTTGAGGGTTGTTAGAAGGCGTGCAAGTTGGGGATGCACATTGTGGAGGCACACAAGTGTTAGTTGGCATGCAGGCTGCAAACAGGCAGCACGTCTGAAGGGAAGTGCATACGTAGGCAGCACGCAAGAAGAGGCGTACAGGTTTTAGGTGCACAATTATTGGTCGCACAAGTGGAAGTGGGAGCTCAAGCTGTTTTTCTACAGGGGTTCCTACCAGCTTCTGGGTATGAAAGTGAAGAATCTCATTGAATGATTTGATTTGTGTAATCTCATTAAGAATCACTGATCCATTGTATTTCCCTATTTGTGCTAAGAGGGTGCACACACACTATTGAATTATTTTCAATGTGATGCATGAGTGTAGGGGTATATCCTATTCGATGTATTCCTCATAAAAGGATTGTTTTCTAGTGTATTGTGTGGTACTGGATTGTTTCTATACCATACCAATGACGTAGCTACTCTTTTTGATTAGTGAACCTTGTAAATGTTGTCTTCCGTTGGTTTTGTGTGTTCAGTAGGGAAGAAACTCTTTAACAGGAGGCGAAGGTTGTTTCAAAAAGGGGAAACATAAAAAAAAGATATCACTGATTCACCCCTACCCCTCTCAGGGATACTTGGATCCTAACTGGGAACTTCAACTAGTAACAGAACAACAGGTTCCCTTCGTTTATTCTTTGCTAATTTGGTTGAATGGAAGTTTTAATGGAGAATCTAAATTGCGTGAACAATAAGGGGACTATGATTTTTGATGGAAAGAACTATCACATATGGAAGGACATAATGATGCCTTATTTTATATCTCTTGGATATGAGGTTCTTGAAACTACAATGGAAGGATTTCTTTCTATTGATGACATGGTTTCTCTTAATGTTGTCGATAAGAAGAACTTTGATAATGATGGAAGAGTTAAAATGCATTACCCTCATCTCTTTCTGAGAGTTAATTTTTAAGAGTGAAAGGTGTTGCTACAGATAAAGGCATCTGGGATAATTTGAAGAACATCTATGAAGGAAATACAAAATTGAAGAAGGAAAAACTACAAATCCAGAGGCTTAATTATGAAGATTTGAAAATGGGAGAATCTGAATCTATTGGGGACTTCTTTACCAGGATTAATGAAATTTTCAGTATAATCAGATGACTTGGTGAAACATTGGAGGATTCTACGGTTTTCGAAAAGTTCTTAAGAATTCTGCATGACATGTTTGATGCTAATGTTTCTTAATTAGAAGAAAGAGACCTAAAAAAATATCTCTGGATGATTTTCTTATCTCTCTAATTACTTATGAAATGAGAAGCGAGAAGACTATGAAGAGAAAAACAAAATCTGATAACAAAATTTCATTCAAGGCTACAAAGAGTGATAAGTCAAAGAAGACCCTTATTGAAGATGAAGTTGGTGAATCCGATTCTGAAGATGAGGTATGAAAAAATTTTGAAGTAATTTTATCCTTGTTTTATTAAAATGTGAAAATAGGTACAGAGAAATAAAGGGGGAAACTTCATTTGAGATTTTTTGAGTGTGGAGCGGTTGCTCACATTGCGGCTAATTTTCCTCAAAAGAATAAATAAGGCAATGATGATGATGATAGAAGGACAAGAAGGTCATGGAAGAATCAAACCGATAAAGACAAATATTTTTCAAAGGGTAAGGATAAAACGTTCTTCAAATGAAAATAAAAAATCATTTTATCTAAAGATGAAAAATAAGAGGATAGCGAGGATGAAACTTAGAAATCATTTGCAGAGAAAGCTAGAGAAAATACCTTTATTGCAGTTGTGAATAATGAAGAGTATGAGAGAAACAGTTCAGATGAAGAAGAAAATCAACTTCAATATCATATGAAAGAATAATTTAATGAATGCTTGAGGAATATCAGAAGTCTTGAGAAGGAAAACAAAAATCTGATAAATGAAAATTCCACATTAAAAAATCAAGAAGATTTTACTGATGAGAAAATCAAGATGGAAAATAAGATTGATGATATGAAAAATTCTCTTGAGAATTCAATGAATCGTAATGATCATCTTGAAGTAAAGCTGAAGGCAAAAGAAGAAGAGTTAGAACATTTCCAACATAAACTTTATAAAGCTCATGAAATAAATATCAGTTTCAAAAATTACATCTCAAAATATGGTGAATGTTCTAGTATGAATGAACCAATCAAGTAGTCACAAAAGTTACCTTCAAAGGTTGAAATGTAATGCCGAACTGGTTCTGAAATGAACAAGGATGGAAAGACTAGGTATGTGGTCAAAGTCAGCAATGATGAAAAATAAGAAGTGCATAAAAATCATGGGTCAAGAGAGACTTATAATACATCTGGTGATATTAAATATGAACTAGGAAATTGAGTTACAAATGAAAACATGAAGGTTGATGGTCAGCATAGTTCTATTAAGATGGTTGTTGAGAAGCGTGTTCACAAATCTGGTCAGTATAAAAGTTTCAGAGGAAAATATTCATTCTATGGTTACTGCTTGTATTATGGTGGATTCACACACATGGAAAATATGTGTTTTTTAAACCAAAAAAATTACAACTATTCCACATGTTTTGAAAGACAAGATTTGAAGGGAAGTCAACCCTTTAAAAATAAAAAGTCTCCAATTAAATTTCAGAATATATCTGTGCAGACTGATGTAAATGTTGAGAATAGGTTCCAACCATTTGAAACTATTTGAGAAAGATGTGATCGACTCAGAAAACATTCCAAGGGCTGCCATAGCGCGTTACAAGATAAAAAATAGATTCTAAAAAATTTCAAACGCCAGAGTTTTTAAAATATAAAAGGGACAGTTATGATAAGTCCTAAAATAAATAGTTCATGGTTGTTTGTCTCAAACACATTGACCTAGCTAGGAAATTGGAGGAAGCACAATTGAAAGTGAAGGAAACATAAGAACCAAAAGCTATTTTTGTCGAAACTACATAGAAAGCAACAAAAGGATAACATCTATGGATTCTTGATAGTGGTTGATCTTCTCATATGATAGGAGATTTAAAGTTTCTGAAGAATGTGAAAGACTTCAAATAAGGAACAATGACATTTGGAAATGATGAATCTCTAAGGATCAAAGGTATTGGATCGACCATCATTGGAAAATAAAAGATGAAATACCAGAAGAAACTATATGTTGATGGGCTGAAACATAACCTATTTATTGTGTCACAACTCTGTAATTAGGTCTACAATGTTATCTTCGGAAAATATAGATTTGTTGTGTACAATGAAAATGATGGGAATATAGTTACAAATGGCCAATGTACTAGAGGGTATTTGTTCCATGTTAGTGAGGTGCAGAACCCTTGTTACATGGGTGTAGTTGGTGAAAATCAGTTGTGACATAAAAGGCTAGGACATATGTGTAAAAGAAATATGTGTGAGTTATCAATGCGAGACAGTGTCCGAGATATGCCTGATTTTTCAACAATAAGAGATTGGTGTTGCACTATTTGAGAAAAAGAGAAGATTACAAACTCTTTTCGTAAGAGAGTTGAAATTCTTTCAAAAAAACCATGGAAAATATACATTCAGATATATGTGGACCAATGAGAATGCAATAAAAAAATTGACATAATTACTTCATTACATTCATTAATGACTTTACTCACATTACTTGTGTTATGTACATGAGACATAAGTCAGATGCTCTGAAAATGTTTAAGAGTTTCAGGAGGAAATCAGAAAAAGAATATGAGTTTTCAGGGAAGAAGTTGAGAACTGATAATGGTGGTGAGTATAATAATGAATATTTTGAATGTTATCTTGAGAATCATGGAATTTATCACGAGTTCAGTTCACCATAAACACCTCAACAAAATTGGGTTTCTGAAAGAATGAATCGAAGTCTGGTGGAAAAGGGGAGAGGTATGTTACTTGAACATAGAATTTCTCATTATTATTAGAGGCAAGCCATGAGCACTGCTATTTATATTCAGAACTGATTCTTCTATAGACCAAACTCAGATATGACTCCATATGAAATGATCTATGGAAAAACTCCAAGTCTAAAACATTTAAGATTATTTTTGAGTCCATGCATTATAAATAAGAAATAAGGAAGCCTGGGAAAGTTTGAGCAAAGAGGAGATGATATAATTTTCTTGGGTATGCTCCAGATGGAAGAGGATATAGTTGCCTCCACAATGAAATATGAAGAATTATTTATTCTTCAGATGTAAAAGTAGTTGAAAATTATGAGAAAGAAAAGAAGTCATATATTGATGTGGAAGTATATTTGGATATAGAAGTTTTTTTTAATGAATCTGATAATCCTAAAAATTGTGTTAATCCTACCATTGAGGAGGAATCTGACTCAGAAATCTCGATTGATGAGGATGATGTTCGAACAACTCATCCTAGGTTGAGGAAAAACGTGGAGGCTAAGAATATTATTGGAGATAAACATCAAAGAGTTCAAACATGAAGAAAAAAAGATGTTATATCACATACATCTCTTTATTATAATGTTGAACCAAATAATGTAAATGAAGAATTTGCACATCCAGAATGGATATATGCATTGAATGATGAGCTTGATTAGATAGAGAAGAATGATAATTGGGAACTCGTACCCAAGCCAATCATCAAGAATATCATTGGTACAAGGTTGGTTTTCCAGAACAAGTTGAATGAAGTTGGTAATGGAATAAAAAACAAAGAAATATTGGTTTGTAAAGGGTAATCACAAATTGATGGAATTTATTTTAATGATACCTTTTCTCATGTGGAAATATTAGAAACAATCAGAATCATTCTTTCTATTGCTACACAATAAGGTTACAAAATCTTTCAAATGGATGTAAAATCTACATGTTTGAATGGTGACCATGACAAGGAAGTCTACATTTATCAAACATGAGTATTTCATATTGGAAAGGATAAAATTTATGCGTGCAGGTTGAATAAGGATTTGTATGGGATAAAACAGGTTCTGAGAGCATGGTATTCTAAATTATAAACTTTCTTAAAGAAGATGAACATTATGAAAGGGAGAGTTGACAACAATCTCTACATCAATGAATGTCAAGAGTTTTCACTGGTAATTATTATTTATTTTTATGATATTATATTTTCTTGAAATGATGAATGATCATGTGAAAACATTGTTGAGGAGATGAAGAAGTTATTTGAGATTTCCATCTAGGAAGAAAAAAAGTATTTTTTTGGGCTACAAATTTCACAGAAGAAGAATTATGTTTTCCTGTCCCATGAAAAGTATTCTAAAGTACTTCTGAAGAAGATTAGCATGGAAAATTCGAAACCAGTTTCTGCACCAATTTCAGTGGGAACCAAGTTGTCTAAAGATAGAAAAGGCAATGATGTTGATCATAATGAGTTTCGAAAGCTGATTGGATGTTTGTTGTATTTGACGCCCTCAAGACCCGACATAGTGTATTCTGTCACTTTATGTGAAAGATTTCAGAGTGATCCTAAAGAATCACATTTTATTTAAGGAAAAAGAAATCTTAGATACATCAAATGAACAATAAATTTTTGGAATCAGGTATGATGGATCATGAAATATTGATCTATTCAGGTATTCTGATGCTGACTGGGCATGAAATGTTGATGATCGAAGATCCAAATCTGGTGGAGTTTTCTTTCAAGGGAAAAGTTGTGTTAGTTGGCATACCAAGAAACAGAATTAAAAAACACTTAGCACAGCTGAAGCCGAGTATGTTGCTTCTACACAAGCTGTAACTCAACTAATTTGGATGATGACACATTTAAAAGATCTACTTGTTGATGTAAAGCTACCATTGCTCTTGGGTTGTGATAATCAGAGTGAAATCAATCTTACAAGAAATCCAGCACAACATTCTCATTCAAAACACATTGATATAAAGTACCACATCATCAAAGAGAAGGTGGAGAAGAATGAAATGAGGCTGGAGTATGTTCCTATATCTGAACAAGTTGCTGATATATTCACAAATCTGTTACTGAATGAACCATTTGAAAAGTTGAAGTTGCACATGGGTGTCCAACCTCATTTTAATCAGGGTTAAGGTACGTGTTTATGTCCCATATCTCGTCTTACATTTGGATAGTGTTGTCAAGGGGTAGAATTGTTTCATAAATCTATCCTTATGGAAGCATGCATAAAGAGGGAGTTGTGGGAAAGGTGTGAATCCATCATGTATGTGTGTGAACTATTCTAACTATTTGTTGGAGTATTTGTTGGAAACAAATGTTGTTTTCCAAGAAAGTTGAAGAATTGAAGAATGATGAAGTATAATTCTAGATGAAAGATGTTTTGAAAACAACTGAGGAGGTATGCTCATGAGATTTCAGAGTCATTGCTTTTGGACTACATGGTTTTGGCTGTTAATAAATCTTATTTCCTACAATGAGTCAGCTCATGTAGGCATAGAATTGTTGATAAGTAATCCATTGCATAAGGTTTCAAAGTTCTGTGATTTATGAATCTTGGTTGACAACAAAATCCAAAGGGGGAGATTTTTGGGACCAAGTTTGATGGATAAGGAAGTAAGGAATGTTTGTAGTTACAGAATGTTGTCTTTTGTTGTCATTGAAGCTAAATCAATTAACTTTTTAAATGACTTGTTAAATCAGACGATTCGTTGCTAATTTGTATTTTACAATAATCACATTCTTGGAGAACTTGTGGTACAATCTGTATGATGGATAGAGAGAGTAAAGAAGTGTTTTTGGAAAAACACATTTCAATATCATATTATCCAAAAATGAAAAAGGCATGAAGAAGGCGAGCAAGTGGCGGCGCGCAAGTAGCGGCATGCAAGTGATGACGCGCAAGTGTCGGAATGCAAGTGATGTAGAGGCATGAAAGTCATATTTCAAATAGCATTATTTTAGAAATATGGAAAAGTTAAGAAGGTGGAGTGAAAGTGGTGGTGTTCAAGTACTGGCGCGCATGTATATGTGGCACACATGTCCTATTTCAATGATCATCCAATCAAAATATGACAAACAAAAAAAAGTGGCACGCAATTTGGAAAGTTTCAGTCAAGTCAAGAGTGTCACTAAAGTATTGGAGCACAAGTCTTGGCATGTAAGTACATGTTGTGTGCAAGTCATATTCCAACATCATCATATCAAAATATGACAAAAGAAAAAGAAAGTGTTGCGCTAGTGATGGAAGGGCATTCAAGTGATGAAGCGGCGCACAAGTGATGGTGCTGCGTGTAGGTATAGGTTGCGCTAGTCACCGAAATGACTATTTATAAACTGTTAACCTCCTCGTTTTTAAGGCTCAATACATTAGAATTATCTTTGAGCTCTGGGCATGAATGCAGAGAGTTGCGCGCGTAATTTGTTGGTTGTTAGAAGTCGCGCAAGTTGGGGACGCGCACGTTGGAGGTGTGCAAGTGCTAGTTGTCGCGCCGGCTACATGTAGGCAGCGCACTTGAAGGTCAATGCACACAGTGGCATCGCACAAGAAGAGGCGCGTATGTTGTAGGCACGCAAATATGGGTCGCGTAAGTGGAAGTGGGTGCACAAGCTGTTTTTTGTCCAGGGGTTCCTGCCTGCTTCTGTGTAGGAAAGTGAAGAATTTCTTTGAATGATTTGATTTTTATAAGCTCATTAAGAAGCACTGATCCATTATATTACCCTATTTATGCTACGAGGGAGAACACACACTATTGTATTGTTTTCAGAGTGTTTCACGAGTGTAAGGTTATATCCTACTCATTGTATTCCACATCAAAGCATTGTTTTCTTGTTGATTGTGAGGTACTGGATTGTTTCTGTACCATACGATGGATGTAGCTACTCTTGTAGTGTTGCGAACCTTGTAAATCTTGTGTTCTTGTGGTTGTGCGTGTTCAGCAGGGAAGAAACTATTTAATAGGAGGTGAATGTTGTTTCAAATAGGGTAAAAATAAAAATAAAAAGATATCAAAGATTCACCCCCTCCCCCTCTCAGTGTTACCTGGATCATTACTGTGAAGTTCATCGCCAAACGGATGTCTGGTGCTAATGATATGTCTCGTGAAGGTAATGGGTAAGTAATGGGCATGAGTCCGGTCTTACCCGGTCCGACCGACTCGGCCCCACCAAGTCTGGGCTGACCCGGTCTGGGTCAACCTGGTCAGACATGCTGGGTCTAACCTGGCCCATTGGGCGGGTTAGCCCGCTACGTTTTGACAAGATCCGCTGGCCCCGACCCAGCGGACCGTGAGGGAGTTTCAACATGATTGTCGCCATGTAGGTGGCTCGGTAACTCCGCCCGAGACACCAGGCCGGTATAGACAGTGACACTGTGGGGGCGTCGTGGATCGGCTCAATAGGCTGGTGGCCGGGAGGCCAGCGGGCAGGCTACACGTGGTTCAGGTGGGCTGGCTGGACTCCGGGATGGCCGCAGGCACACAGGGCAGGCCATGGCAGGTGCCAGGCAGCACGTCGGCTAGGGGCGTGGGGCGCCGGGAGCACACCGGCTGGGGCGTGGGGCACCGGGAGTGCGCCTGCTAGGGTGAAGGGCTTCGAAGCATGCCTTCAGGGGAGCGTGGCATAGAGAGTACGTCGGTAGGGGGTGAGTGGCACCAGGAGAACACCGACAGTGGCGCGGGGCACTGGGATCGCACCACAAGGGGGCGCGGGGCACCAGGAGCGCGCCGACAGTGGCGCATGGGGTCGGGAGTGCGCCGGTAGGGGCGCAGAGGTGCGGGGAGTGCACAGGGGCGACGCTGGGGTGGCATAGATCACGAAGGCTGCAGTTAGATCATCCTTTGTTTTCCGCCTTTGTCTTCATCACTTCATCCCCATGCGATAGGACGTCACAAGAAAGTAGAATGATAGAGTATGTCAGGCCATGTTAGGTTGGCCTGCATCCTCTGTGTTTAGATGAGAAATCAAATGGCTCAACGAGATAAGCTATTCATTTAAAACATTCCAGAAACAAACCATTTTTAAACGATGAAGGGGATAAGAAAAAGTATAACATCTTCATGAAATAAAAGACTCTTACCTTTCCTGGCATTCATCATTGACGAAGTCGCGGAAAGCGGGCATCGTTCCGATTTAGATGATCCCGTCCCACATCGAAGAAGCTCGAGGAAGTAGGTCGGAAGTGAAAAGTGTCTCCAACATTCTTCGCATTCTTCGTTGGAAGTATTCTCCCAAGTTCCTCTCAAAAGGTCTCACCAAAAAGATTTATACCAACAGAATAATAAGAGTTGCTTATTGTTTTAATGATGGAACAAAATTCAAAGTAGTAAATTAAATCCTGGATCTACCAATTTAATTCTTATGTGGTGGCACATTAATTGGTGTGGAAGTCAAGAGGCTCTCTCTCATTAATGAGGGAGTGTTGGGAGGTTTTATCCTCCTCCACTAATAGGGGTCGGGTGGTCCCCACCCCTACTATTCAATAGAGAGGTTATTCTAGGGTGGTCCCTATCATAATTATCCTCCCATGGGAGGTTATGTGCGGGTGGGCCACACCACCATAACCTCTCATGGGAGGATACGGTGAGGTGGCCCCCACCTCCAACCAACACTTGGGGTTTTTTACATCCACCAAATAAAATAATGTTTATACTTTATTTTATTCAATTTAAAAGAAATTAAGAACTTCTTAAAAACCATCTTCCACTCGCGTCAGAACGCAACTGCGGTGAAGGTCTCACTATGCCATCACCGGCACTGCGAGTTCAATAGTGCCCTCAGAATTCAATTCCGGGCACCGGTTCAAAAGTTATAAAAACTCGCTCGTATTTTTACTAAACGTACCCAAACAAAAATTCAAAAATTGATTCTGGGCACACCGGGAATCAGAATCAAGAACCATCAGAAACTACAGACTCATAAAATTCCTATGTAGTTTTTTAGAAAAATTCAATAGGAATTTTGAGTTTTACATTATCCCCACCTCATGGATTTACGTCATGATAAGCTACAACTCACACTAAGAAAACAATAAGGGAGTACTGAGAATGCATCTTAGCCTCCCGCTCCCGTGTGCTCTTCTGGAGGTTCCTGTGCTGGCAGCAAACGCGCACCAGAGGAATCATCCATCCACACATGACTCCCTCTTTTCAATCCTCAATCTCCACTGGAACATCCCTAAAAGTCACCCCTTCATCGATGTATAGCTCCCCATGGTCGATGATGTGGGACGGGTCTTCCACGTATCTCCGTATCTGAGATACATGGAAGAAGCCATGAACCTGATGTAGCTGAGGTGGAAGAGCAAAGTGGTAATCCACCTCACCTACTCTGCTAAAGACTTAGAAAGGCCCGATAAATCTCGAATATATCTTGCCACCTAGGCCAAATCTCCACAGACCTCGTCGAGGTGAGACACATAGGAAGACGTGGTAACTATCCTCGAACTCCAGAGGTCTCCGTCTCCGATTTGTGTATGACTTTTGTCTTCTCAGTGCAGTCTTCATCCCCTCCTGGATGATCTGCACCTTGTCTTTGGTAGCTAGAATAATAAGTGGTCCCACTAGTGCTGACTCCCCTTGGTCTATCTAGAACAGTGGCGATCTGCATGGTTGGCCATACAAGGTCTCAAAAAGGTGAAATCCCTATGGCGGTGTGATAGCTATTGTTGTAGACCAACTCCACCAAGGGCAAGTGGTCCTCTCAGCTATGACCAAAGTTGAGTACACATGCACGGAGCAAGTCCTTGAAGTTCTGGATGGTCCTCTCAGTCTAACCTTTAGTCTGAGGATGGAAGGCAGTGCATAAGTGAAGTTGTGTCCCGAAATAATCTTTCAACACCTTCCATAGTCGGGACGTAAAGAGTGCATCATGGTTGAAGAAAATATAAGAAGGTAATCCATGAAAACACACAATCTCCTGCACGTAGAGGCATCCCTATCTCTCAAATTATCTCTACTCTCTGATCAGTAGGAAGTGGGCCGACATGGTGAGTAAGTCGACGATCACCCAAATCGAGTCATGACCCTTGGATGTACATGGAAGACCCGTCACAAAGTCCATTGATATCCTATCCCACTTCCACTTCGGGACCTCTAGGGGTTGAAGGAAGCCTGATGGTACCTGGTGCTCTGTCTTCACCTGCAGACAAGTGAGGCACTGCGAGACAAACATTGCTACCACCTTCTTCATACATGGCCACCAATGTTGTCGTCAAAGTTCCAGTTATATTCTCACCACTCCTCGATGTACCGCTATAGTGGAAGTGTGGAACTCCTTGAACACCTCTTTGGGAAGTGCAACTGGTACCATGGTACATCCTCTGAAGAGGATGACATGCTCCCCACCTTCAAAAAATCTACCAGGTGCCTACCCATAAGATATCTGAGCACATCGTGTCGCGCAGTCAGCGTACCCAATCTGCGCCTCCCTGACTCACTGATGAAGTGGGGGAGTGACTGTAAGAGAATGTAGAGTGGTTTCTCCATCCCAATCCACAAAGGATATCTACAACGTGGTGAGATGCTCCATCGCCTCACCTAGCAGATGAATGCCAGATCTCCTTGTGAGCGCATATGTTACTACATTCTCCTTTTCAAGATTATAGACTATTGTGAAGTCATAGTCCTAGAGGAACTCAAGCCCTTTCCACTGTCTCAGGTTATGGTCCTTCTGATGGAAGATATACCTGAGAGTCTTGTGATCAGAGTACACAATAAAAAGATCTCAAATAAGATAGTGCCACCACATCTTCAAGCCAAAGACCACTGCTGCAAACTCCAGGTCATGGGTAGCGTAGTTCTTCTCATGCTGTCTCTGCTGCTGATAACCATATGCGATCACATCTCACTCCTACATCAGAACACACCCCAGTCCGGTCCCTGATGCATCACAGTAGACAACGTACCCTACACCTTCTTCTGGAAGCATTAAAATGGCGGTACTAGTTAGCCTATGCCTCAGCTCCTGAATGATCTGTTGGCATCTCTCTGACCACATGAAGGTTTTCCCCTTATTTGTTAAGGCTGATAATGGTGCTTCAACTCTGGAGAAGTCTGGAACGAATCTATGGTAGTAGCAAGCCAAACCCAGGAAACTCCGTACCTCTGTCACACTCCTGGGTGGATCCCACGAAAATACTGCCTCGATCATTGCTGGATCCACTATACTCCAGCCTCCGACATGAAGTGTCCAAAAAAGCGAAACTCTTGAATCCAAAACTGGCACATCGGGAACATTCCATAAAGCTGGTGCTCTCGGAGAGTGTCTATTATTACCTTTAAATGGTAGGCATGCTCCTCATTAGTAGTCGAGTAGATCAGTATGTCGTCGATGAAGAATATGAAAAAGAGATCGAGGTATGGCTGGAAGATCCTATTCATGAGACTCATGAACAATACTGGAGCATTGGTTTCATTAAAGGGCATTAACATGAACTCGTAGTGGCAGTAATGACTCCTAAAGGCTATCTTTTTTACATCCTCATCTCAAACTATGAATGGGTGATAGCCTGATATGAGGTCTCTCTTTAGGAACCATCATTCTCCCTTGAGTTGATCAAAGTGGTCGTCAATCCTCTGGAGTGGGTACTTGGTCCTCACAGTCCCCTAGTTCAGGCGATGGTAGTCAACACAGAGCCTCAAGATTCCATCTGCCTTCTTGCCGAACAGAATCGGGACTGCACAGGGATAGACACTGGGCTGAATGAATCCATTTCCCTACAAGTCCTCTACCTGTACCCTTAGCTCGTGAATCTCCGCAGAGGACATCCGACACGCTGGAGTAGATATCGATGTCATCACTAGGTACATGTTAATGTAGAAGTCCACCTCTCTCCGAGGAGGTAGTCTTAGAACATCATCCGAGAAAAATTCCGTATACTGTTCCACCACTACAAGATATGTCTGACTCTCCACATATACTACACCGAGGGAAAGGCAAGCCAACTGGTGAGTGATTGGTTGTACCCTCATACGAGTAAGTCTGTCCTCTGTAGAAAAGGTTCCCTTATCACCGGTGATGATGAACATGGTCCCATCCGTGCAGACACACTGCAATTTTCTCCTAATATAGTCAATCTGAGTATGAACTGTAGATAACCAGTCCATACCCAAGATGACGTTGTAAAGCCTCGACGCCACTATGAGTAGATCCTAGCCGAATCTATCTCCTCCTAGGGTAAGGTCACACTGCCGGAAAAAGTGCATAATCGTCGAGTCTACTCCCTTAGGAGTCTCTAGCTGTAAGGATCGAGCCAATGGCTCCGTCAGAAGCTCCGAGCTCCGACCGAGGGAAGTGGCTTTGAAAGAGCGACTAACACCTGTGTCTATAAAAATGCATATAGGGTGGAGTAGACACAAATTTTACCTTGAATCATCTCTAGAGCACCGTGATCGTAGGGCTCACTGACCTAAAGCTGTGCTCTACCCTGTCCACCCACTCCATGTAGTCGGGGTGGACATCCTGGTGGTGGTGGTGGCAAAAACTTGTGACGTCATCCACCGCCAACTGCACGACCAGCTCTTCTTCCACATCCACCTCTGCTCTATAGACCGCCTCGATCGAACCTCTATCTCTACATGGGAGGTCCCTAATTTAACATCTGATTGTCCTTACGGAGGGTCGGACAACCACATGACAGGGGACCATGCCATCCACAAGGGTAAAATTGTCTGATCCTGGTATGCCTGGCTCTGTCTCCACTCTGGGTGCCCCATACAACTGATCCTTAGTCTTGTGGTCGACCACCTGTAGGTCTGGTCCTCTTGGAACTCTATGTTATCTCTCTATTCCCAACTACAGAAGACTCCACAGTATGTTGTCTAGTGGTGGGTCTCACTACTAGAGATTTCTTATCAGAGAAACTCTCCACTTGGAGGGATGGCTCCAACACCCCCGTCTGCGTCGGGATGCAATGAGAGATAACTGAAGAACTGATCTCTCGCCAGAGTCCCTACTCAGAGGTCTGGGCCATAAAGAACGAGTCCCACACCATATCAGTGTAGTAGCAGAAGAGGTTAGTGAACCTCGCTAATTACTGCACCACAGTCATGTTACCCTACTGGAGATGCAGTAGCACCTGTATCTACACCGCTCGATGGGTGGATGGAACAAACTCCGCCTGGAATAGGCTCTTGAATTCTGCCCATTGAAGTGACGTATCACCATGCATTTGGAGAATTAGGCTCAACCATCTACCTACTACTTCCTGATAGAGGATGGCAGCAAGGATCACCATGTATTTTGCTAGCATCCCAACTAGCATGGGAACTCTCACCACATCCTCCATCCAATCCTCACCTTCCTGTGGGTCCGTCTCTCCACAGAACCTGGGTGGCCTCTTGTAGTGGAACTCATACATCACGCTCAAGCGGCGTGCATCGTCTGCAGCTGGGGCTGGATGAATTGGTGGCCCAATGGGATGTAGTAACACTGGTGCCTCCGCTGGTGCCTCAACTAGAAGAGGGCCTTGTACTGAGGCCTCGTCGCTCGGCTGGATGTCAGTACGTACAGCTCTCAGGGATCTAGCTGGTCGTCCACCAGGAGGCATCCTAGAAGAAACAGATGCCACATAGTCAAAAGACTATACCTAGTGAGCTAACCAGGTTTGAGTAGACTTAAAGAGAACTTTTTAAAAAAAACACACAATCAGTGTTTTGGTGCACTCAGTCAGAAATCAGATGTCAGGGTCATGGTGTATGGATACGTCGGCCACTCGCACCAACACTAGACTAACTGAACTGAAAACCACACTTAGTACACATGAAAGTATTTCTTCATAGAAAATAAATATCAGAGTCCTAAGTTCTGCGGTCGAACCGACATCCTTTGACACCAATTTGTCACGACTCATCCCCCGGGCCGACATCATGACTACCACATGCCCTCCTTTCATAGGCCAGGGGCTGCCGACTAGCACCAAAGGCGTTATTCCCTAAAATTGGGAAGACGTTGTCTTTATAAATCGTAAACACACAAAACCAGAGTACAAGCAGAAGCAATCACTAAGTAAAAACTGAATAACAAGTGTACTGAAAGTAAAGGGGGGCCTGAATACAAGCCCAACTATAAATTTCAAATACAACAGAAAGCTAGAACAACTTAAATGGGAAAAACAGCTAAAATTTGGAAGAAGATTCTAGATCGTCCACCACGGTTGCTACCTGAAGGGTAGGTACAGATGGCCTCCTCACCAATCTATGTCTGTTCGACTCCACCGTGTACCGATACATCGTAAGTTCCTCCTACGGGTACCATGCACTCCTGGAGCTATCGGCCTCCGTCAGCATTTTCCATCTTCTACATCCTACACAATGATGTGCAGGCATAGCTCATGAAGGGGTGAGTATAACAACACTCAGTAGGGACACTAAGACCCTTAAGTTCTCAAAAAATCCAACAAGGATAAACAAAAATGTATTATTTCAACGGATAACCATTACATACGTATATGCCCATACATTTTCCTATGTTATCAAGTTACTCATCTCAATCATGAGGAAATATCAAAGGTCATTAACTCTACAAAAACCATAATTGTTTCATTATCGAAACCATAGCTGCTGGAGAACTCCTCCTCTGTCATGTACAGTGGCCCTATCGTGACTCAGAGGTGCTACTGACTAACCATAGACTGCTGAGGTACTCCTCCTGTCGAGTACTGTGGGTCAGCTACCAAACCGGGTGCTCCGTCCGCTTTGGGTCTACCGCCAAAACGGGTGCTCCCCCTAATAGCCATCAGAGGTAATCCTCGTATCGAGTACCGTGGATCTTCTGCCAAACTAGGTGCTCTGTCTGTTGTTGGTCTTCCGCCAATCCGGGTGCTCCGTCCACTGGGCTAGTTGAATCACTTTGAGTCGAATCGGTCAATCAGTTATCAGGTCTACAACTACAAGGTCTCCGCACTCCATCTGCTCGTATCCGGGATGATCTAAACCATGCGCTACTGGTTGATACTCCTTGTGTCAAGAAGTATCAGGTGGAATTGTCTCAAAGGTCCACCATGTCATAGGGGCCTAAACGCAAGAGACGACAGGTCAATCAGATGACCAGTCTGTGAGTTATTAGCATTTTAGTCCCAGGAGCCCGGTTGGATTCGTGTATGAACCAACATGACCGTGAATAAACTACACCCCGAACTCCAGTGGGTATACTCAAAGGGATGACTACGATCCCAGAATAGTGGCACAACTGATGGTTCATCAAACAGACATCTGGTGCAAAGATATGGCTAATGAAGTTAAATGGTCAGAAATGGGCCTGGGTCTGGTCCGACCCGGTCGGACATCCTCAGTCCAACCCAGTCAGGGCCGACCCAGTCTGGGTCGACCCATCCAGACTCGCTGTGTCTGACCTAGCTCATTGGGTGGGTCATCATGCTATGTTTTGACCTAGTCCACTGGCCCCGGCCCAGCGGACCGCGAGGGTGGTTCAACCCGATTGTTGCAACATAGGCGGCTCGGTAAATTGGCCCGGGAGACTGGGATGGTTTGACCAATGACACCGTGGGGTCGCCGCAGGTTGGCTTAGCAGGCCTGTGGCCAAGGGGCCAGCAGGCAGGCTGCACCGAGAACGTGTGGGATGGATGGACACCAGGCAGGCCGCAGGTGCACTAGGCAGGCCGAGGAAGGAGACGGGTAGCACGCCTCCAGGGGTACAGTGTGCCGAGAGCGCACTGGCAGGGGAGCGGGGCACCGAGAGCATGCTGGTAGAGGCATGGGGTGCTGGGCACCAGGATCATGTCGGCTGGGGGAGCGGGGCGCATGCAACACTGTCGCAGCGGCGCGGGGTGCCGGGAGCACGAAGGTAGGGGAGCGGGGAACCGGGAGCGTGACGGTAGGGGTCGCGGGGTTCTGCGAGCACGCCGATAGGGGCGTGGGGCACCGGGAGCACATCGGCAGGGGGCGCGGGTGCGGGTAGCAAACCCGAGCACCTCGGGGGACAACGCAGTTCATGGAGGCCTCAGGTAGCATGACCTTTGTTAGCCACCTTTGTCACCATCGCTTATTCACCATGCCATAGGGCGTCACAAGAAAGTAGAACGAAAGAGGATGTCAGGCCATGTTAGGTTGGCCCGCATCCTCCACGTTTAGAGGAAAAATTAAATTGCTCAACGAGATAACAATTTGATTGAAATCATTACCAAAACAAACCCTTTTTATCCGATGAAGCGGATAAGAAAATGTATAAAAACTTCGTGAAATAATAACCACTACCTTTTTTCTTTTGTCATTTATGAATTCAAAGAATGTGGGTGTCGTAACAAGGTAGACGATCACGTCCCACATCGATGAGGCCCAAGGAAGTAGGTCATAGGAGAAGATATTTGTCGATCTTCTTCACGTTCCTTATTGGAAGTCATCTCCCAAGATCTTCGCAAATGATCTCACCAAAGATAATTATGCCAATGGAATAATAAAATTTGCTTATTGTTTTAATGTTGGCATGAAAATTCAAATTAGTGAATTAAAACCCGGATCCACAAATTTAAATCCCATGCATTGGCAGATTAATTGGTGAGGAATTCAAGAGGCTCTCACTCATTAATGAGGGACAATTGGGAGGTCTTATCCTCTTCCATTAATAGGTGTCAGGTGGTACCCACCCCTACTATTTAATGGAGATGTTATGCTCGGGTGGTCCTTGCTATAATTATCCTCCCACGGGAGGGTATGTACGGTTGGGCACCACCACCATAAACTCTCATTGGAGGTTATATTGTGGTGGCCGCCACCTCCAACCAACACATGCTGGTTTTAACCTCCACAAAATATAATAATTTTTACACTTTATTTAATTCAATTTAAAATAAATTAAGGACCTCCCAAAAACCGCCTTCCACTCGCGTAAGAACGAAACTGCAGTGAAGGTCTTACTAAGAAATCACTGGTGCTACGAGTTCAACGGTTCACTCAGAATTCGATTCCGGGCACATGATCAATAGTTATAAAAACCCGCTCGTACGTTTACATAATGTACCTAATCCAAACTTCAAAAATTGATTTCGGGAACACTGGGCGTCGGAATCAAGCGCCTTCAGAAACTACAGATTCGTAAAATTCCCATGTATTATAAAAAATAATTCCCACTAGAATTCCCAGTGTTTACAATAATGATCTGATCCAAGACATTAATGTGATAAAATATGTAATGATCAAGAAATAGAAAATCATATAAAGATTGTGGTCAGTGGTCCAAACCTGAAAATTGGGACGTCAAAAATCTTGAACTAACATATTTAAAAAATAAGTAGAAACAGTCACCTTGAAACCCATAATATTGGATCACATAAAAATAAAATAAATAAACATGGATGATGTAAATGAATTATATTTGTTGATATTAAATAATTCCATAACCGTTGAGCATGGAATAATAGCCATACCTATCATGGAATTTGATCTTTTCAATGATTAATCTAGTTACTACTACAATGTATAAATACATCCAATATAATCAATCCCTTTATTTGGAATCTGAGAATCATCCATGGAATAAATAAAATATACCTCTAGTTTTGTTGTATTAGATATATATTTAGAACCATTGGTGAAGTTGGATCTAGATCGACAAACATGGGATGATTTCTAATAGAAATGATATGGATGACTAGATTAACCACATGAGTGTCATATCCTGGGTGATGACATAAAATGTGCTTTGAGGTGTCCCTTTCACCCACATTGGAAACATACCACCTATCCAAGCCCCGAAAAATATCGTGCACTCCAGCCACTTCCTCAAGGCTGGTTGCCCCACTTTCACTTTTGGAAATAAGCTGAACACTAGATACATCCTTTTTTCATTTATTCATTAAAAATTATTGTCTTCTGATCTATATCCACCATATCAATGGTTTAAATGTTTATATCTTTCATAATGATGGGTAATAATATGTGAATCAGAATAGAATTAATATCTAACCACACGACCTTCTCAAAACTCCTTACCATGAGAAAATCATTGGAAAAGATATCATGATACATGTTCACTAACTAGGAAAACTGAGTAGCATAATATATTATTGAACACTCCCCTTGCATCAACGTCAAAAAATCCACAGTCTTAACCACTCATAACATTTTAGGATAAAGTTATTTATTAAATACATTCTTTAATGTGGTCCATCTAAGATCTATAGAAAACTAGGATTTAAAATTAGATTTCCACCACATCCAACCTGGACCCTTCGGAATAAATGTGGTGAACCCTTCCTTGGAGTCTTATAGATCCTTTATAAACTGTAAAATACTCTTAATAATATCAATAATTGTTTTATTCTTGTAGGTCATTTTCACGATTAAATATCAATGGATAGTAATTGTTTAATTATGTAGCATGGGGAAATTTCTATTTAAATTCATAATTTCACACTTGTTCCATGGTTTGAATCATTAAGACTGTAATTCCCACACAAAAGGAGTTATCTAGATGAGTCACATATGGGGCCAGCTCTAAAACATACTCAGTAGGATTCAGAGAAAAACAACATGAAAGATCCATATTCTACAGAACAATGATGATGCAAAATATCAATAAAAAATTATATTCATTTATTATAAATATAATTTAAATATCTAATTCCATAAATGATAAAATCACCAACATGGATTCTATACAACCACAGACATCCCATTGTATGTCTAGGATTTCCATAAATGTGATATGTTCAGGCACACCCCCACACTACCTCTCATGTTTTGACTATCACACCACATTCAATCAACTAACCTAGACATAATATGGTGATATGAAAGCATGAGTAATTAATTTAATGATCCATCTGATTGATTCAAATTTTTAGTAAAAAAAAGTGGTTTGTCAAATAATATCACTCAAATTGGCCCAACACAAGGCCTGATGCATGATCCAAATCACCACTGTCCAACAACAAGCCCTAGAGTATCAGACAAAGAAACATTTTAATGATTTCAACCCCAATAGACATATGATAATATAGAAAGAATCATTTTATGAAAATTTAAACAAAAAACATATCATATTCAAAAACAATTAAACAGTAATGATAACATTTAATAACTATATAATATGTTATACATAGAAAAACTAAAATACAAGAGACAGGAAACTTGTAACATCACATGATTCTATCTCCATGTGACCATATGTCAACACCATCATATCCCATGTAAATGTAAAAACAAACCAAGAGAGTTTTACACTACTTATGGTTCTTCCCTATACCCCTGTCCAATAAAACAATGGATAAAAATCCCCAAATGAAAATGAAGGGTACATGAAATAAATTTCATTAGGATGATCCATGAATCTATGAAATGTATATACATATAAATACCATAGTTATTATATATAAAAGACTCTAAATCATTCAAAGAATAAATAATTTACCATCAAAATCATCCTTTGGTTATCTTTTTAAAAACATTTGATAATAAAATAACGAGTAAAATATGATATAACATATACCCATGAGGAATAAAACAATGAATATAATAGTTTTCAAGCATATTTATCCATCTTAATTATTAAAATTAGAATATCCAATTAAAATGAATTTAATGTGTCCAAATATAACCATGGGGACATTTACAATGCAATATTTTATAAAACTAAAAAAATAGTAGTTGACATAAGTGAATCCTAATGTTCAAGAACCACAGTTCCCCTATATGGATACCCACCAGAATATATGCAATAATGGGAGTCCCATTTAAATATAGATAACTACATTAATTATAACATATATTAGGTTTTCCAAATACCCGAAGTAATTTCCAGAATAATATTTCATCGTTATTATTTTTATGAAATCATGATATCATTTCATAAAAATTTTATAACGAAAATTCATTTCATTTTCATAGTAATATTTCCTTAAATTCTATAGTGATTCAACACCTATTTCATTCATTAAAACATAATTCTATTTCAAAACCATATTTGAGACCCTATACATAATCAAATGATTTGTATCAAAATGTATTTCAACAAAAAAAATTATTTAGAAAATATTTTAATAGCTAAAAATGATATAATCACCTATCATTTAATTGAAATAAAAAATTTATCAATAAATAAAATATAATCATATGAAAATAAATCATTTTAGTGGATAAACCATAGGATATAGACATTATTTTACAAGAAATAAAAAACATGTTGCCTTGGAAATTGGTGACGGCGAAACGAAGAGATTTTGTCTCTATGGATATAGATATGTAAAGATAAAGAAAAAGAATAAGGGATACAACTAGAGCGATTTCTTGATAAATGAAAGATCTTCAAAAACCATTTCTAGGACATGATAGATCTGGAATATGAGAAAATAATGTGGGTAAAATCAATTTACTAAATAGAAAATCATTCATGAGAAGCATTAAATCCCTCAATTAGGGTTGAAAAATATATATAGAAAGTATCCTCATAATATAAATATCAATTATGGTATTTAAAAGAAACCAAAGCCACTATTCCCTAGTGGTGTCCTCATTGTCTTGGTGGATTAAACTTTGGAGGCAGATCATGGGCACTAGTTATGGAATGATGGATGTATTTAGGATATAATTAATTTAAAACCCCCCCCATTATGTAAATGGATAGGTACCTATGGACATTAGTTATAGGGAGAATAGAAACATTCTCCAACTCTGGACGAATCGCAATATTATTCATTCCATCATTTCCCATTTCACTCAAGAAACTCATAGGTAAACCATGGCCTCCACCACATGTGTGGTTCTTCCTATGTTACATAATGAAATGAAAAAAAATGCAAAAAACTAGGTAATGATATATTACATCATTTTCATATTTATATGTATTGATGATATATATAGTTATATTTTTTATAATAACATAATGTAATTTTTAAATCATGAAGGAAATAAGATTTTATTTTATTAACTTCTTATGATTTATTTAAATGATTAATTTTAAAATTATATAATTGTAAGTTAAAAAAAATAATTTAATTTCTAAATTAATCATATCAATGTTTTTAAAGGATGAATATTTGATAATTTTTTGACAATATTAATTTTTCTATGAATAGTGAAAATTACTAATTTTTTTTGAAAATTATATTTCCATTTCAATTATTTAGGAAGAAAAATTATATTTTGAATTTGTTTTAAATTTTAATTAATTTATTTTGATATAATATAATACTATAATAGTTTTATATTTATTATGTACATTAATTTTTCATTAAAAAATTATATAAATAAAAGGTCATTTTTCTAGAAAATTATTTTCATCATGTTTTTCCAGTTTAATTTAAAAATTAATTCCTAAAATTAATTTTATTTAATGTTGAAAAATTTATTCCATATTTGGAATCATTAGTTAGAAATTATTTAAAAATTTCCATTTTATTTTTTGTTCAATATTAATAAAAACCATTGAAATTTGTTGAACACAATAAATGGTAAATCTCATAATTAAGGTTAAAAATAAAATTATATGATTAAGAATGACCCTAAATCATGACTTAATTTTATTTTATGATTATATATTTAATATAGTAATCTAAAATTATAATATATGTCATTTTTTTCCATTTTTACATGATTTTGACACTTTATATTATATTGTATATAAAAAAGTAAATAATGTCTCTCTTTTTATTTAATTATATTTACATATTAACATAGTGGGTAAATAGAGGATAATTTTGGTTCAAAATATTAATGTTAAAATAAATTATATTTTAATTTTTTCGAATTTATTTTTAATATTTTCTAAATAAATAATTTCTATAAATTCTTATACAAAATAGTCATAGTGCTTGTAGAAGGTGAATAATAAATTACTAAAATGACTTTAAAATCTCATAAAACAATTTTATTTGAGTGAGTTTTATATTACATGATTTTTTAGATTAAGAATTAATATTTTATAAGTTTTTATTCATATTATTCTAATTAAATTATTAACCTATTGATTTAAAATGCAATTAAATGAATGGTTTGAAAATTGACATTAATGTTATTTTATAATAAATAGTATATTACTAAATGAAATAAAATATATAAAAATATTATCATCATAAAAGTAAATGGGAATAGTTTATGATATCAAATATGGTCCATTTATTAGGGGTTTTCCTTTTATAGAAGCTATATTAACCCATTGTGAGTAAAAACCACGATATCACAATAATTGTGAAAAGGGATAATGAAGGGTTAAAACAAAAATATGTGGGTGAAAAGTAATAAATACTTTTAATAATTATTTTATATTACAATATTTATAATAATATTCATCTGATAATTTAATTTTTACAATTTTGAACCATTTGGACATCAATATTAAATTCAATTTATGCAATATTTTAATTTATTCTAAGAGTGCCCCTCCCCTCTCTTACAAATGGGAACCTCTTCTTCCTATTTCCTCACAGTTCAAAAGAATTTTTGTTAAGCGAATAACTATCCAATGAAATTCAACATAATTTTTATATATGTATTTGTGGCCATAATTTGGGCATAAAACCAATATTATAAGTCTTAATGTATAGTCAAAAGCATGTTTTCTGAAGAGAAGGTATACTTCTTAATTGAGCATTTTTTGTATTATTTCTTCATCTAAATTATCAAATTATTATTTGAACAGGATGACATAATGGAATCTTATATTAACAATAATTATATGTTATTATGTTAATGGAATAAACTATATCCACCTCCAACCTCCATCCAATGGTAACAGAATCTATCATTCATGTGTAAGACGAACTATTGCCTCATAGACCGGTGTAATTGGATTTCCATAACCACATATAATTTATGATAAAATTGATAGATTAATTGATTATATATCATATGAATGAAATTTTAATCATTAATAAGAGACAATATAACAAGTATTTTTTTATGTGTTGATTCACTTAAAAATTATAACATCGTACGTGCACAAATGTGGAATACCACCTCCATGATGCAATGTTATTTTTTTCATCACCACATAATATGTATTATATATATAAGTGAATTTAAATAAATACAATGTTATTTAACATATTATGATCATTTTTTAATATAGAATACTACTTACCTTCTTTTTATATGGATCTTTTACAAATGGAAACATTACTCATTCGTATATATGAACTACTCTCTCGAGGATTGTAACATAGTTCATTTATAATAGAAATATTTTATGGTTAGTTTTAAAAGTATAATATATGTATAAAAAAGATAAATATTTTTCTATATATGTTTTATTAATTTCCTCTCTTACCACAATCAACCTATCAATTTTATTTTAGACATATGCGCTGAATTTTGTCAAAACATTTGATATGAATATAATTTATTATGTAACTAATTTAAATATTTTAATGGTGAATAAAAAAAAGAAAATGTTCTTAGAAATTTAAAAAAATTAAAATAAAATTTGTTTTTTATTGTAAATAAGGCAAATAATTAGTCTACTAAATGTAAAGTACTTTATTTTAAAAAAAATCATATTTTAATGTTTACCTTAAAATTCATTCTCTAATATGATCATATTTTTTAAAATATTCTATTATTTTATATACATAAATATTAATAAATTATAAATAAAATTTTATGTATCTTTTTTACAATCCTTCAATGGTTTCAAATTAAATATTTTTATGGAATGTTTTCACTTTCTTTATAGAATGAAAAAAGAAACATTTAATTTTAACATATACAATGATTAAAACATTTCGATCCACTAAAACCATTATTTAATTTTTTTTATTTCCTTACAAGATTTCATGTTTTCATTAAATAGAAACCACGTTTCACTTTTTTGTTTATTTTTGTAATGATAATTAATTTTTAATATAAAAGGTTATTTTAAAATATGAAAGTGTTTTGCATAATTGTATAAAATAGTATCTAAAATATTTTATGATGATGAAGAGAAATAATAAAATATTTTATTCATGATATTGTACTATAGAATTATAAATGTGAAAATTTTGAGCCTGATACATATTATAATAGGGGTTTAACCCCATAATATATCATAAAAAATGGGATATCCTAATACAACTTAGATGATGGTTAATACCCTTTATATCTCATGAATTCATTTGGTAACATTCCTTTCCATCAATGGAATGAATAATAGAGTTAACTAGTGTGGGTTATAATATGGTTTTAACTGGGATCCTATTATTTCTGACGCAAATGGGTTAAGAATATGATTCTCTATATTAAAAAAATGGGTTTTAATTTTATTTTTAGGCGTTATAAAGGATTTTTTTGAGAAAAATGTGTTTGTGTTTTTAATATCTAAATGGTTGATTTCATTCAATCACTAAAAATTTAATGAAAAGTAATAATTTCATGAGATTACATTTTTTATCTGGATTAATGGTTTTCCTTCTTTTTTATGACCCAACCACATTTTTGTTCTCATCCAAAATTTTAAATTGTTTCCCCTTGGTTTAAGAGTGGGTATATGAAAATAATAATGTTTAAAAAAGTGATTCTTGTTCTTAAAAAATGATTTATTTTAGAAATTTTTATATTATTTGAAAAATATAAACATATCATAAGTTTACACATTATAAAAATGGGGTTTATGTATGATTATTGACCTAAATATCAAATTCTATAAACCAGAAATTATCAAAAAATGTATGATATTTACTTATTTACTAGGAAATCATGATTTCTTATTGTTTAAGGATGGTGAATTATAATTAGTATGAGAGAAAATGTTTTGATTAATTTATAGTTTAAGATATTGTTAATGGAGTTCCCATGAAAGATCCAATATTATTGTGAAGTTTAAACGATATATCATTCAAAGACAACCATGCTAATCTTTCAAAACTATGTTTGTTTAGAATGGTTTTCCATAGTAGAAACAATGAATCTATTGTAGGAAGGAACCAAGGGAAAAATTTCATTTAAATTAGTTTCCTAAAATGGTTGGAAATTGAAATGAAAATTATTTTTTTAGTAATAAATTAGTTTATGTAGTATATAAATTGTACATGCAAAAAAATTAGAGAAAAAATAGATTTAAATAAGGGGAACATGGCCATAGTAACGTTTTTAATGAGACAATATCCTCTATAATTTAGTGGATATTCAGACTGAATGGTTGTTTAGGGATGGATCAATGACCTATAAAATATATTTAATGTTATTAGGTGTTTAGACTGCCAAAAGGTAACCCTTTCCATTTATCATTTTAAGGTAAATATGATTGATGGTAGTATTTGGTTTATATTTTGAAATAGAAATATGACATTTTTTCTATAGAATGTGATAAATTTAATGATGTTTTCATTGAAAAATATTTTTCTTATAGTTATTGGAAGATATGTGGATAAAATATTATTGTAAATGAATAATAAAAGATGGAGGTTAAGTATCCTCATATGAAACAAATTTTATATGGTTTTCAAGGTATGTAATATATTTTATTTAGGAATATAAAAATAAAATTATTATATGTTAGTTATGATTTAAACATAGTTTAAATAAATATTTTTTGAGAAGATAATTTATAATCAATGAGTAATTTGTTCATTGTGCGGGGAATGTTGATATGAAGTTTACTGGAATTTATGTGTATAAAGATGATAAAAGTAAGAAATGAACATTGAGGAATGAAATGGAGATAAAACCAAATAATACATAAATAGGTTATCCAATAACATGTTCCTAGTGAGGTAAAATACTTTTCAAGGAATTTTTATAGGTTCCATAAGGCATTATCAGTGTGGAATGTTTAGATAGGGGTGACATGAATTTAAGGAAATTATTCCTTAATAATCAAATAATGTGGTAAAATATATCCATATAATGGTGATATGTTTTAGTGGAAATTAGTTGGTTCATTATTATAATATGTGTTTGAAGATAGTTACAGAATATAGAAATAATAAAAATAAAAAACAAAAATGTGTAGAAAAATTATTTTCTACAACTACAGTTGATGTTGGGACATCATGTGTAGTGGAAAAATGTATTATACATGTTTATTCAAATTATTCCAATTCCTTATTAGATTATAGATACTTACAGTCATTCATTTTGGAGAAATTTGTATGAAAAAATGGAATACAACCTCATAAAAATATGAGGAATATTTTGGTACAGACTCTAGGTGGAAATATTAAATCATCCAAGATTTATAAGAATATTCCAATTTTTATTGGTGGGATGTTTGTTCCTTCAAATATAGTTGAACGACCCATGGTAGAGTATGATATTATTTTGGATATAGAATGGCTTTAATTTTATCATGATTAGATAGATTGAGAAGCTATGAATGTTATGTTCCTCGATTTATTAACATTGACAACTCCCCAAGATGATTATAAATGGAATAGTGATGGTAGTGAAAGTTACATAGGTCGTGTTGTTGAAAAGAAATAATCATTATCACTTTGTTACAAGCTATTTGGGAATGAATTATTGGATTTATTTCTTTATGATTTCCTTGGTTTTATTCCTGATCGGTGTTTGAGTTTACCATTGGCTTATTACATGAAGCTAAGAGTATTTAAAAAACCATTAACGAATAAAATAAATAGAACTTTTAGAAATGGGAAATAAATAATAGGAGTTTCTAAATAAGGAATTTATTTTACTTAGCACTTGACTATGGGGTGATCCTTTTTTGTTTCTATCGAAAGATGGTTCAATGAGATTTTTCAATGATTATAGATCGTTTCATAATATCACATTTAATAAAAATTATCTATATCATTATATTAATGATTTATTTGATCTTCTATAGAAAGAATAGTATTTTTCAAAGATTAATCTCATGCCAGGGCACGATTATTTGATGGTGAAGGTGGAAGATATTCCAAAGAAAATTTTTTGTACTATAGACAACCTCTATGTGTTTTTTTATTATACAAATGGATTACCAAATTCACCAATATATTTACGGATTATATGAATATGTTTTTTCAAAAATATTTATTCAATTTTGTGTTTGTGTTCATTGATGATATATTTTTGTATTATAAATGCTATTAATAGCATGAAGGAAACCAAAAGACACTTTTTTAGAACTTAAATAAAAATTAGTTTTACAGAATATTTAGTAAGTTTGAATTTGGATTGATACAAATTTATTTCCTAGGGTAATTTATTCTGATTGATGGAAAAACTAGTGAACCTTTGAAAAAAGTTGATGAATAGTGTTCGAAACCAAAAAATAACATAGAGATTCAATGTTTTTATATTATATCATGTATCTACAATAGTTTTCAATACTTTTCTTTATTTTCTATCCTATTTTCCATGTTAACATGAAAATGAGTAAAATTCATCTGGATGCAAGAATTTGATGATTTTTTCTAGGAAATAAAAAAGATTACTAAATTCACAAGTTATGGACATTCAATCTATAAATAGAGAATTTGACCTATATAATGATTCATTATTGAAAATAAATGGTACTGTTCTAAATCATAATGATTAGGTATTTTTTATGATTTACGTTAATTGAAATATGATATGGTGAAATATCTCAAAAATGATTTGGATTCCGCAACAATGAGTGTTTCATTAAATTTTTTAAGAATATTTTAGATGGTGTATAGTGTGAAAAATATGCTAATCATACAAATTTTAAGTATATATTCCATTAGAGTGAGTTGAACATGAATTCATTATGGTGGATGATACTAATTAAGTATTACTAGTAAAAGATTAAATATTATCATATAAAATAAAATGATGTAGATGATGCTTCGAGTAAGAAAACTGATTCATCATTAATCAAATGTTTTATTGAACATGACCATTGGTTAATTATTTGATGAATTTTGGACAATATTTTATAGATATAGGATCTTCATTTATTTTTATTCATATGTTAGTACAACCAACATTCTATGATAGAATTAAATATGCTTTTAAGGATGTTCATGAGTTATAGGAAAAGGTATAATTTGTTATGAAAGGTAAGTCACCTAAATTTAATTTTGACCAAATGTGTTTTTATTATTACAAATAGATTTTGTGTGAATTTTTATTCATAATTGAATATATATTTTTTAGTAAAGCTCATATTTCCCACATTCCATTCATCCTAGTAGAACTATGGTTTATAGATACCATCAAGAGTACAGCTGGTGGGATGGAATAAAAATTGATATTTCTGACTTTACTATAATATTTTTATATTTTGAATAAGTTAAATCAGAACAAAAATTACAATAAATGGATGCTTCGAAATACTATAGTTATAGAGTGGAAATTAGATAATATATATATGGATTTTATAGTGATAACTCCAAATACATCTTGAGGTAATAATTTAATTAGAGTTATTATTGTTCAATTATATAAATCTACACATTTATTTCCCACTAGATATACTATGCAATTAGATCATATTTCTAAACTGTATCTTAAGGATATAGTTATGTTACACGAGGTTCTTCTATCCATTGTACCATACCATGATCCTAGGTTCAGTTAAAATATTTGGAATGGACTTTAGAAGTCATTGGGTGCTGAATTAAAATTCAGTATAGATTTTCATCCTCAATATTATGGAAATTACAAGTGAAACATTCATACCATGGAATGCATGCTTCATTTTTATTCAAGGGATTACTAGATAATTTGGGATTATAACATATCATTAGATGAGTTTTCTTATAGCAACATTTTTTATTATAATATACAAATGAAAACTTTAGCACCTTATACATATATAAGTGTCAGACTACTGCTTGTTGGGAAGAAGTATGATAAAGTATGTTGATGGGACCAATGATGGTAAAAAAAATGATTGAGAATGTAATGATGATTCAATAGAATATGTGTATAGATAAATTTTAGTAGAATTTTTTTTCCAGATAACCGTAGAAATGATATTTCTTTTGAGATATGTGATAATGTTTTTTATGTATCTACTAGGAAAAGAGCTATATGTTATTTTTAGAAAGTATAAGTTAATACCATGATTAATTGGACCATGTAAAATCCTATAGATTATTATTTCAGTTTCACACTGAGTGGGGTTCCCTAAGAGTTTATCCTAGGTATATAAGGTATTTTATGTTTTCATGATAATGAAATATTTATCAGATTCACATCATGTTTTGATCCATAATGTAGTTTAGTTTGAAGACAACCACTATTATGAGGAATAGAATATATATATTCATGAACATATATGCCATGTTCTGTTAAATTAGGTAATTCATCAATATAAGGTTTCACGGAAAACCCATATGCTTGAAGATGCAATATGGGTATAAGAAAATGCAATGATGCAATGATACCAGAACTTGTTTATGTAGAGTATTAAATTGCGAGGATGTAATTTGAGAAAGTGTGGAAGAATGTATCAAAAACATGTAATAATATAAGAAATCATTTTTATATTTAATATTTTTTAGGTGATAGATATTAATATTCAATATAAAATCTTTATGTAATTTATATATCAAAAAGGAAATATTTTTATAAATATATTTTCTTATATGTTTTTCAATAAAAGTATAGATTTAAAATTATATAGTTTTGTTTGGATAAAATTCAATTCATTTTTGAATTCATCATGTAAAAATATATTAGAGGGATTTTATTTTAATTTTCAAAAATTATTGAATTTTAAATTAATAAAGAAAAATACTAATTTTTATTGAAAATTATATTTTTTTAAAAAATTTAAAAGTAAAATTTTATATTTTATTAATTTTAATATTTCATAAAATCATTTTTATTTAAATAATATAAATATACATTTTTAATTTATTTTTATACTTTAATTAATTACAAAATCATTTTATAACTAAATAGGTTATTTTTAGGAAAAATTGTTATTTTTCCATTTTCCTAGTTAAATTTGAAATTAAATTTTGACACTTAGTATTTGGTAAATATTTTCCATAATTTGTTGTAGAGATAAATAGTAATCCTAGTACATTTGTTTCCATGATAAAGGGAAAATCAGGTAATAAAGGTTAAAAATTTAATAATATGAACTATGAAATGACCCTAACACTTGAATTAATTTTTTTATGAGTATACCTAATTCATAATCATCTAAGTGTTTAATATTTTCGCTTTTATTCCATTTTTTCCATGATTTTAACCCTTTATATCATTTTATATAACGGAATCTCTAAAATGTCATTCCATTTGTTTTATTATCATCATATTTTGGAAGTGAGGATAAATATAGGATATGTCCTGTCATAAATATTAAATAAAAAGTTAATTTTTTTTCATTTTTTAAATATAAATTTATTTTTTATTAACGAAATAATCACCATAAATGCATATGAAATATTTACATTGTGACTGTGCTAGCCCCAAAAAATATATTTTGAAAATTACCAAAATAATTTTATATAGGTGTTTTTATCATTTCAATAATTTTTAGATACAAATGAAATATTAGTGATTTATTTATTTTATTTGATTTAATTTTTTTAGTGTGATTTTAAAAATCAAATTAAGTGAATAGTTATAAATTTGGCATTGATGTTATTTTATAATAAATTATATTTTATTGAAGGATTTAAAATTCCTAAAAATATTAAATTCAGCCAAGTGAATGTTATATATATTATTGCATTAAGCATAGACCTTTTATGAATAATTAATTATTTTTATTTTAAATATTTTATCCCCTTATGAATAAAAAACATTTATATCACCGTCATTGCCAAAATGGTAAATGAAGGGTTCAAACAATAATATAAGTGGTAAAATTTGATCTAAAATTATAAAAAAAATATTCAAAAAAATATTTAGAATAATTATAATTCTATATTTTAATAATATCCATATGGTTCTATTTATTCATTATAATAAATTTATATTAGTTTATAATTTTATGAAATTCCATGAGCTCCCCTAACCTATCTTATAAAAGGGGAATTATTATTCTCAATTAGTCAAACCTAAAAGCATATTGTTCAGAATATAACTAAAAAAATACCTTACACAAATCCCTCTACACATACAAGAGGTCTTATTTTGGGTATAATACCAACCTTATAAGTATTAAGAAATAATGAAAATATGATTGTTTGAAGAAGATGTATAGTTCTACACTAAGCGTGTTTATATTAATTCTTAATCCGTCTTCTTCAAATACTTCGTAAACATGATGATATAATTATATAATTATATACCATATAATGATATTTTATTTGGTTATTTAAATAACAGATATCCTAATCCAACCTTCATAAAATGTGAAAGGAATATATTGTTTGTTTGTATGGTGGACTACCTCCTCCCATACAGATGCAATTAATTTTCCATCAACACCTATCATGAATGGTAGTAATGATGGATTTAATATACATATATATATATATGTTATTAATTAGAAGATTATTATTCATTGAAGAAAAATATGGAATTTATTTTCTGGACTTCTCATTCAATTAAATGTTATTACATTGTTTGTGCGTACATGCCGAACTTCCACCTCCATGGAGCGATTCAACTTTCCTTTCATCACCAAGTCAGATTCATTATTTACATAATACATATTATGAAATAATATTGTATTTATGATTATAATTATATAAATATAAAATAATATTTACCATAATTATATAATGATCATTGAAAATTGGAAATATTACCCATAATTACGTACGACATACGATCTCTATGATTGTAACATTGAATTTGTTTCATAACCTAATTTTATAGATATTTATCAATGCATAATTTATGTACAAAAAATATAAAATAAATTTAGTTAATTTTTATATTATTTAAATGATTTAATATTGAACACTTTGACCAAAGTCAACCTACCGAAGTTATATTTGACATATTATAAAAATGTCATCAAAACATCAGCTATGAACATAATAGAATATGTAATTTATTATTACCTGTAATAAAGGAAATATAATCATGAAAAAAGTTCTCGAAAAAGTAACGAATTAACATTATTTTCTTATTTATAATAATAAAAAAGGAATATGATGATTTGAACTCAATGTAAAATACATTCTTTTACAAAATTTTATTTCATTGATTCTCTTAAAAATATTTTTCTTTTCTGTATATACTTTTAAAAATATAATATTAATTTATTTATATATACCTAAATTAAATATAATGGAAATTTTAGGCCTCTTTTAACTTCTTTTAATGTTTTTCCAAAAGAATATTTTGAAGGATTTTTTACATTATTTATTAGAAGATAAAAGGAATGTTTTTAATGAATTCATTGATAATTGATTTTACCCCATATGAAATCATTATCATATTTTTCACAAATTATACACGATTTTATGTTTTTTCCAAAGTAAACCCATCTTTCACTTATTATTTTGTATTTTGGTATAAAAATGGGATTTTAAAATAAAATGTAATTTTTATATCTGAATGTTTTTTGCATACATGTTTAAAAGTGATATCCAAAGGTTTTATGTTGAGAAAGTGAATAAATAAAATGTTTTTTTGTGATATTGTACATGAGTATTATATATTTGAAATGGGTGATACCAATACAGGATATACAATGGATTGAGCCCCATTATAGATCACTAAAAATGGTATATCATTATATAGTTTAAGAGAAGGGTCAGAACCATTATATATCTACAATTCATTGGGTAGTTCTCATTTTCATCAAAGGAATGAAGGCAGGAGTTAACTAGTGTTGTTTCTCCTATGCATTTAAATATTATCCAGTTATTGTTGACATATGTATAAAAATGATCTTAAATATAATGATCTAATTTTGAGAAACATGGTTTTATTTTTTATATGGTTTTTAATGTTTTACTTTGAGACGAATGTTTGAATTTATTCATTTAGAATTGATTTAATTTATTCAATCAAATAACATTTATATAATGTTAATCATGTCATGGGTTTTAATTTTTCATCAAACTAATAGATTTCTTTTTTCCACTTACCTAACATCTTATGCTCATGCCAAATTTTAAAATTTCTTTTATAGGGTTTAAGGATGGGAAATGGAAAATAATAAGTAAATTTCAAATTTGTGAATATTTTTCATAAAAATATTACAAATTTTATTTTTAAAAGTTTTATAATATAGAATAAATAGAGACTAATCAAAAGTGTACACATTATAAAAAATACTTTTGTTTTTTATTATTTATAAATTAATTCTATGAAACTGTAATACTAAAAACGTCCTCAAATATAAGAGAATAATTTAATTAATTAAGATAAATGATTATGTAATATTGAGGGATATTAATTTATAAAAAAAACTGATTTTAAGAGTTAAAAAATATCAACAAATTTTCCCAACTCACAAAAAAAACCTAGAAAATGGAAAGACAATTTGAATAAGGGTTATGTACCTTATTATATACAATTGGTTTGTATAAGTTCAAGTTGGATAAATTTAGTAATTTTAAATATATCAATATGTGTTTGATGTAAGAATATGATGACATTGAAATGAATTTCAAACAAACATATTGACATTAGGTGTGTGTAGTGACATTTATAATAAAATCAAAACAATTATTTTTAAGCAACCATTTTCTTAATTTTATTTATTATTAATGTTTCAATATGTATTTCATTCAATTATATGTTGATTATTTGGTAATTGTTTTTAGATTTTTTCTGAAAATAACGTGTTGAAATTTTTGAACTATTTATGTAGTCTAACTTATGTTCCAATGGTTAATTAGAGATATAACAATGTTTATATTATTTAAAATTTATTGTGTGTAAATATGAGTTAAATAATTTCTTCAATAAGTTTATGGATTTTAAAAAAACATTTAAATTTTTTAGAAGGTTATTTTAATGAATATAATGTTAGCCTTAAAAATGTTGATGAATATTTGAAGAATAATTTTTTTGAAGTATTAAGGAACTAAATTTAGTAATTTTACTATATTTTTAGTTAAATAGAAAATAATAGGCTTCCCATGATTAAGGGTATCCTGAAAAAGACAGTATGAGGAGCATAGATGAGGTAGATAAAGTACATAAAACACGCAGATGCAGTGTAGAGAGGACATGTTGTGACATAGAAGGAAGAAGTGGTTTTTATCCTATAATATACATGATGACATGAGCGACCACGGGTGAGCACAAACACCCATGAATATTTCACTTTCCATAAAATGATGTAGCTAGGATAATTAACTGAAGAATCCCCCTTGCATAAAATTGAAGTTGGATTTGGATTTAGGTGGTTACTATTTTTCTATCATTAAACGATGTAAACATAAGGAGGATTCGTGGATTAAACAAAAATTATTACAGTATGAACCATAATCATCATAGTAATGTTCTATTTTCAGACCACAGAAATTTTCCCTAAATCCTCAACCAAATGAGTTAATCCATGCTTGATTTAGGTGAATGCATGATTGAGGAAGTGATGAATAATCGATAATGTAAAGAGGAATAACTACTTTGTATGTTCTAGAATCCATGATGACACATTGTGGTTAGAAAGAAGGATGCCAAGTGATTCTATGAGGATTGTTCATATATGATATATGATCATGAGGTAAGTGTGGGTGATAATGATATTTTCACCAAATTAGAACAAAATTAGGTTGATCATGAAGATAACATGTGGCCATAAAGAAGATGAGTTTTTCTCTCAAAGTTAGAACATGATAAAGAATATATTTTATTTGTTTTTCATTCAAAAAAATTGTTGATGAGCTCCACATACATATATTATTAAATTTTCAATGAAATAGACAATGTGAAGTAATACAATGTCATATTTTGTTCATGAGGCTAGTGAACAATCATTTTTCTTGTAAGGATAGATAGATTACATGATTCATGGAGTATTTGTAGATAATGGGGTTTATATACCCATTCCATCTGAGGAAGTGACTGAATATTTTTCAGCATGGAATGGAACGATTGGTAAAATTCAATTATAATAATAATGATGATCTAATCACCTTGATTATTTCATAAAAATACAGTTTAACAACATTTTAATTTTTAGTAATGAGTTAGAAATAATATTATCGAAAGAAAATATTGTTATCAAGATATAAAGAAAACTATATAGTACAATGGGGTGAGTTAAGATACAATCCATTCAATAATGTGCTTGAAGCTTGTTTCATTCGTAAATATTCAGTATCTGGACAATGATTTAACAATGCTTTGGGTCATAGGGGTTCTAGACTTTGAATATCATTGTATATGACTTTCATTTGTGAGAGACATTTTAATGAAAATGTTGTGTTATGATATTTACATAAAATATTTTATAAATTCATGAATAAAATATTTAGTATTATTTGAAAAATAACATCTGAAATAATTTAAGAGAAGATAATATGAGGAAACTAATACACTATTGTATTGAGGATAAAGAAGAGACTGAAACATTAAGATCACTATATGAGAAGTCTTAAATACTCATGTATTGAATGAGTTGAAAATATTAAGATCAAATAGAGATATAATGATTCATGATTGATGGAAATACACATCTTTATTAATACTTGGACATACCAACATGATGTTGTACATGATAAAACTAGATCTTATATAGTCATGGTGGAATATTCTTCTTAGTGGTGAAGAATAATCTAAGATAAAGATAGAGATATATTTTTTTATTATCTATCAACCTTGAAGAGGGAATTTTGTGTTGTGAATATAAATAGACATTACTAATTACTTATGATTGGAGAATGCAAACAATCATTATTGAATAATTGGTTGTGATGTATAACTAGTTGTGGATATATTTTGTGATTAGGGTGTATATCCACTAAGGGTTGTATTTGGGGTTTTGGTTGTATAACCAAAAATGGGAAAATTATAACAATTATGGTGTATAACCAACTATATTTATTATGTTTAAATAGATTTGAGAATATATAGTTGGGGTTCGTAACCAGTTACTATAATGACTATGTATTTATGGAAGAACCATGTTAATCCATGTGTGTTGTGATTGACTTATTCCTATTTCATAGGAGTTGTGTATGATTATATAAAGATGAGGGTTTAGGAACTTATTAGTTCTTAAAGGTTGAATTAATTAAAGAATATTTTTTTAAAATTTCACACCATAGATTCCCCCCATCTTAGTGGCACCTAGTTGACCCATGGGATCAACACAACTAATAATGTAATGAATTTCCACATTAATTATTTTAATTTAAAGTAATATATCATGATTTGGATGATCTAAATTAAATATTTGTATATTCTTCTCATTTCACATATATAATAAGTGAATTTATCCTTTAACAAATAATTAATTTGAACAAAATTTGATGTTTAATTTTATACACATGATTAAAGATTCATTAGTTTCAATAACATGTTTGGAAAATTTATGCAGATGAAAATGTTTTACTTATGATAAATCATGTTTCCATATATATTTTTTAAATTTTATGGAAGATGTTTCTACCATATACTAATGGTATTACTTAAGAAATGGTCTTCTTTTGGGGGGAACATTCTGTATCAAAAATAATATCATATATGATATGGTAATAACAGTTTATCTTCAAATATTTCTTTAAAACAAAAAAAAGAGTTATTCGAAAAATCTACGAGTTTGTATTTTTTTGAAAATATTTCAATTTAATTTTTTTGTCTTAAAGGCTAGTGGGAGTATGTTTTATATTATATATGTTCAATGTTAATTAATAGTTGATTATACTAGTAATAAATTAACGCATTTTCACACTATATCATAAAATGTTTTAGGTAAGTGACTGTAAAAATGTGAACTGTTACTTTTTGTTACTATGAAATGTGATTATCTATATCCCCTAAAATTATTATAATAGTAAAAATAGAATTGGAATTTTAATAAATATATAAAAATTGTTATAGGGTATGGTGGTAAAAAGAAATATAGAGTTACATTCAGTTACTATAACATAAGTTAATTCAAATTAATCTTAAATGTGTTTATGATTATTTGTTGCGTAATAATGTATATCATTACATTATTTTAGTGAAAAAAATTTATATAAAGTGTTCCATGGATACTGGTATTAAAATTATTAATATATCCATATAGATAATAAAAATTTAACCTCAAAAAAATTTATGTTGTTGAAGAACCACTGGATTGGTTGATGAAATGTTTAACGGTTATCCATTTTTTTACATTTCGGATGATTTTTCTGGATTTTTTAAGGCTATTGAGATGTTTTTATGGTATTTGGAATGTGTTTAAGAATAAATCGATACTATTTAAATATGTTTTAAAGCAGCTGAAAATTTTTGAATTTTTTTTCCAAAAAGCGAAATTGAAAAATCATCAAGTGTATGTAATTTAGAACTGAGCATAAGGAATCAAGTTATGTGTGTAAGGCATTGAGTACAACATGTAATACTTTATGTATTATCATATGTCTTTGAGCCTTAATGTATTTATTTATCATTTAAATTTTCTCCATCAACAGATTTCAGTGAAATTTATTTAGTGTTAAGCCATCTCCACGAGTCTTATCCTTATTGTATTGAGCATTATAACACCTTGATCATATGAATTTGATATTCCCAAATTATGATACTTATATATAGGGAAATTTTTTGTTTTTAATTTTTCAGAATATGAGATTAAAAAATTTGAATATTCTGAAGAAAACCCACATGATGATAGTAAATATAATCCTCGAGGATGAAAATGTTGTATTAAATATTTAATTTATGTTATTTATTTATAGAAATCAAAATGAGTATTTTTAATAGATATAGAATTGATATTTGTGCTTATTTATATGAAATTTGTTTTGGATATTTATGGTGATTCTATTAAATAAGAATTGACACAGATAAATTCTAGAGTGTTTCTATAATGATGCCTTACAGATATTCAATGGTATAATCAATTTCAAATTAGTAAAGGATTCAAATTAGTTTTTTTAATTTCATGAGTTGTATTGAGATGATTATTTTAGATGTGTTTTTCAATAACAAGTAACTCAACATGGAAAACATTTTTGATGAGTGATTATACATATAGTGGTGTTGAGATCTGATGAGAAGTTTGTAAAAGATAGGTTGAGAAGTAAAGTGAAGATGGATACATTGGTATCCCATATGTATACACATTCTATTACGGGGAAATATTTTTTTGATAGAGGAGTGAGGTAATGTTGATTATACAAAATTTAATATTTTGTAATCACACTTGCGGCTAGATGTAAAATGAGGTTATATAATTTTTTCATTTAGGGTTACTAATAATGATGAATGAATAATAATTATATTAAATGATATTTTTTATTAAATATATGTGGGGAAGACTATAAAATATGTAAGAATAAAATATGATATTCTATAGAACAAATATGAAACCATTATGACAAGTGTGTATTGTAAATATAGTCATGAAAGCAATAAGATTTCTTAGTGTATAAAGGTAATAACTTTTCATGTAAATATATTTTAAATAAATAATTTATTGAGTTTTTGTAGTTAGAAACAGAGAAGAAGTTTAAAACCATGATATGTTTTAAATGATCATCTTTTTTGATATGATTATGAATATTATTGAGGGATATTTACATTTAAAGTTAATGATGAAACCAAACACTCAAGAATATCATCCTCATTCTAGTTACGCTATATGTGTGGTGTCATTCGGAAGATTCAATATCTGTTATGACTCTTGATAAGAATAGTGTGAATATAACTACCTAGTATTAATGTAAATAGATAGTATATCACAATTTCTTGGAATACGTAAAATATTAAAAAAACATACACCTAAAGACTGTATTAGTTTAGTGCCTTTTGAAACCTAGAATAATATACACTCGTATATAAATGATCCACATTATCTCCCACTATGATCCCAAATACTAGAACCATTAATATACACATATCAATTAATACATATCCTCTTAACATGGGGCAGTAAACATAAAAAGGGGTGAGATAGGATGCTCAATTAGGGTATATTATTTTAAAATTTATGAATATCAATGAGTACATCTGTATGAGAATGTGATCATAACAAAAGAAGATCATACCCTACATAACACAGGTCATAAATATGAATCATTGAATAATTCTTGAAAATTCATAAAGATTTAATCCTATGAAATATAAATAATACAATCCATGAAATTGTAACATATCAATAATAAATGGTATTTGTTTCATACACATAAAGTCAAAAAATCATATTTCAGTAATAACTTTTAATAACTTGAAAACATGTTAGGATTTGGCTATGACATGTGTACCAAAAATTTTTTTGGGCTTGGGATATAACCCATGTACCCTCATTCTTTTAGTATTGGGATAGAATTGATGCACCTTCTTGTATTGGGACATTAGGTCATACATATGTATGAATGCTACTTCTGTTTTATTTACGAATTCATACCAAAAAATAAATGATATATATATATATATTTTATTTATATTTATTAAACATCATAAAATTATCACTATTATATATATATATCATATAGGTCCACTAAGAACATCCTTATGATATTCCATGTTGTGTGAGAATGAGTCACATAGCATGGAGGGGGCGGTAGTCCACACTTTGTCAAACAAATATATCATATTTAGACCAGACAGAAATCATAAGGTTATGTTAAAAAAAATTAAAAATTAATAGAAAAATTATTAATATGATATATATAATATATAAATGTAGTTTCTATCATTATTCCTATCATGAAAGGCAATAAAAGAAAGATGAACAGTCATCGTTTCGTGAGGAGGTACTTTTCTATACATATAAAAAGTAAATTGGTTACCCATTATATTAATGTGTGTGTACTTTTAGTTATAAATATTAGGATAAAAATTTATAGTATGCTTAGGATACTAGTGTTGTTATGAAATCATGGAATAACATGATGTTTGGGAGTGGATAATATAAATAAAAGAAAGGAGATTTATGGTTGGTGTTACCTCTTTATTGGGTAACGTCTTTCGGTTTTAACCAATGGGAATATTTTGAAGGATTTATGACCAAATAGAGGCTAAAAGAAGAATATTCAGTTTCTATAATGTGTATTGGGATGTGATTTTTGGATACAATGTGGTTTTAGAGGTGTTAGACAGTGGAAGAGATGGTGACCTTTTATAGATATGAGAGAGGACACACATGACATTTTTGAAAACAAGTTAGGTGTGGCCATGTTTTTATCTAAAAAGGTCAAAAATTCCAACAAAATAATAATGTAATGATTTTGGAAGAAATTTGGCCATATAATTGGTTTTGGATAGGTGATTACGTCATTTGGTCCCTTAGGGTTCTTCCATTATTAAGCTAAATTTTACATTTAAGAGTTTAAATTGTTTTAATTGAATTAAAAAATATTTTTGGAAAAAATTAATTTAAACATATTAGAAATTATAAATAATTTTTATTCTACGTATGAAATCTATTTAAAAAAAACAAATAAGTGTGAGATATTAATTTAAAATTAATCATGCAGACAGATCGACCAATGTAGATTTCAAAGTAAAAAACACCCAAAATATTTCTATGTTTTTATACCCAATTTCAATGTGATATTGATTATAATTACCTACATTTGATAATATGATAAAATTATTATCTAATTTAACTTTTAAACCTATATAAAATACTACTTATCCTAATAGATAAATCATAAGGTAACGTTTTTTGAAATGAAATTCAGTATTTTTAAATTATTCATTAAAAAAATGAATCATCAGAGAAAAATACCAAAAAAACAACCTTCCTCAATTTTAATATTTTTATTTAAAATATTAAGTTAATTTGGACAAATAATATTTATAGATTTTCCAAATATTTTTACATAAAATATGTTCTCCATTAAAATGAAGTAACATTGCTTTTTCTAAAAATATATTATTTTTTTCATAAAATTTGATTTGATCATAACCTATCCCCCTCAAATCTGTTGTATGAAAATGAAAAATATTTGGTTTAATATTAAATACATATATTAAAATATTATCACATACACATTATAATATATTTCATTTATTATTATAATATTTTCTTTTATATTCAATTGGTTTTCATATTAATATTTATTTAATTTGTAACAAATGAATTCATTTTATATTTGTGTAAAAAATTTATTTTCAGATGATAATTAAAAATTATAATAAATAATAATTTAAATTCTAGGAGATATCATATTATATTAAATAATGATATTTTTAATAATATATTCTTATTTTATACAACATGGTCTTGGGAATAACATAAGTGAACTTTGATTTTTTGTATAGATAAATATAACCTTTAAATTTTGTGCAGTGTACAATTAAATTGGTATGGTGTACAATGTAATACAAAAATAAATATTTAATATATATATATATATATATGAAACTATTTTCTGTGCTTCATGAAATGAAAGATAAAAATAATATTAAATCAATTCAACAATAATATTTCACAAAATCTCAGGGTGTTACAGTGAATCTATTCTATCACTATATGCTTTTTATTGTCTATTTTTAATAGTAATGAATATGTGTCTTGATAGTCTAATGAACCATGAATAGTGGTTGTTTACCCTTGAATGGTATGAAGCTTATAAAAATATGTGTATTCATTGTATCATTATTTGTTGTATAGATTAGTCAGTTAAAGACTCTTTTTGTGAGTTAATCAATCCTTAATAGGTTATAGGTATTTATTTATTTAAGAAGAAATTATAAAAACTGGTCTCAAATATTTCATCGACCCAAATCTATGGAATGACTTGTTTTCAAGAACTTAAACTGGTTTCAAATCATATTCCCTCTATTGTATTTAATAAACTGCATAAAATGGATAATATCAATTTTTTGAACAATATGGTTGTGTATAATTTTAATGAAAAAAATTCTCATTTATGGAAGATCAATTTTCTTCATATATTTTATCATATGGATTAGATGATTGAGATAACATTTCTATTGGATTTACACTAATGAAAGTGAATACTGCTATGAACCAGGAAAATAAAAGGCATATATAGAATGAAGGAAATGAAAAAATTTCTATGATCATATCCATCTTATAATAGGTTTAGCCAAAAGTTATGAGACTTCAATAAAATAAATAAATATAGGAAAAACTAGAGTGTATCAATGAAGGGAATGTGAAATTCATGGTGGATAAATTAAAAATTTAGGGTAGAATGTTTAAGGACATTAATAAGTTTGAGTAAGAGAAAATTGAAAAATATTTCATATAGATAAATAATGATTTTTTCAATGTTGCTGGGTTTGGTGAAAAACAAGAGTATTATAGAATTTTCTTAAATAAATGAGGAATTTCATTAACATGTTTAATCCAAATATCTCTAATATATGAGATAGGGAAGTTCATTCCATGGATGAAATGCATAATAGAATCATAACATTTGAAATGGAAAACATTATATCATTCATGTAACATATATATATGAAATAGATTTTGAGGTCATGAGAAATTATAATTTTTTTTGACAATGTAGACTCATGTGACACATAAAATGATGAGGATTATGGATACTATCAACGATTCAATTCAATCAGTCAAATAGACTCAATAATGAAAAGAACAAGGTCAACAGAAATAATCCAAGATGATTTTTTAGATATAGTAACATTAGGCACTTTAAAATAAATTATCCTATGTATAAGAAATTATATTCTATATTATTATATATGGGAAACCATTAAAAAATTGAAATAAAATTTAAAAAGCATAAATGATTCTATAAAGAAATTTGAGGCATTAGAATAAATTTTATTGGAAAATTTGATGTAACCAACAAATCATCATATTGTGGATATGAAAGTTAGTTTGGTGATAAATTTATAATTTTCATAGGTCATGTAGAAAAAGTAAGGGACACTTCAATTGTTGAAGAAGATGATTATTTACCAACTGAATATGGAAAACATATTTAAGAATGATCCTGAACTATTCCTTGTAAAAAAACACTGCTCATGAAAAGATGTTACTGAAAGTTAACTCAAATCCAATTGATGAAAATATTATGTTTGAAAATAAATAAGAATCCCCTATCTGTAAGATAAAGAATTTGTGTTTAAATCTATTGAATAATATAAGATGATACAATATATCAATTATAGTTATACAATTAAATATAAATAATTATCTATGACATATCCTTTTTGTCTTGATGTTGAAAATGTTCTAATGAAGTTATAGTAGTAATTCAAAAAATTTATATAAGTAATGGATAAATACACTAAATCATATGAGATATTTTTCATAAAATTAATGGTTAAAAATATACCTAATTAATTAGTTTGTAATATTATTTACACAAATAATGTAAGATCTAAATAGAAATCTCTTCAAGCATAGTCTAATAAAATTAGAGAAAAACATTCAGTAACTTCAATATAATAAAACAAGTATTGTAGATTCTCTCAAAATACCAAATTGAATAAAATTTAGAATGAATATGTGCAATATAAACATAATTCTAGAAATCAATATAGGTATAATATTTATGAACTAATATGATATAGGTTCTAAGGGTAATTATAGTTATATATAGTTTTTGGATAAAAACTATACACATTTCTGTATAACATTTGACTACCTAGGATGATACTTGATGTCAAGGGAAGTCATCCAGATGATAGTGAACTAGATTTTCACACAAGACATGGTTGAAAGTTTAATTTGTCATGTGTATATATATATAAAACTTTTATATGTTTTTATGATGTTTATGAATGATATGATTAGTAGGGACATTATATAGAGAAATCCAATACATGATTACTTTGTTAGAAAACTTATTTTGAGAAATGAATAAGAATTAAAAAACGTGAAATAATGGAAGAATTTATAGGTATGGTTACATTGAAAGGAAATAGAAATAAACCATGGATTCTTTGTAGTGGGTGATACACCCACAAGATAGGTGATAATATGATTTTTATGAATATTTAAAACCATGAAAGTAGAGTAGTTACATGTGGTAGTGATTCCTCATTAATTTTTAAGGTTGTTTGATCATCTAAAATTGATCCTGAAAACCTAAAATGAAAAGATGTTTTATTTATTGAAGGACAAAAAAATAGTCTCTCCTATATTAGTAATATATATGTTGATGGACATTAGGTTATTTAAATGAATGAAACGTGTGCCATTAGTAAATTAAAATAATGAACAATCATTTCACAAGGGAGATGAACAAATATCTACTTTTTCTAATAGGTTGTCCAAACAATTCATTATAACTGAGTGGAAATGCTGAAATTTTTATATGTCATAGATATAATAATATTTTGATTAAAAGGATTATGAGTAAAAATGTAAAGAATGATGTTGTGATTGATCTTCTCATGATGAAGAGGGAATAAGATTATGTGTGTGAAACATTCCAAATAGGGAATTATGATATATAGAACTCAAAAAAGCTAGAAATTATCACTACCATTCCACTAGAAGTTATTAAAACTAATAAAAACGGTATTATGAGAAAAAATTAATAAGAGGTGATTTATATTTCATTAAATTTATTAATTATTTCACCTGTATGGATAATGTCACATTTCTAAAATAAAAATTAGATTTAGCTGTTGTGTTCAAATATTTTAGAAGATAAGTCAGAAAGGAAGTGTGGATTCACATTAATGAAATGAGATCCTTCCAGGGGAAGGAATATACATGTGGTGGATTTTAATGTTACCTTAATAAAAAATGAATAAATCATCTTTTCAGTATACTATGTACTACTTAATAGAATGGGTAATCAGATAATAATAATAGGAGTGTTGTTGAAATGGGATGGATAATATTATCTAAAAATGAATTTTTAATTTTTTTGGGGTAAAGGCTTCATGTGATTTTTACACATACATAAAATATGTATTTAAAGACCCCATCATTATTTGAATACCTATAAACTATTTTACAAATTGAAAGAAACTATTAATTATTTTATATTGTTTATAATCCCATTATTTATAAAGATAAAAGTAACCAATCTTGGAATATTTGAGGAGAGGTAAGGTGAATGGATAATTATAGGGTATATATTTGATGGTAGTGGGTATTTATTCAAGATGTTTTTCAATATTTAATGGACTATTATGATATCAATATTATCTAAAACCATTCACAATTAGATCAATATTTCTGATTAGATATTAATATTTTAGATGAAAAAAACATGCATATTCCCGATAATCTGGTTGATGAAGTAGTTGATATTAGAACAATAAATAGTAATATTGATTAAAAAAATAATATTAATGTATAAGATGATTTGGGTATTGACATGAAGAATTTATAGAGGCTAAAAACTAATGTTGGTTCAGAAAATATTATTGGAGAATTAGTTATTCATGTTAAAACTAGAAGGATAATAATTGTGGGAAATCACACAACACTAATTACACATGTCTCTCCAAAATATTTAGCTAAAGTAGTTGATAATTTTGAATGGGTATATGCTATTAATGATAAATTGTATTAAATTGGGAAAAATCAACTTATGAGCTTCTCCCAATAAAAACAAATAAGAATATAATTAACACCAAATTCACCTTTATAAGAAATTCAATAAGAAATGTTTGGTGAAAAAAATAATATGAATCTTGTATATAATGGATTCACTTAAATGGAAGTAATTTAATTTAATAAAACCATTTCCCACCTAGAATGTCTTGAACGAATTTGAATGTTTTTTGCTATAACAACACAAAATCAATGCAATGTGTATCAAATGAATTAAAAAACATAATTTATAAATGGTGAAACTAGGGGTGAAGAATTTATTGAATAACCGTATAGTTTTAATTTCATTTTTAATGGGATATTGTTGTGTAAGATGATAAAGGAATTATCTGGCTTAAAATAAGATCTTAGATCTTGATATTCAAAATTTGAAAACTATTTTGGGAAATTATAATTCCAAATAGGAAAATATGATAGAAATTTTTATGGTAATGGTATTATCATATATTTATTGATTTATATTTTATATATTGATGATATAATATTTTCTAGAGATATTTTGTATATTTGTGATGAATTTTTTGAGAAAATGAAAGAGAATATTGAGTTTTTATTTCATGGAGAATTGATATTTTTAGGGTTATAGATTTGAAATAGTTAATATTCTATATTTATATTCTATGAAATGTATTATGAGGAATATTTAATAAAATTTATAGACAAATATAGAGAGTTTTTTATACCAATTTTTATGGGAACCAAACAAAGTAAATATGAATAAAAAATCATTGTTGGAAAAAGTAAATTTATAAGAATCATTGGATTTATATTTTTTTATAACCTCATGGAAAAAAATCTCCTTTAATGTAACACATTGTGCACGATTTTAGTGTCCAAATGGATTCATAGATTATTTCGATAAAAAGGATACATTGATATTTAATGGTAATAGAGAATCATGGACTAGAATATGATTTTAGTGTATATTTATGGCTACTATGGTACACTAATTTAGACTGGACTAGTTATTATAAAGATATAAAATATTCATAAAGTGGAACATTGGTCATTGGTGATGTATTTTTTAGATACAATAATATGAATAAAAAAGTGAACAAAGAAAAATTGGGGTAGAATATAGGGTATAGACTCATGAATGTAAACATGTTTTTTTGATGGTTGCTTAGTTGGTGGATTAGATTGTTGAAACAATGAATCCATCATGGTTCTGGTGTGAAAATTAATGCGTAATAAATATATATAAGAATACCATATAAGACACTATATCCAAAATTACATGGATATATTATCATTTTATTAAATAAATAGCGATCAATGCATATATGAAGCTTGAATAAATTGATACCCAAAATCATATTTCATAGTTTCTCACTAAATATAACCAAAGAGATAGGTTTTAAATGTTTAAAATGTAACTACATGTTCCTCCCTCACCTCTCATAAGAATAAATGATTCATTTGTACCCTCATATAGGCTTCATATTGTGTTTAAAAGGGAAATATAAATTGTAACAACTATATAGAAAAGGGGAAACAAATTCATTATTATAGGGGTTGTGTCACTATCATGTCATTTGAAGATATGATACATATTTATCGAGAAATATTTTTTAAATTTATATTTTTTTCATGAAATAATTTAGATTTCATGTATGCTAATTGGGTAAATTTTCGTAACACTGCGGGATATAATTGTCTTAAATAATCACTTTATCTGGTTGTATAGTGCATGGATCTTATCCATTGAGATATGATATGATATTATGATTCTCAAGGTTAATCTAGAGTATGTGTGAATACTTATAAGATTATGTTAAATAGTTTATATATATTTCAAACTATTCCAAAATGAAGTGTTTAGTGTACCTTTGTATTAGATAATGATATGATTAATGGATTTCAATTTTATTAGCCATTATTAAAGAGGTTGAATGAATTATTTGGGGATTTTGAGATATTTTTTAGTTTTTTGGAATGCATTTGATAATTTATAGTGGTCAATTGAAGAAGCTCTAAAGTTGTCATAAAAATAATAATACTTTATCTCACAATTGAATTTCAATAATTACTGAGTGTATGGATTTGAGGGTTGAGCATAAGGACTAGAGTACTAAATATAATACATCATTCTTGGGAATAATTCATTGGTTATAAAAATATGTATTCTTTGTAACAATTACTTCTATAATATGACATGAGCATATGTCTTATAGATAATAACACTTTTCGATGACTTTAATCCTTCTTGTACTGAATATAAGAGTTTTCTGCTTGTATAGAATTGATCTCTCACTGTAATACATCCATAATTGGTGGTATAATATGTTTATTCTAGTTAAAATATGGGGAATATAGAATTAAAATACTCTAAAGAAAAAAACCCAAGAATATAAATCTAATCATCAAGGATTAAAAAATCACATTTAATATGTTATTTAATATGTTTCATGAGATATATCAAAATGTGTTTTTTTATTTAATATATATTTGAATTTTTGAGATGGTTTATTTGAAAAGACATTATATAACTTAAAGAAAATTATATCAATGATGAATATTAAGATATTAATTCATGAATGTATTTGTTATGATAATTTTCTGATCTTCATCGGTATAACAACTTAATTTTTTTGAATTGATTCTTTATTGGTTTGATTTTAATGTTTGAGTTCTATTAAGATAAATTTTGAAGTGGTGTTTCACTACAAGTCATTTCATGACATCAAAAATAGTTTTTATAAGTACTTATTCATGTAGTTTTGCAAATATCTCTTGATATTTATGAAGCTACTAGTTTGACATGATGATGTTTAGAAGACAGATTTTGTAATTCTTGAAAATAAACATTCCACTATGGAAATATTTAATTAAAATTGTGTTCATTAATGTGGATGTTAAAAATGATTTTAGTTAATAATCACTCCTTTGACTACAATGAAAATGAGGTAACATCATTTTTCTCATTTGTTGTTACTAATAATAATAGAACTTGTTCACTTCTCTTAATTGATATATTTTTTTGAAAATCAATTTCATAAAAATGTTATATATGAGAAAAATAATATATATGTTGGCATAAAAAATTAATAGATAATTTTTAATGGTTTGAATGGTGATGTGGGTTGATTATATAAGAAGAGATCCCAGTTCCTATTTTTTTGTAATTCTAGTCATATCAGTGAAAGATTTAGAATTATATGAATTTATTTGAGTTAGAGATTGAAAAGTTTTTCAAAATCTGTACGTGTTGGAAGTGAGTACCTATTATTAAATATATAAGAGTCTCACGAAGGAGGATATACATCAACAATTTCTAAACAAACTAAACTCTCAATAATATATTTCTCATTGTGCTTACATTTTATGTATTGGGTTAGTGTAAAACTAAATTTTCCTATGTAAATATATAATATCATTGTGGCAATATATGATAACACTGTATGATTTTGATTTTTTGTTGGTTATATTGAGTAATTCATGGTTAGGTACATTATCCATCCATAAAAATAAAGAGGTTTCAAATCAAGGGGCTAAACCTTATAAAAATAATTGTGATCACTGACTCATTATTTTCAATATACTCAAGTCGGGTAATGACATTTTTCTTGAGTTAATGAAACCATAATCAGTTGTAGGGGTTGAATTAATTAAGGTGAAATTTGAAAAACTATCCTCTAATGATTCATCCCCCACTCAAAGGAGTGATTCATTACTAGGAACATTATTAGTGATGTATATGAGTTTTAATATATAAAAGGATTTAAACTTTAAGAATATGAATCTTAAATATCACTATTGTTTAAACATTACTTCATAAAATATATTATTTGCTAAAGAGTTTAGTCTTATGATTTTATCATATAGTCACAATGATATGTGGAATGAATTACATATAGATGTAATAAGTTAACAAAACCAAACGAATTGTAGTCATCAAAGGCATGATTTGGAATTATATCATATATAATATGATTGATATGTTCTTATATAGGAATTTTTTTTTAATATAATATTATGATTATAAAGATTCCATATAAAATTTCATATTCAGATTATCATTATTTCACATTGGATGTATAAATGTACATATTAAAATAAATTTTATGAAACCCAATGATTAAAATAACCATTAAATGTATTTATTTGAGATATCCATAAATGATTTTTCCATGGAGTATTATTTTTTATAAAGAAATGTAATATTTAATGAGATTAGGATTATTGTATGAGATGTAAAATTTGCTAATGCGGAATAAAACTTATTTTTATGTCCTGGACGGACCACTAGGTATTCCAGATTGAGTGTCATCCAATGTTTCTTTAGTATATTTAGGGTATATGGATCATATAGGGATCCATAATACCTGAGTTTGGTGAGATAACTAGAATAATATAATTTATACTTTGATACCTTTCATATAAAATGCATTATTTTGTATCTAATCAATAGATTATTTTTTATTTTTATGATTAGATCATTGGTTTGTGATCAACCAGTATGGTATTATTTACACTCATATAATGTTTATGACATCTATTCACTCGATTGATAAGGAATGAAATGTATGTGGATATATATAGAAAATACATATTATGTGATTATCTATTTAGATAATGGTAATGTGGTGTTTCCATCAGTAAAAGATAAATGACATGTGGTGTATTCATTGATCATGTTGGTCTATACTCATAGAATTGTGAATATGTGATTTATCTATTTATAATTGACTAACATCATGTCCCATGGTAACTTAATGAAATATAATAAATGAACATATAATAATTCACAGTAACTAATGTTATAGTTGTTGTACTTGTATACGAAGATACAGTTTTTTGATGAAGTTTAGAGAAGTCCCCTTGGTATCTTGAGTTTCATTGATTCTTTTATTTAGGTTATAGTTGGATTATATTTACTGGTCTAGTGATTCATATTTGTTTTAAACTCTATAAAGGCACTTGGGGTCCCACTGTGGTTGACTAAATGGGGGTTGAGATTGACTAAGAGAGATACTCGTGTATTTTAATGTTAACTGAAAATACTTCTAGTTGGGTATTCATAATGTATTTAATAATATTTTATACATGTTTAAGAATTATGAAAACATTCCACAAGTGTTTTGATGATATCAAAATGAATTTTGGATATGGTTTCATGTGTTATTTTATATGATACAATAAATGAAGAAAAAGAAGAAAAAACATCCAGGATTTAGTAGAAGCATTCTATTGCAATAGAAAATCCCAAAAAACTATATATATATATATATGATAGAAATATATGATATAGCATATAATGAAATATAGAAAATTTTACATTATGGTGTTTATGTTGCAAAATAGATTTATTTATAAACAAAATATTTCATATTATACAACTCAAGGGGAAATCATAATGTGGTGAATAATATTCAATGATACTTCTTATGAAAAATCAGATAATACAAATATGGTAATTTTAAGTAATATCAAAATGTTATTAAGTTCATGATTTAATGACCCTACCCACTCAATTATAATGTATAATTTAGTGATTTAATTAGTATATTGCATGGGTGTGTCATAATGGATGATAACCATATCAAATGGTATACTATATGTTATTTTATTTGATCATCTATATGTTAAAATTTAACATTCTACTAATTAATATGCTCATTGGTTCTAATCACTGAACTGTTAAACGTGTTGTAATATAAAGAGATAACTCATCCATATGATATGTGAATTTGATGAAGAATTAAATCATGAATTATAATACCCGAGTTAATGCATGAACACTCAGGGTTCTTCTTGTATTGTTTTATAATAACATATCATTTCATGGGAGTGGTAGAGTTATTTCATGAAACACTACTAATACTTTTAAGTTCTCATATATCTCTTTCTCTACCTCCTTTATCCCAAAGTCACTATAATTTTTTCAATATAGGAGGGATCCCACAAGTATGATGTGTGATTCAGTATTTCAAAGATATATAATGAAGAGAAGATCCATTAGATTTCCCTTTATTGATTATTATCAAACACGTTTGATGTATTTCATGGAAGATGTAGTAGTTCATTGTTGAAAGGTACACTATTTTACAATCTTCATAATTTTATTATTTTTTATATTCTCATTTTTTTATTCATGGATATCATGGAAATGGGATTGTTTTTACATTCACCTATTCTAATATGTTTTATTTACCCCTAACAATGCCATCATTCAATACACTAACCATCACATTCACTATTCTCTCAGTTTTTCATGGTTCAAGAAATTGAATAAAGCCAATGTGGTTTGTTTAAATAATTATTATATAATATTAAACCATCCTAGGTATAAAAAATAATATTCCTAAGACATCATTACCAATAATTAATTTTGATAAACCTGGATTTTTTTAAATTTTATACTCTTATTCTTCTTAACCAAATCCAAAATTATAATTAAATCCTAATATGATACAAACCATGATGACCCAAATATTAGACACATATATTTAATATAATTTTACATAATAATACAATAAATTTAAAAAACAAAACCCACTCCCCAAACCATAAATTTTAATTTAATTATATATTATCTATAAAACCACCTTATTTGACCAAAAAACATACTTTTCCTTTGGTAAATACATCCTCACACTTGACACCCTTATAGACATGTCATAAAAAAATATCATAATTACCTAGGGGAATGGTAGATATAAGAATAGAATGAGTTCAATTACATAGTGAAGGGAAATACATGTCAATGAGTCATTCCTTCCATCCATATTTTTATTTATACATGACACTTCTAATGGGTATGTGTGAACTAGAACAACTCTACTAGGTTACAAATTCAACCACTATAAGATCCCACCCATTGTAAGTTCAAGAATCAAAATAACGCTAAAAAATTTCAAAATTTAAAAATTTAAAAGGATTAACAACACCTAAATCAGAAAAAGTGACAACCATCATCATGATTACCCATATATCATGTCACTTCCAACTGACGTCATACTCATCACAAGAGTCGAACCCTCCTCACAGACGAGGATCAAGCTGTCGAGACCATCTTCCTCCCAAAACTGCCTGCCCGAACTCACATCTCAAAGATCCTTGAAGCCCACTACTCATCTCCAACTCAAAATTATTCGAGGAAATCAAGATCCAGAGAAGAGAAAAAGTAGGTAATTTTTGGTAAGAACAATGTAAAGGATCACCTATAACTGTCGACACCGAAAAAATAACACATTGACGATGTCGTCATATTCAACCACAAAACATCAATTGCGCTGAATAGGTTGCCTCACCAACCTTGTCATGTCCATCAGACATTAAATGGGAGAAACTCAATCTTCTCACATTGATTCACCATTCTCATATTCCCCAACCAACATTACACTAGTGATGTTCGAGATGACCCTTAGATCCCACCCCACCGTAGAAGAGATCCTCCACTAAAACCGGCGAGGCAACCGAGAATCTCTGCACAGAATCCTTAGACCGATGGCCAACATCCGAAGTGAACAACCAACCACAAGAAAAACATTGTAACAGAAAGATCAAAAATCCTCAAAAAAAACTCCACATCGAAGAGCGAGCATAATAAGAAAAAGTAATCAAGAATTAAACCCTAGAGAAAATGGGAATGAAAATCTAGAAGATAAAGAAGATGCATGGAGATACCCTGGGAGGGGGGTGGGTGAATTAGGAAATGAGACCTTTCTAATTTAAAAAATATCTCATTAAACTCTTACAACACTAGAAGATATTAACCTTATTATTATTAGGCTCGCCATTTCTCACTCATTTAGATATTGATCTATTTTTGACCTTATTATTATTTATCCTTTGATCTGATTATTCAATGATACTCTAAAAACACAGAAAAAAATTTATTTCAAGTACATTATAAACATAAAATCCTACAGTATAAATGTATTTCTTTCATGGTTCACCCATACAGGGATAATCCATGGAGTTTGAAATCAATAATTCATAGATGCGTCATAATTCACTAAATGGAATATTTAGTTGTTGGTTTAGGCTAGGACACACCTATGACTATGATAACTCCCTTTATAAGGTTTAGGAATGAATCACTACTTCTAAAGGTCCACTCACCCACTCTATCCATTCCCTCACTGCTATATAAATAATAAAATAAACATTATCATGTAATCCAACTAAAAAAACAACCCTATTTTTTCACCCACTTTAGATAGGTTCCATTTAACTCTATTTCTCTCTTTTATATATTTGTTTTATACATCATCATGATCAACATCATCACTTTTACATGAGTCTTCATATAAATTTCAACTTCCATCTTCAATGGAAATATCAACAATGAGTTAAAATCTTCCTTCCTTTTCCATTTTACACTCTATATTTCCCCTATCTTAATATCAGATACATCAATCATGCTCTTCTTTCTCAATAACTATACACTCTAATATTTAGAGATAATGAAGAATCCATAAATTTCAACTTCCTAAAATAATTCTATAAAATTTGGAGAGAAATTATCTTTGTTAAGATTCATTAATATCTCTAATTCATTAAGAGAATAATCCCTAAATCCATTCGTCAAATTTCAATAAAAAAGAGTAATAATTATAAAATTAATTATTATATCTTACTATTAAAAGATAGGAAATATACATTTGAAAATCTAATAAACACTATATCTTCATGGGTGGTGACCACTGTTATGGTGTGATATTCAATCCCAAAAAAAAGTAAAATTTGTTATTTTACATCCATAAGAACTACTTTGACATGGTACATTATTCAATGGTTTATATTTATTATCATTCTATTATCATGGATTATACATTAATAAAATGTTATGGAAAATACTTGTGATTATTTTATGACTATCACACTATGGTTTATCAGACAGGGCCACCACATGGACACCTTCAGATTGAAGAACCCACAAAACATCACTTAAAAACCCCCATTACTTCCACTACTCCCATTATGGGCCTCCAAATTTTACAAATGTACATTCAAATCACCAGACCACTTCTTCCATAGCATTTTTGTTTTCATCTTCCACTTCTAACATCACATTGGATTCACCACACATAATGAAATATTTTTTATTATATTTCAACATCTCAAGTTATTCCAAAACACATATTTGTTATAATATCGATTGTATTTTCTAATTTATATACCTTTACATTTTAGTACTTCACATCAAGGACAATATTCTCATTGAATGACCATATCTTGATGATAAAAATATTTTCTTCCAAATTAAATAAAAAATTGATGCATGTATATTAAAAAAAATTACATATTCAAGGATGGGTTATACCTTTTCCACATTATTCCATCTTTATAAAATTTATTACTCATCCATAAGAACTTCTGCTAGAGAAAACAACCATTCTCTTTAATCCCAAAGATATTAAATATCATTGTGGGTTCTTGATACATTTTAAAAAATAGACCTCATACAAATACTATTATGTATCCAGGTATATTTCCATATTTTATTAAAATTAAAAAGTTCGTAAATTCGCAAAAATACTAAATAATTAAACATATAGGTACTTATGTACATTCATTAAATGTCAACAAAACATATAACATCTGTATATTTATTCCAAAACACCTCCAACCTAATCCAAATACATAAAAATATAATTTAATTTTATAATAACTAATAATAAATATAATCCAACCCTTCACATATACTTATTTATCATCATGTATACTCAACCTTATTTAGCACCGCACTGGATAACCCCAATCAATTTTAGTGCATTTATACTTCTATCTCCTACTTCAATAAACTTATAGAATATTAATTATTGGTTGATAATAAATATCTAACATCAACAATCATCATTAGTATATTAAAAATACAACATAATATATCCATCACAATAAAAATAAATCTAACAGAATCTAAGAACCAATATTCAATTGGATATTAACAACCCAAAAATTTGAATTTATTGGAAACACCCATCATGAATATAAAATTCCATTGCATCATCAAGATTCATCACACACTCCCAATTACTACTCGAAATTTGGGTAATGATTAGATCCATGGAATTATGTTGGTTTATAGGACACTTTGACATCAAATAATTATTAAAAACATTATTGAAGGAAACAAATAATGAATATTTGAAACACATTTACCATGATAGAAAATGGTGTAGGTCGAAGATGAGATGCAAAAAATGTGGGGGGGGGGGATTTCCTATTAAAAAATGATATGAAATAAAACTAAATGAGAATTAAATATAGAATTAAATAAATAAAATAATGTTAATATTTAATAATGGTGGAAATATTATTTTAATATATAAATAAAATTATATTAATAGAGATTTTGGACAATAATCTACAAGGGACCCCTGTATATCCTCCCCTCAAGATCCTTATGTAATTTTGGTTTAAAAAATACTCTCTAATGGTTATATGAAGATTCCAAATAAAAGATGTAAGACGATTTAATTTTTGGAGTTGAATCTAGAAACCATCTATACGTTTTTTTGTTTCATCTAGAAACCTAATATCCCTCACTGTTAAAATAGTGATTTCATATCCCCTCACACTCAATGGTAGTGAGAATCCAATATCTCTCCCTCAACAGTAGTAATTAACTATCCCTATCACACTCAATATTAGATTGAACCCAATTAAAATAAAAGGAAAATTCTTCCTAGGAACAATTCAATTTAATCTAACTATGAATCCCCGAGAATGAATATAAAAGGAAGATACAGGAGGAAAAGTGATAATATTTAGATAAATCTTATAAATTATAAAAAAAATGAAAAAGAGATATCTAAAAATATATTCAATGTATCCATATGCATACATGAAATATTGGGGTGTATTTATATCATCTAAATGTCCTATGATGATATTTGATGCCTTTAGGGATAAAAATAACCGTTTAAATGAAAAATATGATGGCATGAACCACAATTAATAACTGTGTATTTATCTATCTGGAAGCCACCTGGTTTCTAGTGGGTGTCAGCAAACCTTTCAGTGGAACTAGTTCAGAATTGGTCTTCTTCCTAGCTTCCACATCCCATTCGGTGGTACCTAAATATGTTGAAATTTGTACCTATAGGTGGAGTAATTTAAAAACATCCTCCACTCTTAACTCTATTCCTTATTTTAGTCTTGTACTATCATGATTTATTAATAAATAAAAAAACTGAAATCAATGAAAGGAAAATGAAAGAGACAACATTTTTTTTATCTTCATGGCCTCCTATTAGAGTTATATATTTTGAATTCTCCACTTTAGATTATAAAATATAGATTATCTATTTAATATACAATGATTCACATAATGGGATTTCCAAGAATATACCCAAAATAAATTTTAATACTTCAGAATAAAATTTAACCAATCATTTTCAATAATAGAAAAAGAAATTTAGAAGTGTAATTCAAGAATGATTTCAAAAATTATTTAATAAATAACTCACTTTTTAAACATCTCCAACTTTGATTATAAAAATGTAAAAATAAAGAATACTATGAATTTAAGTTTAGTTAAATATCAAAAAAGTTCCAATTTCCAAAAAAAATCAATCAATTAATGATACCATAGAATGTATAGATATTTTATCTATTAAAACAATATAAATGATTCTTTGTTGTCCAAACTATCTCCCCAAAAGAAGATATAAAAAAATTGCTATAAAATTTGTTGAAATTAAAATAATATTTAAAATATTTGAAAATATTTTAAAGTAATAATTGAAATACTAGAACAAAAAAATACATATGATTTGATAACCATTTCCCCCAAAATAAGTGTAAACTAGTTATTAGATAAATCAAACAATTAATTTCATCACCGTAACTTCCATTATAATTTCCATAATTCACATAAGAAAGGGTTAAGGAAATAAATATTATACATTCATATTAAGATGAGGATCATGCATAATAGTGAGAAAATAGAAATGAAAATTTCATAACCCATAATTTTACATCAAGAGAGTTAAATTTAGAAGTGAATTTTAATCCGTTAAAACAATCACGATTTAAAAATATTTCTGAAAAACAAAAACTTTCACATTCCATATACTTTATAATTGAATTGTTAATTCTACTAGAGTCTAAAGATAATTTTATCATGCTATAATTCAATAAAAAATAGGTATTTTCAATTTAAAAATAATCCATGTCTAAAATGGATCATGTCCCCCTAAAATTGTGCATTCATTTAAAATAACAAGGGATGAGAAAAAGAATATAAATCAAGATTCAAATGGAAAAAATAAAACATACCTAAGAGGGTGATTGAATTAGATCAACAAATTAAATATTTAAATAAAATAGTACAATGGATTAATGAACTCAATATTTAAAAATATTATTTTTAAAAATATAATTTTATATTTAAACAAAAAATTAAAATATTAAAAAAATTATGATTTAAAATATTTATCAATGAATTCAATAGATAAATCAAAATAAAATAATAAGTCAGATAATTCAATAAAGACATATGTTTTAAATTTAAATAGAGAGTAAAATCTATATGCATATAAAATTTAAATTAAAGAATCGTATAAAAGCCATTTTAACCCCCCTTATTAAAGAATTATTTTAAATAGAGTTCTTTTTTATCTGAAAAATCATGATTGAGAGAGATAAAAAACTACAATTCAAATAAAAAATAATATCGAATTTCAAAAAAATGGTCCTGATTGAAAATTAATTTGATTATAATGTTTAAGAATTTTACTTGATGTATAACATAGGTTTCAACATGCTCAAAATTCATATTTTATAAATTTTATTCCACTCAAAAAAATTAGAAAAAAACTATATTTGACCCCCTTTAATAAAAACATTATCACAATAATGGATTTAGCGAAATAACAAAGTAAATATTTCAATAATTGGATTTTTAATGTTCTAAAACAATAAAAAATAGTAATTAGTCACCACATATGTGTTTTGAGTAGCCACCAATTATGTACCATGTTTCTCCTTGGGAATTTATGTTGAGACTTTATTCCCATATTATAATCAACAAACTAATATTTTTGATACCTATAATTTGGGTCCCCAAATGTTATCTATTTAATACATAGAAATATAAGCTTGTTTTGAGAATGATTTTCTAGAATAAATATTTTAATAGAGATGAATTGATTATGTCATTCTATAATGGAAATTTTGACAATAACATACTTCAATGAGATGCTATATTTTCATAAAATAATTAAAAAATTATATTGAGATAAAATTCATATAAATATACTATTCATGGTAATTTAGATGACACTTTATTATAATTATTGACATAATTAGAATTCCCAATATGACAGGAACATGACATGAAAAAAATTATAAAATAAGGAGAACATATTAATAGATATTTTATGTTATTGATTTATTGATTCTAATTTTTTAAATTCTAGTCACTCGTTTAATATAATGGGTAACTCCCCCTTTTTTGAGAGTTAATATCTCTATCCCCCAAAAGATTTTTTCATGATTCATTATTTTTTTGGACAGTTCACAATATCATTCTATTAAATTTTCTTAATCAAACAATAGATCTTCATAATCTTGATGACTTGAGGAACAAGAATAACATAAAAAATAAAAATAAAAATTAGGATAATTTACATCATCACAAGCCTTAAGGAATTTTGGGATTCAATCACATGGGGAATTTGAATAGATGAAGTCATCACATTCACCCCACCTGGAGACTTTGATACATTATACCTTCCCTTATTATCCTCATCCTTATTTTTTTATTATGTTTACGGAAGCTTATTGTGACCCTATTTATTGTAACCATTGCACCACACATTTGGTACCAATTTTTTCATTTCCTTTTTGGAAAGATAATTTGATTTATATATTCTCAAGTACATTATTATCTTCTTGGTGAATTATTTAGAATCAAACTCACTTCAGGATGAATCATTATTAATTTCCCTAAAGGTATTGTTATTCATTATATCCTTGAACACTTCTAATTAATTCATAAATTTCGTTTTAATTGTATTCTCATATGTCATGGGTGATGCAATGATATCTTCAAAAAAAAATTCATAATGTCTTTATCATCTTGAATCACCAATACATCAGGTTCCATAGAATAACAAAATACATAAATCATATCTTTCATAATAATCCCTATTTAAATATCATTTCTCAAGGACTTTCCTCTATTACAAATATAAATGAAATAGGTAAAATGTTCTATTAAATTCTAATTAGGATGATTAATAAATAATTCAAAATCATCATGATATATATCAAGACTAAAATACATAACATTACTATTACCCTCATGTATAATTTCAAAGTATTTATAAATTTTATAGGATGTTTTACACAAAAAATGTTCAGTAAATTTACTTATATCATACCCCAAATGTAGATCATTGATATATTTTCCATCAATATCAAAGGATATTATATTATCTGGGGTCCATTTTTTTTCTTTTTCATGAATGTGGGTATAACCATGGATACCAATTCTCCATAATAAACACATTATGATATAATAAAATGTATAAATTATAGTTATTAAATTATTATAGTTTTATTAATTAAAGTATGGAGATCTACCAATAGAGTTTACCTAATGAGAAACTTCTATATTTTAGGTAGAGACCATTTTAATGTGGGCAACCATGAAATTTGTTGTGTTTTCTAAATTATCTTTCCCTCTGATACAAATTGTTGTTCGGTATTGAGATAGAATGAAGAGGAAGGAGATGATGAATTTCTTTTTAAAATAGATTACAAATTTAAATTAAATGAGATGTAATTAAAAAAATACTCATAAAATGAAACAAAGATTTTAGCATAGCATAAATATAAATTTAAAACACAAACCATGAGAGATTGATAAATGAGTTTGAATATTATAGTAATGGGACCTTATATCTCATTCCAGAATGATCATTGAGGAGTTTTGTGATAAATTTTTTTTTTCAATTATTATATAAATAATCCCATTATAATTTGTATGACCCTTATTTTTTAATATTTGTAGTAAGACACCCCTTACCTTTTAGTGGTTGTTGGTAAAAACCCAATCTCCGTAATGCTTTTTGTAGTGATCACCTATCCTTCCTAACAATAATTTCCTATGATAGGCAATATAAAATTAAAATAAGAGTCTTAGTTTTTCAAAGAACATTCAAGGACATTCTAAATCCACAATAAAAGATATAATAAGAATATATGGGTGGAATAAAGAAAATAGTGTAATGGAGCTTGATAATGTCACAAAATAAAACAAGGGATCCATAAAATATCATCAAGGTTTATACATGAATCCAATCAGACTTATGGAGAATTTATAATACCTTATGGTACGTCGATGATTCTTTTTTCCTTGGGGGTAGAATAAAGCTACTTGAAGGAAAAATAGGCTTGCAGGGACCACTCCCAATAACTTTTTTTTCTCTCTCTCTCTTAATAAAATTAGGTAGCTGGTAGGTGTATTTGTCCAGCTATTGGAACATATACATAACTTTTGTTCTCTTTAGGTTCCACTAACCATCTAGTGGTACCCCATTGGGAATCTGTTGATACCTATATGTGGTGGAATTTAAAAAATCCTCCCTGATCTTATTGGTCCCTCTGTTTGGTCTAATACAATAATGAATAGTTTAAAAACACTGAAATAAATGAAATTAAAATTTTAGACAAATAATTTAGTGTTTGTGATAATTAAAACCACCCATGAGACTGAGACATACAACAATAGTTGTTAAATTTGGCTCTATTATTACTCTCCCATTGTCTTCCTAATACCAACCATCTTAAGATCCTTTTCCATTATAATCTCTTGTAGAATTATTGGGGATATTTCGTAACATTTTTTCAACATTAATCTCACGATACTAATTATTATAATATTGAAGGAAATATTTTCCTCTAATTTGAGAGAATAGAACCGTCGTATTTGAATACACTTCAATACTCCTTCAACATCTTTATCAATCAAGAATAGGCAACCAGAATTTCAAATTAAACTTTAATGATCATTAATTTTTGTATACAAATATTAATCCAAAATATCCACCTATTTCATGAATTTTTATTTTAAAAAATACACATTTTTTACTAATAAACTTATCTTATGTGACTTTAATAACTTATTATTTTTATTAATAAAAATTTTATTTTACAGTATTTTAGTTTAATATTTTTATTTAATTTCAAATAATCTTTCTAAGGAAAATACCAAACAGTATGATAATTTATCACATGAGCTGTTAATTGTCCTACAATACCAAGAAATATGTTTTTTTGTTAATGAAAATTATATTATAAATAGAGATATATCATCATTTTAGATTTCAGAATACTTAAAAATTATATTATCTTTTATATGTATTATATGTGATAAATATCATATGATGTAGAAAAATGTGTCATGATCATTATTTTCTGTAATCTTATTTATCATATGATCATAAAATTTTCAAAATAAGCATTGATTTTTATAAAGAGAAAATAACGTCAGATGAAAAATCAAAATATCAGATGAATCTTTGAATTATCCTAAAAAGATAAAAAATCATTCATGGATAGAAATTATCTCTTAGAACATTGTTCTATGTTTATTTATCCAATGATTATAGGATTATCTCATGAATATAGGAAATATCACACATAGTGTATTGTATTGTGATGTAGAATATTTTTTTCAATGTAAAAATACCCTTCGAAGTTTAATTTTTTTAATTTCACTAGGTCTTTTGAAAATCGGAAGTCATAAATAAATTATGAAAAATATAATACCCTTCAAAACTATAATAATTAGAATTAAGTATTTTAAGATCATTTATTCAATATATCTCAGTATCTATTACCATTATTGAATGTCAAGTGAAGTACAAGCCTATTTTTCTAGAAATTATTACAGATTGATAATGAAATATTAATTAAATAACATGTATATTTCAATGAATTCAAAAAGTACCAATAATGAATAAGGTTATAATCAACAATGATATTTGTTATTTATATTTTCAGAATAAAAGGTATCTGGTTAGAATAAAGCCTGTTTTTTATTATTATATCTAACCTTGACCATTATAGTATATATGGATCATTGAATTTAAAATAAATTAATAGAGAATTAATAATAAAATGACATATAATACTATAAAAAAAGAAAAATGAAACTCTATTTTCCTACACATACAATATATTAATTTTTTCTAAAAAGAATAAGAAATATCTAATTATATTATTTAATGGGAACATCAAATATAGTCTAAAAATATTCAAAATCTAATAATTGAATCCATACTGTAGTTTAGAATAGCCACACATATTTTTTCAATTTGAATCCACGATCACTAAGTTGAATCATAAACTCTATTTTTCCTTTTTATATAATGTATAGTGAATAATTCGTGTATTAGTGTATAAATGCCTTGGATAAGTGTTAATAAAATCAGATATACTTATTAACTCTACATATAATTTTTTTAGAAGTTTCAATTACATGAAATCAATTATCTAAGTCACTGGGGAATGGAACATCGTAGTGACAATAATAAATATTACATAAAGATCATTGATAGAGTGGACTAGAAGATTAACATATTCCCCAAACCACTATAAATAATCTATGCTATATTATTTTATATTAGATTTGTTAAACTTTATATCTGATAAAATAGTTAGCAATAGTCCACAGTATGATTTCAATTTGTGTCAAAATTTTATGAACAGAATTCAACCCCTCTTGAGTAATTATGTAACTCTATATGGGTGAAAAATTGGTATTAGTGGATAATACTCTTATGTTATCAACTATTAAAGGAAAAATTCATAAGTATAACTTTCAAATTACTATAACCATTGAAAATATAGAGGCCATTCCAATATAAAAGGCTTCTTATTTTAGTGGAGATAACTATACATACTAAAAATAACAGATTATTATTTATATAAAATTAATTAGTATAATGTTTTATATGGAAACCATTAATCCTTATACAATTCATAAAGGATAAAATAAAAAAATTCGATTCAAACATTGAATAATAATATGATGTAAACTCTAGGTTTACAAATTCTAGTATATGTAGATTTTTTGGTGACGTGATCAACTTAGTTTGATAATGTAATAAAATAAATAAAATATGGAAAACAATATATATGTATTATAAAGGTACTGGTAACGTATGTAAACCTTGATAAAATAAAATAAAATAAATTTTTGACATAATTAGAATGTTTGATGGTGATGGAATAACTGAGATAAATTGAAAGCGAACTAAAATTTAAAATAATGTGGTTGCCTTGGGATCTCATATTGTAGAAATAGGTCATGTTCATAATGGTCTCAATGATCATCCATAAAAATGGATTGACATTTCCAATTTTATTAGGGAATATTCGTCTGTGAATTTTTTTAAAAATAATTTTTTCGGAACCCTCTAGATATAAAATGATGATATGGAATCCAATAAAGTAGATAATGTGACTATTAAAAGGGATAATCCTTATTTAATGGCGTATAGATAAAACTTTTGAATGAAAATAATGAAAAATAATTTTCATAATCATTATATGAAGATAATTTAAGTATGTTAGAGTCATGTGATGAGATTTCCCAATTTTCGAGGAACGTCATGATGTTATACAATAAGTGAATAGGATTCACAAAATCCTTTAACAAGTATAAAATGGACGATGGAAATACTGATGAAAATAATGTTTTATGAGTTCAATAAGATTGGGAATATCAAGTATAATTTACCATATCTCAAGGAGAAGAAAAATTATAAAAATTAGTATAAAAATAAATTGTAAAATAAGAATGAGATGAATTTAATAATGACTAAATGGAGTTCCTTGGAAGACTCTAGGGATGCAACCTATTCTAATTCCAAATCTAAATTATCTAACAAGAAGGTAAATATGTACTTCAGGAAATAAATTTATTTGGTAAATTCTATTTTTTATTCTTATTTTTAATCTGAATATGAAATTTACAATTTTTAGAAATTAAATTTTCACTTGTACACATTATACGACAACAATAACTATTTCATTAAAATAACATGACTATTAAGATATTATATATTTTTTTAAATGATAAATATGTTTTAAATAAACATATTTCATAAAAAATATTTCAAATACATGATTCTATTCTAGTAGTGTTTTCCACGGTTGTAAAAACAATTTCTAATGATTAAGACCAAAAATATAAAGAACAATTATTCTGTTTTTACTATGAAAAAAATAAATATTAAATCCTTGGTATGAATAAATAATTTAAATAAATATATTAAAAATTAATTAAATTGAAAAACCATGGATTTATTGATATTATTCTATACTTAGTTCCAATTAAAGAAAAATTTAACATAAAATTGGTCATGACTATATATAAATGGTCATTTTTCTAATGATTATTTCCTAATACATACATTGATATGTGTAATAAATAATGTTTTTATTTCTAAAAATTTATTGAATTATAATTCATAAAATTATTTAAATATAATGAATATTTTTGTTCTTAAATCATTTATTGTTAACACTGTCAGACACAAGAGAATGTGGGTACAAAAATGACTTCTTACATATTGGTTTTTTCTTGGGAACAAGCCAAAAATAAATAAATTTAAAATTGGTTATGGAAAGTGTATTCTAATGAAATATTAGTGGATAATTTCCAATATTTTTCCACTATCTGAAATCAGAATAATAAAATTCACATTTTGTGTCAATGATAATGGAAAAATTATTAGAATTAAACAATTCAGATATCACCATTTAATCATAATAAACAGAGTAATTAATATTGAATCATTTAATCAAAATCTGATATATATTACTCAAATATTTGATGTTAAATTTTCTGTTTTTTTATAATAATTAATTTTCACTTTATAATTATAATTTGACTTAATTTTGTTCACCATGAACTAAAAATGTTTACCCACAAGATTTTTATTCAACGTGTAAACAAAATGAGAAAAATTTGAATATTAAATTTGTTGAATCATAGATTTGGAATTGGAGTCTTAGAGATTATTACATTTCTTAATTGAATAAATTATTTATGAAATTATCATTTTTTTTTCCCCAAAATAATTTGGATAATAATAAATTTGATGTGATGTATGCCAAATGGGAAAGGATTTTTCTTCAATCTAATTAATGAAATTTCTTCATCCTTAAAGCTTATAATGATTAACATTAATTGCTTTGGACTTCAAAGAATAAAAATTATAGTTTTAAAGTCATGTTTTTTGTATGATTATTATTTAGGAATTACATGGGATTATTTAGTAGGAAATTAAAAGTCAATCAAGTGCTACATTTATTAATTTTTGAAAGCTTATTAATAATTTAAAATACTGTAACATTTTTTCCTTGAGAAGTGATCTTGAGGAAGAGTCTAAGAATCATTAATTTAGTTCATTATTCTATAAATATTTCTTTAAACATATATTCTCTACCCCTAATAAACCTCAATAGAATTGTATTGTAAAAAGATGAAATATTTCGTTAGAATAAATTTCTTGAACAATGTTATGTAAATTCATCAAAACTACTCTTTTTTAAGCTGATGATGTTAACAAAACATGCTATGTAGTGGAGGACGGGCCTACCAACAATGGTGTTCACAACGATCTCAACAAGTTAGAAAAATAACTACATAAACATCTTTCCCTTATTGAGAAAGACTGTAATAATATCCCTTCATTCGAACATATGCAACCTTTTATTTTTTCAACAAATAAGTCTTGTCACTTTTTCCAAGGATCACCCTAAAAAAATATATAATTAAAAGATTAATAAAAATTAATAATTTTATTAAATAGTAAAAATACTAACTAAATAGTTAATATAAAATTTATTACTATATATAATATATTTTTAAATTATTTAATATGTTATTTTTTTTATTAATAAAAACCAATATATTAATTATTAAATTATATATATAATTAAAATTGAATTAATTAGTATACATATATTATATTTAATATATATATTATATTTAATATATATATATATATATTTATTATATTTGATAAATATATATATAATAAATTTAATATATTTATTCCTAAAAAATATGGGGGTTCACCTAGTATAACCTATGAACTCAAATGAATATTTTTTTTAAATATAAATGAATGTATATTAATTTCTTAAATATAAAATATATCAAAAACATTAAATTAAAAATAATTTTAATAATTTTTTAATGAAATGATTATTAATAAAAATTATTTACAATAATATATGTGTATATATAGATAGTAAAAATATAATATTATCTACTTAAATAGTATATTAATTATTTAGAATATATTTTTAATTTAATTAGTTATTAAAATTGTAAAAATTATTAAATTAAATATATATAATTTAATTTATTTATTTTTTATTAGATAATTAATATACTATTTATTACAATATATATATATAATTTCTTTTACTCTATATATGTATAATTAAATAATTAATATACTACTTACTAATAGATGTCAATATATACTAATATGTATATTAATATATATAAATATATTTTTATTTATTAACATTTAATATAACAACATATATTAATATATATGAAATTAAAATTTATTTATAAAAATTAATGACTAAAAATAAATATTAATAATAAATAAATTTTAAAAATTAATAAAAAAATAAAAAACTTAAAACATATAACTTTAGTTTGTATATATATATTATTTAATATATTAATTTATATAAATACAAGATTTTTATATGAAATTTTGATATATTTATAAAAAAATTTCACAACTCAACCAGTGCTCAAACTGAAGGGACATCCATTAAGGAAGCCCAACATGGAAGGCCTACTGAGGCAGTGGAACATAATGTGTAGAGGGAGAGACATGGCCTGCGGGGGATGTTGCATGTAGACATGGTCACATTTAGGTTTATGGAGTGTGCTTGTGGGAGATCACCCCTACATTATGCTTCCGATGTGTTGATGATATAGTTTCATATAAAAATAAGTAGTCGAATGCCCACAACATTGATGTGGGAATCTTTAACATGCTCACATTAGTTTTATTAGATATTTATCTACAACAGATAAACATGACCTTTATGACCACAATAGAAGGAACCAATAAAAGGTATCCTTTTTCAATGCTATAAAAATACATTGAAAAATGGAACCACTTATAAGTTCATAAAGATGTTCAAAAAAGGTTTCATGTTATCATAGTAATTTTAACACTAAAAAGGAACCTTTTATTATCACTTTTCACTAGAATTTATAAAAGTCAATTTCTAATAAACCCAAATACATTGTAGTGAGGGAATACCCCACTGATGCAACATAATTCAAAATCATTGATAAATGAGCATCATTATTTATGTTCATACTATATTATTCTATGTTTTCACCCTCATTCAATAATTAGATTTCATCAATACAATTGATATAAACTAATTATAATTGTCACATTATAAAGGTAATATTACCAATGGCCATAATTCTCAATGGTCATAATGTCCAAGGGTCATAATGCCTAACTATAATAATTCTTAATGGTTATAATGCTCAACAATTATGTAATGTCCATTTTTTTACTTCCCATAAATTCATTCAAACCAATACCCTTAAATAAGAATAATCATTTTTAGTTATTTCAATATGTAAATTCCCTATCGTGGATTCTTATTTTTTATATTTTTATTATTAAAGTTGTAATGTTCATTGTATAAAATTTACAGGGACACATCTACCTAATTATTTCATAATTTAATTTTGTCTAATGTCCATTATTAGTTACAATTGTATCAGAAAATTTTTATCATTGACATGACGTATATACTTTGTAGTAAAAATATTTATTTTTATTACTAGAATTTTATGGTTATTTCATTATCACCACTTATAATAATTTCTCCCCCAAACTATAAATTGGACCTTGAAAAAAAAAAGTAATTAAGTCCTTATCATTGTATCCTTAGTCTCCCATGATGCCTCCTCTAGTGAGTGATTCCTCTAAAGAACATCACCAATCTATTTATCAATTTCATAGCACTAATTATCTCAATGAAGAATATGAATTTGATCTTCATTACATGATATGTTTGGATCCATCTAAATAAGATCCACTATTAGACATGGGAAGGGTATGACATGTTCTTCTTTAAAATTGACATACGGTAGTCCGTGTTCTATAGAGATAGGTTTGGATTTATATCTCAATTATATGGAAAAACTACAATCACACCTATCATTTCAAATGTTCCAATGTACCTTGCAGTTATTTTCCATTTCTTTCCAAACCATATATCTCATTTCCATGGAGATATCTCTTGGACGACATAGTCTCTTACTTTTAATTCAACATCCCTTTTTTTTGGTTTCCATCAGAGCGTTTCATTCAAATTTTTGCTTATTTCATATGAGATAAGATATATATTAAATTATTTTAGGTTTCCTCCACATGTTATGGATTTAATAATTTCTTTTATATAACATCATTCCAACATGATAGAGTCTGAAATCTCTTCTAATACAATGATTTATATAATTACATTTGTATGCTGTAGTAGTAACTAATAATGTATGGGAAAAACAATTTGTTCTGAACAATGATCCCTAGGTCTAGGTTAGAATGAATTCAATAACATTATTATTATTTATAATTTTTGTAAAGTAATTTCAAAAATTCTATATGTTTTAGGATGATGGGATATTCCAATATTAATATCTAAATTTAATGACTTCTATAGGATCCTTTATAATTTTGTTGTAAATAATGGGTCAGGAATAGATAACAATCTTAAGGGTGTTACATGAATAATCACAAAAAATATTTATATATCACCTTACAAGATTATACATAGGTAAATATCCAATAATTTCATGGAAATAAGAAAAATTTGTAAGAAGAACTATATTTACCCATATTTCATTATGACCCTCAGATATATTAAGTAGCGTAATGATGAAATCAATAAAAATATTATCCCATTTCCAACATGGTATAGGCGAAGGATTCATAACCCTTCTTGTAATTTTTATATTAGATATCACATGATGACATATTAGGAATCTTAAAGAATAATATCAAATTTCACACATTATATTTCCCCCCCAAAAAAGTATCTCTTATAACATTACACATCTTCATGCTACTAATATATCTAGAGAAGTAAGATCAATGAGACATATATGAGAAATAATTAATCACTTATTTTATTGATGGAATACATAAATTCAAATAAAAAAATAGAACTCCACCATTCCAAACATTTAAATCTATTAAATTTTTATTCCTTTCATTATCCATCTTCTATTGTGGGGACTCATCAGTGTTTTGAGATTTAATATCCCCCTCCAATAATGAATATTGGGTAATTATATAGAATAATATTGATTCATATACATTCATTATAATACCAATTTCAATCATTAATAAATTCTGGATAATTAAAACATTATGGATCCTAATTTGGGATAAGATACCACAATATTTTTTACTCAGTGGTTATCTAATCTTTTTTGATTTCCAGTAATGAAAATGTATAGTACAAGCATAATCATTGAGTAGTTTCAATCATCATATATTCCTCATATTAATAATTTTATATGAAAAGATATATTTTAAAGACCTTTTGTTTCTATATATATCACATTCCTCTCCGAATATATAATGTAAAAATATCATTAGTGAAATGATCCCATCTATCAACTTTAAATAACGAGTTATATAATAAATCTCATGCAATTTCAACTACTAATGACCTGATAAATCTATATTAGAAAACATCCAATACATTTCCCCTATGCATAATTATTAATAAAAAAACCATTATTTACTAGGTATAAGAGTCAGTATAATAGAATTTACCATTATTCAGTTCAACTACCTTAAGCTATCTTTATATTTCTCTATCCATGTAAATTCATCCCCTTACATGATGACATTATTAACATGGTTTCCAATAAATTTATGTTTTTTTAAAAACTCCAATAACATCTTTCTAAAATTGGAAAACTATATATTTTATTATGATAGTAGGTTTTGAACATACCATGAAATATTTTTTTGATGGTTTGATAAATATACCATATGTGGAAATAATATAGGCATGAAAAGCAACTAGTATATTCTAAAATTAAAAATTACTAAATTTACCTTATGATTATGTTTTTCATATAACCAAAAGAGTAATTTTCAAGTGAGTTCAATGATCTTAATAAATTTTAAATGATACAACAATATCATCAATAAATATCACAGTAAACTTATACTGATAAATCATTAATAGTTTATTTAAAAATTCCAAAAATTTGGAAGATTATTTGTCAACCCAGAATCCATTATATTTAAATAATAATAAATATACCTAATACATAATGATTTATTTTTGTTATCCTCAAATATAGCTTTTAATGATGATAACCAAAACACTGAACAATAAATGAGATGTGTGTATCTCCTTGATGTTGATCAGATTGGTCATTGTGGAAATGGATTATTGTTTTTCAAATTAATTCCATTTTCCCAACCCCTAATCCTATTGAATTTTTCTTTATAAAATATCAAATTTTCACTTATTTTATATAGAACCATATTTTTGAAATTGGGCCCAATATATATAGACCAAAGGAGAGAATGAATAAAGGTGTTACATTATTACGATGACCAGAAGGAGATTATGATGATTCCAAATCACAAAAAGTACATTAATCTCATTATTTCTTCATTATGTCAACAAACTCCACTAAATCCATTTTATTATGTGGCATAGTTGAGTTTTTCATCAAGGATATTATTAATAGAGAATTAAATTCTCAATCAAGGGGAAATCCTAGTATTTTAGGAAAAAATTCATCAATATATTCTTTCAAAATGTGAACTGATTATATTCACAAAAAAACCCCAACCATCATAGGTTGAATTAAGTCTATTTATTTCTCAATTACATTACTATATTGAGATAGAATGGTAGTGACAATATAAAATTTAATTTTTGAAATATCCCCTTAAATACAAGTAATTCCACACTCATTTTTCTAATTTCAATTTCTGTCTCTTTATTATAAATTTTTTATTTCCATTTTATATTAATAATCCAACATATTATTTTAAATACTTTTGAAATTAACTTCATACTCTGACATTGTCTCTATATTAATTTTTCACATAGTCACCAATTTGTTTTTCCATCTCAGCATGTTCCCCAGGGGAAATTATTTTTCTATAATAATTAACTTCTGTTAATTAAAATCAATATTTTCATTAACCTTTGTATTTTATATATTCTAAATCATGGATGACCATTGGTCATTATAACCCCTTAAACAGTAAACCACAATGATATCTTTTTTTCTTCTCATAACACCCAAATTCTATAATGATCATCATAAGATACATCATATATCACACTACCAACATTTTATTGGTGGTCCCACAAAATGATGGAAATTTTCTATTATAAATTATCTAAATAGTTTTATCTTTGTGGAGAAGAAATTGAATTATTTTTGGGGGAAATGTAATTTTAAAAATACTAAGTTAAATTTAATGTTATAGTAATAATTTTTTTATTTCTAAAAGTAACTCTATTTTAGTAATTATCCATATAACCCCCACATTTTCCTCATTTATTGGATTGGTTTCCATTACTTTTAGCAGAAATCACAAAATAATAAGTGGAATAACATAATCAATAATACTATAATATAATAATACATAACTTGTAAATTTATATATATATTATTCCTAAAATATGGTCATATGTAAAGGATACTGAACCAAAATAATTGGTAATAATATCTATAATTTCATATTCGTAAAATATATAATTATGGTATTATAGTTATTATATTTTTTTACCAAAACATACTCTGATACCCAATGTAATGCCCCCATCCCGATCACCATGAGCAGGAAGGTTATTTATTTTTGTAGTTATAAAATTACATGAAATTGCATTAAAAAGATTAAAATTCAGTATTCATTAGGGGGATAAATATATATACCATAAATATTGAAACATTTGAGTACAAATCATTATTCTATAATTCAATAAATTGAGTTAGTCACCGATAGTATTACACTTCATTACATATGCAATTGGGAAAACAAATTAATGTGTGAGATCAAACGCTCGGTAAGTTCAAGCCTATAAAAAGATAACTTATCATAATATTTAGATAAGAGAAGCATCCTGGACTCCAATAACCCATATATAGTATCTACATTAATAAATTGGCATAATATAATAGGGATCTCATTAAAAAGTATCAATTAGTTTAGTAGAATTTAGTGACTAGATATATACATTATTTCTATATTGCATTATAAAAATTAAACATAGCATGAAAACCCATTATTGCATCCTTAACAACCATTAAAATATTCTTCGATCATATACCATGGAATGGAAAACATAATAAAAGGAGATATTAAATGATAAGAATGGGAAAATGTACAACATAATATTTCATGAGTAGTTAAAAAATAAAAATATGTAAGAGGGAAAAACCAATAAATATTCTATTTTATTAATAACATGATCACAAATACATCCTTGTATGGATTTAAACAAAGAGATAATGGCAATTTTGGACATTAATTATCATAGCATTAAATTATAATCCATTAAATCTTGAGTCATATAATCATGGCCTTAGATAAGAGTGTTTCATTATACTGGAAGATAAACACCAATTACCCCACTAATGTGGCCACCTATTTTATCGAAAAATATATATCAATTCATTAACATTCTATCTATATTTGGATCCCACATATAATTTTCAACTATAATTAATTCCTCAAATATTGAATGGTCAACTAATTTCATTCTAATAATTCTTTAAAAATAATAAATTATCCACATTTAAAAATGAATACATAATACCAATAATTTCCCATTAAATGAAATAAGTTCATAATAAAATTCATTAAAAAACTACTAATAAATAATTTCTATACGATTAAGATAAAATCAAAATAGTTGAAATGAAACCATTGAAATCAATGATAAAAAATGTTCTTAGAGGAAAAAATAATTTCCAATGAAATTATAAAGAGTTATTTGAGACATTATCATTAGAATGTTAATGATCCTGATGAACGTTATAATATATAAATTACAAAATAATGATTGAAGACCATGAATTTATTATAAATAATGGTTTGAAAAAAAAATTATTTTCCTAATTATTGTGTAAAATGGGAGACAAACAATAAGATTATTTTCCCTTAAATATTTAAGAAACATTATTGTAAAATGAAATTCTAAATCCTTATAATGTTATTTTCCAAAACATTAGAAAATGATTTCTTTTAATTTTAAAATAATAACTAAACATTCATAAATTAATGGAAAAAAATTTCCATTAAAAACACATTTACACATCTAAACTGAAAAATATAGATTAATGGTAATAGTTCTGGTAAAATCAACTCATGTTTTATATGATATAAGAAAATTTATTTCACACTGTTATAATAAGTGAAAGAAAAATGTTTGGTAAAAATTAAAAACAATCCTTTTAAAAAATTATCATGAGATTAAAATGAAGATAAAAAAATAAATTTACCAATAATTTAAATTTATATAAATACATCCATAAAACTGTTTTAATAATATGGATATAGATGAGAATGACTTCCAACCAAAATATATTAATAAAGTCGAATTTGTTTAAAAAAATTCATTCCATCATTGTATACAAGAGACAATGGAATTTATAAGAAAGAAATTAAATACCATGACAAAATAACATGAGAGAAAATATATGGGGTTTCATAATAAATATCAAGTTAATATTATAATTTAAATTTAATCATGAATATCCCTAAATAATAGTGAGATTGTTAGATATACTTTTTATATTTTCAATAACTTCTCAATCAAATCCAATTAAAAGTATAGATATGAATTGAATCATCATATACTAAGAATAAAGAGTACATCATGATATAATATGTCAAATAGGTGGTATATAAACCATTTAAAATGAATTAGATTAATAATACAACATAAATATTAATGGGGTGGAAATTAGACAGAAAACCCTATCAATGGATTCATTCTTGGTCAAATATAGTATATCCTACAGAATAAAGAATTAAAATTTATTAAATTAATTTTTAGAGAATTTTTATCTATATAATAGTATTTATGTTTTTTTCAGGACCATTCAAATCCCTTAATTGAATAGTTCTTGTTTACCTTGACCTCTTATGGCTGTTTAATTAATTTTTCCAATATTAATTCAGTATATTGATTATGATTAAATTTGTTCTGAAATGTTTCTATAATATCCACAATGTTTATAATTTAATGAATATAAATTTCATTCATTAGTTTTATTTTTATAATTTTTTATGCTTGGTGTTGATAGAAAAATTAATCACATCACATCCTTGGTGTGGTGGTCCAATCATACGTGCAGATGAATTTATAAAATGGAATTAGGAAAAGATCTGTAAGAACATATACCTATTCTTTTGTTATACTCTAACGAAATCATCATGACATATTTAAGTTGTATTTTGGTGAGATTAGGACCTCAAGGTCAAGGGGAATGGTGTTTTAAGGTATTTCATCAATATTTTGTTACTATAAGATTCTTGTGTACTATGTAGAAGAGTGAATATGAGGTACCCTTTTATAAAATTTTTGGGTGATAATTTTGTAAATACATGAAATATGAAAATATAATACTTCTCTAAAATAAGTAAGATCAATTAAAAGTACCATAAAATCTATTATAATTTTTATAAGTTATAAATTACAATATCTAATAATATTTACACATGATTAAGAGGATTTTTGAATATTATCTCTCATTGTAACCCCTTATTAACCCTTGTAACAGTAACCATGGTAATAACATTCTTTCTTTGTGGGTCGAGTAAGTGATTTTAAAAATTCCTAGTGTCACATAAATGACCTATTAATTGTATCCTATAAAATTTCACATTTAATTTTGTTATTTTATGATTTATATGATATTTAAATAATTTTAAAAAATTTTGTATCATTAAATATCAATTAAAATCATTTTCATGACTTTTCAAAAAATTTACTTTAACAACATCAAGATAGAAGAAAAATAATTAGTATATAAACAAATTATTTGCCCCTTAAAATTTGAAATTATCTAATAAATCCATGAAACAGAAAAAATAATAAGAACAATGATACATTTATTTTTTTAAAAATTACTATATTTTTCTTTAACTTGTAGATGTGTCGGGTTAGCATTGCATAAAAATTCCAGGAAATGAAACTATAATTAAAAATACAAAAATAAATATTGTGAATTATTTTTATTATTCGTCAATTTAATCATTTATAATCATTCATATATAATTATATTTTTATTCCCATAAAGAAAAAATAATAAGTGATAAATAGTGACATTTTGAAATATCCCTTTACATAAAATAATATAAACGAACAAATAAAAGTTAGGTTAACATAATTTCACAATTTTTTCCCTTTTTATCATGGTGAGTTTTTTTCCAAGGTCACTATTAATTACATCCAAAATTGAATTCGAAGTCATTAATAAATTTTAACCTCATGATTCAAAATATTAAATCAATTATTCATGAATCAATATATATAAATGGAAGGTACTAATTTTAATAAAAGAACATAACACATTATTAAATAATTTTTTTAAAAAAAGAAAATCATCTTAAGCCTAAAAATAAACTTATAACAGAGGGAAATATAATTTTAATTTCTATTGAATTAGTTGAATTTTGATTATTGAAATGAAAATTAATTGAATTTAAAAGAAACAAAAAAAGAGAATGTGACTTTTCAAAATCATAATTTAATGAAAAGAATTGGTATATTTTAAAAAATATGTATCTTCTCTCTATTCACTAAAAAATTATTTATTTTATAAAAAAAAATTAAATTATCTTTATTTTGAAACGAGGAATTCAAAAATTATTTCGATTCTCCCAAATAAAATTTTTAAAATTGGTTTCAATTGAACATAATATATACAAAGAAAATACAATAAGACCCATTTTTTATGAAAATGTATTTTTGAAGTATGAAATGAATTTATACTCATAATTTTTCTAGTAAACACCATTAGTGGAATTTTAATTTATTTTTAAAAAATAATTCATCTATATTTATTAAATTTATTTATTTTAATGAAAAATTATTTGGAACATATAAACATGTTTTCTAATAAACTACCACATTTAATCTTATATGATATTTTTTAAAATTTAGTTCCTATATCTTAATAATTAATAAATATATTTGGTTTTAGGAAAACATTTATAAATATATCTCATAATGTTGTTACTGCTATTCATAATTTCTAATTCAGTGGCTTGATTATAACAGTAATATTTAAAAATAACAATGGAATAGTATTTTTTAGTTCACTGAAGTCCATTTTTTCAAGTATCATAGACTATAATACATAGTATTCATAAATTGAAGTATTTTGGCATTAGGATCAGTATTAATGTGGGAATAGATAAGAAAAAAGTTTCTGTGAAATTGAATAAATAATCATAACATAATCAATGGATGATAAAAAAACTAATAATCAATGAATAAAATTTAATTATCACATAATTATGGAAATAATGAGAATAAATAACACCAAACATATTTATCATATTGATGAGGATGTTTTTCTTCACATTATATACAATCAGGTAAGGATGACATAAAATACCCAACGTAGTTTGTCTCATGAATCCAACCAATGATTCATGGTTCTATATAAATTTTGGCCCCACTCATCACATAAAAAGTACAATGTATCAACCATTTTAGGAGAATATATAAACAATTCATACTACTATGTTTCATAAGAAACCTAATAAATAATAAATTTTTAAATAATCAATATGTATCATTATGTAAATGATTAATGTACATAATATCAATATTTCTCCATTTAGTGGAAGAATATTGATATCTAGGATAATATACAATAATTGATGTAGAAACAAATTAATATTTACAATGTAATGGAATACTAACACATAAATTTAATCATAAACAGATATCAATTAATATTACATTCATTGTGTAGGTATATCTATTAAAAATAGTCATTTAGTTCAATATTGTCCAATGGTACGATATTGAAGCAATGAAAAAAATATAACATTAAAACCACAATTTTGTATCATCTTACACACTAACATAATTTAGTAACATAAATTCAAAATTAATATCAATAGTGTTAAAAATATATTAAAATCCATCATTATGGTTTATAATGATCTTATTGGTCATCCAAATCATATCTCTGAAGAGTGTCAAACAAGGTGAACAGATATGACTATTTATTGTTATTTGAGTGAATATCGTATTAATACCCACCCAAACATTTTAAGGTATATCTGACATATTTTAATATAAACATGAGCCTATATTTATATGTAGTGGCAATATATATATATCATTTCTAGGAAACAAGAAAATCATTACTTCTATAAAAATTTAAGTTTTTTTCAATATTTTATCCATTAGGATTCCTCATATAGATGAGTATTATAACAGATTATGAATGAATTATATTGAGAGATGATGGAAATATATCATTTAAAATATTATAATGAATTTATAAAAATGAATCATAATAAAATTTTACATTGTACTTAAAATTATTTAGAGAGGATTACCCAAATAGAGTATAAGAATAGATTATGGACCCTTAGATTAGAATGATAATGGATTTGGGAAAGATTATTATGAGTTTAAATACATAATCTCTCATTAATAAAAAATAAAATGGATTATAATAACTTGTAAATAATAAAATTATATGAAAAATAATTTTAAATGATATTATAATTGATGAATTGCAATTGATAAGGACGAACAAGGATTGGGAACCATTACCTATCGTGAGCTTCTTATCCTAGAGGTGTCCCTTAGAACTAACTGAACTATTCACAGTTGAATATATAGGTTGGTTATATTGTCATTGATATTATATATTAAGGGTGATAATTGAATTTTACCTTTAAAATATGCGAAGTGGGGCTGCGCGTTTTTAGTTGTGGTGAGTGGAATTTCATAGAATAAAGTAATTAATATTTTATTACCCTATATTATTATATTCTCCAATATCCCCCAAATTTCACCATTAACTCCCTTAGTACTCCACAATAATTGTTAGTGACAAAATATAGGAAAAGGAAACTTTATTGGATGAGTCGGATCATAATTATATATATATGTTGTAATATTAACCAAATTTCTCAATAATTTAACACTTTTACCATATTATACTATAGCAATGTGTGGACCTCACAACACTTTACAACAATTATTTTAGGGAATTCCCCATTACATGAATATAAAAAAAGTAAATTCTATAGAAGAGCATCAATTATCCTCAAACTATAATGAGATATGCAATTATCTCTTTGAAACACATGAATCTTCATAATATTTTCCATAGGTAATATTATATTTATATATGTGTACTTAATAATATACTCTCTTTTTATAAGACATCAGGAGGCCATTGGAAATGATGTAAGTCAATACCTTTTAACCTATTTATATGTTCTCAATTCTCTAAATATTGGATAACCAGACGAATTAACACATGCCATGATATTCACCTATGTAGATAGTCCAAACATATTGACCTCATCCAATGAAATAGTCATATTATATATAACTCGTATACGATTGTACATAAATATTGAAATGTTTTCATAATTGATGGCCCATTAAACATAAAAATTATACGAGATAAAAATACATTCATGTCTAACTATCAATAAATTACATGATCCAAATTATAACAAAAGTCCCATGATTAGTTTAGTCTATAGGATCAATAAATAATTGTGAAAAAGTATGAAGGTTCTTATGCTACATATTTTTCTATCACAAGTTTTGGAAAAAAAATGATACTTTCACCCCTCACATAAAAAATCCCCCAATATAAAATTATCCACGTGGTATAATTTGTGGGTCATCCCAAAAAAACCCCTTTTTTATATCATCATAATATTTTATTTTTCAATATGAAATCCTACCCATGATAAAATTAATGGATATAGTTCCTTTAATGATAAAATTTAAATTTTATATTCTTGAAAAATGTTCATGAATGCTTAAAAAACAGCAAATAATCACCCATCTAATCAGATAACATACGATTAAGCAATAAATATGGTTTATGCTCGCTAATCATTTAGGGTAATATTAAAATCGTTATTTCTATAGAATTCATAAAAAATATCCATGTGATGATCTAATAAAACCTCCAAATAAACTCCTTTTGTGAGTAATGACTTTAGGGATGGTTTTTAGGATACCTTTTTGACTAAAAATGCATTTTTAATATTCATCTTCTTAAACATTTTATTCAAAATTATTTTCATCCAAACATATAATGTTTAAATTTTATAACATCCATTTTTTACTTAAAACTCATTCAACGTTCATCATCATCAAATTTTATGTTTTCCAAAAAAATACTTCACTGAGATTATTATGGAAACAAAATTTAACTCTTTATAATAACTTTTCATAAAAATATTTCTTAAATAATTTTTGGATATCAATTGGATATTACATTCAATAATTATACATTAATATTATATTTATTATGATTTGAAAATATATAAGAAAAAAAATTTCCGACAAGACATAATGAAACAATTATTTCTAAAAAATATTACGTTATTTTTGAAAAATTAATTTCTGTTAAGAAATTACATTTATTTCCAATAGTGATATTATTGGAAAATAATATTAGAAACCATAAATAATATTATATTTTACATGTTAAGAGAAAAATTATAAGTATACATATTATTTACAATAAATATCCTACTATTTGGTGGTGGACCTATAAAAAATGAATTTAACGGTTGATAAATGATGGTAGCTTTTTTATGTGGTCTCTAAATCTTTTAGCGACATATATTTTGGGGCATCAATGGAATATATTTTAAAAATTCATACTAAAAATTTAGAAGATGTCCATATCAGTAGTTGGGTTATAGATTGTTAGGAGACCACATGACCACTGACCATGGAACCAGGGCATCATGTGGGAGGGGTGTTGTGGTATCATTTGACAATATATTGGGTGTTGGGAAGCATTAATAGAGTATAAGGGTAAACCATTGGAATTGATGGAAATTGGGGTAATTTTGTTTGATGTGATAATAATTTCTTATAACATCAAGAGAGGTGGTTAAACAGGTGTATTCATTTATGAGAAATGGAGCGTCTTGGTGGGATAATCTGGATTGATTATTAGTTTATAATAAGATATAACTAAATAGAAGTCATTAATACTAATACAATTCACACCTATTCCCCCCCCATAATGAAGGAAAATATTTTCCTTTTTGAAATATTTATTTTCACTATTTGGTGGTTTACAATACTATTGTTATTGACATAAAATTGGTAGACACCCTCTTCCACATACAATGAAGCTATAAATGTTCTTTGTCTTTAAACTATTTCCCCCACATTCGATCAAATATCTTAGATACAATTTTTTATATTGGATAAAATTATTTAACCTGTATCTACATTTAAATTATTTTATATACCTATATCAATAATTACAAAGTGTATCTAAAACAATAATTATTTATTATTCATATTGTAACACCCCATGATTATATGGTACACTTTTTCTTTATAATTCATTAGCTTGCACTACATGCTAAATCGAGCTCGAGTGCACCAGGACCTATTAGAATATATATTTAAAAATATTTTATCAATATTATTAACCGAGTTCTGATTTTTATATATCACATTTTATTTTAACACTCAGATTTTGTGTTTAATATAAATAATAGATGGAAAAATTCAATTTTTTTATAAATGTTGTACTTTTGAAATTTTGTAGTATTTCTGCCTTTTAATAAAGAACCCTTCATAAATCCAATATTTGACACTTTTATATATTAAATTTGAAAAACTATTTTTTTATTCCAAATGGGATATAATAATATAGTTTTTATCGATTTTTTGTTTGTTTTTGATAACATTCTTATTTACATGAATAGTAAAAATAATATAATTTTATTTCAAAAAAGTTTTTTATTCATATTATTTATATAGTTTGAGTATCATTCCAATTGGTTTTAAATTGTAATTGGAATATTTTTTTTTATCATTTAATCAATTTTTTTCGTTTTATGTAATTTCAAATTGAAATTGTACATAAACCCATGTAAATATTTTGATAGATTTTACTTCATAAAAAATTTCTTTCTAGTTTTTACTAGAGGAATTAATTTTAAATTAATTACTTGAAAATTTATGATTTAAATTTGGAAATATGGACTCCATATTTTTAATTATTTTGTCTATAGTTTTTAATTAGGCACCTTAATGTTTTAGACAATATGAATAGAAACTTCAACAATTATTATTCTTACCATTGGTAAAGGGTAAATCTCGTAAATAAAATAATAATATTAGAATAGTATAAAACTACCCTAAAAGGTGTCCTTATCATATTGGATGATATATAGACATCTTGGAGAATCCTTAGGTCGATTTTAGGAACTCATGGAGCCATTTGGTTGTGAAACTGACATGATATAATAATTAATTTAACGTAAAGGGAAATAAAACAGAAACATATATCTCCTAACTAAAAAAATATTAATTTTGTCTTTATAAATGATATTTTGGACTATAAATATTCATTGGAAAAAAATAATATTTCTTAATTATTCATATTTAATTTTTAATATTTATACATTAAATCATTAAATTTATTTATAAGACAATAATGAAGCATTATTTTCTTTTTTAATGAAATAATAAAAAATCATATTATGAATATTAAAAGACATGTAATTTGAATGTTTTTCTTCCATAAAATATTTTTATGGATTTATATGACATGTTTTAGTGGATTTAATATATTTTTTAGAAAAATAAAATTTTTATGACTTAAAAAAATAAATTAAGAAATAGTGTCATAATTGACATAAATGAGTTATTAAGAAAATAGTATTTTATAAATGATATGAAAATACTAAAAATAAGGTTCAACAGACTAAAATAAAAAATGTTACAAATTTTATTAATGATCCACTTTTTGTTATATTATAATTTTATATTGACTATAAGAAACCTATAGTATAAAATTACAGGAAGACATAGTGAGAGTTAAACTGTTTATCTAATGGTTAATCCCAAATGATAAGGTTAATTTCATTACCTAAACTTGTTTAAAATAATATTCTGAGAGGATTACCACCCACCTCATCTTATACTATAAAGAAATCATTTTTTAGTTATTAGAGAAGGAAAATAAATTTCTAATAACTTAATATTTCATGATTTTCCTAAAATGACCGTCACCTCTCTAATAAAATGACACTTCTCCTTCTCTTTAATTCACATCTCCAAAGCTATTTTTCTCAGCCAAAACCTACAAAAATATCCTCCCAACATCCCTAAATTTATCCTATAGGCCACCCTTTTTGTATAAAACCATATTAAGGTGTCCTTTTGTGAAAATCAAAAGTAGACACACAAAGAAGATGTAATCATTTTATCCCTTCATTTAATGTTATTTTCATATAGTAATTTCTTTTTCTAAGATGTTACAGTACTAAAATAATATCCAAAATATAATATATGTTGATAATTTTTTACGATTATGGTGCTAATACATTCTAGATTTTACCCATCCTATTAAAAACAAAACCACCATGCGTGCATATTTACAGCTAACCCTCTCCACGCCTTGATGTCAACTGTTTTTCGTATATACATTATTTCGATGGCTATAATGATGAATATAAATGAACAAAATGATAAATATAACATGGAATTATTTATTCACAATTAATTTTCAATAATTATATATACCATTAAAATATTAATTAAATGATATCGCCGCTCATGTGTACGTACGACTTACTCTCTCCACGACACGATGAGACTCACTTTCACGTTCACCATCACAGTATGATTCAAAAAAATATATAATTAATAATTTTGAAATAAATTAAATAATAATTCTAATTGAATAATATATATATATAAATATGTATATAAATTTCTATTCATATATGTCATTCACTTACTTCCAGTCAATACAATATGAAAACAGAAACAACGTTCATGAGTACGTAAACTCAACGGTCTCCCAGAACGGTGTATTCCATTTCATATATATATATATCTATTATATATAATTTTATTATGAATATATATGATATATAGATCATATTATGCATTCTATAAGTAATTAAATCATGATCTAAGTAATATGATAAATAATAACAAATGAAAACATGTATGATAAACAAAGCGATTATTACCTGAAATGTTGCATTAACATTGATTTGATAATAAAATGATAATATAAAGTCCTAAAATAATCATATATGATATCATATATATTATTATTATTCTTATATAAGTTAATAATATGTTTACAAACGTTATAATGGATTTTTGGAGGAGTACAAATTGTATCAGACCTTAGGTAAGAGTAAATTCATTAATCCAATTATTAACCAAGATTGTTTATCTGTATGTATTTACTGGGACTTATTTTTCATATATATCAATGTTTCATATAATTTAATTCAAAATGAATATTATTAGGTTATATTTAATGGACTATTTAACTATAAAATCAATTTAAATTTTATAAATATTTATTTTTCTAGGTAATTTTAATTAATGTACATGTTTTCAAAATTATTTTAAGGATATATTTCTATGGACATGATTATATTAAAATTTTAATTCCATTCCAAATATTTAAATTCGCATGGAAAATTGATAAAAAATATTTTTTAAATGGAATATTTTAAAAATTGAATGACTTTTAAATGATTTCATAAAAAACGGAAATCACTCTCAAAGATTTTTACTGATTATTTTCAACTATGTCAACATTAATTAATGTATATTATTATTGATTGAAGTTGATTTATTGTAATACAATATTCCATATTTTATTTAATTAATTATTTTATGTTTTATTGTGTATGTTATATATTTATACCATTCATGGTTTATGATTAATGTATTGGAAATTTGGGTGCTAGTTTTAATACGATTGTTCATGTAAGGTTTCAACCTTTTCATATGCGGATTTCAATGGACTTAGTAAGTGATGAGAGATGCCTGCTATCACCCCTTGAGGAATCATTAGGTCTCATGATACAAACTATATATAGACTTAGATGAGTCCTTTCCAATTTATTTTAAGATATGATTTTTTTAAGGCCATAACCATTGATTTTTATATGTCTTTGTCCAAAACTTGATTATATGTTTCATATGTCCTGCATTATGCATTCCCTCATTGTGAGATTATTTTTTGATATTTCATGTTATTATTCGACTAGTATAATATCAATGTGAAGTTACTAAGGGAGTTATATGTTTTATTCTTTCAATATTCTCTTGAATATTGTTTTTAAAAGACTTGAGTTTCTGTTTTATACCTTTCATTAAATGTTTATTCTTATTTATGATGTCTCCCATAATATTGTATATCATTACTGAAAATATGAGGTCACCTCCTTCGTATGTATTATTTTCACAGAATGATAAGAAGTGTTTAATGATTTATATTCAGGGTTAATATAGGTTAATAATGTAATTATGAAATAATTATCTATGTTATGTTTTATGACAGAAATGTTTATGTAAAGTTCATGTATGTAATTATTTTCCAAGACAGCTAAACTGATCAGTCTATCGGGACATGATTCCATGAAATCCTGATAATGTATTAAAATAATGCACTGACTTCTAGATTTTTTGGTCGGGTATTACAATTAGTATCATAGGAAGTTTAGCAACAAACATGGAAATAGATTTAGAAATCATAGATTAGGGATCAAAACCCTAAGATTGATTATGAGGATAACGATAGAATAATCCCCCTATAATTTTTGTAATGATCATGGATATCCTTCGATTTATCCTATGATCATATATATTGAAAGTACCTTCCCTTTTATTATTTGGTTATCATAAATAATTTGCATCTCTCACCTTATTCCCACTCTATATAGTTAATAGAGGAAACCCGAAGTAATTGGATTAACATTGAGTTTGATGGAAAATCTAGTGATTTTCTGAAAAAAAAATTGGATAATGATTGGTGATAAATATATTTTGATTATGAAGAATCAGTTATCATGATATATGATTAACAGTGTGGTCTTTGATTACATTCCAAACACATTGCGTAAGAGGAAGAGGAATGTTTATAAATGTTCAAATTTTAATTTCCATTGAGGAAAAAGGATTCAGCTTCCTACAAGGAAAGAGGAAGGAAAGAAGAAACTTGTGGAATATATCAAATGCAGGGGAAGATGTTATCTTTGTGGGAAAAGGGTCATAGAGTGACCTTTTTTATGGATTTGAATTTCTCATATGTGTAAATCATGGGCATGACCCAACTCATTGTCCAAACATAGGAAACTAATTCTGAACCGAAAAGGACTTATCCATTCCAACCATTAAATTTGATTTATTGAAATATTTATGTTCTGGACTCATGAATTATGAATAGTGAAATATATAATATGTATTCAGTTTATTTTTTCACTAAAGATATTCAAGAATATGTTAAATTTTCATAATGGGAAAGAAAATTGATTTAAGGGTAAGATTATATTTATATAACATATGATTAAGGTAATGATAACCCTCAATATTTTATTTATGTTAACATAATGATTTTTAGATAATGATATTATGGATTTGAATAAGTAAATGAGACGATGATAGTCTCATGATACCTAATTATGGATTCATTGAAAAGATAAGAACGCTATCATGGTTGAAGTGTACATATTTTCTGACTTATGGAATAATACACTATTCTTTGGAACATGGAAACAATAATGTTTTCAATACAGAAATCGGATAATTCATGTTGTTACTATGAATCCATAGAATACATGATCAAGATTTTCACATGTTTGGAATTTGAAAACCAAGAACTTCCCTTCGATATATAGGAGATAAATTCTAAGTCAATTTGGTTCACCCTTTTCAAATGATGTAGATTTTCATTTTTTGGAAGGATTGTAAGTTTTTCCATTTATGGATAATATAATTTGTACTCTAGTTAATTTTTTTAGATCAATGAATTTTCTCTCTATTAACAGACCTATGCTTATTTCATAACCTGTTCAAACACTTTTTTTGAGACATATGTAATTAATTATCATTCTATTTATAGATCACATGATGTTCCAACACATCTGGAATGAATAATTCAACATCTTTTCATTGAATAAGAAATAAAGTTGAAATTATTCAAGGCTTGACCAATGGGGAGATTGTATTGAAATAAAGTAAGTATTTATTCTAATTTTATTCATCTTTAGGGAAATAATCGTAAAATCTAAAAATGTTTTCCTAGTATATTTTTTTACGTGGAATTATATGGTCCCTTAAACCATCCCAACTTTATGGATTTCTGAATGTAAGGTTATTTTAATAATATTTTTTATAAATCATCATCATAACATGATGGTTATATTTTTTTTTATTTCCATGTTTTCATATACAGAACCCTATTATGTGTTATTTCTAAAAACCTTCATACTTACCTATTTTCATTTTAAAATAGAGGTCTCATTAATTCATTTTTTGATGTGGGATTTCAACTAAAATATTTTTAAATGTCAAATACGTAGTTTTCAATACTTTGATTAAATTTGAGAGGACATAATTTATTGGTTGAGTTTATAATGTAACACCCCAAGATTCCATAGTATGCTTCTTTTTAACAATTCAATAGCTTTCCCTACATGCCACACTGAGTTCGAGCGGACCACAACCTATAAAACTAACCATCTAAAAAAATGAAATCATGAATAGTATTAACCAAATTATTAGTTTTATAAATCCTATATAATTTTAATGTTCATATAATATATTTCTTTGAAATAATATAAGGACAAACTTAATTTTTTAGATAATAGAAATATTTTTTAAAAAAATTTAGTTTTCCCCTTTTTAATGGAGAACCATTTAAAAAAAATAATGAAACATTCATATATTTAATTTTATGAAATGAAATTATTTTTTAGAAGAAGTATATAAAATATTAGTCTGGATAATGTTTTGTTGTATTTCTGAAAACTATTATATTTTAATGAATAGTGAAGAATATTACATTTTAATTCAACACTACTTTTTCATCTAAATTATTTATAAGTTTGAGAAATTTTTTATTCTATTTTACAGTGTAAATGGATTACATTTTATCATTAAATCCAATTTTTTTTATTTGATATAATTTCATATTTAAATTAGAAATAAACATATGACAATCTTTTGGTATTTTTTACTTCTTAAAAACCTTCTTTATAGTTTTGACAACAAGAATTATTTTAAATTTAATATCTACCAATTATGTGTTTTTAATTGGAGAAAATGGAATACATATTTTTAATTAGAAGTCCAAAATTGTTTAAATAGGTACATTTCATTTTTAAAAATTATGAATAGTAACTTCAATTTTTATTATTTTTTACCATGGTTAAAGGGAAAATCATGAAAATACGGGTAAAAATATTTTAATAATATAAGACTACTCTAACAAGTGTCCTAATCCTATATTATGATATATTTTTTACCATGATTACCCATAGGTAGATTTTAGGAACCCATGGAGCCACATAGGTGTGAAAATGATTTTATATAACAATTAATTTAAAGTAAAGGTAAATATAACATAAACATGTATCTCCTAACTAAAATAATTTCAATATGGTTTATGTAAATAATATCATAGTATATAAATAGTAATCAGACGAATAAAAAGATTTTATACATCATGGTATATTATTTTATAAAATTTATACATTAAAAAATTAAAATTATTTATGACATAATAATGATACCATATCCTATATATTAATGAAATAATTAAATAAATGATATTTTAAATATTAAAAGAAATGTAATTTTAAACTTTCTATGACATAAAATAATTCTGTGGATGATGATGACATGTTATATCAAATTTAATTCAATTGTTGCTATGTGATCAAGTTGTTATGGCCTAAAAAACCAATTACTAAAAAGTGTTAAAATACACATAAATGAGTTTTTAAAACATATAAATTTTTATTTAATTATATGAAAACACTAAAAATATAATATTCAACAAATAAAAATAGATAATTTTTCAAATATAATTATTCATCCACTAGACGTTATTTTGGAATTTTATAGTAAATCTATTAACCCTATAGAATTAAAATACTAGAAGACACAGTGGGAGTAAAACTGTTTAACTAAGGGTTAATCCCAAATATAAGGTTAATTTAATTTGGTAAACTTGTCTAAAAATAATTGTCTGAGAGGATTAAGATACATACTCATTTTATCCCAAAATTATAACACATTGGAGCTATTATAAATCGAAAATCAATTTATAATAAATTAATATTTCATGATTTTCCTAAATTTCCCCTCACTTATATTATAAAAGGACACTTCTCCTTATTTTTAATTAAAATATATAAATCTATTATTCTTAGAAAAAACCTGCCCAAATATCCTCCCAAAATACCTAAATTTATCCTATAGGAAGATCTTTTGGTCTAAAACCAACTTAAAGAGTCTTTATGCGCAAATCAAAAGGAAACACTGAAAGATGTGGAAATTGTTTTATCCAGTCCTTCGAAGATCAATTGTTGTTCTAGCATGTGATTTTTGAATTCCTTCATCGAATAAATCCTTTAAGCATCATGTTGAAATCCAGAATGTTCTAACTCCTAATCTATAAGTCATATGTAGAATAGATGATTATTTTTTGGTAATGGATGATTGATCAAGAGTTATGAGAATGTTTAAAAGATTACGAGAGCCTTACCTCTACACATCCAACAATTACATTTTGGATCCTAATGCCTTACCCATTAATTCTATACATACTTCTACCACTCTTTCTAATAAACCTCCATCTATTAACCCTTTTCACATGCCTCCTAAACAAGTAGTTTATCATATTCACCCTATCTCTATATGGGTTGTTATCCAAGAACATAATACCAAATCTTCAACACAACCAACATACACATAGTCAACATCTATATATAAAGGAAATGATAATATAATCCATACTAACACTAAGGATATTAATTATTATGATTCTAATTATGATTTTGATAAGGTATATTTTATTAACACTATATATTTTAATGAAATACCTTTTACATATTCGTTTATTTCATGCTATTAAATTATTTTCAGTGTTTTCTTTTATATTTTTTATTCTAAATGGTTTTTTTATAATTTAAAATGGTGGATGGAAACTATAACAAATGAAGACAACTTATTTATTAAATTCATTTCATATATTAAATTAAAATATATCATGATTTAAGGTCATTAAAATAGGGAATATTATTGGACTATTGTATATCATCCTTTTTATATTGATTCTAACTCATGTATCATATATTATTTATGATCTTCATGTTTTATGATGGTTAAATATTTTTATAGCCATAATGATGAAAATTTATAAGTCTAGAAGATACAGTGAAAACCAACCATGTGAAGAAGTTATACTAATCACCAAGGTCATGTAACCATATAAAAGTGACGAGACCTTATAATCTATGTGACTGAATGAATAAGAATGTGTTAATATCTGAGATGATATAATTATTCTTAATTACTAAACTCAATACATAAATAATTCAAGTGATTTCATGTTTGTTAAAACTAACATGTGTTAGGGATTAATTGACCGCATGAAGGACTCAAAAAATTGTATAAAGTTATAATTTTACCAATTGATGTAAATGAGCGACCAAAAGAAGAAAATAACATACCACAGGAATAAATGAAGCTTCCATAAGAAAAAAATAATTGACCAAATGAAGAAATAGAATAACAACCTGAAGAAACAATGTGACTAAATTATGAAGTGAAGTAAACACATAAAGAGGAGAATTTATAAAACTATGAAAATAAGTAGCCATAAGAAGAAACTAACAGACACTACCAAGTGACCGTTCCTATTAACCCTAAAAAGTAACTATCAGACAATGTAACCATCATTAAGTGAAGACTAAGTGACCATGTCTATCTTGAGAATGAGAGTTATATTTAAAAAATAACCCACATTTATATTTGGAATCCTTAAATTAAGATTCAATATATTTATGATTTAAATAATTATGACAATTATATTATGAATATCATCCAGTGATTAGTTAGGGAAGGTTATATCTTTAAGAAGAAGATCACCCATGGAAAAACTACAAAGCACATGCCTGTATTCTTGAGAGACATAGTAATATACTTGGGATTGAAAAGGAAAATTCTTCCATTACACAATATTTTGCATCCCCTTATTCTAAAACATAGTTGAATATTTTCAATGATAGATATAAATAAAATAGATTAACTAAAGATCATAATATTGAGCTACATTCGACATTCACTCTTCTCATATATTTATCTACTTATTTTAGCTTATATTTGGAATTGTGTTTACTTTAATATTTTTTTAATTAACGCAATATCGTTTATTATATTTAAGATTTATATACAGTCGTTATTTCTTTATATTAAATATTGTATCCCACATAGAATATTGGATGTTATTTTTTATAGCATTGAATTTATATATGAAATTGTTTATGAAATTACCGATCAAGATTGAGGAAAATTTTATTATTTAATAAAATACAGGAAATTGGTTGATTTCTATGTAAAGAGGACTAGGTATTGGCTTGATAATAAACCTCATCTTTGTGTGCAGCTTTGTGTTTTCTTTTTTTATTTACTCTGTTTTTGTAATAATAATTTTTTTTTTGAAAAATATATTGAAAAATATTACATTGATAGTTATCTTTGAGAATTGTTTTATATATTTGGTTTAAATTATTATATTTATTTCAAAATATAAATTCATTTTTGTAATTTTTGTTTGTTACGACCCGACCCATTGGGGCCCAGATGGCCAGTGGAAGGAAAATCCATAATAACCCCAAGACCACCACTACTTGGATAATGGATATTGTCTTTATCAAATTTGGAATATCACACACATCAGAGGCCTTAACCTATGGTACTTGTATGCATGAACAATCATCCATCTCCATGAAAAAAAGTGTAGATATATTAACACAACTGATAAAAATATGAATTTATACAACTATCCCATAATCATATTATAGAAATAGAACTAAATGAATAAAATAGAAAAATTAAATCCCACCAAAAACATTAAAATCCTCAAGCCCACTAAATAGGAGGGTAATAATATCAAATGAAACCATTGAATCACACCATGGTCTATATAGATAGTTGTTCTCTAGTACTATGTATCCTCACAGGACTCCATCAAAAAATATTTCAACATAATATGAAACATGTTTTAGAAGATAACATGTAGGGATTAGTATAGAAATACCAATTAGGAAACCAAAAACACATAATAATTGGACCAACATAATGGAAACAATATTCTCATCCCTAATATATAGGATATAACCTAAGTGATAGACAATATTGGAAAATCCACCTCGCCCATTCGTCTTCTATACATAACTACTCATCTCATCTCCACATGGTATATCAAAAACAAATTACTATTAGGGATTGTAGAATGACCTTTCTATACTCATCATAGACTCCAATCTCATAGTTTCAAACATACAACATGATACTAAATTTTACTCGATGATCAAAGGTATCGTCCGTCTAGGAGAACACACTACAAAATCCTTATATTATCAGATATAACTAATCTAAGAGATATCCCTCATTTTTTAATCTCTTCCATCCCTAATTTAAATAAACTGAGATATCACACTCATTGGGTATCACTAAACTGATATAAACTCCCCTCTACTCCTGATGATGTATATCCATGAGAACATGATCATCGAGTCTATCCATAATAAAGTTAAACTAGAAAATATCATACCTCAATAGTCAGATAGGGGATCCCAATAATCACTGATAGGAAATACTAGTAACCCTATTAGAAACCCAAAATATTTCATCACAGTAATAGGGGATCACACCAAAGACCATTGGGGACACTGAATCCAATTTAGAACGCCATAGATTAAAACACTCAGATAGGTGTTCACACCCAAGACTACTAGGGTACCACTCACTCCCTACCAAGACTCATAATTTTTATACATAGATATGTTATCTTACTTTGGACCACTAGGAGATACCACAAACCATATCTGAATCAATATGGAAAGTGGGGGATCATGATCTTGGTGATGCCACGAACCCCACTAGATCAATTATACATATAGGGGGTCAATTATAATTTAAGAAGGTCTCTCAAATAACATAAAATTTTACTTAGGGAAGAAAAATCATTAGAATAGCACATCCCTTATCTCGAACGGATACATGAACACTTTTAAAACTCACCCTATCGATGAGATCACAATCCTGTGCCGACGACATAATTCCACAGTGTACTCTAATAAAGATATATCAAGGTGACACACTAATTTATACTCATCTATAAATCATTAAAAATAATCTCATAATAATCAACTCATGTCATATCTATCACACAAAAACCATGGCCACCATCATGTTCTATGCTGGTAACTACTGAGGATGGGCTACGTGTAGGCCTCCATCAAACTCATTAACTATAATAAGCATATGGAAGAAGCCTACAATGTTAGTACTTGTTTTGTACCAATAGTATACATTATTTCTATTAGAACTGGAATAAATTCATATCCCCTCTCATTACTCGGTGTGTAAATAGAGAATACATGTCGTGTACCCTAGATCACTTGGTGTGTGACCTATTTCGAACCTTTGTCTTTGTCATCACCCACAAATGGCCTATATTGATATATCCACATAAACAGAAGGTAACCATCATACACGGTGCATTCCTATTACCCTTTCCCATACCATTTCCTTATTTATGCATGTATATAGGATCTAGTTCCCATGTCATCTGTCCATGTACATCAATGCGTCCATGTCCCTAAACATTGAAAGATGGTCCATGTCCTCGGCCTCAAAGCCTAATCTCACTATATAGAATTTTTCACTAATACATGATGTGGATTACTGATATATCATCTTTTATAAATGGAAGGAACACACATCTTACGATCCAATACTACATTCCACGGGATTTCTGAATGATAAATCTTTTCAGGCCTCCCAAAACCACTGATTTACAATTGAATCCCACATTTCTACCCTCAAGTGATATATAATTGTCATAATAAGGATATTAAACTATAAAAATAATAAATTTTTTAGTGGTTTAAATCTCATTAATTATCCAATCTCAAGGAAAATAGTTAAATATTCACGTACAACACAATGCCCGGAAGTTGTTGCACCTTGATCTAGTGAAATTCATTATAACAAATGGGGTTTTGTATAACCTCCTCACCTCAGTTCTTCCTAATTCCATTCATTTTAATAGGTGATAACCTCATATCCCCATATCTTATATAATAAATAAAATGGGGGTAGTTAGGTTTATTAATTTAATTTTATTGAATTAAAAAACCTATATTTAACTCCATACCAATAGATGCTTCCAATCGAGCACCTGATGCTAGAAAACATTATTTCATTCCTAGGGTAAAACCAAAATTTATTGTTGTATTTGATTATACTAATCCTCTATGGATTCTTTTGGTTTGAATTCTGTGAGATGGTATGTGAATATGATATACTCTATAATACCAAATGTAGGATTTAATATGTAAACATGCGATGCTCAAATACAAGAGGGAGGTGAATTTTACTTTTAATAATTCCTTTGGAACTTTTAAAGATGGTTATGTTTTAAAGGTTAAGCAAGATAATTCACAAGACCTCTAAGTTATAAAAACAAGCTTGATTCTGGAAAAGTGATTCAGAAAATGAAACACAATTTTTTTTACAACAAATCAGATTCTACCATAACGCGTATAAAATCTAACTGAATCAAAGTACAAGAATGAGGAAGTATAAGATAGTTATACTTTACTCAACAATACACATGAAGCAGAATACTTGAATCAAAACAAGTAACAAGTAGTAAATCTTATAACCCAATGATATGGTTATCCAAAAACCTTGGATAAAGGTCCATTGGATTATACATTCAAGAATGTTTGTCTTTCCCACACCGGGTTAAGACCTCGATACAAAGATCGGATTCTGTCTTGCTATTCCTGCAAGCCCTCAACTATCAAGAAGTCGGCGCATCTGTCTTCCTATCCCCAGAAGCCCCCGATTGTACATAGAAAAAATCAGAGTCGCATGAAGCAAATCTATATAATCAAATGTTTGAACAAGCCATTCAAACATTCGGCATGAAGCCTGAGAGTTTATAAAATCCTCTCTCTCTCTAGAAATCAAATTAACATCATATAAGTAAAGTTTTCAAAGACGTTGTCTAGTTTCTTGAACTCTTTCAAATGAGATCCTATTTATAGGCGCATCTCCAACGGTCGTCTCTCTCCTCCAATTGTCATATTCTTTCTTGAATTTTGTAGGGACCTGTACACGTGTCAGTCAAAAAACTGTTAGTGAGTAACTGAAATAAAGACATCATTTTATTACTAAACAAGTTTAAGCATAACCAAAATTGGATATTCAGAATGTATGTAAATGAATGTTCATAGTCTAACAAAAAAATGAATTTGGAGTCTAAAATACCAGGATATTAAGATTATGTTTTGTAGGAATTATGAACCTGAATTCTATAGAATTTTAGAGTCTGAATTTCATGGAAATTCAGAATCTGGATTCACCAGAATTCAATACCAGGACTGACAATATTTGGAGTCAGAGTTCATGAGAATTCAGAGTCATAAATCATAGGAGTTAGGAGTCTGAATTTAGAAAACTTGGAGTCAGAACTTTGGGATGTTTGTATCCAGAATTCGTATCCAGAATTCTGATTGAGAAGTCACAATAGATCGTATCCATAATTCGTATTTAGTATTCGGAGTCTAACTTTACGAAATTTCATAATCAGAAATCCGAGTCGAACTTCATTAATGTTTGTATCCAGAATTTGGTGTTGAACTATATGAAGGTTAATATCCAGAATTCGTAATAAGAATTTTGTATCAGAACACAGAGATGTTCGTAACCAGAATTCTGATAATTCAGATCCTAAAATATAATTCTTAATATCTAGGTAATTATAGGATTCTGAGGTTTTGGTTTCAATCTGAGTTTTACACTTATAAAATTTATGATATGAACAATAAAATCTAGGTAAGGGTAAATTTCCTTTGGTAAGGAATTTTTTTAAGGGATTAAAACAAGGGTAAAATTTTTTTTCCATGAAATAAAGTGTTTGTGATTTTCATTATACGATGAATGATGATGTCATAAGAAAACCTTATTGATTTAACAATCTCCCCCAACTATGATGTAATGGAGCAGTCATAAGGAAAACCTTATTGTCTAAAAAATCTACCCCTTTCTGGAAAGAAAAAACATACTTAAGAAAAAGAATATAAGTACATAACAAACATTTTATTGACTTAGAAAATAATACTTATATCCCTTTTGAGAATGGAAAATATGAATACGACTAACTCCCCCTTAGACTTTGGATGTCTAAGGATCATATTCTAGAGTTTCGGAATGGGATTTTCATTATCTTAGGAATGGAAATCATCGTAATGAGAAACTCCCCCATAGATAAACTCCCCCTTACATAGGGATATATATTCTTATACATAGAAATATTTTTCCCTCTCCCTTTAATAATTCTTTTTACTTCTCCCCCTTTGTGATTTTCAAAAATAGTTTGATGTAATGGGGAAAAAATTAGTACATGAAATATTAGTATAGAAAACCAAACAAAACAAACAACCATAATTACATTATGATTGAAAGAATTAGTACAAGTAAAAAAACAACAAAAGATCGGATTTGGGTCTATTTTGTTTCATTTTTCCTTGGGCATCATCTTCTTTACAATTTTATTCAGCTTATTCAGCTCTTTGAGTTCCTCCTCTTCTAGCTTTTCCAAGGACGTGATACTCTCCTCTTGAACCTTCGGGGCCTCTGCCTGAGACTTCAACAAGTCATCTTGCTTCATAATATTTTCTTCCATCTTGGTCTAGATATCCCTCTTTAATTTCAAACTTTTGACAACATATCTCAACTTACCATTTAGGTCTTTGACATCCTGAATCCGAAAATTATACTCAAGGGTTAAACTTTTCTCAAAGAATTCATCATGAATCTTGATTTTGGAGTCTTTGGTATCAAAATCTTCTTTAACATCTTCTTGAATTTGATCATGCTCATCCAAATCAACAATAATTTTATTCAACCAGTCAGTCATCTTCTTGATAGAATTTATGGGAGCTTCATAATTGATAAGGAAATTCTTGTGATCAGCCTCAATGTTAACACACCTATCTATCGCCATGGAAACAGAATTTGACTTTTGTTTCATGTTGTGCTGGAGAATCTGGCATCTAGATTCAATTTCTGGAAAGATCGGAATGGTATCCACTAGGATTTTTAGGTACTAAACAACTAAATCATGTCCTAAAGCAGATGACACTGAATCAGACATTTATCTTGGAGATAGTTCTTCCTCTAGCACTACTAGCTTCATCTTAGAGGTTCCTCCAGTATCTTTCTTCCTCAAAATATCATTTGTTGGAGTATCGACGACTACTTGTTTGCCTTTATTGATTTTCAGAATAGCCTCTTCATAAGGAGACTCATGCTCACTTCCGGATAACTGTACAATTTTATCTTCATCGAAATATTCATTCTCATGTCCAGCCTCAACATCTTCAGGAAGAATGAAATCATGGTTAGGACTCTCTTCTTCAGACAAATTGATTACTTCCACTTCTTCACACTTATCATCTATTCTCATAGTAGAATGTTTTGAAGATCTGACTTGAGAAGTCCATATTGATAATTTCAACGATGCACATTCCTTCTCATGAATGTCTTCAAATTTCATAATCACATCATCAGAGCCACCACTACTCTCATTTTTTTGTACTTATTATGCATCTTCTTTCTCATTCACAATATTCTCTTGTGGTTTTTCTAGAGTCATAAAAACCTTACCCAGAATCTCAGGTATTGGTTCCACCAGGAAATACTTCGGAACGATAATATTCTCGGATGCAATTTTTGTATTACTTAGAAGGTATTGACAAATCTCAGCCTCTGACATCTTCTTCTTTTTCTTTTTCTATTTTTCCGGCTTCTGAAGTTCCTCAATAGCCTTTTTATTCAAGGCCTTAGCCACAGCAGGATCCAAACCAAACTATGGATCCCATGATTTTCTATTCTTCTTATCCCCCATACATTTTTCTAACACCTCATCTTGGTAGGATTTTTACTTCTTGGGTTTAGGAGGTGTGGATTGGGATTCCTTCGACATGGGGGTATTGTCTTCTACTTACACTTCATTCAACTTTCTATTCTTCCCGGACGTCCTTAATGGTTCACCATTCCCAGCATTTTCTGGAATGACATCTGTCTTATCCTCAAGCATATCATAAAACACACCTGACTCTTTAGATAAACCAACCATCATTCTCTTGAGGGTGTCATCACCAATCAAAATTACCTTACAATTCCTTGGCATGGAACTCCAGGGGATATTTAAAGATTCAAAACACCGAACTATCAGCTTTGAATGAAGGGTAGGATACATAATAATCTGAGCTCTCAGATTCCCATTCTTGATGTTATGTATCATAACGAGAATGTCTTCATTAGGTTCACCTTCCTTAGATTTACCAAAAAATCCAAGATGTACATGTCACTTTTCGTAAGGGTGTCCTTATCACCCTTCCTCGGTACAAGAAAACCTTGAACCCCTAACTGTAGAATCCGATTATTAGTAGATTGATGGACAATATTTGTTGTCTTTACATCAGTAAGTCCATGGAATTCCATAGCCTTCACCTTGATGAACCTTCCTTGAACATACAACATCTTGTGGGAGAAAAACACAACTTCTTCATCATATGAGAGCCCTGCCAAGCTCGCAGTCTTGGTGTAAGAGAGATCGTACGTCTTTCCAAGACACTTCAAAGAGAATTTTTCCCTACATTCTTCCCCAAATAAACAAGCTGACTCATAAAACTCTATGAGGAGATTCAGATATACAAGATCTTAAGCCTCTAGCTTCGAAATGTCTACACTCTCCCAACCATTGAGATTTATATTGTTTGAAATAATAGAATCAAATTTCTTGAAGAATTTCAATTGCATCAAACTCTCCCTGTATATCTTCCACTCCGCAATCAGCATGACAGTGGACATATCTTGAAAAGGATCTTCTACAGACATTCAAACATGAGAACTTCTAAAAAAATCGAAATGATCTTTTGTAGAGAGGTAGGGATTTGACACTCACAAGCATGAAAACCAATGTGGGACAACCATCAGGGGTCCCTGTTATATGGGCATTGAAACTGACCTTTCTTCTTCCAAATTCAATATAATGGTTGGAATCCATATGATCTGATCTAACTGTTGATATTATAGTTGTATGGAAAAAATTTGGTTGAATCCAATCTTTTGAGTTTTTAAATGGAAAAAACATTCAGATTTAAGTAAACCAGAATCCAATATAATTTAAAAACAAAAGAGACTAACAGCAAGAAAAAGGTAATTACGAAAAACTCTAGAAAGAATCATACCATTCAGATTGCTGGGAATATTATTCGTATTGAGGAATATTCTTCTTGAAGATCATTGGATTCCAAAAAAACTTGAATATGAAAAAAATAGCCCTACAAAACATTCAAATCCAAAAATTTCCATTACAAAAATTTCAAATCCTAAAATTTCCATTACTAAAATTTTAGGTCCAAAGATTTTCATTACGAAAACATTTGAAAACCCAACTACATAAATTTTCATTTTGAATTTTTTAACAAACTTCAATAACAGATGTACTCCCCCTATGAAAAGTAGTTTATTACTATATGGAGATTGGTTCAACAGGAAGTTAATTGAGGAGGATTACCTTGAGATACAAATTCCTAACTTCTGTTTAATGTATTCAAATCCATTAGAGGGTAAATATTTTGTGAAGATATCAGCAATTAGATCTTTGTGTTCTGATAAATTGAAGAATGATATCTCCATTTAGTGTGTGATCCCTAACAAAGTGATTCTTAATATCTATATGCTTTTCACAAGAGTGATGTGTGGGGATTTTACTAAGGGAAATGGCACTTGTGTTATCACACATAATTTGAGTCTTAGTAAAACTCAATCCATATTCTGTGAGTGTGTGTTGTATCCACAACACTTGATCAAAACAACTTGCAGCTTCTATATATTCAGCTTCAGCAGTGGAAAGTTATACAGAGTGTTCCTTCTTGCAAGACCATGAAACTAATGAATGTCCTAAAAATGGCAAGTTCAATATGTACTCTTTCTATCAATTATACATCCAACAAAGATATCATCTTAAAAACATTTAAGAATAAAATCATTTCCAAAAGTATAAAAGAGTCCTAAATCTATGGTTCCCATTAATGAGCGAAGAAATCTATTCACTGCCTTTCTGTGAGACTCCTTCGGATTGGATTGATATCTTACACATATGCATACTGAAAACATTACATTTGGATGACTAGCTGTCAAGTAAAGTAGACTTCCTATCATACATCTAAAAGATGTCTGATCTACTGGTTTCCCACCTTCATCAAGATCAAGTGTGTTTGAGGTACCAAGGGGAATACTTATACTTTTACTATTTTTATATCCATACTTTTTAAAAATATCATTAATAAACCTATGTTAGGATATATAGATTCCTTCTGGTTTTTGAGAAATTTGAAATCCAAGGAAAAATGTTAACTCACCCATCACACTCATTTCCAACTCAAATTTCATTAGATCTGCAAAATAATCAGATAAATATTGATAAGTTGAAACAAATATAATATCATCAACATATATTTTAACAATAAATACATTATTCATATCATTATTTATAAAAAGGGTTGGATCTACATTTCCCTTGACATAGTTATTTTGAAATAAAAATCCTCTAAGCCTATCTTACCAAGCTCGAGGGGACTGTTTATGTCCATACAGAGCATTGGTAAGTCTAAAAACCTGATCTGGATGTTTTGTATCTTCATAGGCAAGAGGTTGATCAAAAAAAACTTCTTCTTGAACATAAATGTTAAGGAAAGCACATTTCACATCCATTTAAAAAATATTGAAATTGAAAAATGCTGTAACGGGAAGTAAAATATGAATAGATTCAAGTAATGTAACTAGAGAATAGGTTTCTTCATAGTCTATTCCCTCATGTTGATTATAGTCTTTAGCAACTAATCTAGATTTATTTCTAACAATGATTCCATTTTCATCAAAATTATTTCAGAAGTCCCATTTTACTCCAATTATACAAATTTCCTTATGTCTTTCAACAAAGGACCAGACATTATTCCTTTCAAATTCATTTTTATCATCTTGCATGGATTTAATCCAATCATAATCACCTAAAGCTTCATAAGAACTATTTGGTTCTAATTGGTAATGGAATGCTAGATGTTCTACTAAATTTCTCAAGGAACCTCTAGTCCTTACAAGTTTATTGACATCATCAATGATACTATCCCTGAGATGATTCTTTTGAAACAACTGATTTGGGTTTTGTAAAACCTGTTCATCCACATAGGGTAGGAAATATTCGGGGGGTAAATGTTATAGTAGTATCTTCATAAACATTTTCCTTATCAGAAATATTTTCTATCAATGGCTGATAATAACTTTTTGAAAACACATCCAAGTATGTAGGTTGGGGTATTTTAAAAACAAAATGATCGGTTTCATCCAATTTGACATGAATTGTCTCTTCAATAGTAAACGTGTTTTTATTGAATACTCTATATTCCTTAGAAGTTGTGGAGTAGCCTATGAAAATTCCTTAATCAGATTTTGGTGTGATTTTATGTTGATTATCTTTAGTATTCAGAAGGAATACCTTGCAACCAAAAACCTTAATTTAGGAAAGTCTCGGTTTTCTACCATTCCATAACTCATAAGGAGTATTATTAAGAAAAGGTCTAATTAAAACACGATTTATAGTATAACAAGCATTACATACAACTTCAGCCACAAAAATGTTTAGCTACACAATACTCACTCAACATGGTTCTATTTATCTCTTGATGAATTATATTTCGTCATTCAAAAACAACATTCTGTTGAGGTGTTCTGTGTGCTAAGAATTTATGATTAATTCATTCTCTACTACAAAAAATATCAAAATCAAAATATTGAAATTCTCCTCCATGATCACTATGAATAGTTTTCAACGGAAGGCTTTTCTCATTTTTAACATGGGCTATAGAACTTTTGAAATAAGATAAAGCTTCATATTTATTTTCTAGAAAATAGACACATGTAAATCTAGTGTAATAATAAACCAAATCAAATACATAATACTTCCCCCAATGCTTCCAGTTTATTTTACCAAAGAGATCAACATGCACTAGCTGTAATGCATCAGTATTTGAGACTTCACCGACTGATTTAAAACATGATTTATGTTTCTTTCCATACTTAAAAGGATCAAAAACTTGTGAAGAATCAAATATCATCTCTAGTATATCCTTAACTAGTCTTTTCATAAAACAATTTCATAAATTCCTAAGGTTAAAGTATCCTAACCTTCTATTCCACAACCAAGAATAATCTTCTATTTCAGTAAGGAAAGGTAGATATTGCCTCCTAAGGACTTCTATGTTTAGTGTGTAGACATTCTCATTCCTATTGGCAGAAAGAATAAACTCTAACTTGGAATTGTGTACTAAGCATGTGTCATTCCTAAAATTCACAATGTAGCCTTCATCACATAATTGGCTTATGCTAATGAGGTTGTTCTTAATACCCTTATCAAATAAAAAATTTGAAATCAACATTTTCCAAGAATAATGATATTACCTATACCAATAATTTCTTCATCAGCATTATCTATGAAAGTTAATTTTCCTCTTTTTGTCTTGCTAATCATTTCAAAATTGTTTTTGTTACCAGTAATATGCAGGTAACATCTATTATCCATGATCCACATATTCCTATTGGTACATTCCCAATTTTCGTGAAAACAAAAGAGTTATACTTTCAGAATCCAATCATTATGGAATCTAGAATTGTTAGACTACAAAATTTTGGGTATCCACATTTGTTTAGAAAAATAATCTGTATGAATCCCAAGAGATTGAACTTTATTCAATGAGCAATTTTTCTTCCAATGCCCACCGCTTTGACCTTTTGTGCAAAAAGGGGCTACAGAAGGAACAGAATAGTTGTTTTTGATAATCGTATTTTTGTGAGTATAACCTACACCAGCTGTGTTTCCTTGAATTTTAATTTGAGAATACAACTTGTCAAAATTTTCCTTCTCAGAGGTATGTTTTGAAAAAATCTTTAAGGGAAAATATTTCATATTTCAGTCTGATGACTAAATTCCTATCATCAGGAATCATTTCCTTAGAGATAAATTTTTCCTCAAAAACATTTACCTCTAAGATTGAATTCTTAAGATCTTTAGAATGTTCTTCTTTAACAGAATTTTATTTCTTAAGGTCTTTAGAATGTTTTTCTAATAGCTCTTCTTCATCTCTATGATCTGCAGAAATATCTGAAATCTCTTTTGTAATAATTTCATCCATGGTATTTTCCATGTCTAATTTCATATAAATTTTAAATTTTATTGCATGAAGTAACATTGAAAATATAGATAATTCTTTATATGAAGGTATTTATTCATTTTTGGAGGATAAAGTATCGTCATTAGAAGTATTATTTTCAGAATATTAATTCTTATAAACAGATAAAATTGTTTAAGCCTCGGCAGAGCATATCTTGGCTATAAGACATTTATTTGGGAAAGAAGTAGTAGAAATGAATCCCATGTTCTTATGTGCTGATGAATCATATTAGGAAGATTCAAATTCTGATGAATCTCTATAGCTAGAACTCCAAGTGTCATTATCTTTAAGGATTTTCTTGTGATTTGATATATAGAATTTCATCTTGCTACTTTCAGAATTCCATTCCTTCTTTCCTTCTTTTTTAACAAAGGAAAATCAGGTCCGATATGACCTATTATTTTACATTCATAACATGTAACATCACCATCTTTCTTGTCTCTATAGTCTTTCTCCTTATACCTATTCTGATGGTTCTTTTGAGCTACAGTCTTTTTCATTCTCCGAGCAAGATTAGCTAATTCATTCTCAGACTTTTCTGTGTCACTAGATTATGACTGAATAATAAATTTCATTGTCTTTGATCTAGTTACTCTTTCTATGGTCTTAGCTTTCATATATTTAAAATATGTTTTAAAAGCAACACCTCCATTCCAATTATTCTTCTTAACGTTTTCAGCATCTCTCTTCATTCTGGTTTCATGCTGAAGAAGTGTTCCAAACAACTCATCTATGAAAATCTGAGTGACTTTCCTATTCTCATCAACATCTGTCCTCTTGGACTCCCATTCATTTTCCATGATTTCTATGATCTTTTATACGAGGGCCTCATCGTCCAAACCTTTTTCACCCATAGATTGTAATATATTCACGATAGTAATAAACCTTTGATGTACTTTTCTTATAGGTTCTACAAAAGGAAAGTTAAAGCTATGATATTCATCTCTCAGCATAGCTCTTCTGTTCTCTATGACATTAGATGTACCAAAATGTGTAACATCTAGTTTCTTCCAAATACTGTTTCTTGCTTCACAGGATGATATTTGACTATACATATTCCAAGTCATGTAACATAAAAAAGTATTCTAACTATGAAGTTTAATTGATATTCTAATTTCTCCTGATTCGTAAAGGTTCTCAATTCCTTATCTAGAATCTTATATTCTCCAGTCAACATTATATAGTTATCAACTATAGTATTTATAATGAAAGTCTCCATCCTATCTCTCTAGTACTCATAATCATTTCCATCGAAAGATGGAGGTCTGGTAGGATTTAGATTATCAATAGAACCAACATTTAAACCTTCTATCCTTAAGAAATTCATTGTCCCAAAAACTTGTTAGTAGTATGAGTTTGTAAACAATAAAAAATATACTAAGCAAGGAAAATATAGAAAAGTATATATAAGCAAAAAAATGAATCCGAACTATGTGATTATGAAAAATAGGTTCTGAAAAAGTATGAATCAGGAAGTTCAAATCCGACAATTTTCTTTTGAATCTATTCTTGAGATTATTTCAGATTTTACCAACCCTTTGATACAAATTATGAATTGGTACAGGGATCTAGGAAGTCTATCTTAGAGAAAAAAACATTGAGCAAGAAAAAATAATATGTGAATATAAGTACTTCAGAAACCCCCTATGATACCAATTGTGAGACGGTATGTGAGTATAATATACTCTATAATACCAAATGTAGGATCGAATATATAAACCTGAGATTATCAAATACAAGAGAAGGGTGAATTGAAATTTTAAAGATTACTTTGGAACTTTTAAAGATGGTTATGTTTAACATGGTTAAATAAGATATTTCGAAAGACCTCTAAGTTCTAACAACTTGCTTGATTCCGAAAAACTGATTCTGGAAATGAAACATAAATATAGTTTACAACAAATAAGATTCTACCATAAAGTGAATAGAATCTAACTAAATAAAAGTACAAGAATGAGGAATTATCATAAAGTTATACATTCATAAATAGTACACATGTAGTGGAAAACATGAAACAAAACAAGTAACAAGTAGTAATTCTTTTAACCCATATAGAAGGGTATCCAAAAAACATGGATGAAGGTCTGTTGATTTATACTTTCATGAAATTCCCTTTTACCCACACCAGGGTAAGCCCTCGATATGATGATCAGAGACTATCTTGTTATCCCCACAAGAACTAAACTATCAGGTAGTCAGCACCTCTGTCTTCCTATCCCCAAAATCCCTCAATTGTACATAGCAATAATTGGAGTCGCACAAAGAAAATCTGCACGAAGAAAATTTTGAACAAGCTGTTCATTCTTTTTGAACCAATCTTGAGAGTTTATAAGAGCCTCTCTCTCACTAGAAATCACATCAACAACATGTAAGAACAGTTGTCAAAGAATTTTTCTAGTGTCTTGAACTATTTCAAATGAGCATATATTTATAGGCACAGCTCCATATGTCAGATCCCTCTTCCAATAGTCATATTCTTCCTTGAATTTTAGAGGGAACTGTACACATGTCACTCAAATAGTGGTTAGTGTGTCATTGAATGCACGACATCATTTTATTACTAAACTAGTGTAAGAATAACCAAAATATTATATTTGTAATGTAACTAAATGAAAGTTTGGAGTCTAACAAAAAATGAATTCGGAGTCTAAAATACAAGGATATTCGGATTCTGTTTTGTAGGAATTTGGAACCTGAATTCTATAGAATTATGGAGTATTAATTTGAAGGAAATTCAGAATTTAGACTCACAAGAATTAGGAACCAGAATATACAAAGATCGGATTCAGAGTTCATGAGATTTTGGAGTCACAACTCATTGGAGTTCAGAGTCTATATTCAGAGAAATTCGAGTCAGAACTTACAGAAGTTTGTATCCAGAATTTGTATCAATAATTCAGAGTTAGAACACAGAGAAGTTTTTATCCATATATTGTAATAAGAATTCGGAGTTTAACATTACATATGTTCTTAATATGAATTTGAAGTCAAAATTCATGATAGTTCGTATCAATAATTCAGAGTTGAGCAATATGAGAGTTCGTATCTAGAATTATTAATCATAATTCGGTATCAGAACTCAGAGAAGTTCATAACTAGAATTCTGAGAATTAGGATCCTAAAACAGAATGCTTCAAATCTAGGTAATTATAGGATTTAGAGGTTTTGGTTTCAATTTGATGGGGTTAGTCTGATTAAAATGTCTTTATATGGGTCATTAAAATATAAGTACAAGTTCCCTTTGGTAGGAGAGGCGATGGGCACTTTCGGAATGGATTGAAATATTAATTTCTTATAAATTCATTTCAAGTATATAATTTTACAAAAATCATTTTTCTAGAATGGAATATGATTTTAGGTTGAAATAAAATCATATAATAATATTTTAACATGTTTTTAATAATTTATTAATCCTTATCTTTTTTATTTCTCCTTTATTTTACATTTTTTAATCTTTCTGGGATATCATGTTATTTAAACATTGTGTGTTAACTTAATTATAATAACATGTAAAAATACAATAAAAAGTGTAATTAATGAAATATTAGGACTTATCTCATCCATTTGGTCTTATCTTATATTTTTTGAAATTTTATAACATTTAATAAACTATTTTATATTTTAAGTAACGAATTATGTCAATTTTTTTTACTATTCGTACTTGACTTTTTAAAAAATTAATAACAAATTGATTAAATAAAAAAATATATTAACGTAATACTAACATGTCACATGAATCCAATAATAAAATGTATGAAAAAAATTATGTAATATAATATTTATTTTAATATTTATAATTTCAATTATTTTATATTTTGATTAATAAAATAATTACTATATTATTGTTGTGTCAATATTTATGTTTAAAATTTAATCTCTAAAATTAAAAATAATTTCTCTTTATGTAGATAATTTCATTATATTCTTGGATACTATTTATTTTATATGTTTCATCCTGTTTATAACTATATTAAAATTATAATACTTATAAGAGATAAGAGAGTGACTTGTTGTCATTTTCTTTTGTTTTAATAATAATTACACATATTAATGAAAAAAAGTCCCTTAAATGTATCAATTCAGACCATTAGGTGATATGGATCGAATTTTTTTCATCCAATAGTATTTTTGCAGGTGTTAGAGTAATTTTATTTTCCTTATCATATTGTTTGTTACCCTAATTTACCTGATTTACCTTTAACTACTATAAATAAAAATTACCAAAGTTACTATTAATAAATTTTTTAAAAAATAAAAATAACCTATTAACATAATTTGGAACCATTGATTCTAAATATGGAATCAATTTTTAAAAATTCAGAACATAGAATTTTTACTAATTAATTTAAAATTAATCTCTATGCTTGCAAGGGGAGAACATATTTTTTAAAAGTTAAAACATTGTAAAAGATTGAAATCTTTTTACATCTGAAATCACTGTAAATTTAATGCCAATGACATAAATTATATTGAATGATTAAAATATAATCTATTTATACATTAAATAAATAAAATTATATAATTTAATTACATAAATTATTTTTATGAATAAGTTTGTTTTCAATTAAAAAATAGTATTATTTGACTATTCATCAAAATTTTAAAATTATCAGAAAAATATAAAATATTAATCCAATGAAAATTTTTATATCCCACATATTATTTAGATTTTTTTTAAATATAATTTAAAAAAATATCAAAAACTAGATTTAAAATTGGTGCGCCATCAAAAAGTGGCAATATTTAAATTTTAAAAAAATTATTCAATTTTCCAAAAAAATGAATTTGTACCTATATCATGTCTATAAAACATATAAGAATAAATATGAACATCATATATAATATTATATATATATTTCATTAATAAGATATATAAATACTTTTCTTATTTTTTTATAGACTCGCTTATTTTAATTGAAATATTTTTTTCAGAAGAATGTTAATATTTTTCATACTTTCCAAGATAATAGCGAAGTTATAATATTTAGTTGTGCACTTATACCTAATAATGTGTGAAATTAATTAGTAGAACATGAAATTGTGTGTAACACAAGCCAAGTATATGCATCCATATACCGCAAGTTCTTTCCGAGTTGCATGTAGCACAAGCTAATCTTGGTGTAGCATACAACACATGGTATTAATGAAGTTAAGAAGAATATATATCATAAAATCATAGGATGTTACATTTTCCCCCCAATAATTGAATTTTTTCCATGAAAATTTTTGTGGTTATTAACTTTTTACTAATTTAGTGTTTCATTCATAGAAACCCATATTGTAAAAAGGAACAGTAAAACATCATTTTAAAAATAGAATGTTAGAAATAAACCATTACCCATTGTAACTCCTAACTAGGATTACTTGTAGAAGAATATAGATGGGATGCGAAACATGGATATAGAAGAAAAAATATAACCATTATGTTTTAAAGGATGGTGATAGAAAACATGGTTTGGAGAAACTCAATAATAACTGAGGCATAAATATAAGTTGATTTAAAGGATTGTCTGATTCATCAGATAAGAAGGTACTAGGATAAAATTTTTGGTTTTGAAGATATATTTCATAATGTTGAAGAACATGAGAACCAATAAATAATTTATTTCAGTACAATGTCATCTTTGTTCAACCCTTGAACAATTTCCACATCATCTCTTAAAAAAATAAATGGCGTTGAATTTTTTATTCATGAAATCCTAGTAGATAATACGATCCAAAAATAGAATGATAGGACATTCAAATCTTTCTTAAAAAATTGTTAGCATAGGTTTTCAAATATTCATAAATCCACCGATGGTTAGATAAGGATTTATTCTAACTAATTTCATCTTAAGTTTAACTTAAACCTTCCATAAATTTATAACATTACAATCCTTCTAAAATATGAAAATACAAAACTATAGGAAAATGATCAGTTATACTACATAACATTTATTCCGCATATAGCCTAATGTATCTCTAGTTGGTCACATAGAAATGTGTGAACACCTTCATCATGTATTCTATTAGTTCATGGTAACTACCTGAATTATCAGTTATCCTTATTGAAAACATGTATGTTTCTTTGTTCCAAAATGTAGATTATTATTCTTTATGTCCCAAAAGTTTAATATTTCATACGTGATAGCATAACCACATTGTCGAAAATTCCATAATTAGTTCTCAAGGAACTAGCATCTACTAATTTACTTACTCAAATACAACATATCTTTATCCAAACATCATCATGTTAATATAAAGAATATATTATGAGTTACATTTCATTTAATCATGTGTTCTCAAAATATATAATCCTACCCAAAAATCACTTTTTTTACTCCTTATAACTATTATACATATCATTTCCAATCATTAATGAAAAACTTATAAAAAACACTAATATATTTCATGATTCATATTCATTGAATTTTGAAACATATACACCTCATTATACAACATTATTCTTAATCAATTACTCAAGATCTACCATCTTCATCTTTCCTAAAATATGAATCATGTTTAAATGTTTCTCCACATTTTTCTTCTTGGGGTTTATGTAAACCATACTGGATGAACATCACATATCATTCACATGTCATTTAAAATCTCGTTATCCTTAGTAGTATAACCAATACTCGTACTATCGTCATGATTCTCTTCATTTTATTTCCACTTAAAAAATTTATCATCATATTTCCCATGATTTTCACATTTTATGCCCTTAATGGTTAACTATGTTCTATATAGTTCTGGCTATTGACTAAGACCATAAAGCAAAGAGTGAGAAATAAATATTAGAGAATAGAAACACATAAGTAAGGTAAAATACTAATAATATTTCAATCTATGATATCTTCAATTTAACCCTATATTAGTTATGATTATCACAAAACTCTAGTATTGTATCCTTGACATGACATATTGTTAGAACACCCCTAGAAATATCATTATAAATATCTCTAGGGGTCTCTCTAATGTCTTTTCATGCTAGTTTCAAAAGGTTAACTAAACTTTATTCTGATACCAACTCTATTGAACCAAACCTCATTTACAAGGACATTTAATATATTTTGAGGAATACATAATACATTACAAAAATATATTCCAAAAGGAAATATTATGATAGTGACATTGGAATCACAGAACACATTCTTCAAGCTTGGTGAATTATTTTCCACATCTACCAAAATGATCTCCCCCTGTAGTTTTACTACCTAAAACCATTATTTACATCCTTGGGAAAAGAAAACATTAAATGGGTGATCTCAAGTGAATATTAAGGGTAACAATGCATAACATAAAACAATCCATAAACATATAAATTGAAAAAACATGAACAAAAAGTTTAAATATCAAACTCTTGAGTCATGAAATAAATTTTGGTTGTATGTAAGGAGTATATCATAACGAAACACAGACCATGATAAAATAGAATTTGAATAAAACATGGAATTTTGGAATACAGATAAGCACAAAATATGATTTTCATAGTAGCCATGTAATTTCTTCCAAGACCATCATAGTGGACAAATCCCTACACTGAACTGATTTAACTGTTCTTTCTAACCTTTTATAACTGACCATATTTAGTTTTCATTCCATCCCTGTATTACTGAACAATATTGTCTTTCCATTATAGTAATTTCAATCTCATTATATATAAATCCTTACACAATTAATTGTAAAGAGATATATATCATATCCATCTTATAATTAAATCATTCTTACATGTGCTGCAGAAAAAAAACGCAAATCATTCATCATAGCATAACCCAAGGAAAAAAATTTGTTTCTTAATCATCATTCCATCATAATAAATATATAATAAATGGATATTATAAATAAAAATTCCTCATATAAACAATAAATTGATACTTATAATATGAATATAAAAGTAACCCAATTTAGATAATGCTATCTTAAATGGAAAATAATTTTGATAAAACAATATAAATTAATTCTTGAAAAAAATTTATTTCTTCTTCGATAATATTTTTCAAATAAGACATCATGAAATTTAAAAAGAAAATATTTTATTTTTTAAATAAACTTTAGAAATTTTAAGAGTTGATTCATGTAAATTAGGTGTTATGATATCATAAAAACCCATTCATGTTGTATAAGTTAAAAAACAATTTTCTCGTACTATTTTGGAAAGGGCCAAAATTACCTCGTATGGTAATCGAATGATATATTCCTTCCAAACCATATTTGAAACAATAAATTGGGTAAAAATGACTTTAAAAATACATAAAATAACCGTAAAAGTTTTACAAAAACATTTTTATAAATGGACATGGATGGTTAATATACACCTAATAAATAGTTACGTACAAACAATCTCAGATAAAATGAAATTTCAGAATTATCCCTTAAAAATCAGTTGAATTTTATAATTCATAAAATAAATAAATATATATATAATTATCATAATAATAATAAAAAAACAATCATGGGAAACATAAACACCACACAAAATAAATAGGTGGTGTATAAAGCATATGTCACACAGAAATAAAAGTGAGACAATATAATCCCTTACCTTAGGTCTGTTATCCTTTGTGTGTATCTAAAACATGTGTATAATGATTTATATTTTGTCCTTAACATATTAAAAAGTCATATGAATTTTTATGATATCATATATGATCATATTATCATCCATTTGGAAATAATATTTCATTATTACTCATTATTTGGGAATAAACGGCATCACATTCTAATGTATGTTTTTTCAAATACGATCTGGTTATCCTTCTCAGGTAATATTTATATCATTTAAAAATAATTTTTACAGAGTAAATATTATAATTATTTTTTCTTTATATTTATATATTCATTTTTAATGTATTCCTTGTTGAATGAATGACATTGCATCGTGGAGACGATAGACTGTACGTATGCACGAGCAATGATATCATTCTAATTATTGTGAAATTGAATGGAAGTGGATGGAATATATGTTGTTAAATAATACATATAATATTATAATGATCATATATAGTAATTATTTACATCATTATATACATCTAAGTAAGGTGGTGGTGAAAACTAGATTACCCCACATCATGGAGATGGTAAGTCGTACGTACACATGTGTGGTGGATTCATTTTTAATAGGAAGGATAGAAGCTGGAAAATAGTTGATTCATAATTATAATGACATATCATTATATTATTTATACTAATGTAATTACATTATAATTAAAAAACTAATTAAAATGAATTATAAGTAGAAAATAATTGTGAATGAGGTGATAAAACAATTACCTATTTTTCAAGTATTTCCTTTTGGGTTTCACAAAAGGTCTCCCTAGTATAGATTTCATCCCAAAGTGTGGCCTCTAGGTTGAGTTTATGAAATTTTTGAGATTAAATGGGTAGTTTTTGACCAAGTAAATTGTCTTTAGAGGTGCGATTAAAAGATAAATAGATGTTACCTTTAATAAGAGAGGTGAGGGGCACTTTAGGAATGTCTCAAAATATTAATTTATTATATATTTATCTCCAGTATCTAATGGTACCAAACCAATTTAGTTCAAATATAAGATGATATTTGGTTAAAATAAAATAAACCAATAAATTTTTACGAGTTTTGAATATTTGTCTAATCATTCTCTTTTTGGTTTAACCATTATTTTACCCTTTTTAAACTTAGCGTGATATAATGATATTTACACATTCTATGTTAATTTAATTATCATTACATGTAAAATAACAAAATAAAGTGTAATTTATGAAATATTATGACTTATCATAATAATTTGGCCATGTATTATATTTTTAAGAATTTTATAACATTTAATAAGCTATTTTAAATTTTATGTTATGAATTATGTCAATTTTGACACTATTCATACTTGACTTTTTCAAAAACTCATAATTTCACTACATCAAATAATAAACTTCAATCCAACTATAAAATTTTATATTCTTCCAAAAAATTCATGGATGACGTAAATTATGTCGTATAATATTTACTTTAATATTGAAACTACAATGATTTCACGGGTGGTATTTTAATTATTCTATTGATGATAAGCTCTATAGAATATGTTCAACGATCCACGATTACCCAACATTTATCACTGAATAAAATCCCACCAAATGACTCCCTATCCTATAGAAATCCATCATGGTAATGAAACAAACCAAGATGATTTTCTATTATAGGGTTTAAATAAGCTATAGATTATGTAACAACATTAATTAAAAAAACTAAATTATATATTAAATTAATATGTTTAATATGTTGATGAATTTGAATCATCATGAAAATTGATGTGTTCAAAACTTATATCACTCTAAGTACAAATCTTGTATCCTAAATCCATTGGTGTTTTTTTATTTCCTATCTAAGACTTCCATCAAGATGAAGTCCACTAATTTAGAATAAAATGATAGTACATGGCTTAATATGATTAATATTTTTAATATATAAATTCTAGTGAACACTAATACGACTAATACAAATCCATATCTGAATAAAATCATAAAATAATATATTGAAATATCGAAAGGTTCCAAAAATGAAAATATATGTTGTTACATTCTCTCCACCTTCATGTATTTTCACCAAAAAAATGAAAAACCTACTAAAAAGGAATGGATATTGTGCCCACATATGGATCTCACACTGCCATCAGATATCTTAGAGGATCATATACTACCAAAGAACTCACATATTTAGGATATATTTTACAAAAAGTATCTTGTGGTTGCAATCCTAAATGGCTAATATGTAAAATGAAAGGGTTGTTCTATCCATGATGTATTTCTTACCCCTATTAATAACGTGTAATGGGTTGTTCCTGCATCTCTTCAGTTCCGATTAATTGAAGACATTATGAAAAAAATCAATAGATATGGTCATTATAAATATCACATATCCATGTGGAATGGACCCATTCTATGGTACCCTATCTAGAAAAAAAATGTATAGGGAAGAAACACCTAGGACCCAAAATGTTCCAACACATCATGTGGCATGGACACATTCTATGAGAACCTAAATGCCAGAAAATCTCAATTGAAATTTTATACCAAATATAATGAAAGTAATCTAACTTGATAAGTGAATCAATTTGTCACTAATATTGAATTTTTGCCACCTGTTTTCCGCAGAAACCCTATCACAAAATAGAACAATATTTCATCCCACATTCAATCTAGTATATTAAGAATTAGAGTAAAACCAACTGGAATATAATTCTCATCTGTCACTCGTTGATATTCCACTCATCAAGAATCAAATTTGGAAACACTCTGCCTCATGAATAAACCCAAAATCTACTGTAAAATTTTGTTCTTTTTAATCTCCACTTCATGATGTACCTATACGGGAGATGGTTGAAAACCCCATAGAAAAGATTGGTGTGTTTTATTCATTCAAAAAATATATTTGGTGTGTCTCTTAAGGATATATGGTAACATTTAAATTAAAAATCTCTATAATCCATATGATAATCTATGACACATTGCAGAATTGGTGGAGTCACTACCATCAAATGGATATAATCATACAGTATATGCTCATTTAGGTCTTGTTAAATATTGGATAAATTCTCAATCACCTCCTCCACTGTGTAATAATGAAATGTCTTGTTAAGGGAATCTTCCACCACATTTTTCTTTCCTATGGGTTTATATTTTATTAAAGTAATAGTCATATAAAATATTGTAAAAATTATTCTCTCTTTGGTTTAGATATCTCTACTAAAATATATACCTTCGATACTGGTCACTAGAGTAGACTACAAACTGCTCACCCAGAAGATAGTGTCTACACATATTCAATGAAAATAATTTTTCATCCAAATCTAAGTCATTAGTAAAAAAATTCTTCTCATGTTTTCTCACATTCCTAGACATATAAGTAATCTAATTCTTCTTATATATCAAAAAACACCCAATACTAACAATATAGGAATCATAAGACAACCCCAACCCTTGAAATCTAAAAAAAGGAGTACTTATCCAACATTTTATCATCATTGTAAAGGAATTATGAAACATAAAATTCCATGTGAACAACATACCTTTTAATATAAATAAATTAAATTGGGTGAAAATCTTATAAAATTATATCAGAAACCTCTAATAGAATCTATAAAATCCATGAAAACTACATGCATCAGACACTCTATTGGTAGGGTCACAACCTCGCACAACCTTTATCGTTTGAAGTTAATAACTACATCATATTAAGTTATTAAATAGCCCAAAATGTGAAACTCTCTATTCCATAATAGAAACATAAATTATAAACATATAACTGGTAATACCATAGTAAGCCCAAGACTATCCTCGTGTTCTTTTTTTGCTCCTCCTCTTACTCAAAGAAAATGAGGATGTCATCAAAAAATACCACCACAATCAAATCCAAGAAAGGATAGAACATCCTACTCATTAGTCCTATAAACCATTAAAAAAACTCATGATTATCATAGGTACTTTATAATTAAATCATTATTATTTACTCTTTTGGATCCTATAATTGGTGGTAGTCATACCTGAGGTCAATTGTCAAGAACTGTATCGAACCATTCACTCGGTCAAAGTGGTCATCGATACCTAGTAATGTGAACTTATTGATGATAGTAAATTTATTCTTAAGATGATAATCAATATAATTGATCCATATCCTACCATAATTCTTTGAAAACAATAAAAGATCCACATATGGGGGAACACTGGCCATAATAAAACCATGTTCTTTAAGGACCTCATACTTCACTCTCTACTCCAAGAGTATAGCATGAACTATCTTATATACAAAATATGTTATTTTGATTGTTTAAGACTGAAATTTAACACAAAATTAAATATCTATCCATATAGGTAATCCTAGAACATCATTATGTATTATATCTATATATTACTCCGATACATTTGGAAGCTCTTTTTCTAAAGACAATATTGCACTAAGGCCCAAACTCTCAAATTGATGGGTGATGGGTTGTATCTTCAAACTCATGATCCTAGATAAATCATCATATATTACATTAATTATTTTTAAAGAGAATCTCATCCCATCCACCTAGTGGTATCTAACTCTCCAATTGTGACAATCTATTTAGGAATATGCAATGGATAACCATCCATTCCCAAGACTATGTCATACGATTTCATCGTAATAAAATTATGTCTTTTGTGAAGCTCCATCCATTGATTGTAAACTCAAATGTTAAAAAGATGTGATAAATAGTCGACTCATTCCTTGTAGGAACCTTTAGCGTCAATTTAACGACCAACGACTCTATAATAATCTCCAACTCTCGCACAAAGGATATAGAAATGAAATAAGGACTCACACCAATGTCTATATGTATTACGGTAATGATAACTATAATCATCTGATGCATAACATGATTATATTCCTCCCTAGAACCTAGGTGACCACACCCTTTTCCACCAACCCTCGAATCATAGAATGGGACACCTGGGGATAGTGATGGCATTGGTTCATAGTTTTATCCCCCACATGTATCTCATATTACCAGGGATCTTCCAGACCCTCTATCAGAACAATCTCCCTATGGTCTACCCTAACCACCACTGGGAGATAATTGTTCTCAATATTTCATCTTCAATGGAGGTTCCCCCACTAACATTCCACCATCTATATCTTTCTTGGTTTGAGAATCACAAACCATATCAATACACCTGTTACAAGTTTATCACCACTAATCTCTTGGCTGATTGGATCCCCTATAGGATCTCAATGTTGATGATCTCGGAGACTGATCAAGCATTCATGAAGAACTCATATTTCATTAACCTAATGAATACCACCTGTTGGATACAATATATTAATATTCTCCTCAATATCTCTTTGACATCTCCTGGTATATTATGCTACTCCTCTCAGAAGCTATCTTACACCGAGATTGCTCTAGTACGCCATCGTAAGTGTGAATGCATGGAGATACCATGCTAGATCAAATTTCCCTATGTAGACCATGATAAAATTTATTTACTCAAAATTATCTATATTTTACAATATCAAGAGAGTATCATGTGACGCCAGTGAACCTTGATGAATACTCTTCAATAGTCATACTTCCCTACTACACCACTAGAATCACATCAATCTAAATAGAGCCCAATGTCGAAGGATAATACTCATAACAGAACAATTCAAGAAACATAGTCCATGATAGAGTCACATAATCATTAGTCGAGGTGACTAGACTTCAGAAGAGTTTCAATTATTTTTGTTGAAGACTAGTGATAAGCTCAACCATCTAATTGGTTAGGTTCTTCATGAGCTAGAAAACACATCCTATCGAATCAGGATAATCTCCCACTAACCAAGGGATTGGAACCTATGAATCCTAGTATGTATATATTATTGAAACTCATTGATAACACTTATCCTAAACACATCATCATCTTGTCCTCTGGAATAACAAGTATCCCAACATACATGCATACATAATACTAAACTACTAGAGGTGTGTCCATGCACTACTCATCAGGTTGAAACACAACTTCATACTATCAGGGAGGTAAAACCTCATGAATGGGTATCTATACATAGGTCTCATCGCTCTTATTTTCATCCTCATTATCCTATCTATAAATCCTAGCTGGTTGTCCCCATGGTGGCATCCTGAGAGTTAGTAAGATGTACCATAGTAAGATAACCAAATCTATGGATTTGACTCAAGAATGACATGGAAGTCAAATACCCATTATTATATGATACAAGTAAAATTGTTTTCCATTAATATATGTATCAACATGCTGAGATGACATGCGGGTTATCAAAGTATTTTTTTTATAGGGATTTCTTCTGTAACACCATCACTGGGATACCTAGCCTGATAGCTAAATTCAAAACAACATAAAAATGATTCACTAAATTTTCAATATAATCATGACAACACATCTTGTATATACTCAAGAGTTTTCTTATAAGACTACATACTATTTCGAATAACATTTCCAAATCCATGTGAAGGGTTGGTGGGGAATTTTGGGGCCTGGTGAGACTCGGTGTGGAGATATTAAAAATATTAAATATATTTTATCACACACACATAGTTTTTTAAAGAAAATTTAAATGACTACCAAATGGTATTTTGGATTGAAAATCTGAGACTAATATTGTCCTATGAACAAGGGTTTTACTTTGGTTTGTGATAAAGGTTCTAGGAATTCAGAACCCAATAGGAGGAAACCATAGGTGGGTTGTTAAATGGAGGGGTATTATTTTTAAAAAAGTAAACTAATACAATAACCTAATCACATTTGTGTTTCACACATGGTAGAAGAGAGAGGTGATTTCCCACCCACAACAACGCATGACCCGAGGAAGAACATATGTGAGTAGGTTCCCTCAACCCCATTTTTGAACATTAATCATCACTGGATCGATCTGTTGGATGTTTAGAGAATAATTGTAGACCTAATGCAATTAAATTTCTCCATGATGTATGTCAATTTATGAGAATTATGTCCAAACCCTATTTTATGTGTTTTTTTATGATTATAGATGCCTATTATGACTGTTAGAGACCCATATGTTTAGCTATATAGTTCTTGGTTGAAATCTGGGTGTTTTGGGTGACTCGAAGAGGATTTTTATTCAAAATTCCTGACCACATGGCATGATGTCATGGAGAATACACCATTTGTTCTTCCCATTCCAGGAAGATAAACATTGGGGAATAAAAAATGTTTTCTAGGGGGTATATGTTTTATAGTTATCCCAAGTGTGTTGCTGAAAATGTGATCATGCATTTCATGTCAACTGACATGGTTGTGTTGCAGTACATCACTATAAGAAACTAGAACATTTTTAGTTTAATGGGAATGTCCAAGGACACGAGCATGGGGTGGACCAAGAGGAATATTCCATGTATTGTGGGTATATTTGTTTCTATTTAATTAGCTATCTTCGTCATGATTTTGAGAAGAAACACTTAGAGGTTTGGTGCAGTTCACATGTTATGTGATGTGGGTAAATACCATGTAGTATTTCTTAAACCTCGAGTACTGAGGGGGGAACATCCAGAGTCTGGATTCTATATAAATATTATCTCCTATGGATATATGTCATATACTTCCCTTGGATACTTCATTATAATGTATCTATATCTTTAAGACTATGATGGAGGCTGGTCAATAACCAAGCCTAAGTGGTTTTCGACATTGGACATAAGGATAGCCACGATTTTGGCATGAGAGATACAACATGATGTGATGTCTGTAGGTTGTTTATTTTAGTGAAGTACATAGAAAAATCAATCTCCTTTTCTACCTTGGATTATCCCAATGAACAAACAATGTTTCATTATGTCCATTGAAAAGTATTGTGATCCCCTTGATTGGATGATATCAAATAGAGTTGGTGTATCCTTCTGGGAGTCCAGGGTGGAATCATCTATCATATGGACTTTCCTATGTGAGATTTTTGGTAACTTCATGGCCATTATATTCAAGTAAGTGAACTCCTATCTTGAATTCCATCCCAGTAGGGTTTGTTGAATCATCATGTATATGATCCCCTACTTAAAAAATGTTTTCTATAGGGTTTATGGCATTAGAATCTATATGATACCCTACTTGGCTGTTAGACCCATATTTGGGTTTTTGGTATCTCTAAGGGGTATTTCAAATGATCCCTTATCTATGTATCATGTATTTTAGAATAGGTAGGGCTTGTCGTATCCCGAAGTTGTCATGGGTGAGATCTCTAATCTAAGAGATATGATCTTTGAAGTTTATAAATTGGCTTCACGGTGTCCCCAACGGTTCTAGGAATGATCCACATTCAGAGTGATGAGAAAATTAATCCTTATAGTTGGGTTGTTAGATTGCCGAATCAAGGATGGGTGGGATCCCCTATTTGAGTATTTACATTTACTGGGTTCTAACATTAATTCCACTGTTGCATGACCCGATGAGGGTGTTATCTCGAGTGTATTCCATCAGGGATAGTGGAAACATGACATCGGCTTAGTGATACCAAAAGGAGTGAGATCTCTTGGATGATTTCTATCTTTATTTTTGGTCTATCCCTAATGTTTTATATCTATTGGAAGAGTAAAATCAAATATTTTAGGGTTAATAAAGTGATATTTCTCATACAGTTGATACCTTTGATCCTTTGGTAGAATATTGTGGTTGGCAGTGGGGTCAATACCTCATGATACATGGATTCTAAGATGAGTAAATATAAGTTAAATATGGTAATATTAGAGTTTATGTCACATATATTGATTTAAATTCCTTGTCAATTGGATATAACTAGTCATGTATTGTCAAGGAGCAGTCAACATGGAGTTTATTTTTCTCTCTCGTATGATTTCCTCCTCTATATTTGGGTTGAGTGGAATATTTTGTTTCAATTTATTCCCTTTATTTTGGTTTTTGGGTTCCTACTAGGTATTGTTATACTCACCTCTATATAGGATCTTCCCCCATATTTAATTTCATTTGTAGATGGCATGCCTTTTGATGGAGTCTTATGAGGACATGGAGTAGGTGAAGAATAGAGAGATAGAGAGTATGTGGCATGTACAGGTGGTGGAATTTGACAGTATCCCCATCCTTTAGAATAGGTTGGATTCAATTGAAATTTTTTTGGTGGGATATTATTTTCCCATTTTTGTGCTTCAGGTAATTTTTTTATACTTTCATTTATGGAATAAATGTATTCATACATTTTTTATCAGTTGTTTTATAGACATGACATTTTTTCATGGAGATCTATGTGGGTGTGTATGTGAGTATAAAAACTATAGGCTATGGAATTCCATGCATGTGATTTTACTACTAATAATTGATTTCTACCCCCTTGCCTAATATAGGGGGGATTTATGTAGTGGTGTATTGGTCATTGAAAAGAATCACAGTCGTAAATGGTTCAAATCGCGAGATAGTGTTATGAGAGGAGGTGCTTATTTATAACTGGACTTAGGAGTTCTATAGATTTGAGACTGGTTTGGGTTATATAGTAATAGTGTTAAGGTGTATCATGATTTACTTGTAGTCTAGGTACTTGTGTTTTAGTGTGGTGGATTATGTTTCCATTCAACAGAACTCAGATAACATAAAATTTGACTAGAATCATTTATGTTTTGGTTATAGGGAATCATTGGTACATTACTCATATAGGATTGGGTTGTGGTTATTGTGTCCTTATTGAGTCTGTTCCATATATATATGAAATTAATGTGGCACCAATTAATTCAATTTTAGTATTACACCATGAAGAGACCAAATGGTGTTCCATGGTGGGATTGTGTTGATGATCTACCTATGGATAAGGATTTAGTGTAGGGAACTGGTTATTAAGAAAATCCTTCAGGTGGCTTGCAAGTTGAGCCACCATCCATAGGGAAATGGTTGTTTCTGCGGTTCAGGTAGAGGATGTATAACTGTAGACTGGACTATATGATTTTCAAAAGGTAGATAACTCCCATGTATTAGATTGATCCAAATCCCCTATTATCTGATTACTGGATTGAGAATGTCTTGAATGTTTTTTACCTTCAGAGGAAGCATCCTGATTAGATGGAGATGCAATTACAGAGTCTTCTATTTGGATTATCATGTATATGATGGAATTTAGTGACGCATACCCATGATGAGATGACAGTCACTTCGACAAAGCTTGTGTGTCTCTTCAAGGAAGGGTTTTATCGATTCACATTGATATCGGTGTGTTTCTAGTAGTTCTACTGCTTTTTCAGGATAGTATAACCATGTAAGGGTATTTAGTGAGGTTTATACACATTTTTGATAATACATGGATATTATTTGAGATATATTTTTCTGAGAATGAGTCATTGAGAAGGTATTAAATTAAGATATCATAGTATCAGTGATATCAATGTGCATTCCCACCAATACTGGAGTGCTTGACTAGGCCTTGGTAGTTCACAGATTTTTGGTTGAGCAGAATCTAATGACTGTTAATGGGAACAAATGAGACGAGACATCAAAAAATGGGTATTAAGCGATAAGATTAGGGATCTAGAAATTCAATATTCTTCAAGATATGATCTTGATACATAAGGTCTATGGATCAGGGATCCGAGGTTGGTTCCAGTCAGCTAAGAGTGATGTAGTTTTTCGCATGTAAAATACGGATACATATCCCTTGATATTGTTTGACCCATAATTTTGTTTATCGGGAGGCGATTGAAGGATTTCCCTAAAAGGGATAGCACAAAGTGTATAGAGTTTTACATAATGGAAGATGTGGAAGAGGAGGATGGAGAGTAGTGTGATGTGGAAGACGATTCAATATGATGCCACCACCACCCCTAGGATGTCTGCAACTAGCTCAAGGAGTTGGATGAAGGGGGTAAGGAAAACTATAGACCATAGGGTCCTATTACCTAGAGACTCTGAGGATTATTAGAGGTACTATCTATATCCTTTATAAATTTTCCACTAGCATTGATAGATAAAGGTGTGAGATACCCCTTTTTCATAGAACATATTTCTCAAGGATTATCAATGGTGATTCATGGAATCAATACGACCATATAATCGTAATTTTTGACATGGATTCAGACTCACAAGTAAGATGGATTCTTCCCCCACTAAGATTAATTCTTGTGAAATGACCCAAAACTATGTGGGTGAGTCAGTGCCTTCAAAATTGGATATTGTTGAGGTGTGGCATATGAGTTCCTTCGACTTTTGTTATGAAGAGAGTTGGTGTGTTGAGGTGTCATAAAAGGCCATGGGTGTGGTAAATAATTGGGAAAGGGGAATGATGATCGTAAGGTAAAAGGGGAATCTATAATAGAGGATCATGTGTAGTTCAGGGTATGACTTGTGGATTTGCTACCCCAAATACAGTTGATAGAGAGTCTATAGCTAGTTTTCTCTGAGTGTATTCCTTATTCGAGGCCATGTGATACTAGTGGGACTTTTTGGTTGATCCTTATGCTTGGAGGCCATAACATTGAGCATTGGTGGTCATACACTTCTATAACAAAAGTGAACAGACTATAGATGAGGGAATCTTGTATATAACTTTCCCGTAGTGTAAGAGAGGGGCTCTATGATGATTTCTTCAATATATATTTTTTTCATCCATCTATGCTCGTTTAGCATCCACTGATGTGTGTGGTATTTTCCAGGATTATAGAAAGGAGTGTTCCTCATTTATAGAGTTGTGATATTAGTTGGATGGGGAAAATCTCATGTGTTGATAGATACAACCATCTTTTTTCATATTGTTATTATGTGCCATGGATTAGTTGTGTTATGTTCTTTCATTTTCATTCAATATGGTTTGATTTTAGGACATCTACCAGAGGTCATGTCTGGTTTACCTCTCTCAATAACATTTTTCTTCTACATATATTGGAAACCAGGGACTATCCCCGATAGTTGCCTCAATAACTCAGTAGACTCCCATAGAGCTTTGTGAGATGTGGTGTATTGTGAAGTTTACAAATGTATTTTATATTAAGTACCAATGTGTACACTTGGGTATCCTAATATTCCCCTAGGATGCAGATGAGAGGCTTATAGACTAAGTCCTTCATTCATTATAGATCAAATTTTGGGATTCTTCTTCATTGGTACCCTCATATGCTTGGCGTCATATTTTCACTCGTGAATCATCAGGATTGTGCAATGTATATCAAGTTGGTAGTGGTAACCCCTTTATTTATTTGTGAGGTGTGGAGGAATATCTAAGAGATTCTCTTTGTGAGGTATTTCTGGACATTATATTAAAAATACTTGATCTTGACCGATTTTATGTAGGTAGGGAGTGTGTTAATTCCCATGGATTTATGATGAAAGCATTCACGTAATATGATAAGGACCTAAGGAGGTTGTTTATTCCATGTAGTTCACCTAGGGGGGTGTTATTTCTAAGTAGAGTAAACCAGTAGGGGTCTAGAGAACATTGTATGGGTATTCATGTTGGTGTCATGTGGTTATTCCTCCATCAATGTTGAACCATTTGAGGTCAAATTCAAGAGTATATTCCTATAAAAACTATATTAGTTAGAGCTAGTGGTAGATAGTGTTTGGTTACTAGAGTAGTTTATAGTTATGGTTGTTGAGGGTGAAGTTCATCCAAGAGCATATGAATACTGTCAGGTTATGTCGGTACTTATGTTGGGTTGGCGAGGTGGTGTACCGTTAGACAGTGAGACCGCAGTTGGATTAATAGATTAATGTTTTCCACCTTCTATAGCTAATGAGATGTGTGCACAGTCACTGAATGATTTTTACATCATTTGAGCTTGATAATATGTGATCATTTATTTATTTATTACATGGATGAGTTTGGTTTCTGAAAAGAGAGGACCCTTCTTGGGCTTCCGGTTCCCTTTGAGTTGATTTTTTCATACCTCACTTGAACCCTTACGATAAATCACTATCATGGAAGACCCATTTGAGAACTAATTTTTCTACCACATTTGTAGGTTTTCACTTTTCATAATGAAATTCCGTGATGGTGGGGAGACTGTAGTGACTCTATTTTCTCCCTGTACAACTTTGGTATATTTCTAGGATTATTTCCAAAGATAGATAATTATTCGGTTTGGAATTTTGGGTCCCAAATAGACTTAGTGTGTTGACATAGAAATAATTATATATATTATATAATGAAATTTCATTTTTCCAAAAAACAAATGACTCCCAAACAACATCTAGGATCATAAATTTGAGACCGTAGTTGAGTTTAGAATATCATTTTTTCCCTAGGAGAAACATTATGTTTTTCTGTGTTAGGTGGTCAGTTAGAGGTGACTATAGGTGGGGTGTTAAACAGATGTTTATTAATTTAATAAAATTAAATTAATAAACCAACTCCTCAAAAAAAATTCATTCGTTGTATATGGGAGATGATTTTTTTCACCGACATTGAAGGATGACTTATGCACAAACCAAGGTGTAGAGGTGTTTTTGATCACTTTTTTTAATGTTGATCATCCCTAGATCATGTTGCTACAGGTTTTAAGGATTGTATTGGACCTGAAGATTTAGTGTTTCACTGTGAGGTAGGATGATTTTTGGGGTTTATTTCACAGCCCCCTTTAATGAATTATTTTATGGTTTTAAAGCCCTATTCTGACTTATGGTGTTCCCCTAGTGGTAGATCAGTGGGTTTTATTGGAAATCATTGAGTTTTGAGTGGATCAAAGGGGATTTTCATTCCTAATTATTGATCATGTGGCATGTAATGTAGGAGCACATGTCATGTGTTATTCCCATTTGGGGATGATGAACATTGTGGACTAAATTCAATGAACATGGGGTATACGCAATAGTGAAACCATGTCGTGTGGTTGATGACATAGCTAGGCATTCCATGTTGAGGTACATGGTTGTGTGGTACTACAATGTCATATGACACAAGAATAGGTTGAGTTAAACTAGAAAAACCAAGGTAACAGTATTGGGATAGGCCAAGAAGAACATGTGATGTACTAAAACCACATTCTATGTGTGGTGACTTTTCCAGTCAGCCTGTGTGCGGGCGGAGACAGAAAATGTTGTTATGATGTGGTTACACATCACGTGACATGGGTTAATCATTATGAACTCTAATTTACATTCCTAGTGTCGAGAGGGGACACAACCATGGTATAGTTTCTATATAAATTCCATGTATTGTGGGTATACATCATCTACACTCAATGGAGACATCTCCCTTATGCATCACAATAGTCATGACTCAAATTTAGTCCTATAATTAACCTATCATATGTAAAATTATGTGGTAGACATAATGGTGGCCATGATTTTGGCATGAGAGATATGACACATGATGTTATGTTTTCGTCACTTCTGTCAAAGACATATAGAATAATATCAGTTGAGTTTTTACCGTTGGTCCATCCCAATGAGGGTATGGTGACTAACTACCCCATCATCATGGGATTTTAATCCCCTTGATAGGATAGTCTTAGGTAGAGTGGGTGTATCCCTTCAGGTGGGTAGGGTGTAATCATCTATTATATCAACTTCCCTAGGTGGGATTTATGGTATCATCATGATCGTTTTACACATTTCCATGAACTGATATCTATCAGGCATGCCTAATAGGTTTTTCGGCATCATCAGTTTTATGATCCCCTACATGGTGAGTGTTTTTAGTATGGTTTGGGATATTTCTTACAATATGATCCCCTATAAGGTGGTTTGATGTAGATTTTGGTTTTTTGTTTCTCCATGTTATCCTAGGTGCATTCCCTTGTCATTGAATCATGTAATTTAGAAATTGTAGGGTTTTTGTAATCCCTTGGTGGTCCTGGGTGTGATCCCATATTTGAGTGATATGATCTCTAGTGATTCCATATTCGGTTCATGGTATCCCCCAGGGGTTTTCGAGTTATCCAATTTTTGGGTGATGATATTTTCTAAGCTTACAGAAGGGGTATTTTATTGCCCCATCAAGGATGGGTGAGATATTCTATCTGAGTATTGAGATTCATTAGGTTCCAGTGGCACTGATTTTATGGTGTGAGCCTATGAGTGTGTACTCTTAGGTGTATGCCCTCAGGGATGAAGGGGATGTGCCGCCAACATTAAAATACTTTATAGAATGAAATATCTCAGATGCATGAAATCATAGAATAAATAAATATTCCCTATGAGTAATATCTATTAGTTAAATACCATTAGGTATGTTAGGGATTATGGAGTGAGATCTCCTGGATGAGCGATGCCTTTGAGCCTCGAGTAGAATCGTATGCCTGGAAGTGAGTTTGGGACCTCATGAGAAATGGAGTATGTGATTAGTATATCAAGGTTATTTTGGTAATCTGTTTATTGATTTCACATATATTTATCTACATACCATGTGGAGTTGAGATGAGTAGTCATGTATAGATGAGGAAGGATCAAGATGGAGTTTCTTGATCAGTCTTATGTCCTCCACCTCTATCTTTAGGTCAATAAGACTATGGTATTTTAGTTTCACAAATTTATATTTAGTTTTTGGGTATCCTACATGGTATTTTTATACTCACCCCTCATGGGATATACCCAAATATTTTGTGCCTTATACAGATGATAGGAATTTTGTTGGATTCTTAGGAGGACCTATAGTTGGTAGAGAATAGAGAGATATACAAACTGAGGTGTGCATGTGCGGTTTCATTTGATAATAGTTCCCTCATTTATCGTGGGTTGTGTTTAAATACTTTTTTTGGTGGGATTTTATTTTTTCCATTTTTTATTATTTCAGTACCTTTGTAGTACATTGTTTAGGGGATATATGTATGCATGTATTTTGGTATCAAATATTATATTATTTATTCAATATTTCATATTGAGGTGTGTGTTTTTGTATGTACTTTACTATAAGTCCCCACATGTGTGTGATATGCTTATATAGAAGTGGTTGTTACCCCTGACCAATTGGTGGTGGGCTTGGGGCATCGGTGACTCGACTATCCACTAACCAGGCAGGACATAGTAGGTCAGGTGATGACATATCTAACATGAAACATCATCCCTTTTATAGACATATTTAATACCACTTTTTCCTGACATAACCTACTTGTCACACACGTTGATTTGTGGTAAGCTGAGAGTGACACCCCAAGTCCACCTATAATAGATCTGGAGCAAGATACTAACACTACAAAAAAGTGACCTTTACCAACATAAAATTACCGACAAATAATATATTTGTTGGTAAAAATGATTATTTCCAATAGATATAAAATTATGTTGATATTAACTATGGGTTCCAACATTTATTTTTACGAAAAAATATATCTGTTTATATTATTAGTTCAATACCAACAAATATTTTACCAACAACTAATTATGTCGCCCTATTATAATAATACAAACAATTGATTTACCGATAAATGAATTTGTTGTTATAAATTATTATTACCAACAAATCTTTTACCATCATAAAAATCTATTAGAAATAAATTATTCAAGAATATCACATATTTTACTAATGATTGAAAATATAAATCTATATATTATCCACTACAAACATATGATTTTTGATAAAAAAAATTATATATATAGAAACATCATAAAAATATTGAATTAAAAATGTGTATTAGTAAATATTTGAATTAAAAAAGAAATTATAATGAACAAAAATCATAAAAACAAATTCTGAAAAACATATTTAAAGAACACCACTAATTACCCCCCCCCCCCCGCCACTACCCCCTTCCTCAACACTACCTCCCTGTTCCCCACCAGTGATCCTCATAGACCTCCTTGCAGGAACCCCTCACTATTCTCGGATGGCGTTCCTTATTAACATCTATGCAAGAACCCCTCCCAATTCCTGGCCAACTTCCCCCTCTGATATCATTGCATGAACCCCCTCCATATTCTTAGTCGACATCTTCATGGGAAACCCTCATTGGACCTTTCCACTCTAGGTGATCCAATCCATCGTCTTTTCTCGACCTCCATCATATTTATAGTTTTAGACCAGCGTCCTTTTGTGACCTCTTTTTCCCCAGCACCCAAAATCAACCCTAGTTGTGCCCAAAATCCCTTCAAATCACCCACAGTTATCCCTATTGTACATTCAAAATCTGGATGATGTTCTCAGTTTATGGTATATTCAAAATCTCAAGGATGAAAAATTATTAATAAATTTCATTCCTCGACATGTAAATTAAATCATTCGATAACTATATAGTATATTTCCTTCTATTTTATTAATTTCTATTTTTTTCTTCTAACAGAGATTTCTTGTATAATCTGTTTTTGGTGACAATGTAAAGTAAGTGATTCTAAATCAAATCGGACATAGAATAGTTAAAATGGTTCTTCCAGTATTGGACTTTTGGAGGGATTTTTTATTAACAGTTAAAAGTAATTGAGTTTAACTATTTAACTTCAATGATCCTTATATTGACACCAATTCAAGCACACAAATGTCCTTAACTTCAGTTATCTCCTAAACTAAATTATGATCCTGAACTTGATAGTGACATTGTTAATGTTTAAAATGGGGACTATCTCTATGAAGAAAATGTTCACGTATTTGATGTCCATTATTATGAGATGATCATGTTTTGTTTTGTTAATGGTTTTGTTTCTCTTTAGTATTATATCCTTTTCTGTTACTCAAATGTGCAGTTTTGAATTATTTTGTTCTATGGTTTCAGTTTAATTGATGGTGTTCAATGAAGGTCAGATCAAGGAATCACAAATGGTTTCATGTTATGGCTTCTTACAGTTTGATCGGGGTGTCGATCATAGCATTCGTTGGCATGTATGTCACTCTTCCCCACGGAATGATAACTTTGCATTTCTTGGAATTGATTTTATGTATTGTTGGATCTTAAACGCATTTAACTATATGATTCAAAACATTATATTGATGGGTTTAAGATTATTTTAATTCCCTACACCTTGAAATCTAATACCGAGACTTGAAACAAGTGTGGGAATCATCAGTGTTCAACTGTTCTTGGAGTCTTAGTTACGTTTTCGAAATTTTCACACTATTATTTAAATTTAAAATAAAGTAAAAATGATGATTAGGAGGGTATTGTGATTCCTTTTTTATTGGGGAAGTTTATAACTGTCCTATTTTTTTATTTATTGGATATCAATGATCAACTCAATATGCTGGACCTGTCCCATTTCGGATTGGACCTTTATTTTGAATTGGACAAATCCAGATCATTCCAGACAAGATCTTATAGAAAATATCTTCTACTGACCATTTAATACAGTTTGATCCACAAAAAATGATCATGGAACCTCTAGTTAGGATGGAATTGTTCCTTACCAAAGGACCTAATTCTTGGTGGTAAATTGTTAAATTGGAGGGGTTTTATGACATTGATGAATAAAAATATTTGTTGAATATAATATCTATATGTTATTATATTCACATTTAAATCCTTTGTAGGCTCAAATATGTAATGATACAAGAACCTTTTACTTTACTCTCAAGATGCAATGATGTGCAAGGACATTTATTTCACTCTTGATGGAAAGTAGGATGGTGTAAAACCTATTTTTGTACAATCTGGATTGTATATTGTTTACTTGAACAAATTCCCTTGCTCCCAGGCCTTGTTTTATGTATCAAATGTTTCTATCATTGATCATATTTCCCTCAACATCTCACATGCTTCATAACTTTGGATGGTTATAACAGTTATCACTAGTAATGAGCATGCTAAAAAATAAGTTTTGTTAATTCTATTTCTAAAAATCCAACTAAAATTCCTAGAGAAATCCAATTAATTATGTTGCAAAAAAGCAGATTCTGTGTTTTTATTAATTGAGAGTGTGTGTAAAAAGGTTGATTGTGTGCATTAGAAAACTCTTGTTGTGTTACAGTACGGGAAATAATTTTCATCTGGAGAGAGTGTAGAAGAACAATGGAAATCTCCATATGTGTTCTCCATGAAACATTATGTGCACTAGAACACTTATGTTGTGATAAGAAATGGAACTCCAATGAGATTTTTCACGAGAACACTCATGTTGTGTTTCAGTACGGGAAATTAGTTACATCCATGAGGAGTGTGTGCACTAAGGTTGAGTGTGTGAACTAGAACACTCATGTTGTGTTTCAGTAAGATATATCAGTTTCATCCATGAATACTATTCTAGTGAAATTTCACCTTACTATGTTTTTTATGCTTCATCCATGACACATTTCTGTTATATCAATGAAAATGTCGTGTTTCCATGACTGTGTGAACCAGTACACACATGGAGTGCGTGTGCAGAAAGGGAGAGAGTGTTCTTCATGAACAACACATTGAATATTCTTGTTCACACACACTTCCTTTCCACACACACTCCATGTGACCTAGAACACTCATTCTTGTTACAACACTGCACACACACTCCCTTAATTAATGTCCTTTTCCCATACTAAAACTATTTTTTCTTACTGCACACACTCTCCATGAGTGTTCTAGTGCCATTTATTTTGTAATGTTAACCCAAAATGTTTATCCTATCTTCCACTATTTACTTTTTAATTTTCTGCTTTCATTTTGTTAGAGTTAAATTATTATTATTGTTTCTTCTCAATTAACTAATATTCAATCTTATAATGGTATTTTTTGACAGCCTTGATGAATAATTTTTTCAAATCTAAGGATGTCCTTGTTATCCAGGTATGTTATCAAGGTATGTTCACTGATATTTTAGGAAAACTTTATTGAACAATTTTTGGGTAGTATTGCTATCCATGTATGTTAAAAGATTAAGCATGTTCATATTTTGGTCTAATGAAGATGGTTCTCTTCATCTATTGTGAAGAATCCACTGAAGCTATTACTTTCAGTGGTTTGGATGCCAATATTTTGTGTGGATTTGACCTGAGGCCAAATGAGGTATTGGTTTAGTGTTTTCTGGCTAGATTAAGTATTTTTTGATTTATACTAACCAGGACTCAGACTAACATAGTCAGGTAGAAATTGGCTAGTAAATATTATCTAGGAAATTCCATCTTAACCAAGACTATGAGATAAACCAGACTATGAGATCAAATAAGTTTTCTATATAAATTATATCTAGGAAATTATCGTTTTTCCTCCTAAAATATTATTTTAATTCATTAATGAATTCTTCTATGCTAAGAATAATTATTATACTTCTTCCTCATTTGAGGTGTTTCTCTATATTAACTAGAATGAAGTATCAATGGATTAAGTTCTAGTTTCATTCATGTTTTTCATTTCAAATCATTTCTTAAATGAATCTATTTTTGGATTAGGAAGTATCAATGGATGAAGATCCAAATATTTTTATGATTTTAGAAAACTGTTTTACTGTTTATATAATATGACAGATTGTGTAGATGAACGAACATATTCTTTCTCACCGATCATATTATAGTATGATTAACGTGATGAGGTTTTTGGGATTTCAAATTGTTGTTTTATCTCATTTCATTTGTTATAAATCATCCCCATTTCTATCTCCAAGTTCTTATATTACAATATTTTTAATGGAAAGATTTGGAATTTCTTCTCTTTTTATATGGGTATCTCCTCATGGTTTAAATCACAAAGTTAATATAATCATATGATGCACTGCCAATTTATTTTTTTCTTTCATGATATCTATGATTGTCCACTTCTTATTCTATTGTTTTTTGGTAGGTTAACCTGTGGTGAGAATCATAGGTTAAGCCTTCCATAGATATAATAGAAAATTTATATCCTCTAACTCATAGAAAATGGGTATCTGAATAGTGATTGTGGATTTGTATATCTGTATTTTTTTCATTCATTCATGTTTTGTATTGGGTTTTGCGGGTTTATTCATGTTTATTCATTTTTTTGGTTATGTTATGATAGATTTCACATCTAGTTCCTTGAGATGATGAATGAAAAATATCCATTCTATGAAGATTAATTTTTTTATATTATCATTTAATTGTATTTTGGATTCAATTCATTTTTTATTTTCATTTATTTTTTGGTGTGATATTTGATTATGTTGTAGATCTTGAAGCTGGAGGATGCGGTGTAGCAGCGACTTGATATTACATACCAGTATCGAAGGTGACTTGATTTGTTGAGATTTCATTATATGTACATCATTTTTTACACTTTTAGTTTTTTTTGTTTCAATTCATGCTAATGTTTGGCACTAATTTGTGGATATGATTTATGATTGTGTGGTGTAGATTTTAGGGCAAAAGGGTGTTCCTTAAAAATATTAGAGGTTCTTGAAGGGTATTGAAGATGAAATGAATTGTTTCTTCTAGTGGGATACATGGGTGTGATGAAAGATCTTCGGTGGAAGTAATTATCCTCCTACCATAATAGGTGTTGAGGATTGTAGTCAAGAGATGATAGTGTTGGATTTTTGTAGTCAAGAGATGACATGGTAGGTGGGGATGCGGCGGTGGCAACTATATAGCTGGATGTTGGATATTTGTGTTTTTGTGGTTTTTTAGGTATTAATCAACATAAAAAATGTATTGACTCATTTCGTATAAAATTCCATTATTAATATGATAAATTCTTCTTTAAGTTTGAACATGTGTGAAATTAGTTTTTGATATGATAATTAAATCATATGTATTATATATGATAAATTAATATAATATAAAATTTTTACAATAAATATTGAAATACTCAAACATAATTTCTTATATAAAATATAAATTAAAGACATATATTAATTAATGGTATTGGTTATTGGTTATGAATGTTAATAATATTACCAACAGATAAATTTTTCATAGAAATCAGTTGCTAATCATGTTGACCAACATATATATTATCTTTTGGTATTCTTATAATTGCAACCGAAATATTTTATCTGTCGTAATAAGATTTTGTGATAGAGTTTTTACCAACAGTTTAGTGACAGGACTATTTTTGTTGGTAAAACGTTCTACCAACAGAAAATTTACTTTTACCAACAGATAAACCCCTGTTGTAAAAAGATAATTATTTTGTAGTGTAACCCCGAGTAGCCAATTCACAAAAAATGGGAGGCAATATCCTAATAAACTGATAAACACAGACACACACACACACACACCACTATGTACATCAAAACAAGGAGGGATACTAAACAATATTAACCCAATAGGTAAAAAAATGCATTTAATAAGCTCTAGAATAGCTATATTATAGAAATATAAACACATCCAATCAATAAAGGGGAAAAATACATGACCGGCCCAAAAAAAGGTTTTCCCAACCTAAGTACTGATGAGGATTAAGTGTATTTCTAACAATCCCTAATACTGACAATTTCTTATGACCTGTATTTCCCTTTACTAGTATGATCTACTAATAATAGACCCACCAGGGCCATTATATAACTATTTTTATTCATTATAAGACATAACACATGCAAGAAAATACCTTATTGGGGTGATTATATGCATACCCAGTAGGAATTCGTAAGAACCAAATAGGGAAAAATAGAAATAAACAATCTACTCATCCCGTAATAATGGTGAAGAAACATAAAAAATAAATGTTCATAGAAGATTCCAAACAATGATATTGAAATGGGGGGAGATAGAGAGGAAACTATCGATCTTCACAACCATCTTACGGATGAAGAGTCTATCAAAATATCATAGTGTCAGTGTTTTCTCTATGCTATTATCATGATATCACCCTCACCAGATATGGGGGACCCAAGGCATGCTCATTAATGGGATGTTGCGACTGAGTTGGTTCTAGTCCCAAGAGGGTGGAGTACTCTTTCCTCATCTACACATGAAGATGATGTGGATTCACTCCAATGATAGAATTCCCACACTATATGGTTTGTATATGTGGTTTATAGTCGTACCTGTATAAAAAAATAAGGCACCCAATTGAGTACCTACACATGTCATTAGGGGGTTTCCAACCACGACTTCACTATAGAGACACACATCAGTCTCGACATTAGAAAACTATGTTGGAAGAACTGATCTTATTTTTATTTTGTAATAGGGGGTTCAATAGACCCAACATGAAGAGTACTTTTTATTAACATATCATGTGTACAATTAGATATACATAATATATTCTTATTATTATAGTGTAGATATTTCTACATCGATTATTTAATCGTAATTTTTATATATTAATTTTCATATCAAAATGTTATAGAAGATCCTAGAATATAATGAGAACCATGAGATAGTATGAAAATAATCTTAAACAATGGTCTTGTGGTCTAGATACATCATATATACTTGAAAAGGATTGTGTTTGACTTCCAGGTGTGGTTAGATCATAACAATCGAGGCATCTTATCCTGAAGATTTTCCTAGTTGTTCTCTGTTGTAACCATGGTATTCTTTTCATGATTTGGAGTATGTTTTGTGTTTGTTTTCAATCCTCTGTGGATATTCAGAATATGTGCCAGAAATGTGATCTTACAATTCGAGCAGATAACAACATTGACGGTGGCACCGTTTTCTATTGTTTTCCAAATTTCTGGTCCTCAAAATTGTCATATGGAGAAAAGTGTTTTTTTTTACAAAGGGACGTGCACACCGATTCCTTGTAGGCTTCGAAACTTGCGCGCATTTTTTTCATGATTAGAATGTTAAAATATGGAAAATGGAGAAGGGTGCCCAATTTTGGATATTGGTCGTGCAAGTGATTTTAAGGGGCATAGACTTGCGCACCGAAACATGCGCGTTGTGGGGAGACTTACGCGCCGTCGCGCAGGGTGTTCAAATTTTTATAAATACAGGTCGACCCCTCCTCATTCGCAATGAAGCTCAAAATTAGAGAAAATCAGAGCTCTTATCACGCAGGTGTTGTGGTCTTGCATGTGGTGGTGGGTCGTGTAAGTTGAAGTTGGGAGACAGTTGATAGTTGCACGTCCAAGGTGGTATGGGCGAGAAAAGAGTTGAGTCGCGCAAGTTTCAAGTTGAAGAAGTGAGTGTCGCGAAAGTGGTTGAGATGAAAATGCGCACCATTTTGGACTTGCACGCTGAGACTGGCGCGCCGTCTTGAAACTTGTGTGCTGGGCTTAGAGAAGCGCGCTAGGTATAGTTGAAGCATGCTGGTCTTTTTGGAGCTACATGAAAGATGGAATATTTCCTGATACCTTCAATGAATAGTGAGATTAGTCTACGGGTGAGAGTTGGAAATCAACAGAGAATCTACATACAAAATAGGATGTATTCATTAGCGAAGATGAAGAGTCCTTCATGTCTATAAACACAGTGGGACTTCCCCAAGGGCAGTGAGCTAGGGGGAGTCAACTGGAGTGACCTGAGGGACGCAGTGGGATATCCATGAATAATTATAAAGGTAGTGAGCCTGGGATAGAGTGGATTTTCCCAAACCTTTATAATCCACAATGAGTGATGAATAGTGGAATTTGGAATGACCAAACACCTGTCGGCGTATGCTCCTTGGATGTAGCCCTTAGTGGTGAACCATGTAAGAAGTGTTGTGTCATATCTTTTCTTGTGAATGTTTTATTTATTCATATATCCATCATACATTTTAAACTAGTTTCTACCAATGTGGGAACAAGATCTGTCAGTTTAAAAAGAAAAATTTGACACCCTGATTCACCCCTCCCCTCTCAGGGTGTCTTGGGGTCCTTTATTCTCTAGTAGTGTGCTCATGATGGAAGTACCAGCAATAGGAATACCACTTGTTTTAGGTGTCGATTGTTTTTCCTAACTATGGACATGTGTGTTGGTCTACTGACTTGAGAAAATTATTAGTGTATTCTATTTTATCATGTAATATGAAGTAAGGAAATAAACATGATAATGAAATCATGGAAAGGTACCTTGTGTTGGGTTCATCATCATTGACATGGAATTGGTTTAATGGTCAAAAAAGGGTTTATCACTTCCTAGTTGAAGAAGTAATATATCATGACCCATGTTGATCTGGATAGCAGTACCTTCATAAGTCCATATCCAATGTAGTTTATTGTATATCCTTACAACTATGTAAATAAATATTAAATCAATAAAATTATGATGACACAAGTGTGCGTCCTACATTATGAAATACGATAAGACAAATAGATTATATTACATAGTGCATGATTGATGGTTGGTTGTCATTTCTATGACTATACTTATTTCATTAGGGGCCTTGATGGGTTGATAGCATCCACTTTTGATCTGTGAATATTATTCACTTCTTTCTATATATGGTCCAAATGGGTCACACCTAATAGTGTATTCCTGAATCCACCCTATTCAGTTGAATAGGTAAATTGGACATGGTAGTCCAACCACACAGTCTGAGTGTTGTTCAAGTTATCGATCATTGATAAATAAATAAATTTGTTTTTATTAGAGTCTGGAATACATGGGTAGAATTTATTTATTAAACCTATTTAGATGTTATGTAAATATGAGGAATAATATTAATCAAAAAATTATTATTTTAATCTTCTAGTTTCATTTAATATTAAATGGGAATCACTAGTTGAGTTAAATGACTCAATTTTATCATGTAATATATTCTTCCTATATTACATGTATTTTATAACATACAAATAATATTCATGATGCATTTTAGTTAATCATTATTATTTATTTATTTCTAATTTAGGGGGTATTTCATTTTGAGGGCTAGGGAAACCTTTTTGGGTAATCTAGTCACCCTATAAATAAATGAACGGAGAAAATATTTACATTATATTAATTCACTTGGAATGTGATCTTATCTCTAATCCCACTTTATAATGATATAAAGTCTCTATTTGAGAGTTGATCCAATCATGCCTTCAAAGGATCGAGGGCAACATATCATGGGGATTGTTGCGATGATGACAGACTTATTGGAACTCTGCACTAGTTTTGGATTATAAAAAATGGTGGGAAGTTGTTTTATCGAAGACAATGTGGATTTTATAGAGGGTTTAATTTTCATATCCTTCATGAAATGTTCTCGAGTGATGAATTGTAGTCGTGCTCGCTTCAATTTCGAACAAGGTATGTGTGTGCTTAATTTTAGTGCTCTGTTTAATTTGCGGAAGATCATCAAACTATACCAGGGTTTAGATAATTGTATACGATAGTTCTCTTCATCCCAATGATGAAAACATATTTAAATCTCTGGTCCACTGGCTTCCACTACGACCATTTTTACCTATAATTTGTAACAGTGTATGTCACATAAATTATCTGAGATAAGAAAATAAAATTTTCTATAAATTCAAGTAGAGATATCTGATTCAGTCCCTACTAAAAATTCAATGCATTGAGATAATTTCGAAAGTCCATGTTATGGCTATTCATTTTTTCAACACAGATTTATTACTGTTTGATTTATGGGTAATAATTTTTCTCAAAAATATTTTATATATTTTAGGTTTTTACATTTTTTATTATGGTTGGGATTCTTGTTATGTCAAACTATTCAGGGCAGACAACGTGTCTATAATAGTGTTTTCCATCCATCTTTTATTCCATTAGATTTGTGATAATAATATATTATAAATATAATAATTATTATAATAATTATAATAATTTTTTTATAATTTAATTGTAATATTATTTTATTATAATAATAATTTTTCATATTCGAGGATTTTATCTCCCACATGAAACAATGTTACTTCTAGTGACAACCTCAAAAATTATGGATCCTACTCTAGTGATGGAAACCATCTCAGAATGCTCACATCCGCCTTTTTCGAGGTTTACGACCTCACCACCATTATCCTGTGATGCGCTCAGGTCCAGCAGATTGCGGCTATCAGGATGTTCACGTTCGCCTCTTAATGAAACACACACAGGTAGATATGTTCTTCACCATCACATGCCAGAAATTGCGTTGATAATATTATAATTGTGTTCAAGTGACCTGTCCGACCTTTCCTGGATAAGGCTACTCTGTATCCTCTCACTCCCCTTCGGGAGATGCCCTTCCTTCCAGACCCTCCAACAGCTGACCGATGTCCAGATATATAAAAGTGCTACCTACCATGCCTCTATTATATTTCTGCAAGACCTAATCAGCCTCATCATCGCCCCCCAATTATTTTTCCACATCACTGCATCAACCACACCGTGGGCCTGAGCAGATCTACCCAACCCAAAATAGGTCAGGATAGGCCCGATTGGATAGCAATGGGCTAGCACTGGCTATTCTTTTATTGAAATAGTTATGTGGAGGTTCGACCCAACCTAATTTGGACCTATGTGGGGAAATCAAGGCTCGGTAAACAAGAATTTATACAATTATTAAATTTAATTAATTAAAATACTAATTTTTGTTTAAATAAAAGTAATTTTAAAAGTCAGGATAAAATTAATTTAATACTGGTACTAAATTAATTAAGTGACCAATTGTGAATGAAATAAATTATTTGAATTCTTAATTCATTTAATTTATTTAATACACCTCATACTTTAATTTATTGCAATTTAATTTTTTATCGCTCTTTAATTATTTAACCTATCACATGGTCTTGATATATTTCCCAACCAGTGTATGTTTTCATTTATTTTATTAATTAATTTAAACTATGTGTCATGATTGTAATTAATTAATATGGTCTTTGCATTATTGATTATATTTTGTCAATATTTTCCTGGGTCTCTGAATCTAATTTTTTTGATTTGTATTGTGACCCTAGTCCCCCATGCCTGCACGTGAGTATACTTGTATATTGATTGTGATAATGAATGGTGTAGAGTCCACCAAGATGAAGAAGTATGCCATGAGGAATGTGGTGTAATATGTAGAGGACACTACAAAATATTTATCTTTTTTCTAATTTGGACATATCTATTGGTACAAGAAAATTTTCTTTATGTAAAACGTTTTACCAACAATTATGTCCATGTGACTATATTGTTAGTTTAAACTCTATCACTAAACGTTATTACAATAGATAAAAATATTATGTAATAATTATAATAATACCAATAGATAATATATATGTTGGTCAAAGTGTTTAGAAAAAATTTCATAAGAAAAATATATCTGTTGGTAATATTATTACCAAAAAATAATATTTATTTATAAATTACATTTAAATAAAAAATAGTAATTATTATTACTAAGAAAATTTCATATTATATTTAGTAATTTTTCAGATACGATACACATGATTTAATTATTAAATATGATTTCTTTTCACACATTAAATCATTGGAAAAGATAAATTATATCAAAAATAAAATCTAATAAAAATAAATAAGTACATGGTTAAAATTGCTTGATGCTGAAAAATATCATTAAAAACATAATAAACCCATGATCCACTCTTTCCCCCACCCACATGGAAAAAATTAATATTTTAATCCTCCAATATAAACATTAATTATTATATTTTTCTTGCATCAAAATACTTTCCACCATGGTAAAATAATCGTCTCTTGATGGCTTGATGACAATGATCTGACTTCACCCAACAAATAGGTCACATGAAGAAACAAATCAAGTAAATAACAATAATACCGAGGAACCTCAGGTCGATGTTGTCCCACCATTTAGCTCCAACATCCAAACCACTACACAACCAAACAACATAGCCAAAAATTTGGGAAAAAATATACATGAATGGAAAACAAAATTGATAGAAATGATAGTATAAAAAAGATCTGTATAGAATTAGCCGTTTTTACCATACTAACAACTAATTTTAGAAAAAAAATCTACTAAAAAGAACCTAAAATGATCACATGAGTAACACAAGTAATGAAATATCCTGTAATGGACCAGATTGGATCTCTATGCTCTGTCCGATGTGAACCAGCCACAAAAGCTACATAGAAACAAAGAGAATAGCCACAAATCTTTGCAAAAATATTTTACTGAATTGAAACTAAAATAGAAATAAATAGAAGAATAAAAATGATGTATATAATGAAAATTCTTTACCCTACTAACCTCTTATTTTAGTAACAACAAAATATAAATAACCTAAAAGTATACTATGTACCACTAGTAATGTAACCACTTGTAAAATATTACAACAACAAAATCCTCATAAACATTAGAGTAACATTTTGTCTATATCGAAAATTCTAACAGAAATAATGAGATGTCATGAGAATAAATTTACATAAATGAAAAAATTCATTTTCTATATTATGGTGGTAAATGCAAGACTTTTTTCATTGATGTATGAATGAAATAACAATGTCCACACTTTTCATAATTTTTTATTAATGTGGAAATCATAGTTGTGTGATGAGATTCAATCCCCATCGTAATCATTCAATAATAATTTTCATTTTATGAATAAAAATAAATTTTAGGAACCTAATACCATTCTTAATATGAATCAAATACATTATATCCATAACAAACATGGCATATGCAACTAATAATATAAAGGGAAACGAATTAGTTAACACCCGAAATGATGATACTACATAAATATTATTAACAATGAAATATAAGAGGATCATATATGATATCATATTTATGTATATAGTTCTTGTATAATTAAATAACAATATTTTATTTATTATAGAAGAGGTTATCATACCATTAACTAAGGGAACGTACAAGGTATGTTATAATTCCCCAATCTCATTATTATTCGAGAATGTTTTATGTGTATGTATTACAAGAACATATTAAATATCCATGTCCATATTTCATAAAAGAACAGTAAAAGGTATTATTTTTAAGAGAATATTTACTAAAACATCATTTTAAATTTTTTAAAGATTTATTCTTCAAAATCATTCCATTAATTACCATGTTTTCAAAATGTTTTAAGGATTTATTTATATGGACATGAATGTTTTAAAATGTTAATTCATTAAAAAGGTTTCAAAGTGGTATGGGACACTTTTATTTAAACTATCTTTTAAATGAATTCCATTATAAATTTTGTTACCTTAAAATGATTTCATGAAAAATGGATATTTCTCTCAACGTTTTTTACTTCTCATTTTAAACTATATCATCATCCTTTAATAGACATTATTCCTGATTGAGGTTGATTTATTATAATAAAATATTCCATATTATATTGAATGAGTTATGAAATGTTTTAATGTGGATGTGTTATTTTTATACCATTCATTATTTATGGTTAAAGTATTGACATTTCATATGTTATTTTTAATACGAATGTTTTTTTTATGTTTCAACCTTTTCGTATGAGGATTGTATTGTACTTAATATGTAATGGGTAGAGTCTCCAATAGCTCCTCGGTGCATCAGTAGGTCTCATGAGACAATAAGATGTTGAATGGGATGAGGCCATTCCCAATTTTGATATTTGTTTTTGCCATGGAATTAATCATTTTTAGACATCTTGGTCGAGGCCGTAAAAAAATGTTTTAGGATGTCTTGTATTATACATTACCTCATTCTGATAATATTATGGATGGTTCATTTTTTTTAACAAGTATAATACCCAGGAATATTTTTTATTATGGAAGTATTTACTCAACTCATATTCCTGTAATAATGTGTTGAAGTTTATTATTTGTAAAGGCATGTGTTTTCAAATATTCACCATGCCTAATGTTTATTTTATCATCCATTGTATTGTTTAACCTTACTGAGAATTTGAGATCACCCCTTTCATATGTTTCATTTTACTTGGATATGAAGAAGTTAGTTATGAGTGACTTACAGGCATAATCTAGGAGGCTTGGATTTTTATAATGGAATAAATTAGTGTTGTATTTATTTTCAAGTTATAATACTGAACTTATGTATTTATCTTGTATCCAATAATACTAAATTGATCTATATTTTGGGACATGATTCTTTATATCATGATAATTTTATGTAATAATGCATCGACTCGGGGTAACTGGGGTCGGGGCATTACAGTTGGAATCCAAGGATGTTTAGTACTGTCCTTGGATACTAGATTTTTATAAACTCTGAGTAGAGAACGTTACACTAATATAGACTTTGAGGATTAGAAGAGAATAACTTCCAAGAATTTTTGAAATGTATTGATTTTATGTATGTTCCAAGAAATACATCCATGTCTGGAAACGATAAGGTAGAGGTGGATCTAGAACAGATGTACCTAGGCGTGAAAACATTGACAAGGAGTTTCGGGCTTGACCTGCGATATCCTAGTACATGACAACGGGCCTTGCTTCAATCATGGTTACGACACTCCAGGGGAATATGATTATCATAATTCACATTATCATTACAAACCATTAAGAATAATTTATGAGTATATATTTCCTTAGAGAAAACATTTTTATTATTATGAATTATATCCAAACACTGTTAAATTTTTGTTATGTTTTTTACAAGATTGAAATTATGTATTATGATCGATTGTATGCCATTGTTTAGAAATGGCACCTAATGAAAGGAATGAAAACTATATCAACACACACAATCCATGTAAGGACTACCCTCATATTCAATATAATTATAGTGGGGATAGTGATACAACTAGTGTAGATCATCTTATTACCATACTGAGACAAATCATTCAGCTTATGAATACTAAACGTACCCATATTGAGCACCCTAATCCAAAATGTGGATGATCAATGTTATTCTGCATCATGAGGAAACAACCACACACATTCAATGGGTCTAAAAATCCATTTGTAGCTAAGAAATGGATAGGTTCCTTAGAGAAAATATTTCATTTTTGAGAGGTAGAAAAAGGAAAAAACTTGTCACCGCAGTTCATCACCTCAATGTAGATGCAGATTAATGGTGGTAATTAACTCAAAAAACAAAGGAGGATAAATAATTGTCATGTATGGAATGGAGGGAGTTTAAAGATAATTCTTTTGAAAAATACTTTCCTTGGGACCATCGAGCAGATATGGAATGGTAATTTCTAAGACTGAGGCAAAAAAAGGATTAGAATGTCGTAATGTATGAAGCTAACTTTACAAGTATAGCTAGGTATTCTATAGATTATATTCATAAACCAAAAAGTATGATTGATCATTTATTTGATGGGTTAAAACCATTTCTATGCCGAGCAATAGTCTCAAAATCATCCTCATCGTATGACGATATAGTCTCATGTTCAATCAAGAGAGAAAATGAATTCTCATAGTATTATGACTTTAAAGAAATTTAAGAGAAGAAGATATCTACATAACACCCTATGAAAGGAAATAAGAAAACATTGAAGAAGGGAAGAGTTGAATTTCCACCCTGTGATAATTTTTGCAGGATGCACCCTGGTGCCTGTCTAATAAGAAAAGGAGTAAGCTACAAATGTGGAAAGAAATTCCATCTTATAGGTGATTGTAAGGGAAAGAAATTAGATAGCAATGTTCAATGATAAAATTGCAGGGAGATGGCACAGTATGCACATGAATGTCGTAAGCACCAAGGAAAATTATCTCCGAAAAGGACAAGGGAGTAAGTAAAAGATTATCTGATCACTTCTACTAAGGTTGAAGCTATGAATGACGTGGTGGTAGGTAATTTAATGGTTTCCTCAAATTTAAACAATTATTTATTTGAATCTTGGTCATCGCATTATTTTGTATCTTCCCAGTTTCCAAGAAAATTAAATTTTCTCAATTTGACATAACAACGGAGTTGTCAGTCATAACTCCTAAGGGATGTATAATTGTAACACATTTTTTGAATCAGTTCCCATTAGGGAATGTAAATGTGATTTATCTGCTGAACTCATCATCATAAACATGATTTAATTTTATATAATCCTCTATATGTATTGTCTATAAGACTATGATGTGAAAATTTACTGTAAGCGGAAAGAGGTTACAATTTTCATTGATGATAAGGAGTACCTTATCCTAAGAGCAGAAATGTCACCATATAATTCTTATCTATATCCAAAATTAGTAGCTCAACTAAATTAAATTATTAAGGGGGAAGAGAATTAGATAATTGTGGGTGAACAATGGAATATTCAAATTGAGGATATACTTATTGTGCAAGAATATGTTGAAGTGTTTCCAGAAAATTAAACTGGACATCCTCCAAAACGAGAAATTGAGTTTTCCATTAACTTAGTTCATCGTTCAAGGCCCATATCAAACACCCCTTATAGAATGGACACTGTGAAATTGGTGGAAGTAAAGAAACAACTAGAGGAAGTGAGTAATAAGGTATTTATTCACCCTAGTGTTTCTCTATGGGGATCCATTGTCCTTTTTTTATGATGAAAGATAGATATATGAGGTTTTGCATTGACTACAGGGAGATCAATGATATAAATAAAAACAATAAGTATACAATACCTCGCATTGATGATTTATTCGATCAAATTCATATAGCTCAATATTTTTCAAAGATTGACCATCGATCTGGATTTCATTAGTTTTGTGTGAAGAAGGAAGACATTCCGAAAATAGCATTTCGAACCAGGTATGGGCATTATGAGTTTACAGTAATGCCTTTTGGATTGAATAATGCACCCTCTGTTTTCATGGATCTAATGAATAGTGTTTTCAATGAATATCATGATGTATTTTTAGTGGTATTTATTGATGTTATCTTGGTATACTAAAAAAGCTATGAGGATCATGAAAATGACTTGTGCACTATTCGGAAAACCCTCAGAAGAAATAAATTATATGTGATGTGTACAAAGGGTGAATTATGGATTCAATAGATTTGTTTTCATGGATATATTTTCTCTAACGATGGAATAACTGTTGATCTTTCAATGAACAAGGAAATCGAGTAATGGCCAGCACCAACAAGTATATCTGATGTACGCATTTTTATTGGTTTAGCTGGTTATTATTGACGTTTCGTCTAGAATTTGTCCCAGTTGGCTAACCCATTAACCATGCTCACACGTAAAGGGTTTAAATTTTATTTTGGATAAAAGAGTGTGAAAAGAGTTTTTATGAATTGAAGAAATGACTATTCAATGCTATTATCTAGACTCTACCATCATGGAATGATGGGTTTGTGATTTATAGTGATGCTTAATTTAACGGACATGGTTGCATCCTTTTGTAGAATGATAGATGAATTGCATATGCATTACAACATCTAAATATTAATGATCAAACTATCATATTCATGATCTTGATTTAGCCGCTGTAATATTTTCTTTCAAGATATGGATACACTATCTCAATGGTGAAAAAATGTGTGATATATACTGATTGTTAGAGTTTGAAGAATATTTTCTCATAGAAAGAACTCGACATGAGGCAAAGGGGATGCCTTGAACTAATAAAATATTGTTATTTCACTATAAACTACCTCCTGGGGAAATAAAATAAGGCGACTGATTATTTGAGTAGAAACGATCATGAAGTTCTGAATAAGATGAGAGTTTAAAGGGATCCTATGTTCGTGGATATAGTAAAGATGGATATAGGAATAATCATGAAAGTTGAAACATTTATACGTTTTCAAATTATTTCCTAACAATATTTACTAGAATGGATAAAACGTTCTCATACTGATGAAGAGATGTTTCAAAAGAGAATTAAAACTGTGAATGATGGGAGATTGTTAGAATTTGTATATGTAGATGAGATTTTGAAATTTGGGAAGAGACATTGTGTTCCTGTTATACCTGATCTAAAAAGGGAATTTTTGGTTGATGCTCTTTGTTCCAATTTCTATATACACCCTGGTAGCACTAAGATGTATAGATATTTGAAAGAACATTTTTGGTGGGACAACATGAAAAGGGAGATTGCTGATTATGTGTCAAGGTGTATGGTTTTTAAACAAGTGTAAGCTTGAAGACATAATACTAGAGATTCATGCAACCTCTTCCAATAATTGAGTTGAAATGGGATGATATTACGATGGACTTTGTCATGGGAATACCAAATACTCCTAGAAGGAATAATGCAATATGGGTCATTGTTTATCATCTTATCAAGTCAGTTCATTTTCGTGATATATGAGAATATTTACCACATGAACTACTGTCAAGACTATATATTTATAAAGTTGTAAGACTTCATGGTGTACCCCTATCGATTGTTTTTGATCGTGATCCCCGTTTTACATCAATATTATGGAAAACTCTTCAGATAGACCTGGATAATAAACTTCGTTTGAGGACTGCCTCCCACCATCAATCTGATGGACAATCAGAATGGACTATTCAAACCTTATAAGACTTGTTGAGATCTTTCTCACATGACTTTCAAGGTATGTCGGATCATTATTTACCTCTTGTAGAATTTTCCTTTGACAATAGCTTTCATTCAAGTATTCAGGTGGCACCATATGAAATGTTATATGGGAAGATATGTCGGACACAAAATTGTTGGGATGATGTTGGTGAAAGAAAACTCGTAGGCCCCGATCTTGTTTGGGAAACAATGGAAAAGATGAATATTATCCAAACCCACATCAAAGTAGCCCAAATTAGATAAACGATCTATGTTGATAACTGATGTAAGGATTTGGAATTTCAAGTAGGAGTCCATGTTTTCTTGAAGGTATCTCCATGGAAGGGTGTTAAATGTTTTAGTTAGAAGGGTAAATTGAGTCCCATGAACATCAGACCTTTCGAAATTCTAGAACGAATTGGAGTTGTAGCTTATCGTTTGGAAATGTCTCCAAGTCTCTTCAAAGTTCATCATGTGTTCCACGTATCGCTATTGAGAAAATACATTCCTAAACCAATGCATGTACTCACCTATGAATAATATGAATTGGAACTCGATCTGTTTTATTGTGAAGAGCCTGTAAGAAATCTTGATACCAGAGAACAAGTGGTGAGATACTGGGCAACTCGTCTGGTGAAATTTCTATGGAGAAATCATAAGATGGAAGAGGCAACTTGGAAACCCGAGGAACTTATAATGAAGAACCACTCGAATCATTTTATGTAGTAATATTATAGAAATTTCGAGGATGAAATTATTTTAAAGAGGAGGGAATGTGACACCCCAAGCTTCCATGGTATGTTTCCCTTTGAAAAACACAGTAGCTTGTGTTGTACACATCTTGGAGTTTTAACACACCATGACCAATCGAACTAATTGTTATGAATAGTAATAGCCACCTTTTGAAATTTTGAAATTTTTTATTTTTAAATATGGACTTCATTTTTGAATTTGGAATATCAAAATTATTTTAGGTTAAATTTGATGTATTTTTCAAAAAACATTAAATTTTTTATGAATAGTGAAAACACTACATTATTGTTAAAAATAAAATTTTTAATTAAGTAATTAGTTATTTAATTTTAATTTATTTTAGGTCAAAATAGATACATAATACCAATATATATTCAATGTAATTCATTGGAGTAATTTTATAATAGGTTTAGATATATATAATTTTATTATACATTTTACCGTCATTTACCCACCTTCTAAGAGCATTTACAAATTTCCATAAAACTAAATTTTACCACTTTTTGGGTTGAATTTAAAAAATATGAGAGACAAAGATGAAATAAATAAGAAAAATTCAGTTTAATAAGATGAAAATAATTTTCAGGTAATCATAACTTTTGGCTTTTATTTTTAATTGTTAAAAGTAAATAGGGTAATTAAGGTTAAAAATGATATTATAATTACCCTAACACATGTCATTATATTATTGGAAAGTGTTAAATTAAAAGTTAAAAAAGAAACTATTTTTAATATAGGGTTATATATAAGATAAATTCGACTAGAAATAATAATTATAATGAAAAAAATATTTCCTATATAATGGTATTTTTTTTAAAATTTTTAGACATTAAATAATTTAATTTATTTACAACACAATGATGATGCAGTAATTAACTTATTAATGATGGATTAAAATAATTGATATTATAAATATCCAAATAAATGAAATTTGAGACTATTGATGAATTCCACTAATTTTCTTGGATAATATGACATGTTATGGTTAATTAAATAAATTTCATTCGAAGTGATAATGTTTTATGGCTTTCAAAAAAAAAATACTAAATAGTGTCAAAATTTTCATATTTGTGTTTTTAAAACAAATACTATATTATTAATTGATATAATATTCAAAAAAAATCTAAGGGTCAGCCAAATGAATTAGATAAGGTTATATATATCAATATTGAACCACTTGGGGTTCTCTTGGGAGTTTATTGTAAGTTTATTAACCATATAATATAAAAAAAACAAAGAGACATGGTAAATGTCAAACTATTTAACTAAGAGTTAAATCTAAATGGGAAAGTTAATATAGTGTCCTATACCATTCTAAAACCTATTGGTTGTGGGTTTTTCGATCTATATCCACATTAGAATCGAAATAAATTATTTTGGAGCCATCAAAAACTGAAAAAAGATTTTATAATAAAATAATATTTCAATCTTTTTCTAAAGTGACCCTCACCTCTTTTATAAAAGGGTACTTCCCTTATCTTAAATTCACACCTCCAAAGCCATTTTTCTGCACCAACACCTGAAAAAATATCATTCCAACTTCCCTAAATTCTACCTAGAGGCCTTACTTTGATCAGAAAGCCATCGTACGGAGCACTTTTGATCAACTCAAAAGGAAACACCCAAAGAAGAGGTAATAATTTCAACACCCGCTTTCAAGTTCTTTTCGTCTTCAACATCATATTTATTTGTTGTTTCCATACCAAAATGATAACTCCAATACTTTCTACATACTATAATGTTATTATAAATATTGTACAACCATCATCGTTATTCTATCCATCCTATAAATGACAAAGTCACCAGACGTGCGTTCGTACGACTTTCCGTCTCCACGTTGTGGTGTAGTTTGTTATTCCAACAATTAATTATTTGGGTGGGTATAATAATGAGTATAAATGAAGTAAATAATAAATATAACATGTAAATTATTCTTTATATATGATATAAAATCCAATTAAATACGATATCACCATCAATATAATGATATTGTTGCTCGTGTATACGTACAGATTACCGTCTCCACGAACGCGATGAGATTCATTTCCCATCGTAATCATTCAAGAATAATTTTCATTTTATGATTAAAAATAATTTTTATGAACATAATATGATTCAAAATATGAATCAAATACATCCTATCCATAAAAAAACATGGCTTATATAACTAAGCATATAAACGAAAACAAATCAGTTAACAGCCGAAACAATGATACTAATGAAATATTATTAACAATGAAATATTAGAGGATCATAAATGATATAATATATATATATATATATATTTCTCAAATAATTTAATAACTATGTTTTAAATGTTATTCATGAGGTTAACATACCATCAACTAAGGAAAATGACAAGGTAAGGGTTAATTCCTCAATCTCATTATTAATCATGATTGTTTATGTGAAAGTTTTTATTGGGACATATTTATTATCCATGAACATGTTTCATTAAATAGTTTTTAAAGGTATTATTTTTATGTGAATTTTTTACTAAAACACCATTTTAAATGTTTTGAAGATTTATTCTTCTAAATCATTCTCATTTATTTCCATGTATTCAAAATGGTTGTAAGGATTTATTTATATGGACATGAATGTTTTAAAATGTTAACTCCTTTCAAATGTTTCAAAGTGGTATGTGAAACATTGATTAAAAATATATTTTCAATGACTTACCTATTAATTGTGTGACTTTTAAATGATTTTATGAAAAAGTGATATTCCTCTCAATGATTTTTACTAATCATTTTCTACAATATAATCATATTTTACTGGAGATTATTCTTGATTGAGGTTGATTAATAATAATACAATATTCCATATTGTATTGAATGAGTGATGATATGTATTTACTATGGATGCTTTATTTTTATACCATTCATTGTTTATGGTTAAAGTATTGACATTTATTATGGTAGTTTTAATATGAATTTTTTTGTTATGATTTATCCATTTCTTATGAGTAGTGTATTGGACTTAGTAAGTGACGAGTGATCCTGCGATAGGTCCTCAGTGAATCGGTAGGTCTCCTGAGACAACTAGACGTGGAATTGGCTATGGCCTTTTCCCAATTTTGATATATGGTTTTGACTGTGGCCTTAATCATTTTTAGACGTCTTGGCCAAGGACTTGAAAAAATGTTTCAGAATGTCCTTCATTATACATTCCATTATTATGAAAATAATATTGACGGTTCATGTTGTTATTCAACTAGTAGAATACTGATGACTATGTTTTTATTGAATTATTTTCTCATCGAACTTTCCAACCATAAAGTGTTCTTGTTTATCATTTTTAAAGGCTTGTTTTTTCAATTATTCACCATGCCTAATGTTTATGTTATCATCCATTGTATTTCTTACACATACTGCGAATTTGAGATCACCCATTTCTTATGTTTCATTTTCCCAGGATATAAAGAAATCAGTTATGAGTGACATGAAATAATAATCTAGGAGGATTGGATGGTTCCAATAGAATAATTTAGTGTTGTAACTCTTTTCAAGTTGTGATTTTGAACTTACTTATGTATCTTGTTCGAATAATATTAAACTTATCGGTCTTTCAGGACATTACTCCTTGTCTCATGCCAATGTTATGTAATAATGCACCGACTCTTGGTTACGGGGTTTGGGGCGTTACCTGTTTAATTTTCAGGAGATCCTTAGACCATACTGAGGCTCAAATCATCTGGGAATAAAAGTCTAATAATCCGTATAATTGAAATTGTTTTTAAATCCCAAGCCCCACTAGCTTTTACTACTGCACCGATACGTACACATTCAACCTCACACATTTTCTCTAATGTCAAAATAAATTTTACTGTCACAAATTACATGTAATTATACTCATGAATGAATACTCCCAAGTCTGATTTAGAATACCAAAGAAGGATATACATATGTTAGAATGTCAAAAGGAATGTACATAGTGTTTCCCTTAATGAACATGGTGTGTACTCCCATTTACTCACAGGGATGCATCCCGCTGCCAGACATAGTTTGTTAAAGGCACATATATGATGTATGGATCCTGATACATAGTGCATGAGACCACCCTGGGACTTGGGGTGACCCTTCCAAACATGGACTGACTATTCTGGTAGGGTCACCTGGTGTGTGGGAATTCCAAATATTATGTAGATCCACTTGAGGAACCATGCGTGTACTCCTTGTGTTGGGACCATTTTCCAAATAGGTTTTCATGGAATGTTTCTAAGCTACAAATCATGTGATATTTATCTTGATCCAAAACCTTCACTACCACAAATCACTGACTACATGGTATATGTTCATCATGAAAACATCATGTAATTTGGGGTTTTTCATAAAGATTCAGTCTACTATCTAAAACTCTATGCATCCATAGGTGTCACCATTAATCATGCTCTAATCTGCATCCACGACCCTGATTTTGATGGAGACTCCATTAGTTGTTTTATATCATCTTATGGTTAAAAATGAGGTTTTCATCAAGACATATAATTTCCCTCATTCCAGTTCTGCCTCCATTAACATATAAGGTTTAACTCTCTATTGTTCATATGAAATCTACTATAGATCATCATCACATACACAAAGCATCATCTATGTCATCAGTCTCACAACCCAATAATAATTTGGTAATTACTCATGTCTCTGACTAGATTAACATTCAAATCACTACCCAACCAAACACTGTTGATTAACACATGATGAAATGAGGGAGAAATGCACAATAAACAAGGAGATTTCATGGATATTTATTTTAAATCCTGTCATTGATCTATATTTCATAAACAAATGAAGAAGAAAAATTTATTCTAAAATTATTTTATATTGTAAAAAGAAAAAAATTAAAATTATATCAATAGGGGAGATGTAAAATTTATATAATATTATTTACCCATAGTTGAATTAAAATATAAATAAGTCAATACAAAAATAACAATTCTTGACCACTTCATTGGATCGATTGTTGGTGATGAATAGAAATTCCATGATTTCATAGGTGGTCTCTATGAATTCTATCGTCGATAATGAGTTATGTAGAATCTGATTAATGATCCACATTTTCCCCACATTTTTTACTAAATATCCTCCCATGAGAGAATCCATTTCTTCTAGAAATAAGTTAAGGATATGTGGATAACCATATGGATTTTCCCTAAGATGGTTTAAATAATCCATGAATTAGGTTACAAAATTAATTAAATGAATTAAATTATTTTTATGATTTATCGAATTTATTTATTGGAAACTTTTTATCATCTAGAAACCCGATGTAGAAAAAATTTATATTTCTCCTATGGTAGATCATGTATTATAAAACTAAAAATAGTCTGTGTAATAAATCGATTATTTTAGAAAATATGTTCACATGTAGTTTAAAATATTTAATATTTCTAATATATGAATATCGAGGATGTACAACACCTTTAGTATAACATTGATTTTTTAGAGAGTTATTGAATAATATATAAAACATCCAAAGATTTCATACATTAAAATTGATGTTGATACATAATTTCATTGTGGGAAATAATTTTTTCAATTGGATCTATTGTTATTTCACGATATAAGGAAAGGGATAGTTGAGTTAGCCATGCTGATTGAGCGGACATTAACAGATGGATTAGGTACTAAGCTATGTCATTATTGGATAGAGCCCATGGTGGGTTATCATTTAAGTTAAAGAGATAATTTTAGAGTATTTTAGTAGGTTGGTGCCTAAGATGGGTGATTCAAGACATGTTATGTGATCACCATTGAGTGGTGTTTGTCTCACCCGAGTTAACCATAGTTATTAGGGTTAATGGGTCTCTTGTAGTGTAGTTTGGGTTGTGAAATCCTCAGAGACCTAAGACGAAACCTATAGACACATAAATTTTAAGTGTAGTTATTAGGGTTATTTTAGATGGTGTTAATTTAACACTAAAATATTTAAGTGAATTCAAATTGAGAAAATGTTTTAATCTTAGTTTATCTCTTGGGGTGGATAGAATGAATTCCTTTTAAACTATTTCAATTTCTTAAATTTGAGATGGGTTAATTCAATGAAGTGAAACTACCATCGTCACATAAAAATTTAATACCTAAACACCCTAATACTAATCAGATAAACACTTGGGGGATCATATTAATGATGAAGATGCTGGGGTGGGAACGTTCCTAGTAGATAGTGTGGTTGAATTCCCTAGGAACTTCGGGTCATATAATCTCCTAAGACTACGGGCCATGTAATATCTATGCCTACGCGACATTTAAAGGTTCCCCCTAATCCATTGAATGGGGGGTTATCAAAAATAAATAAATATAAATGCCTTCATCACATTCAGGCTTAAAATTCAACAAGGTTGAAGAAGTTTTCAGGTCATTAGATGGAATTCTAAATTAAAAGAAGCAGTTATTCATTAATGGAGTGATAAATAAAATAAAATTCAGACCCTTTATACTAAATTGGATCCACCCATAAAAGTTGTATCCCTCCATTGACTCTATTATCATGATGGAAGCGGGAATTAGATGCATGTGGATGGAATTGAAGAAGTAAAAACAAGAAAATAATGAAAATTCCACTAATGTAGGAAGGATTCATCTCTTCTATGTGTCAATAAATTCACAAAATAATGAAATGGTATCAACATGTTAATAATTATTTTATAAAGGTATAAGAATAAGTAGTTTTATTAAGAGGCTAATTTGATTCGAACAATATAGAATTTAAAGAAATGTGATTACAAAATGAAATTGGATGCATAACATTTGAATGAAAACAACACACTAATATGTCTAAATCCCCAAAAAACACTTCCTTAAATATGAATTTCGGAATTATTGGATCAATCCCCTAGTATTCCAATTATCTCCAATTAATTTTGCAAGGCCAAGGTGGGTGGAATGTTAAAGTAGAGCGGACTTTTCAACCCATGACAAATAATCTACGCCAACTTATATATAGAAAAATGATGCCCGAATATAGATTCTAGATGGAAAATATAGAGTGGTCCATATAATAATAAAATAATATATCTTGATTTACCCTAATGATCTATAAAATTTCAGCCCAAAATAATTTCTGCTTCTTGAGATTTGATTTAAATGTTGGGCTATTTTTCTATGCCTCAGAATGTAGCCCCGAATTACATATTATTAATGGGATGATTGGAATTCCCTTTTAATATAATAATGTGCTCTACCCACTATTGGATGAAATGTTCCACATCATTTAATCTATATTAAGTAAATATATAAGAATTATTGATCCTAGATCTTTTCATCTATAGTAATGTTATTGGTATGATATCCCATTTACATCGCTCAGAATTTCCTATTTTGATTGTCCAAAATGGTGCTCTTCCAATGTGAATATTCAAGTGCTTTAAAATAATTAATTGTTCATTAAAGAATGGAATATATGAAAATAAAATATTAAAATAAAACAATGATTTTTTTTTGTTTTTTTGGTGTTCAAAAATTTACCTTACAATAGTGAATTTTATGAAGGAATTACAATCATAATGTGAAATAATGTTCAATTAGAAAAATGACCTAAAATAATGTTTATGAATAATTAAGCACATTAATATTATATATATTAACAATTAATATGAACCTAATTCAATGGTTAATTTCCCTTCATCTTGAGTTTTTCTAGTCTTAAGCAAAGTGTATCATAAAAAATATAAAATTTGAATTCCCTTTTCCATAATTTTTTTAATACACAATGCCCACAAAAAGTCCCCATTCCATAACATTTTGAAACCCATAGAAAAAATATAAAATGCGATATTTCTATAGGAATATCTAAATCCCAATCCCATTCTATTTTTCTTATTTATCACCACATCGCTTCTAATTTCAACTTATCATAATGATGCATGGTGCGTTATAATAGATATGATGGTTGATCTTCATTAAAGGAAGAAAATATGAAAGGCCTATGTGGAATCACATTTTAATATTAAGAAGAGTATTCATTTTTTCATTTTTTCAATTATTATATTTCAATTAAAATTGAACTCAATCGATTCAACCACTATAACCAGACATTACTGATGGCTCCCAGGATCAAAGACCATAGGGAAACATGTGCAACCCACATACTCGGGCCTTATATCGAGTTTACTCAATGAAAAAAATTCTAATTACCACAAATAGAGAAAAATTTTCAAAATATAGGGTAGAAAACTATTGATTCATGATCCCAATGTTCCAAAATCTACACATTAGGCCACTCCATTTCTCTATGTGCAAATTATTTTTTTATTATTATGATTGATTATTTTTGAATAATAATCGTAAATTAAAATGATCACCAAACCAATTCCATTTATAATGGGACACCAAGAACTCAAACTAATACCCCACAATCCAATGTATGTTTGTTGTTTTTTTAAATGGATGAAAGCCTAAATGGTGAAAAATCACATCTGATAACAACACTATACAAAATATATGATCATGAACATAATCATGTACTACAAATAGTATCATGGAATGAAAATTTATTTCTTATTCAATTTAAAATTGTAAAATGTGTATTATCATGCTCATGGATAAATAATTTTTTTCATCCCTTTGTTTTTTATTTGATTTTTTTGAATTTATTCATTTTTATGCACACAAAAGAAATTTTTTACTTCAAATTCCCCCCAAAATTAAATAAAACTATCCCTAATGTCGATAGAAAACAATATTTGGACGGGAATAGTGGTATAAGAGAAGAGTTATAAAAATAATTTGAAATAATAAACAATGAATGTAACACCCCGAGATTTTATGAAAAATACTCTTTTTAATTCCATTAATGTCTTGTGTTGTATTCTACACCAAAAGGTGCTTGCACAACACGCATCCTTGACTTTCCTTGCATTACACACAATCACGACCTTCCTCGATAGCGTGTGTAGTACGCAATACCGAGTTTCACTAAACAACGATATGCTATTATAATATTATTAAAACTAGCCGTTATGAATATTAATAACCACTTTTTGAAATTTTATAAATTTTACTGTTCAAAATGGACTTCATTTTTGGATTCGGAATATCGAAATTAGCCTAGGGTGAAATTTTGGTATTTTTCTGAAAACTTTCAATTTTTGATGAATAGTGAAACCACTAAGTGGTAGTTAAAAAAACTGAATTTTTCATAAAACATACTTTTACCGCTTCTATGAGTGGAATTTAGAAAATCCGAGAGACACGGTTAATATCAAGAACTAAAATGTGGTTCAATGAGATGAAAATAATTTTTGGGAATAGTAACTTTTTACTTTTTTTTACCACGATAAAAAGTAAATAGGGTAAGTAAGGGTAAAGATGATATTATTATTATCCTAAAACATGTCCTTATTCTATTTCATAAGTGTAATTCGACCAAAAACAAACTTAGGAATAAAATATGATCATTTAGCCCCACTTGGATTAGATTAGGACATTTATTATTAATTTATTTAAAGAAGGGTTAAAATAGTTAAAATCAAAGTTTAATCAGTAAATAATTTTTAATATGGGGTTATACATAGATAAATTCTACTATAAATATTAATTATAAAGCTAAAAAGGTTTCCTACATAATGGTATTTTATTTGTAATTTTTATACATTAAATAATTTAATTTATTTATGACACAATGATGATGCAGTAATTATCTTATTAATGAAATATTGACATAATTGATGTTATAAACACCAAAATAAATGTAATTTGAGACTTTTTATGAATTATAATAATTTTCTAGGTTACTATGATATATTAGTGTTGATTTAATCAACTTGTTTCGAACATATAATTCTGTTTTGACTTTCACAAAAATCATATATCAAATAGTGTCAAAATTGACACAAAATAGTTCTTAAATCAAATATTATATTATTAATTGTTAATTTATTCCTAAAAATATATGGTTCGGAAAAATGACTTAGATAAGGATATATATAATAATAATAAACAACTTGGGGTTCCTTTGGCATGTTATAGTAAGTGTATTAACCATATAGTGTAAGAAAACAAAAAGTCACGGTAAAAGTTAAATTATTTAACTTAGAGTTAAATCTAAGTGATAAGGTTAAACTAATAACCTAAACTTTTCTAAATCCTATTGGTTGATAGTATTTCGACCCATACCCACTTTACCTTCGAAATAAGACCCTTTGAAACCATTATAAACCGATTTTGACTTTAATATAAAATAATATTTTGAGATATTCCTATGGTGCCCCTCTCCTCCTTTATAAAAGGGAACCTCCTCCCCCTCCTCCTCAAACGAATTTGAGCACTCAAGCTCGTCCAAACCCTGCCAAAATCCCTTCTACACTTCCCTAGAATAATCCTAGAGGTCCTGGTCGTCTTCAAAGACCAATCTTAGTTCCCTAAGTGGAGGATTCAAAGAGGCGTTTCAAAGAAGAGGTAATATCCATTACCGATCTTTTCAATTTCTTTCTTCTTCAACTTCTTCTTATTTAGTTGTTTCATGATAAAGTAATAACATAAGTATTAATTACATACTGATATGTTATTATAAATATGAAACAACCCTAATTCACCTTCTATCCATCCTACGGAAAAATGAAATCACCGCGCGTGCGTACGTACGGAATACCGTCTCCACGCCGTGGTGTAATCTATTTTCCACCATCACCTTACAAGGATGGGTATAATGGTGTAATGAGTAACTATATATGATTATTATAAAGTGATATTGATACTGAAATAGTATACATACACTTCAACAGAAGTTCACGATCATGAGAACGATATCATCGCTCGTGCGTATGTACGGACTACCGTATGCACGACGCGATGAGATTCATTCTCCACTTTAAACCATTCATGAATGAATATAAAGTATATATAATAAGTAATAATGAAATATATTACATAAAAATGATACTGTATTTATGTGTATATATACGAATGTCATCTACTTAATTCCGTTCAACTCAATAAGGAAACGAAAACAACGTTCATGCGTACGTATGTACTACCGTCTCCATGAACGGTGTGTTTCATTTCATTTATCTATCTATTATATATATATATACTGAATATATATGATATATAAATCATGTTTTATATTCTAGAAGTATGTAAATCATGATATAAGTAATAATAATTTCAAGAACAACAAGTCCAAACACCTACGATAAATGAAACGATTTTACCCAAAACGCTTCTTTAACATGGAATTTACAAAAGAACGGGTAATATAAAGTCATAAGTGAACCATATATGATATAATAATAGTGAATATGATTCTGTAATAAGTTAATGACATTATTTAAATCATTATACAGGAGGTTCAGACACTTACGAAGCAAATCAGACTTAAGGTAAGGGAAATATCACAATCTCACTTTTATCCGAGATAGTTTTTACTTTGGTAATTACTGGGGTGTATTTTATCATCAACATCCATGTTACATCAATATGTAATATTATTTCCTTCCTTCTACAATAGTTTATATCCAATTTTACCCTTCGGTATGTTTTTTGTAAAGGATATGAAAGGAATCTTTTGTCGTTTTTCGTACGAGGTACTTTTTGACTTTTCCGACAAAAGTACGAAGAATGTTTTTTTTAACTTATACGGCATGAATGTATTTTTAAAAAATTATTTCCAAGAAAATTTCTTTAAAATATTTCAAGTTTATTTTTAATCAACTTCTTTTAGTTAATAATTGTATGACATATTAAGAAAGGAAAAGTTTTTTTGAAGAAGAAAGGATATTTTCCTCAAGAATTCATTTCAAGTGTTTTATCAAAATTATTTTCCATCTAAGATAATATAGGGTTCTGTTTTTATCCCTATTATTACATTGATTTGATTATTTTGTGATGGAATTATTTTTATGAATTCCTTTATCTTATATGAATTGTTTTATGATGTCATGTTGTTTAAGAATCCCATTTTTATTACATGGGTTATGAAATGATGTATGGTTTATGATTTTGTGGCACACATAAGAATGGTATAATTATGAGATGGGTGGGACCTATATCTCCCTCCAATGCATTGGGTAAAGATTTTATATCTCATGAGATAGACATGGCTGGAATGGTAGGTTATACCGGTTTAGTGAAAGATGACTGAAACGAGGGTGACTCGGTTCAGAAAGGGACATTGTCCACTAAGATAGTATTGGCAATGAGTCTTGACTAACAAGAAATGATTCTGTATGATTATGTGTGAATTCCACAAAGTTTAATGTTTTATGTTATGATTATTGTGATTACATTTCACGGCCATGATTTACCCCATGTTAGGAAATTATGATCTCTTTTGCAGGTTAGGATTTCCAAAAGTTATGTACTTATGTATATGATGTGATTGATATTTCTTTTGTTTACCCTTACTAAACATTTGAGCTCACCCTTTTATGTTTTCTTTTCCCTAGGATATAAATAAAGGTTTTAGGAAAAAAAGGAAGATCTTTATGGAATATGTTTAAGATCTTTCACCAGGATTAGAAGATTATATTCTGAGTTTCCAAAGACACTAAACTATTAAGATCCTTGCGTGTGTGTTTTTGTTATGTACTAAGTATTCCTCCAATGTAATGTAATTTCAATGTACGTCAAGCTTCAGGTCTCTACAGTTGGTATCAGAGGAAAGGTTTAGTCAACCTTTGGAAACTAGGATGCAAAAACGTTAGTGAGATCCCTAGAGATATTTCTAAGGTAAGTCTAGGGATGTCCCTAAGGTTAAGTATACATATAGGTTATAGTACTAGAATTACGCTAATGATCATGGAATTAAACCTAAGATGTTAGATATTGAAGGTACTCCCCCTTTATTATGTTGTTTTTACTAGCATGATTTCTGCCTCTCACACTATCCTTTTTGGGTTTTAGACGATGGCTGGAACCCGAAGGAACCGTGTTGATCAATGCAATGGACAATGCAATGATTGTCCTCCTGAACAAACAAATGTTATGGGAGATGGAGTGAAAAATCTTAATGCTATAATTACACAAGCTATGAATCATTCTGGACTTCCAAATGAGCAGAGAAAGGAACAATATTCTTTTGAGTCCTTCATGAGGCAACGTCCACCTTCTTTCAGTGGGTCTTCTGATACACTTGTTTCTGAACAATGGATCAGTACCACTGAAAAGATATTTTCAGTTCTTCAATGTTCTGAACATGGTAAAGTAATCTTAGTAGTATATCTTTTGGAAGGTGAAGCTGATCAATGGTGGAATCTTTTCAAGAATACGAGGCCAAGAGATGAAATTGAGTCCATGGAATGGGACGAGTTCAAGAACTTATTTTTCAATAAGTACTTCCCTCGTATTCTTAGAACAAAGATGGAGAAGGAGTTTATTGAACTAAAGAAAAAGGATGATGAATCTGTTGGTATATATGAAGCGAATTTTACAAGACTTGCAAGGTATGCATCTGGCATTATCATCCATCCTGAAAGTAAAGTTGATCGATTTTTCAGTGGATTAAAACCAAGTCTTCGAAGGGTATTAGCTATAAGAGACTTCAGTAGCTATGAAGAAATTGTGCGTTGTGCTATCAAGGTAGAAATGGAAGTTGGTGTTACATATCCATCTCATGTTTTTGACAAGAAACGAAAGATGGAGTTCAAGGAGAAATCTCAGAATAATGGTGAAAAGAAGATGAATGTTTCCTTATGCTCAAAGTGTGGAAAGAATCATGGTGGAGATTGTCTTAAAGGGACTAGAAAATGTTTTAAGTGTGGAAAAGAAGGTCATCGAGTAGCTGAGTTTCAAGGTAATGGAAAAAGGGTTTCTAATGATGTGAATACAGAAAACACTGCAGAGAATGCACCACCAACACTTCAATGCTTAATGTTTAATGAAATCGGGCATTATACTAATAAATGCCCTAATCCAAGGGTTAGTGATGATCAACATGAGCAACCATTTAAGTCAAAGGACAAAGGGAAGTCACATGCGATCAATATTGGTGATGTTGAATATGACAACGATGTGGTGGAATGATTAAGTGTTTATGTAATGGGATTCCAAAATAATGTTGTATCATAAAGTATTAGAATATTTATGTGTTGGTCTAATGTGGTATTCAAAGTGATTGAGATATTTTTGGAAATAATATGATATGCGAATAATGAAGGGAAACGAGAAAATGAAATATTTGACAGTATTCATGAGCTCATGATTGATATAAGGACTAAGTGATATCATGGTTTGAGTATATAGAATTTTTAGGATTTTGGTATGTGGAAAGTGTTAACTTTTAACTACATTCATGTTTTCACTATGTCTCAATGGGTATTCAAGAGAATACATGATTAAGGACTTTGAATGTTTGGAATGTGACCAAAAAAACATATCTTATGATATATGGGGATCAACGATGGTATTAAATCTCTGGTAATCGTTTTCACTATGATATGAGAGTGGACTGCAGTATTATGGATAAGCCTAAAGATTGGAATGGATTATGTTGGACATAAGTTAGTATTGTTTAAGGATAGAAGTTTTTTCGATATTATTGATGGGATGTTATAGTTTTAGAAAAAGGAAAACCTGTAGGACGGGCGACAACCCATCGCATCGGACAAGGCTGTGGGAATCGAACCCACAACCGAAGTGCGACTGGCCTTTATCGCCTACCACTGGCCTGCAGGAAGTCCTTATTTAGTAGAAACTAGTTTTATTATATTAAGAAGTATGATATATGAAGTATAAGTCCATTTTTGGTACCATATATGATTAATCTCACTATATAATGACTTATGTATATTTAGTAACTTTTGCTAACCTTTTGTTTGATACAGATGGAATGACTCGTCATTTTATCACATGATCTATTAACAATTCACGAATAACAAACTCAACATCATTTATTTAATAGATGAAGTGGAAATTGTTCAAGGCATGAACAATAGTGAGATTGTACCAAAATAAAGTAAGTAATTATTTTAATTCCAATTCTTAAACTTTAGGGAAACAATCTTGAAAACCAAAAATGTTGTCCTAGTACTATTATATCTGATTAATCAGATGGTACCTTAGATCGTCACAAATTTATGGATTTGTGATTGTTGGATTTTCCATAGCCATGTTCTCCATCAGAACATGATGGTTCGATTTTTCGTCCATATCCATTTTTTCACCTATGTGGAAACCCAGTGAATAGTTTATTTGGGTAACCGTTACGTTTCATACTTTCGTTTTTAAAGACTGGTTTTGGTATTCCTTTTTACGATGTGGGTTTCTATTAAAGAAACTTTTTAATAGTAAACCATTTATAACCCCAACGAATTTCGAGGGCGAAATTCATTTTAAGGGGGGTAGAATGTAACACCCTAAAATTTTATGAAAAATATTTTTTTTAATTTCATTAATGTCTTGTGTTGTATGCAACACCAAAAGGAGCTTGCACAACACACATCCTTGACTTGCCTTGCATTACACGCAATCACGACCTTTCTCGATAGCGTGTGTAGTACGCAATACCGAGTTTCACTAAACAACGATATGCTATTAAAATATTATTAAAACTAGCTGTTATGAATAGTAATAACCACTTTTTGAAATTTTATAAATTTTATTGTTCAAAATGGACTTCATTTTTGGATTCGGAATATCGAAATTATCCTAGGGTGAAATTTTGGTATTTTTCTGAAATTTTCAATTTTTGATGAATAGTGAAACCACTAAGTGGTAGTTAAAAAAACTGAATTTTTCATAAAACTTAATTTTACCACTTCTATGAGCGGAATTTCAAAAATCCGAGAGACACGGTTAATATCAAGAACTAAAATGTGGTTCAATGAGATGAAAATAATTTTTGGTGAATAGTAAATTTTTACTTTTTTTTACCACGGTAAAAAGTAAATAGGGTAAGTAAAGGTAAATATGATATTCTTATTACACTAACATATGTCCTAATTCTATTGGATAAGTGTAATTCAACCAAAAACAAACTTAGGAATAAAATATGATCATTTATCCCCACTTGGATTAGATTAGGACATTTATTATTAATTTATTTAAAGAAGGGTTAAAATAGTTAAAATCAAATTTTAATAAGTAAATAATTTTTAATATGGGGTTATAAATAAGATAAATTCGTCTATAAATATTCATTAGAAAGATAAAAAGATTTCCTACATAATGGTATTTTCTTTGTAATTTTTAGACATTAAATAATTTAATTTATTTATGACACAATTATGATGCAGTAATTATCTTATTAATGAAATATTGACATAATTGATGTTATAAACACCAAAATAAATGTAATTTGAGACTTTTTATGAATCCTAATAATTTCTAGGTTAATATGATATATTAGTGTTGATTTAATAAACTTTGTTCGAACATATAATTCTGTTAGGACTTTCACAAAAATCATATATCAAATAGTGTCAAAATTGACACAAAATTGTTTTTAAATCAAATATTATATTATTAATTGTTATTTTATTCCTAAAAATCTAAGGATCGGCCAAATGACTTAGATAAGGATATATATATTAATAATAAACAACTTGGGGTTCGTTTGGCATGTTATAGTAAGTGTATTAACCATATAGTGTAAGAAAACAATAAGTCACGGTAAAAGTTAAATTATTTAACTTAGAGTTAAATCTAAGTGATAAGGTTAAAATAATAACCTAAACATGTCTAAATCCTATTGGTTGATAGGATTTCGACCCATACCCACTTTACCTTCGAAATAAGACCCTTTGGAACCATTATAAACCGATTTTGACTTTAATATAAAATAATATTTTGAGATATTCCTAAGGTGCCCCTCTCCTCCCTTATAAAAGGGCACCTCCTCCCCCTCCTCCTCACACCAATTTGAGAACTCAAGCTCGTCCAACCCCTGAAAAAATCCCTTATACACTTCCCTAGAATTATATTAGAGGTCCTGGTCTTCTTCAAAGACCAATCTTAGTTCCCTAAGTGGAGGATTCAAAGAGGCGTTTCAAAGAAGAGGTAATATCCATTACCGATCTTTTCAATTTCATTCTTCTTCAACTTCTTCTTCTTTAGTTTTTTCATGATAAAGTAATAACCTCAGTATTGATTACATACTGATATGTTATTATATATATGAAACAACCCTAATTATCCTTCTATCCATCCTACGGAAAAATGAAATCACCGCGCCTGCGTACGTACGGAATACCGTCTCCACGCCGTGGTGTAATCTATTTTCCACCATCACCTTACAAGGATGGGTATAATGGTGTAATGAGTAACTATATATGATTATTATAAAGTGGTATTGATACTGTAATAGTATACATACACTTCAACACAAGTTCACGATCATGAGAACGATATCATCACTCGTGCGTACGTACGGACTACCGTCTCCACGACACGATGAGATTCATTCTCCACTTTAAACCATTCATGAATGATTATAAAGTATATATAATAAGTAATAATGAAATATATTACATAAAAATGATACTGGATTTATGTGTATATATAAGAATGTCATCTACTTAATTCCGTTCAACTCAATAAGGAAACGAAAACAGCGTTCATGCGTACGTACGGACTACCGTCTCCATGAACGGTGTGTTTCATTTCATTTATCTATCTATTATATATATATATACTGAATATATATGATATATAAATCATGTTTTATATTCTGTAAGTAAGTAAATCATGATATAATTAATAATAATGTCATGAACAACAAGTCTAAACACCTACGATAAATGAAACGATTTTACCCAAAACGCTTCTTTAACATGGAATTTACGAAAGAACGAGTAATATAAAGTCATAAGTGAACCATATATGATATAATAACAATGAATATGATTCTATAATAAGTTAATGACATTATTTAAATCATTATACAGGAGGTTCGGACACTTACGAAGCAAATCGGACTTAAGGTAAGGGAAATATCACAATCTCACTTTTATCCGAGATTGTTTTTACTTTGGTAATTACTGGGGTGTATTTTATCATCCACATACATGTTCCCTCAATATGTAATATTATTTCCTTCCTTCTAAAATAGTTTATATACAATTTTACCCTTCGGTAGGTTTTTGGTAAAAGATATGAAATGAATCTTTTGTCGTTTTTCGTATGAGGTACTTTTTGACTTTTCCGACAAAAGTACGAAGAATGTTTTTTTTAACTTATACGACATGAAAGGATTTTTAAAAAATTATTTCCAAGAATCTTCCTTTAAAAGATTTCAAGTTTATTTTTAATCAACATCTTTTAGTTTATAATTGTATGACTTATTAAGAATGGAAAAGTGTTTTTGAAGAAGAAAGGATATTTTCCTCAAGAATTCATTTCAAGAGTTTTATAAAAATTATTTTGCATTTAAGATAATATAGGGTTCTGTTTTTATCCCTATTATTACATTTATTTGATTATGTTGTGATGGAATTATTTTTCTGAATTCCTTTATCTTATATGAATTGTTTTATGATGTCATGTTGTTTAAGAATCCCATTTTTATTACATGGGTTATGAAATGATGTATGGTTTATGATTTTGTGGCACACATAAGAATGGTATCATTATGAGATGGGTGGGACCTATATCTCCCTCCAATTAATTGGGTATAGATTTTATATCTCATGAGATAGACATGGCTGGAATGGTAGGTTATACCGGTTCAGTGAAACAAGACTGAAACGAGGTTGACTCGGTTCAGAAAGGGACTTTGTCCACTAAGATAGTCCTGGCAATGAGTCTTGACTAACAAGAAATGATTCTCTATGATTATGTGTGAATGCCACAAAGTTTAATGTTTTATTTTATGATTATTGTGATTACATTTCACTGCCATGATTTACCCCATGTTAGGATATTATGATCTCTTTTACAGGTTAAGATTTCCAAAAGTTATGTGCTTATGTATATGATGTGATTGATATTTCTTTTGTTTACCCTTACTGAGAATTTGAGCTCACCCTTTTATGTTTTCTTTTCCCCATGATATAAATAAATGTTTTAGGAAAAAAAAGGAAGATCTTTATGGGAGATGTTGAAGATATTTCACCAGGATTAGAAGATTATATTCCGAGTTTCCAAAGACACTAAGCTGTTACGATCCTTGCGTGTGTGTTTTTGTTATGTACTAAGTATTCTGCCAATGTAATGTAATGTCAATGTAAGTCAAGTTTCGGGTCTCTACAATGAAAAAATTCACCAGGTGGTTGAAGTTAATGTTCATGATGCAGCTGATTGCTCCTTTGATCTCTATTCCACTCAGAGAATCCTCCTTAATGATGATAATTTGTTTTCGTAAACATAGAGAGAATATGAATAGGCTAAAAATCCATCAATATCAGAAGCCCCTGAATTATACACACAAAACACAATTTGAACACAATGGGAGCCCCTTTAGGTTAACATAACTAAAAAAATAAAGGGAATGGAATTTAACATACATATTTACTTTTAAAATATAATCATGAGTAAATATACATGTAAAGGCCGGGATGAATCCTGAAAAGCATGTTGTTTAATTTCATTAGCGGGACATGGACCCTAAATCTATTATCTTTTTTTAGTTAATAGGTTGTATCAATTAACTCACATTTTTTTCATAAATGATTCAATAAATGATTTTAACCTATGAACATTGAAATTGAAGACATGAAAACTATTGGGATCCTAAATCTCTACATCCCAATGAGGGTACACATGATGCACTAAGTATGGAAATGACTATCTTGACCTTAACATTCCAGGGTGTAAACTACATTTTTAACTATAAAAGAGTACCAGTTTTCCGAGTCCAAAGTGTTTGACATAGCGATTTTTTGATTGGTAGGCTTACACTCTATCTTTTTTTTTACATTTAGTTTTCATAAATCTCCAACAATTGGTTTTCATGTTCATTATGATCTAATTTCTTCTTTATTAATGCAAATTAAATGTAAAAGATCAATTTTTTTATTTCCTAAAATGTATTATGCTCAATTTCAACTGGTAAATGGATTTCTTTTACAAAAACCAAGCTATATAGTGACATGCATTAGATGGTTTTGATTGCTATATAATATTCCCAAACGACATCCAAGAGATTCTCAGGCCAATATTTCCTAGAAGGATTGACATGTTTTTTATGAATTTTCTTAATCTCCCTATTATCTAACTCATATTGAACATTTGTTTGAGTATGTTATGTAGTGAATACTTTTGGATAAATCCAATACATAGACAAGTGTGTCAAGGACAATTGAGGAAACTGGTTCCACGATCACTAAGGTTTGATCTTGGGATTACAAATCTAGAAAACATGTGATAATTCATAATTAGATCACAACAAGATGGTCATTGGACATGGTGGGAATCGACTTAACCCATTTCGAGACATAATGTATAGTTAAGATGACGTAGAGGTATCCCCTAGATATTGGGAAGGGTCCCAAAAAACCAATTCCCCAACAATCAATGATTTGTATGACCATAATGGGAGTAAGTAAAATTTCATTACATTTGGTTATGGTTCAAAAATATTTCATTGAAGAGAACTTTTGAAGAATTGGGATTAATCCATAATGATTTTAGGCCAGTAGAATCCACATTGGAGGCCTTTTTTGGAGGTTTTTTTTGTAGAAAATTAGCCTCCACATGCCTCTCCATGATATGATTTTAGAATAGTCCCTTTCTCATACTCGAGAACACAATCCGTAATGATTTTATTATGACATAACATGATTTGGTATGGATGATCACACAAATATTTCTTGACATTAAAAATGAATTTCCTCTTAGCTTGGGTACCGATGAATTTTGGAATGTCACCCGGGACCAAGTGGTTTGCTATGTAAGCATACCATGGGAAATCACTCACAAAATCGATGTGCTAATTAGGAAATGAATCGGACACAGAAAGGCGATATGAATTTTCATTGAATTATATCGTAGAGAGGTGATCAGATAAAACATTTTCAAAACCCTTTTTATCCATAAATTATTAATCATTCCCTAAATGAAGAAGGATGCACCTGATCAATTTGACCTTGACATCTTGTTTTTTGGAAAAGGTATTTCAGGGATTAATGGTCAGTGGTGACAATGTTGGGTGATCCTAAAAGACAGGACATAAAATTCTATAAGGATAATAAAATAGAATGTTACCTTTTTTAGGGGTGGTGTAGTTTATTTGTGAATCATTTAAATATTTTATTACATAAGCAATGACATATGGATATTTCTCACAATGCTATCCAATGACTGCTCCTACAGTTAATTCACTCACATTAAATATTATTTCAAATGGAAGTTTCCAATTTTGGGATGTCATGATAGGTGTAGATATTACATCTTCCATGAGTGTATTAAATTATTCCTCACAACTTTATGTCATTAAAATTAGAGCATCTTTCACCAGAATAGCACAAATTGGTTGGGAAATTGATCTAAAATTTCTAATGATCATTCTATTGAAACCATAATATCCTAAAAAGGCCCTAACATACATGATAGATTTTGGGGTGTGAATTTGATATATGATATCAAACATAGCTTTATCATCATCAATTCATCTATCAGAGACTAGATGTCCCATTACAATTCCTTCATTTTCCATAAAATGGAATTTTTCATACTCTAGGATGAGATTAATATCCTCACATACTGACAAAACACATTCAACATTTAAAAGGAATCCCACAATAGTATCCCCAAATATGGTGAATTCATCTATAAGGACCTCTAAACTATCCCACACCATGTCCAAGAGGATTCAAATCATACAATACTAGATGATACCAAGGGCATTAAATAACCCAAAGGGCATCAACTTGAATAAAAAATGGTTGAATGAACAATTTAAGGTTCTTTTCCATTAATCCTCTAAGGAGTCCAAAAAGTTTATTATACCGTAAGAATAAAAATATAACGAAGTACAATTGGTGACCTACCACTTTATTTAGGACTTCATCAATTAAGGGAAAAGGGAAATGGCCTTTCATGGTACATGAGTTGGTATTCCTATAGTCAATGTAGACTCTTCATCCACAACTAACCCTTATAGAACGATGTTCACCATCCTCTTTGGTGGTCACAGTGAATCCATATTTCATTCGAATGACTTGAATTAGTCTTACCCACTCAATCTAAAGAATGTGGTTGATGATTCCCACATTTAACAACTTATGATGTTCATTCCATAACACATTCATAATATTGGGATAGAGTATCCTATGAGGCTGACGACATGGTTTGGAGTTTGATTCTTGAACAATCCTATAAGATACTATGAGTGGGATAATCTCCATAATATCAGAAAGGGTCAAACCAATTTCATTCTTATGATTTCTACAGACATCAAGAAGCATCCTCTCTTGATTGGCCTCAAGAGAGGAAGAAATGATTACAAGAAAGGTTCAATTGTCCCCTAAGAACACATACATGAGTGATGTAGGTAGGAACATTATTTCAATATCAGATTGGTTATCACATTCAAAATAAGGATGATATATTAGATCGACCATTGTTTCTTTTAAAAAATGTCTTGACAGAATTGGTTACATTGCAATAGAAGTTTCTACCACCAAATTGGCAGATATATTCCATGAATGAGTAAGGACTCCATGTTAATGATTTCAGCAATGGTTTCCTTGATTGGAAATTCTTGAAAATCATCAAAAGATCAATCTGAAAGAGATTAAAGAAAATGAGAAAAAATTTATTCATGTTAACAATGGAAATCAACATCTCCATGAATTAAACATCATTCAATATTTCATTTATGTTTATGTAGTTTACAATAAACACTACCAATCCAATTGGACTCTTGGATCTATTCATCATACCAAATTTGATTGTTTTCACTATAAATGTTTAGATTGAGGTTCATGTCTCTAATGGTTATTGTCATGTCCCCATTCCTAACATGGATATTTGATTCTGATTTTTTCTATGATTAGACGACCAAGGATGATGGGGGTTTTCATTCTAGTACAAAATCATGGATTATTTTTAATGACAATAAAATTAGTAGGGAAGATAAAAATTCTAACATTCACTAAAACATCATTTAATATCCCCTTAGGTACCCAAAAACTATGATCAACATGTTTAAAAGTGAAAGATGTGGGTTGGGGTTTTTTGAGCCCTAACTGAAAATACATGGCATATGGAATGAGGTTTACACTAGCACGTAGATCAAAATTTTCATTGACAATTTTTTTTCTCTTCAAACTCAATGTTGATGTACAAACATCCTAGATCATTCAACATTTCAGGAATGGTCCCTTGAATGGTGGTACTCACATTAGCAGCTAAAATGAATTGGTTTTTATGTAAAAATTTTCATTTAAAAATGTACAAGTCCTTAAGTTACACTGAGTTGGAAGTAATGGTATGGATTTTATTGAGAAGGGGAATGCTCATCATTCCTTGAGAGAATATTTCCCTCAAATTAGAATTTAGTTCTATTATAGATTTTTCTCTCATGCGTTCACCGAAGGGAGTATATTGTTTGATTGATTGGTGTGGTTGTTATTCCATCACATTATCATAATGTATTTTTTAATTTATGGGTAATTATTCCAAATTTTCTAGTTTATTTAAAATTATAATGGTTCTGGAATTGTTTGGTAATGTGTCTCAATATATTTCCCACTACTTAAAAAAGTCACGACATTTAGTTGTTCATTAGAGGTGTGTGCGTAACTATATTTTCCCATTAAGGTTTAGGATGTTACCGCATGAGTCGACATGGATTCCTTTCTAATTTTAATTATTTTTAGTTCATGTTTTTGGGATGATACCTATGAGTTCAATTTGTATATTTTTTAATCAACTGTTTGAGTATTTGTAGAGGGAATGATTTGGTAAGGGATGGGCAAGTTGGTTCTTCCAAGAATGATAAATTAGTTGTTGTAATAGTTAATGAATAGGATTCTGGATGGTTTGTTAGTATTGGAATGTAGGATATTGGTATTTTATTGGTTGTTGTTGGAACTGGTTATGGTTTTGAAAATTTTGTGGAGGTTAGGGGTTTAGTCCTTTTGGATGACTAGGTTGTTGGGTGGGTTGATTGTTATATTTCCAAAAGAATTCTAGTTTGTAATTATACCTTGGGTAGAAAGTGTTTTGGTTTTATGGATTATCAATTTTAATAGCATTGAAATATGAAGGTGGTCCCCATAATAGAACATCTTTAATGTAAGGGATGGTTGGGAAGTTGTTAGTCTTGTGGTCGTGTTTTCACAAATTGGTCAAACAAGTTTAATAGTTTGAATTTCATAGAAATTCCTTTTATCAAACTCCACATCCAACCTAGTGAACAAAAAAAGTTTTTACCTAAGTGTTTCAGATTCTTTAAAGGTGTTAATTCAATCTGATTGGGGTGGGTTCTCATAGTATTTTTATGTTACCCACGTTTGGTTTTGTTCGGCTTGTCCATCTAGATTCTTGTAAGTATCATTTGGTGGACTATTTTTAAGGTTTTATTACACATCATGTCGATGAATTTATTGTTTCCCTGACAAAACCCTTCAAAGAAAATTAGAAATTATACTATTATGGACAATCCATGGTGAGGTACCATATTTACTTTGTCTTTCAACATTTGCCTTGTTTCCCAAAATGACTCCCCTTATTTTTCAAAAAAGTTTGGGATGCTATTTTTAAGAGAAATTGTTTTTCATTGGGGGAAGTATTTTATGTGAAACTCTAATATAAATATTTTGAAGGAGTGGATTGATGTAGGTATCGAAATTAGTTTCTTGATACATTAGTAAAAATTAAAAGGCCTCATCTTAACTGACTCAAGATGATGTGGCTAGAACATGGTTTCAACAATGCTTCTGAACACTTAGACATGAAGGTATATAATTTCCTTCTCCATACCAGGGAAGGTTGGTATATGGTTTTGGACAAGAGGTTTGAAGATATAGTGGGGTTATCCTAGGGGAGAATTACAAATGAAATTGGTTGCATTAGTCTATGCAGGTGTGTGTTACTCATTCATTTTTTGACTGAAGAAATTCCCCATGTATGGGGATGTATCATTTAGATTTTCAATTTACTTCTCGCCCGGGTTTATGAGTTGGTTTGTTAAAAGACACTCCATTCAAATAGGATCAATTTAAGAATCTAGGTTTTTCCAAAGATTATTATTTAATGTAATGAGTTACCTTTGTTTACATGACACTCCAACCACATGACTATCCACCATAACTAGACAATTTTATTAGTCATGCGTATAGGCGGACATGCACCACGAAAATTGAAAATCAAAATAAAGGTTAATAGATCCAAGAAGTTTATGTGAGAAACGATAAATAAGGGAGAATAGAATTATTATTGAGATGAATTACATGGGTCCTCGAAAATAGAGGCAAAATTTTTTCTCTCTGAAATTTACCCATTTTTTAAGGTTAAGCGGTCGCTTGTTGTGTAGCTTGGATTGTCAAATCCTTAGAGACCTAAGAAGAAAACAATAGACACGTGCATTCTATGGACTATTTTTTTAATGAATTAGACAGGTTTCGATTGATTCTATATGGGTTTACATTAACAATACTAGACCTTATTTAATTTAAATTGAGAAAATGAGTAGATCCTAGGTTATAACATAGGGTGAATTGGATGAATTCCACTTTAAACTATTAAAGTTAAATAAATTTTAGATGGGCTCATTTAATGAATTAAAACTACCACCAACACTTAATAATTGAATAACTACACACCCTAATAGTAATAATTTATAATCATGGAGGATAATTGTTATTATCACAGTACGGTAATGGTTTGTTTTAGCTCTGGATGTGTGTGGTCTTAAAATTCAATAAGGATGAAGAAGTTTTAATGTCATCAAATTTAAATCTCAATTGAAATAGTCAATTATCCATTAATGGGGTGATAAATAACATCAAATATGGACCCTTTCTACTTCCTTTGATCGACCCATAAAAGATTTATCCCTCCATTGATTCTATGATCTCAATAGAAGTGGGAAGTATAATCATATAGAATGAATTGAAGTAGTAAAAACAACAAATAACTAAAAATTTACAATTTTGTGAAGGATTTCAATATTCACTATGTGAATAAATTCAAAAAAAAAATGAAATAATATCAACGTGATAATAAAAATAATATAAAATGAGAAGAAGATGATGTTTTATTAAAAGACTAAGGTAATTTGAACTACATACAATTTGAAGAAATGTGATTTGAATATCAAATTGGAAACATAACATTAATATTAAAACAACACACAAAGATGTCTAAATCCTCCAACAAAACTTCCATAAAAATAAATTTTTGAAGCCTTGTGTAGAGATACTTTTTCAAAGAATTCTAGGCTCAAAGACCGTAGGGATCCATGTGATTCCCACATACTCATGAATCACCTCAAGTTTACTCAATTAAAAAATATAATTTTCCAAAAATGGAGATAAATTTTCCAACTCTAGGCTAGGAAAATTTGGAGTCACAATCCCCAAGTGTCAAAATACTCACATTTTATTAATCTAGTGATCTACATGAATTTTTTTTTTGGATTTTGTTTGATTTTTTTTAATAATTATGTAAAAATTAAATTGATCACCAATCCTATGAAATTTATTATGAGACCCCAATAACTCAATCAAATACCCCACAATCCAAAGGGCATGTGTTGTGTATTTTTATGGATGAAAATCTAAATGGTGAAAAATCACATCCAAAAACCAAAATTTCCAGAATCCATGCTCATGAACATAAACAAGCATTATATTCAGAATCAATGTGTGAAAAATTATTTGATATTTAATATTAATGTCTGAAATTTGTATCATCATGTTCATTGTTAAATAAATTTTTCATTCCATGTATTTTTTATTTCAAAATATTTTTTTAAATTTTATAATATTTTAATTTATACACAGAGAAGAAATTATTTATTTCACCTCCCACCAATATAAAATAACACATTCCCTAGTGTATATGAAAAAAATATAAGTGTATAGAGGTAGAGTTGAAGATTCCAAAAAGAAAATTAAAATAATTTTTTTTTTAAAAAGACACCTAGTGGATGATGTTTGAGTTCATGATTTTCTTGATTACTCTTTTGATCTCTATGCCACCATGGGAAGCCTCATTAATAATTTGATTTGGTGTTTTTACACCTTAATGAAATATAAATTTCATAAAAATTCATCAATATTAATAGCCCCTAAATCATACACAAAAATAAAATTAGAACACAATGCAAACCCTTGTGGTTCCATTAACTAAAAATAAACTAAATCAAAATGAATGAAAAAAATGCCTTTTTTAAATTGAAACTCCATCCTTGAGTAAATTTTCAAGTAAAGTCTAGTTTTCCTATGGGAAATCACTTTATTCAATGATGTTGGCCTAACATGGACCCTAAATCTACCATCATTTTTCTGGTTCATAGGTTGTGTTAGTTAAATCCTACTTTTTTCTTGTTTATTGAATGATTCAATATATTTTTTAGCTTAGAAAAATTTACTTTGAATATATGACCACTAGTGGGATAATAAATCCTTACATCCACATGAGGTTACTCATGATGCAATATGAATAGACTTATCTATCGAGACCACATTTTTTCCGGTTTTAAATGTTGTTTTGAACTATAATAGAGCACAAATTTTACTAGTTAAATGAGTTTGACATTGAGATTCCTAGATTGGTAGGCTTGAACTCTAGATTTATTTATCCTTTAATTTTAATAAAACTTCATTCTATGTTCCTCATGTTTAGTAAGATCTAATTTACTATTTTATATGTCCAATGAAATGTCAATGTTATTATTTTTTAATAGCCCAAAATGTCATATGCTCATTTTGAATAGGTAAATGGAAATATTTTCCATAAAAAATCTATATGGTGACATGACTAGTACGGTTTTCGATGTTGTAAGATATTCCAAATTGAAATTCAAGAGTTTCTCAAACCAATCATTCCTATAGGGACTGATAGTTTTTCAAGAATTCTTTAATATCCATATTCACTAACTCAGCTTGCCCATTGGTTTGAGGATGGTAGTCAGTGGAAAGATTACGAGAAATCTCATTCATAGATAGGGGATTTGAGAAGAGATAATTGAAAAAATGGGTTCTAGGATCAATAATGATAGTTCTAATGATTCCAAATATGGAAAATATGATATCTTTTAGAAATCAGATAAGAACACGATGGTCATTGCACTTGGTGAGAATGAACTCAATTCATTAAGAGACCTAATCAATATCTAAGAGGATGTAAAGGTATCACATAGGTATTTGGAAGGGTCTAATGAAAACAATTCACTGATAATCAATGATCTTGACGACTAGAATGGGTGTAAGGGGCATCTAGTTCTTTTTGGATAGGGATCCTAATTGCTGGAATTGATGATAAAATTTTCAGAATTGGTTGGAATCCACAGTGAGGTGTGGCCAGTAAAAACCACATTGGATGACAGTTTTAGTGGTATTATTTGTAGAAAATTTCCCTCCATGTGCCTCTTCTTGATATAGTTTTAGAATGGATTCTTGCTCAGAATCGGGAAAACGTCTCTTAATGATTTGATTACGAAAAAACAAGGAGATTTACAGATAATGAAACATACAATTTTGGACCTCACAAAATAATTTCCTCTTATATTGGGTCATGAAGAATTTTGGAATGTCACCCACGACCATATTGTTTTATATGTCCTCATACCATGGGAAATCACTCACAAAATAGAGGAGCTCATTAGTATATTAATCAGACACAGAGAGGTGATGTGATTTTCCCTTGAATTCCATCAAAGAGAGGTGATCACCGAAAACCTTTTCAACACCCTTTTTATTGTTAATGGTTAAATAAAACTTTTGAAGAAGATGAACCTCCTAATCAATCTAGTCTTGACATTTTTTTTATGAAAAGGTATTTCTAGGCAGAATGATCGGTGAAGACAATGATGTGTGATCCTAAAAGATAGTGCCTAAATATAACTATGTAAAAGACAAAAAAAGTAACTCTTTCTCAGTGGTGGTGTTTTAGATTTTTTGAATCATTTAATTATTTCATTTCATAAACAATGACACATGGAGTTTCCTCACACCATTTTACTAAGACTACTCCTACAACAAAGTCACATGCATCTCACGAGATTTTGAATGTATGATTCCAATTTGGGGATTTCATGATAGGTGGAAAGATAAGAGTTTACTTGAGTATATAGAATTATTCATTGAAACTTTCTATCCAAAAATGGAGCATCATTTACCAAAACAGCACAAATTGGTCGAGAAATAGAGATGACATTTCTAATGAACCGTCTATAGAAACCAGGATGTCCTAAGAAGGACGTTAAATCCTTGACAATTTTTGGTGAGGGAATGTGAAATATGATATCATCCATACCATTTCCAATATCAATATATCTATCAGAAACCTTATGTCCCAAAAAGCCATTCTTTTACCATGAAATGGCAATTTTCCCAGTTTCGGATGTGATTATTATCCTCACATATTGAGAAAACCATTCCATAATTTAGAATGCATCACTTTATAGTATCCCCAAATATAAGTAATGTCATACGCAAAGATCTATAAGCAATCCCCCACCATGTATGAGAAGATTCCCATAATGCATAGCTTGAAGGTACTAGAGGAATTATATAACCAAAGGTCGTTCTATTGAAAGAAAAATTTCCAATTGGATAACTGAATGTTGTTTTACCTTAATCCAAAATGGATACTACGAATTGATTGTACCCTAGGAATCCATCAAGGAAGTATTCAAATTGAGTTCCCACCACTCACTCGAGGACACGATCAATGAAGGGGAAAAGGAAATATTATTTCTTGGTAGATCATTTGAGCTTCCTATACTCAATGTATACTCTCCAACCATTACTCAACCTTGTGGGGATAAGTTCTCTATCCACATTGGTGATCATATTGATTCTTTATTTCATTATAATTACTTAAATATGGATTAACCACTCACTCTCAGCAATGGGGTAGATGATAACCACATTTAACAACTTAATAAGTTCATTCCTTACAACATCCATAAGATTTGGATGGACTCTCCACTGAGGTTGATGACATGATATAGAGTCATATTCATGAACAATCCTATGTGTTCCAATGAGTGGGATAATACCAAGAATATCATAAATGGTCCATATATTTTCAATCTTATTCTTTATCATAATATCCAGAGGAATCCTCTTTATATTGTCTTCAAGAGAGAAAGTAATAAAAAAAAGGAAAGTCTTGATTCTCCCCAATGAATGAATACTTTTCTGATAAAGGTAAGAACATTAATTAAAGTTCTTATTGGTTAACACATTCTATATAAGGATGAGGCTTTGGATCAAACTATTTTTCTTTTTAAAAATTTCTGGATAGAATCTATTCCTTTCCAACAAAAGTGTCTGCTAGAAACTTAAATAGATCAGTTTCATGAATGGGTATAGACCCAATGTTATTTATTTCAGTAATTGTATCATTGATTTCTTATTTTTGAAAATCATCTATAGGGATATGTCAAATAGATTTTAGAAATGGAGACATATTTCCCTAATGTGAAAAAAGGAAATCCATCACTTCTTGACATAAACATCCTATAGTAATTCCATGATGTTCCTTTTGTTCACTACCAACACTACCAATCCAATTTTAATAATGTATCTCTTAATCATCCCCAATTTGATAGTTTTTATTTTAAATGTTTTAATCATGGATCTTGTTTCTGAATGTTATTCTCTTGTTCCCATTCATAACTCAGATGACCTAGTTGGTTGTTTCTAAGATAAGACTACTAAGGGCGATGAATGGTTTTTTCTCCCTAGGACCTAAGTGTGGGTTATTTTCAAAGAGAATGAAGTTAGCAAGGTAATTGAAATTTTCATCCTTTACAATAACTTCCTTTACGATCCCCAAAGGAACTCGAACACTATTATCAGAAATTTGAAGATTGATAGATGTGGGATGGAGTTCTTTGATCCCTCCGTGAAAATAATTGGCATATGGAATTTGGTTCACATAAGATCCTAGATCACAAAGAGATTTTCCATCTTTGTTCTCTCCAAAATCATCATTGATTTCTGGACATCATGGAGCATTCAACATTGTAGGAATGGTGCCTTGAATGGTGGTACTCACATTTATAGCCAAAAAATATGATTTTTATATGAAAATTTCATTTTAAAACATCACATGACATTACGGTACATCCAGTAGGCCAGAATGGTTTTGAATGAATCAAGAAGGTGAATGTTCATCGTAACATGAGATAAGATTTCCCTCAAAGTATCATCTCGTTTTTGTTTAGATTTTACTCTCATGCATTGAGGAAAGGGAGAAGGCTGTTTGATTGATTATTTAGGTTGTTGTTTCATCACATTCTCAATGGTTTTTTTCATAACCTGTGGGTATTTATTCCTCATTTTCACATGTTTTTGAGTATTAAAATTGTTTCAGAATGGTTTGTAATGGTTTCTAAATTTACTTCACACTTCTTAAAATAGTTAAGGATTTTTGTTATTCGTGACTAGTTAGTGTGAAATTGGATTCTCCCCATAATGATTTGGATGGTATAGCTTGAGTAGGCATGGGTGCCATTCCAGTTTTAATGGTTTTTAGTTTCTGTTTTAGGGATGATATTTCTCAGTTCATTTTATCCATTTTTACACAAATGTTTAGGATTGGTATAGGGACTGATTGGGTGGGGGCTTGTGTTGGCTGGTGCATCCCCGGAGGATACTATGGTTGTTGGATTGGGTGTTGAATGTGTTTTTTATAGGTTATTGGAATTTTAGAGAAGGATGTTGGTATTATATAATTTATGGTTGGAGCTGGTTGTGGTTTTGGATTTTTTTTGGAAGTTATGGGTTTGGTCCTTGTAGATGACTTGGTTGTTGGTTGGGTTGATGGTTATCATTCCAACAGAATTCAGGGTGGTCATTATACATTGGATTGAAAGTGTTTTAGTATTGTGCCTTTATAAATATCAAATGACTTATCTCTACTGATGTTACCCCTTCAAAAATATCATAAATGGATGTAATGGTTGGGTGGATTCTAGTCTTTTGGTCATGTTTGTCACAAATTGTGAAAACATGGCCAATAGTCTGAATTACATGGACATTCCTAAGATATAAATCTTAATACTTCCTATTGAATACAACTAGTTTTTTCCTAAATCTTCTATATTATAAAATGGTGTGAATTTCATCATATTTGGGTGGCTTATAAAATCATGGTGATGTTCCTAATGTTAGGTTTTTACACCAGTCCTTCTATATACTCAAAAGCATCATTTGGGGCTTTATTTTGGAAGGTTCTATTACACGTCATGTCAATGATTTGTTTGTATCCCATAAAAAACCATTAATTTAAAATTCAAACAAATTATATTATTGATAATACACAGTGAGGTACCATGTTTATTGTTCCTTTGAACCTTTCCCATGTTTCATAAAATGACTCCCCTTATTTTTCAAAAACAAATTGGATTCCACTTTTAGGCGTAATTTTTTTGTGATGGGGGAAGTATCTTTTATGAATCGTTCTTTGAAATTAGTCCCAATAGTTGATTTATAAAGGTCTCATGTTTTATAAGAAATTATTCTCTTGATCCATAAGTGAAAAATGATAGTGCACCATATTATATGACTCTAGTTGATGTGGTGGCAACATGGTTTCCGTAATGTCGTTTAATTTTTTGACATGAAGGTATGGAATTTATGATTCCATCAATGGAAGGTTTGAAGGTGGTTTAGGAAATGAGTTTTGAAGAAATATAGGGAATATAATTTGGAAGGATGCTTATGTAAGATGGTTCATCATTCCGTGTAGGTGTGAGTTATTCATTCATTGTTTGATCGACTACATTCCCCAGGTTTTTGGATACCTCATATGGATTTCTATGTTAGTTCCCACCATTGGTTATGAGTTGGATAATTTGAATACCCACTATCGAAATGGGATCAATTTTTGAATGTAGGGTAATAGAATGATTAGTATCTAATGGAAAGAGTTCTGTTAGTGTACATGAATCACCAACCCTAGGGCTGTCCACCCTAACTATATGGTTTGATTAGTCACATGTATAAGAATACATGCTCTTTGAAAAGTGAAAAACAAAATAAATGGTAAGATATAGGAGAAGATGAGGTGAGAAAAGATAAATAGGGTAGAATATAATGATTTTTGAGGTGACTTACTTGTGTCATCAAAAATGGTTCCAAGACATGGCCTCACCCAAATTTACCCATGTTTTCAGGGTTAAATGGCTTCTTGTAGTGTATATTGCGTTATCAAATCCTCAAAGACCTAAAAATAACACTATAAATGCATATGTTATATGTATTGTTTTTTTCTCATAGTGGCCAATTATGGGTTTATTTTCGATTAGTTTAAGTTAACACTAAATGACCTTAGTGAATTCAAATTGATAAAATGAGTTTATCCAAGGTTATCTCTTAGGGTGGATTGGATAAATTTATTTTTTAAAATACTTCTATTTCTTAAATTACAGATGGAATTATTCAATGTAGTAAAACATAAAAAATACATTAATGATTTAATATGTAAAAACACAAATAGAAAACCACTATACAGTTGGGGGATCCTATTTATGAGAAATTCTAGGAAAAGGATTGTTTTATCACTTGAAGTGCGTTGTCTTAAAATTAAACATGGGAAAATATGATTTATGGTAATCAAATGGAATTATCAATTAAACAATCGATTATTCATTAATGGAGTGATAAATAACATCCAATCCATCCCATTTATACTCCCTTGGATCAATCAATATAATAGTTAGCCCTTGATTGATTAGATGAATTTAATTATAGTGTGAATAAAATTCATGAGGATGAAATTGAAGAAGTAAAAACAAAAAAAATAACACACACTCCACCAGTGTGTGAAGGATTTATCTTTTAACCATGTGAATAACTTCATTCCATAAACTACTTGTTAAATAAAAATAATAGAATGTGAGAATAAGAATAAGTTCTATTAATAGACTAAGGTTATTCGAACAACTTACAATTTAAAGAATTGTGATTACGACATCAAATTGGAATCATAACATTAAAATGGAATGAACACAAAATGGCGTCTAAATAATCGAACAACACTGCATTAAATATGTATTTTTTAAGATATGGATCGATCCTCTAATAGTCCATGTATTCTCAATTAATTTTGGTAGGCCTTGGGTGGCATAAAGTTAATGGAGAGTTGACTTTTCCACCTTTGAAAAATAATTTGAGCCAACATGCATCCTCCAAATTAATTCACTGAATTGGGCTTCTGTTGGATGAATTGGATTGGTCCATAGAATAAGTTAATGAATATCCTAATTTCTACTATCTATCTTTAATGCTTCATCCCAAAAAAGTTTTTAGTTTTTGAGATATGATTCAAATGGTCAGCTATATTTCTAGGCCATAGAATATGTCCCGAAATTACACCTTCAACTTGGGCCACCTTGAAATATCATTAAAAATATGAATTGTCTTAGGAAACAGTTGGATGAAATGTAAGTCATAGTGTCTTTTATATTCAGTTAATGATTCAGAATCCTTGGGAATGGATCTTTTCCTCTATAATAATGTTATTGGGATGCTGTCTAGAATAAATCACCCATAATATCCTAGTTGGAATGTCCATATAGATGGTGTTCTAATATGAATCTTCGAGTGATCAAAAATCCTTAACTATTTCTTAAAGAATGGGAGACCTGAAAACAAAATATGAATATAAAATCATGACCATTTTTTGTTTTATGAGGTGTTCAAAAATGCACTATGCAATATTTCATTTTAATAATGAATTACAATCATAATGTGAAATAATGATCAATTTATAAAATTTACTAAAAATTTTGTTTATGAATAATTAAGGCCATGAATAATATATATATTAACTATGATTATTATCATAATTATGTGTCTAATTAGGTGGGGTTCTGGTGTGAGATGTAGTGTGAGATCCTACACTAAGAGATAGGGTAATGGATATGAATGGTTATGGGGATCTATCCTCATTGAGAGGGTATGGGTTGGGGTATAGTATGAGACCATACTCTATCTAAGAGTGTATTGGGAAAGGTTTATTATATAAGACTACCTTAAGTGTGTGGTTAGTGATCATTGTGGGATATATAAAACTATATTGAGTGAATGGGTATAGATCAAGGATTTATATGTGGTTCTACTCTTGTTGAGAAAGTAGAGGTTAGGTTTTGGTATGTGTCCCTACCATAATTAAGAGAATGTACCTCAACACATGATAATACTCGATTGAGGTTTAGTATGCGTGCCTACCCAGAGTGAGATGGAAGAGATAAAGGTTTGGTGTGGGACACTACACTAAGTGATAGGGTGTGGTTGATGATTTGTATGGGAAATTACCATGAATGGGATGGTAGAGGTCGAGGTTTTGTATAGGGACTTTTTCATATTGAGAAGGTAAAGGTCATGATTTTATAGGATATGTTAAATATCCAATATAAGACCCTACCATGAATAAAGGTGTAAAATTTACTTCATAGTATGATACCTTACCCTGAGTAGGGTATGGGTTAGATTTTATGATGCTTGCCGAATACTTCTTCCAGTAATGGTTGGTCCATAAATGGGAAAGGGTCATCATGGATTGGTTAGAATATGATGACCCCATGTCTATGATTTTATGCATATTTTATCGGATTATTTATTTTCTCAAGCAGGAAATTATATATAATGGAGTATTTTAATAGATATAATATTTTAATACTACATTGAGATGTATTTTTCATGCCCTAATAATGAACCACGATGCACATGTAGAACTTATGAATGTCTCTATGTTCTGATCTCAAGTTTCATAGTTGATTTCTTTGGAGTAGCTCAATATTGATATGAGATGGGGTTGAGGGAAATCATATTGTTGGTAGGGGATCCCCTTTGTATATTTTATTCATTTTAATATTTTATTTATGATATACTATATGTGGGTAATTTATTATGATGTAATATTGTATAATTATATATTAATTTGGAAGTTCATTGTTATGTGTTATTTATTATGAATTTCCTCTAATTTCAGTACCATTTAGTGTAATTATATTATATATGGGAACATATTAATGGTATAGTATCATAGACATTGAGAACATATTCTTACTTCAATTGACTATAGAATCTCTCCTATAGTTAGTATACTCGGGTTCATGGGGAGGCATGCCAAATGTAATGTTATACTCCGAATGAATATATGTTTGGGGAATTGTAAGTAGGGTGTTACATGATCCACAAAATCAAAACATAATAATTCCAAAAACAAATATGCATGGAATATCATTACATATATCCGGGATCTCTTCCTCAAATATCGTGATAATGTATAGAGATTCATGCATCATGTCCATGCATGACAGAGTTGACTAGGAAAGAATCCCTTGTTACCTAACATAGTAGAGAAGGATAAACTTCAATGTTATTTAACATAGGGGAATCTTGATACCTCCCATGTCCATTAATATTTTATTTCATGATATATAAAGCACCACCCAACTCATTAGAGGGATAAAATTAAAAACCACCCACCACATAACGATAAAAAATATATAAGTGTGCATCATTATATTAATAAAACATTAATTAAAATAATGAATTCGGAAAATCATGGAAATAAAATAATTTACATATCTTTTTCAAAAGGTTTTACATAAGTAATTATAAATCATGTTGAAAGGTACCCAAAATTCAATCACCCAGAAGAAACATTGGATAATTGAATATAGTGGGTGATACATAAGTATTGTGAAATAGGCATTGATTAGGTATTGAAATGAAATCATTAAATGATTCAAAAAATCTAGGCTCAAAGACCGTAGGGATCCATGTGATTCCCACATAATCGGGCATCACCACAAGTTTACTCAATTAAAAAATATAATTTTCCAAAAATGGAGATAAATTTTCCAACTCTAGGCTAGGAAAATTTGGAGTCACAATCCCCAAGTGTCAAAATACTCACATTTTATTAATCTAGTGATCTACATGAAATAAATTTGTTTTTGGATTTTGTTTGATTTTTTTTAATAATTATGTAAAAATTAAATTTATCACCAATCCTATGAAATTTATCATGAGACCCCAATAACTCAATCAAATACCCCACAATCCAAAGGGCATGTGTTGTGTATTTTAATGGATGAAAATCTAAATGGTGAAAAATCACATCAAAAAACCAAAATTTCTAGAATCCATGCTCATGAACATAAATATGCATTATATTTAGAATCAATGTATGAAAAATTATTTGATATTTAATATTAATGTCTGAAATTTGTATTATCATGTTCAATGTTAGATGAATTTTTCATTCCATGTATTTTTTATTTCAAAATATTTTTTTAAATTTTATAATATTTTAATTTATACATTGAGAAGAAATTATTTATTTCACCTCCCACCAATATAAAATAACACATTCCCTAGTGTATATGAAAAAAATATAAGTGTATAGAGGTAGAGTTGAAGATTCCAAAAAGGAAATTAAAATAATTTTTTTAACAAAGTCACCTAGTGGTTGATGTTTGAGTTCATGATTTTCTTGATTACTCTTTTGATCTCTATGCCACAATGAGAAGCCTCATTAATAATGAGATTTGGTGTTTTTACACATTAAAGAAATATAAATTTCATAAAAATTCATCAATATTAATAGCCCCTAAATCATACACAGAAATAAAATTAGAACACAATGCAAACCCTTGTGGTTCCATTAACTAAAAATAAACTAAAACAAAGTGAATGAAAAAAATGCCTTTTTTAAATTGAAACTCCAACCTTGAGTAAATTTTCAAGTAAAGTCTAGTTTTCCTATGGGAAATCACTTTATTCAATGATGTTGTCCTGACATGGACCCTAAATCTATCATCATTTTTCTGGTTCATAGGTTGTCTTAGTTAAATCCTACTTTTTTCTTGTTTATTGAATGATTCAATATATTTTTTAGCTTAGGAAAATTTACTTTGAATACATGACCACTAGTGGGATAATAAATCCTTACATCCACATGAGGTTACTCATGATGCAATATGAATAGACCTAACTATATAGACTTCATTTTTTCGGTTGTAAATGTTGTTTTGAACAATAATAGAGCACAAATTTTCCTAGTTAAATGAGTTTGACATTGAGATTCCTAGATTGGTAGGCTTGAACTCTATATTTATTTATCCTTTAATTTTAATAAAACTTCATTCTATGTTCCTCATGTTTAGTAAGATCTAATTTACTATTTTATATGTCCATTGAAATGTCAATGTTTTTATTTTTTTAATAGCCGAAAATGTCATATGCTCATTTTGAATAGGTAAATGGAAATATTTTCCATTAAAAATCTATATGGTGACATGACTAGTATGGTTTTCAATGTTGTAAGATATTCCAAATAGAAATTCAAGAGTTTCTCAAACCAATCATTCCTATAGGGACTGATAGTTTTTCAAGAATTCTTTAATATCCATATTCACTAACTCAGCTTGCCCATTCGTTTGAGGATGGTAGTCAGTGGAATGATTATGAGAAATCTCATTCATAGATAGGGGATTTGAGAAGAGATAATTGAAAAAATTGGTTCTAGGATCAATAATGATAGTTCTAATGATTACAAATATGGAAAATATGATATCTTTTAGAAATCAGATAAGAACACGATGGTCATTGCACTTGGTGAGAATGAACTCAAATCATTAAGAGACCTAATCAATATCTAAGAGGATGTAAAGGTATCAAATAGGGATTTGGAAGGGTCTAATGAAAACAATTCACTGATAATCAAAGATCTTGATGACTATAATGGGTGTAAGGGGCATCTAGTTCATTTTGGATAGGGATCCTAATTACTGGCATTGATGATAAACTTTTCAGAATTAGTTGGAGTCCATAGTGAGGTGTGGCCAGTAAAAACCGTATTGGATGACAGTTTTAGTGGTATTATTTGTAGAAAATTTCCCTCCATGTGCCTCTTCTTGATATAGTTTTAGAATGGATTCTTGCTCAAAATCGGGAACACGTCTCTTAATGATTTGATTACGGAAAAACAAGGAGATGTATAGATAATGAAACATACAATTTTGGACCTCACAAGAGAATTTCCTCTTATATTGGGTCATGAAGAATTTTGGAATGTCACCCATGACCAAATTGTTTTATATGTCCTCATACCATGGGAAATCACTCACAAAATAGAGGAGCTCATTAGTATATTAATCAGACACAGAGAGGTGATGTGATTTTCCCTTGAATTCCATCAAAGAGAGGTGATCACCGAAAACCTTTTCAACACCCTTTTTATTGTTAATGGTTAAATAAAACTTTTGAAGAAGATGACCCTCCTAATCAATCTAGTCTTGAAATTTTTTTTATGAAAAGGTATTTCTAGGAAGAATGATCGGTGAAGACAATGATGTGTGATCCTAAAAGACAGTGCCTAAATATATCTATGTAAAAGACAAAAAAAATTAACTCTTTCTCAGTGTTGGTGTTTTAGATTTTTTGAATCATTTAATGATTTCATTTCATAAACAATGACACATGGAGTTTCCTCACACCATTTTACTAAGACTACTCCTACAACAAAGTCACATGCATCTCACTTGATTTTGAATGTATGATTCCAATTTGGGGATTTCATGATAGGTGGAAAGATAAGAGTTTACTTGAGTATATAGAATTATTCATTGCAAATTTCTATCCAAAAAATGGAGCATCATTTACCAAAACAACACAAATTGGTCGAGAAATAGAGATGACATTTCTAATGAACCATCTATAGAAACCAGGATGTCCTATGAAGGACGTTAAATCCTTGACAATTTTTGGTGAGGGAATGTGATATATGATATCATCCATATCATTTCCAATATCAATCTATCTATCAGAAACCCTATGTCCCAAAAAGTCATTCTTTTACCATGAAATGGCAATTTTCCTAGTTTCGGATGTGATTCTTATCCTCACGTATTGACAAAACCATTCCATAATTTAGAATGCATCACTTTATAGTATCCCCAAATATAGGTAATTTTATACAAAAAGATCTATAGACAATCCCCCACCATGTACAAGAAGATTCCCATAATGCATAGCTTGAAGGTACCAGAGGAATTATATAACCAAAGGTCGTTCTATTGAAAGAAAAATTTCCAATTGGATAACTGAATGTTGTTTTACCTTATTCCAAAATGGATACTGAAAATTGATTATACCCTGGGAATCCATCAAGGAAGTAGTCAAATTGAGTGCCCACCACTCACTCGAGGACACGATCAATGAAGGTGAAAAAGAAATATTATTTCTTGGTACATAATTTGTGCTTCCTATACTCAATTTATACTCTCCATCCACTACCCAACCTTGTGGGGATAAGTTTTCTATCCACATTGGTGATCATAGTGATTCTTTATTTCATTATAATGACTTAGATATAGATTAACCACTCACTCTCAGCAATGGGGTATATGATAACCACATTTAACAACTTAATAAGTTCATTCCTTACAACATCCATAAGATTTGGATGGACTCTCCACTTAGGTTGATGACATGATTTAGAGTCATATTCATGAACAGTCCTATGTGTTCCAATGAGTGGGATAATACCAAGAATATCATAAATGGTCCATATATTTTCAATCTTATTCTTTATCTGAATATCCAGAGGAATCCCCTTTATATTGTCTTCAAGAGAGAAAGAAATAAAAAAAATGAAAGTCTTGATTCTCCCCAATGAATGAATAATTTTCTGATAAAGGTAAGAACATTAATTAATGTTCATATTGGTTAACACATTCTATATAAGGATGAGGCTTTGTATCAAACTATGTTTATTTTTAAAAATTTCTGGATAGAATCTGTTCCTTTCCAACAAAAGTGTCTACTAGAAAATTAAATAGATCAGTTTCATGAATGGGTATAGACCCAATGTTATTTATTTCAGTAATTGTATCATTGATTTTTGATTTTTGAAAATCATCTATAGGGATATTTCAAATAGATTTTAGAAATGGAGACATATTTCCCTAATGTGAAAAAAGGAAATCCATCACTTCTTGACATAAACATCCTATAGTAATTCCATAATGTTCCTTTAGTTCACTACCAACACTACGAATCCAATTTTAATAATGTATCTCTTAATCATCCCCAATTTTATAGTTTTTATTTTAAATGTTTTAATCATGGATCTTGTTTCTGAAAGTTATTCTCTTGTTCCCATTCCTAACTCGGATGACCTAGTTGGTTGTTTCTAAGATAAGACGGCTAAGGGAGATGAATGGTTTTTTCTCCCTAGGACCTAAGTGTGGGTTATTTTCAAAGAGAATGAAGTTAGCAAGGTAATTGAAATTTTCATCCTTTACAAAAACGTCCTTTACGATCCCCAAAGGAACTCGAACACTATTATCAGAAATTTGAAGAGTGATAGATGTGGGATGGAGTTCTTTGAGCCCTCCGTGAAATTAATTGGTATATGGAATTAGGTTCACATAAGATCCTAGATGACAAAGAGATTTTCCATCTTTGTTCTCTCCAAAATCATCATTGCTTTCTGGACATCATGGAGCATTCAACATTGTATGAATGGTGCCTTGAATGGTGGTACTCACATTTACAGCCAAAAAATATGGTTTTTATATGAAAATTTCATTTTAAAACATCACATGTCGTTACGGTACATACAGTAGGCCAGAATGGGTTTGAATGAATCAAGAAGGTGAATGTTCATCGTAACATGAGATAAGATTTCCCTCAAATTATCATCTCGTTATTGTTTAGATTTTACTCTCACACATTGAGGAAAGGGAGAAGTCTGTTTGATTTATTATTGTGGTTGTTGTTTCATCACATTCTCAATGGTTTTTTCATAACCTGTGGGTATTTATTCCTCATTTTCACATGTTTTTGAATATTTAAATTGTTTCGGAATGGTTTGTAATGGTTTCTAAATTTATTTCACACTTCTTAAAATAGTTAAGGATTTTTGTTATTCGTGACTGGTTAGTGTGAAATTGGATTCTCCCCATAATGATTTGTAAGGTATAGCTTGTGTAGGCATGGGTGCCATTCTAGTTTTAATGGTTTTTAGTTTCTGTTTTAGGGATGATACTTCTCATTTCATTTTTTCCATTTTCTACACAAATGTTTAGGATTGGTATATGGACTGATTGGGTGGGGGCTTGTGTTGGCTGGTGCATCCCAGCAGGATACTATGGTTGTTGGATTGGGTGTTTAATGTGTTTTTTATAGGTTATTGGAATTTTAGAGAAGGATGTTGGTATTATATTTTTTATGGTTGGAGCTGGGTGTGGTTTTGGATTTTTTTTGGAAGTTATGGGTTTGGTCCTTGTGGATGACTTGGTTGTTGGTTGGGTTGATGGTTATCATTCCAACAGAATTCTGGGTGGTCATTATACGTTGGATTGAATGTGTTTTAGTATTGTGCCTTTATAAATATCAAATGACTTATCTCTACTGATGTTCTCCCTTCAAAAATATCATAAATGGATGTAATGGTTGGGTAGATTCTAGTCTTTTGGTCATGTCTGTCACAAATTGTGAAAACATGGCCAATAGTCTGAATTACATGGACATTCCTAAGATATAAATCTTAATCCTTCCTAGTGAATACAACCAGTTTTTTCCTAAGTCTTATATATTATAAAATGGTGTGAATTCCATCATATTTGGGTGGCTTATAAAATCATGGTGATGTTCCTAATGTTAGGTTTTTACACCAGTCCTTCTATATACTCAAAAACATCATTTGGGGCTTTATTTTGGAAGGTTCTATCACACGTCATGTCAATGATTTGTTTGTATCCCATAACCAACCATTAATTTAAAATTAAAACAAATTATATGATTGATAATACATGGTGAGGTACCATGTTTATTGTTCCATTGAACCTTTCCCATGTTTCATAAAATGACTCCCCTTATTATTCAAAAACAAATTGGATTCCACTTTTAGGCGTAATTGTTTTGTGATGGGGGAAGTATCTTTTATGAATAGTTCTTTGAAATTAGTCCCAATAGTTGATTTATAAAGGTCTCATGTTTTATAAGAAATTATTCTCTCGATCCATAAGTGAAAAATGAAAGTGCACCATATTATATGACTCTAGTTGATGTGGTGGCAACATGGTTTCTGTAATGTCGTTTAATTTTTTGACATGAAGGTATGGAATTTATGATTCCATCAATGGAAGGTTTGAAGGTGGTTTAGGAAATGAATTTTGAAGACATTGAGGGAATATAATTTGGAAGGATGCCTAATGTAAGATGGTTCATCATTCCGTGTAGGTGTGAGTTATTCATTCATTGTTTGATCGACTACATTCCCCAGGTTTTTAGATGCCTCATATGGATTTCTATGTTCGTTCCCACCATTGGTTATGAGTTGGATAATTTGAATACCCACTATTGAAATGGGATCAATTTTTGAATGTAGGGTAATAGAAAGATTAGTATCTAATGGAAGGAGTTCTGTTAGTGTACATGAATCACCAACCCTAGGGCTATCCACCCTAACTATATGGTTTGATTAGTCACATGTATAAGCATACATGCTCTTTGAAAAGTGAAAAACAAAACAAATGGTAAGAGATAGGAGAAGATGAGGTGAGAAAAGATAAATAGGGTAGAATAAAATGATTTTTCAGGTGACTTACTTGTGTCATCAAAAATGGTTCCAAGACATGGCCTCCCCAAATTTACCCACGTTTTCAGGGTTAAACGGCTTCTTATAGTGTATATTGCATTATCAAATCCTCAAAGGCTTAAAATAACACTATAAATGCATATGTTATATGTATTGTTTTTTTATCATAGTGGCCAATTATGGGTTTATTTTTGATTAGTTTATGTTAACACTAAATGACCTTAGTGAATTCAAATTGATATAATGAGTTTATCCAAGGTTATCTCTTAGGGTGGATTGGATAAATTTATTTTTTAAAATACTTCTATTTCTTAAATTACAGATGGAATTATTCAATGTAGTAAAACATAAAAAAACCTTAATGATTTAATATGTAAAAACAATAATAGAAAACAACTATATAGTTGGGGGATCATATTTACGAGCAACTCTAGGAAAAGGATTGTTTTATCAGTTGAAGTGCGTTGTCTTAAAATTAAACAAGGGAAAATATGATTTATGGTAATCAAATGGAATTATCAATTAAACAATCGATTATTCATTAATGGAGTGATAAATAACATCCAATCCATCCCATTTATACTCCCTTGGATCAATCAATATAATAGTTAGCCCTTGATTGATTAGATGAATTTAATAATAGTGTGAATAAGATTCATGAGGATGAAATTGAAGAAGTAAAAACAACAAAATAACAAACACTCCACCAGTGTGTGAAGGATTAATTTTTTAACCATGTGAATAACTTCATTCCATAAATTACTTGTTAAATAAAAATAATAGAAAGTGAGAATAATAATAAGTTATATTAATAGACAAAGGTTATTCGAACAATATATAATTTAAAGAATTGTGATTACGACATCAAATTGGAATCATAACATTAAAATGGAATGAACACAAAATGGCGTCTATATAATCCAACAACACTGCATTAAATATGTATTTTTTAAGATATGGATCGATCCTCCAATAGTCCATGTATACTCAATTAATTTTGGTAGGCCTTGGGTGGCATAAAGTTAATGGAGAGTTTACTTTTCCACCTTTGAAAAATAATTTCGGCCAACTTGCATCCTCCAAATTAATTCACCGAATTGGGCTTCTGTTGGATGAATTAGAGTGGTCCATAGAATAAGTTAATGAATATCCTAATTTCTACTATATATCTTTAATGCTTCATCCCAAAAATTTTTTGGTTTTTGAGATATGATTCAAATGGTCAGCTATATTTCTAGGCCATAGTATATGTCCCGAAATTACGACTTCAACTTGGGCCACCTTGAAATATCATTAAAAATATGAATTTTCTTAGGAAACAGTTGGATGAAATGTAAGTCATAGTCTCTTATATATTCAGTTAATGATTTAGAATCCTTGGGAATGGATCTTTTCCTCTATAATAATGTTATTGGGGTGCTGTCCAGGATAAATCACCCATAATATCCTAGTTGGAATGTCCATATAGATGGTGTTCCAATATGAATCTTCGAGTGATCAAAAATAATTAACTATTTCTTAAAGAATGGGAGACCTGAAAACAAAATATGAATATAAAATCATGACCATTTTTTGTTTTATGAGGTGTTCAAAAATGCACTATGCAATATTTCATTTTAATAATGAATTACAATCATAATTTGAAATAATGTTCAATTTATAAAATTTACTAAAAATGTTGTTTATGAATAATTAAGGCCCCGAATAATATATATATTAACTATGAATATTATCATAATTATGTGTCTAATTAGGTGGGGTTCTGGTGTGAGATGTAGTGTGTGATCCTACACTAAGAGATAGGGTAATGGTTATAAATGGGCATGGGGATCTATCCTCATTGAGAGGGTATGGGTTGTGGTATGGTATGAGACCATACAATATCTAAGAGTGTATTGGGAAAGGTTTATTATATAAGACTACCTTATGTGTGTGGTTAGTGATCGTTGTGGGTTATATAAAACTACATTGAGTGAATGGGTATAGATCAAGGATTGATATGTGGTTCTACTCTTGTTGAGAAAGTAGAGGTTATGTTTTGGTATGTGTCCCTACCATAATTAAGAGAATGTACCACAACACATGATAATACTCGATTGAGGATTAGTATGCGAGCCTACCCAGAGTGAGATGGAAGAGATAAAGGTTTGGTGTGGGACACTACACTAAGTGATAGGGTTTGGTTGATGATTTTTACGGGAAATTACCATGAATGGGATGGTAGAGGTCGAGGTTTTGTATAGGGACTTTCCCATATTGAGAAGGTAATGGTCATGATTTTATAGGATATGTTAAAGATCCAATATAAGACCCTACCATGAATAAAGGTGTACAATTTACTTCATAGTATGATACCTTACCCTGAGTAGGGTATGGGTTAGCTTTTATGATTCTTGGTGAATACTTCTTCCAGTAATGGTTGGTCCAGAAATGGGAAAGGGTCATCATGGATTGGTTAGAATATGATGACCCCATGTCTACGCTTTTATGCATATTTTATCGGATTATTTATTTTCTCAAGCATGAAATTATATATAATGGAGTATTTTAATAGATATATTATTTTAATACTACATTGAGATGTATTTTTCATGCCCTAATAATGAACCACGATGCACATGTAGAACTTATGTATGTCTCTATGTTCTGATCTCAAGTTTCATAGTTGATTTCTTTGGAGTAGCGCAATATTGATATGAGATGGGGTTGAGGGAAATCATATTGTTGGTAGGGGATCCTCTTTGTATATTTTATTCATTTTAATATTTTATTTATGATATAATATATGTGGGTAATTTATTATGATGTATTATTGTATAATTATATATTAATTTGGAAGTTCATTATTATGTGTTATTTATTATTAATTTCCACTAATTTCAGTACCATTTAGTGTATTTATATTATATATGGGCACATATTAATGGTATAGTATCATCGACATTGAGAATATATTCTTACTTCAATTGACCATAGAATCTCTCCTATAGTTAGTATACTCGGGTTCATGGGGAGGCATGCCAATTGTAATGTTATACTCTGAATGAAGATATGTTTGGGAAATTGTAACTAGGGTGTTACCTGATCCACAAAATCATAACATAAGAATTCCAAATACAAATATGCATGGAATATCATTACATATATCCGGGATATCTTCCTCAAATATCGTGATAATGTATAGAGATTCATGCATCATGTCCATGCATAACAGAGTTGACTAGGAAAGAATCCCTTGTTACCTAACATAGTAGAGAAGGATAAACTTCAATGTTATTTAACATAGGGGAATATTGATACCTCCCATGTCCCTTAATATTTTATTTCATGATATATAAAGCATCACCCAACTCATTAGAGGGATAAAATTAAAAACCACCCACCACATAACGATAAAAAATATATAAGTGTGCATTATTATATTAATAAAACATTAATTAAAATAATGAATTCGGAAAATCATGGAAATAAAATAATTTACATATCGTTTTCAAAAGGTTTTACATAAGTAATTATAAATCATATTGAAAGGTACCCAAAATTCAATCACCCAGAAGAAACATTGGATAATTGAATATAGTGGGTGATACATAAGTAATGTGAAATAGGCATTGATGATTGATCTTCAAGAGAGCGAAAAAGGAAAATAGAAGAAGAAGTATGAAAAGTTTTTTATTAAATATTTTTTGATGTGTTTATAAAAATAAATACAGACGACCCTTTGAAAATCAATTTCAAAAGGTGAAAAAATACATTAAAAACTAAATTTTAATAATGAACATTGCAATAATGAAACCATGAAAATGAATAAGGTCAAATTAGAAGAAACATATAGTGAATGATATTAAATGGAGAAATCATTGAAAAAATAATGTCTAATAATTTGTTATCGTTTTAATGTACCTCAAATCTATAAAAAGGTAATAAAATTTCATTTGTTATTGAGATAAAGAGAAAAATGAAAGTTAAAAAAGAGATTACATACTAAACTAAAAAAATAATTCAATAAAATTCAATGGTATTAACATATATGGACATGGAAAAAATACCCATTATAGAGGGTAAAAATCATCCCTTACAACATCATATTTTTATGAAGTTTCACATTGATAAAATGAAATTAAAATTTCCTACTAAAACTAGGAAAATCGAAATTACATTCAAATATAATGGAATGGGGGAATGCATTCAAAGTGATTATTGAAAACATATACTAGTGATAACTATTGTAAAATAAGTGATGTGAAATCATGACTGAAAAATGATGGATGGAATTAGAATGAGGGGTGAATGGTGTTATAACAAAGCAATAAAGGGGGATTAACTGTTAGCATCTTCAAAAAAATTCCTATCCAGAAATAAAATTACTAAAACACTATAAAAAATTTGTGTTGGGAAATTTTATAGTATAGTAATGATAATATATAATCAGTTATGATCATTCATAATAATAATTTATTTTGATGAATGTTTATTCATGAAATTCTTTCCAACCAATATATCAATATAATCTAGTGGTTTAATGATTTAAAAAGTTTCAAAATTTATCATCATACATCAATGCATCAGTTAGAATTGAGAATCGAATAAGAAAATAAATTTCCAAGATAAAGGTATTGCAGTCAACAAGTAAAGGATCAATAACATGAATTGATTTACAAAATAAAATTATTGATTCACCTTAATAAAATTATGAATATTAAAAGTTTTAAATTATTGTAAATTATAGAATCACAATTAATTGAGATATTTAAAAACAAAATATGAATGGGAAATCAATAATTGTCTCTTTCAATAAGAAGTACATATCTTGTTGTTTCATGCTCAACATTCTATCTGTGGAAGATTGTGCGTATGCTACGAAGAAATATTATTATATCTCCATAAATTATTTCAAAGAAATATTTTCTGAATTATATTTTGAATTAATTAAGTAACTTTTTTAGTTCTACTACTTTTCTTTGAAAATATTTTCCCATATCACGAATTTCATCATATTACTTGTCTAACACAACTTTTTTCTATTACTGACTTAATACATGCAACATTTCCACATTTAAATTCTACATTATTAAAAAAGTGTTTTTTAAATCCACACCTATTACTTGGTAATATCTATAAAACCATAATTTATATAATTCATCTATCATCCATTAATTCCCTAGATACATTTCATTCAAATTTTCTATGATTTTAAATTTAATTAATTCTCATAACAGTTCCAATCATGCATCCTACTACTACTCATAGTTTCAACCAATAGTGGAATTAAATATAAATGAAACTAATCCACTTCCATAGTTATGGAAGCTATTAAAATAAACATAATAAAAATTAAAACCTATATTAACTCAGCCTCATTATTGTAAGATTAAAAAATTGAAAATCTTCTATTGGTCTTGCATTCTCCAAATGCTCGACTAAGTACTATGCTTGAAATGGTTCTTCTTTGAACAATTTTGGATGGCCTATTCAAATTTTAATTATTCTAAATGAAAATTGGTTTAGAATATCCCAAAAAAACTTAAATAGACAAGTACTTCATGGATTATACTAGTTCGCTAATATCTCAATGATAATGATCCCATCGTGGGATAAACTTACAACATCTTATTATAGCATCACTCTAAAATTCATTTTCATATAGGGATTACACCGAGTACTCACTGTGAATCCAAATATTTACATATAGATACAACCTTTAGGTACACAATTCCCGATTATTTTTCTTACTAATTGACTGAATTGTAATAATAGAAAAGTCTCAATTGAAAAACATATTCAATTCATGTCAGATCAATAAATGCATTTATTCATCAGCTTTTACTAAATAAAATCCAACTTTTAGTTATTTTTAACATTACTTGAGATTCATGAACATGGTCTATCACTCTCATAACATATTTAATAGTATAATTTTATCCCATATTATTTGAAGAAACTCTGTAGAATTTTTTTTCATAATTTTCTTCAAGGAAATATAGATTCAAGATGGGGTTGCCACTATCCAGTCACAACGCCGAATTTCTCACATTCTTTGTAAAACATTCATTGGATCCTTTATTCCTTACCATGATATCTCTTCTAACCTCAACATTATTCAATATCAAATCCACTCACCATTACATCTTCCAGTGTTCAATAATCATTGAAGCAATATGAAAAATACTAACAATTAAATTCCCTTTTTCATCACATATGGTGTGTTGAGAAGGAGTGAGTCCTTCACCATAATCAATTCCCCACACCCAAAACACGGTAAACCCATTGAACAATATTTATTATTCTATGAAATCAGCCTTGCATGGATTGATATGTAAGTGGTGTCTATGTTTGATGATGTTAAAACCCTTATCATAGATCTTATCCTAAAAATACCATTCATATTCATTATTTTGTATCTCACCTTTAACTCAGTGCTCAAATTCATCCTATTTCAAACAAGGATTACACCCTTTTAATGACTTTGAAGTATTTTGTCTGTAGCCTCTATATCATTTTTTATTGAGATCGTATAAGAAACTTATTCTTCCTTAACCCCGCTTAATAACCTTAATATTCGACCTTAATCAACATCCCAAAACTACTACATTCAAGCATTAATATTTTGGTCTGTCATGGAAATTTTTATGTAATTTGATTAGTATAGTTGAAGTACCTTATCATTGACTATTTTTGGGGAGTAAAATAATATAGTTAAAGTTAAAAAATGATTTTCAATTAAATAGTGAAAATTGATGTTTTAGTTTCATATTGAGACTCATTACAACTATCATACAAATCACATGATGCACATGGTTTACTATAGTTAATACATTAAATTTTCAATGAAAATTTATAATTTTTAGAAAGTTTAATAATATTAATTTAATGATAAATAATTGATTTCAACGATAATAAAAACGTATAAGGAAAGAACATAATTCCTAAAAGAATATACATTAGAAAAATAGAAGCAGCTAGTATGTTTTACCATGTTATTTTAGTATTCATGTGTATTTTTGGTACAATTTTCTAGAATTTAACTTAAAGAATAGTAGTGACATTACTTTCGAAAAAATGAAACAAAAGAATATGTAAAAATTAACATATAACCTCCTTATATGTGAGGATTTTTATTTTTAAGTGCATGAAATAACACAGCCCCTATCCTCTTTGAGAATGGACCCTCTATTTTTTCAAACATCATCTCTTAAAAGTTAAATCAATATTAAAAATTAGCTATTAGAAATTGAAATTCAACAAAAAATGAAACCATATCATGAATTAAAGAAGTATGATTCAATTTTTTTAGTACATTAAAATACTTAAATTAAAAAATAATGATGCTTTCTTCCAAAATAATAGGGAAAATTACAAAACAAAATCTAAAGTGTGCATGTGTTTTTATTGGGATCAAAAGATGTATTTTCAACAAATATTTTGAAGTAGAATTTTTATAAATTTTTTATATTATGAAATTTCAAATTTAGAATTTTTTTGGGTCTTAGAAAGGTTTGAATTCAATTTTTAAAGTGATTTTAAATAATATGGCCATAATAAATTGAAAACCAATCAATTAGAAAAGCTTCAGTTCACAAAGAATTTTTGTAATTTAAACAACCCCCACCCCCACCAAAAACAAAGTTTTTAAATTTCATAGTATTTGATAATAAAATTTAAAAAAAGCATTTAATGATAACATTTGTAGGCAGTGTTCAGTGGTTAAAACCAATATAAAATTTCCAAAGCATGAAAATAGAATTTATTAATGTTATCCTCTAGTAGATGTTGTATTGAATCGTCAATCTCACCACAAAATTTCTATAATTAAAAAAACTTCATGAAACTATTTGGGGTTCCCTTAAATTATTTAAATAAGTAAAATAACTCATCCATTGGACTAAATAAATAAAGATAAAAAATTTTATACCAATTGATTGTTAGAGGCAGTGTTAGTGAAAAAACAAATTGAATGTGCAATCCAAGGTAATAGTCATACATGTTTAAGAGTATCAACACAAAAAATAAATGTGATATTAATGAATTTTATTTAAAATAAGAAAAAAATTAATATTAAAAACAATGGGTTATTCTCCATGAAATGTGATATTTTACGTCCTGAGATGGACTATCATAGAAAAATAAAATTAGTCACTATGAAGAAGCGGTTTCATATATAGGAACCACAAAATGTGTGTTTCCCATAAATGATTAAGATAGAATTTATTTTTTTAGGATTATAAAACAACTGTATGACAATTAAAATCGATGAAATTTCAATAACATGCTCGGAAACATCCATCAGTTTTAACAACATTATTTCTAGAAACAAATGTGATATGGGATTGGTTTTGAAATTCAGTCTTATTAAAAGGGATTTTAATTTTAATTTTAAAAGGTTTTCATTCTTTTAAATCCATTTATAAACAACATTCCATATGTTCCTCAGATTCAAAATCCATTTATCACTAAATTTTCCAGGTGAAGTTCCAACAAATTAAAACCCACATATGATACAATGAAATTTTATTCCTAAAAACCATATGTTTCAAAAACAATGAACTAAATACCATTAAAATATAAATTTTACATAATCGTAAAAGTGTGTGATAAACCATTAGATCAATTAAAATTTTTATTATTTAATCCTATAATGTAATTTTGATATAATTTGAGCGTTTTAATTCCATTTCTAATGGGAAAAGATTGAATATATTTTTAAAGAATAAAATCATTTAATTCCCCACTAATTCAAATTCCCCTAAATGCTCAAAATTATTTTCCAAATATTTATGAAGTTCATTAAATACATCAAAGGATAGAGTATTATGAAAATATTTATAAAAAATAACTCTTCCTTCAAAAAACCCACTTTTATCCTCATTATCGAAATCCAAGAGAATTGTTTTGGTTAATAACATCAAAATCTAGAAGATTAGTTTTCAAATGAAATAAAGAAATTTCATATTTTAAATCCTATAATTTATTATTTCCTTCCACTAATTCCTAAAATTCAAATTTATATTAATATCCTAAATTTTTTAAAAAACTTGTGATGGTTTTTTAAAATTTGAATCATTTACTTCATGTTTTTTCTTAATATAATCTATCACCATATAAACTCTTATAACAATGTATGTTTTAAATATTATGAAAAATAAAAAATGTTATAACATTAATATTTATTATTTTTTTCTCATTTTCATTATAATCTAATTAATTTCCCTCTAAAATCTCATCTGTTTCATGAGAGTTGTTTCTTTTATTTATTGATTTGGAAATATTATTAGGAAAAATTCATCAAATTCATATTAATATAAATCTACTTTTTTTATTTAATTTCAGCTTCACATTCATTTTATTATTTATCATCCAAGATAACCAATTCATTTAATCTATCTCTTGACTCAATTTATTGTTGATATTTTATTTTTTCTTATAACTCACAAAATTAATTTTGCAAATTTACATATTAATGTTTGAGGCCTTCAAAATTTTATTCGAAACATTTTGTTTATTCTATATGGTATTGATCAAACCTATCTTGAACTATCTCGATTACCCTAGTGACCTAATAATAGAGATGGTACAAATTATTCCATAAAGGATTTCCTAATCCCCACAGGTTGGTGAAAAGCACTTGGAATCACAAAAAAATGAAAGTGAGTATGAATTGTTCCCAAACAAAATATTGGGAAGATGAACATATCAGAGTGAATACTAGAAAAACTCTACATAAAAAACTTTACCAAATATCAAATAGGTAAAAAACCTATTGTATTATAGAAAATTACATGAAAATTGAAAAAACAACCCATGTCTTAGAGGATCCAACTCTTGAAGAAAAAATATCAAAAGTTAGAACCACCTCCATGGGTTTCTTTCCCCTGGTAGAACATCAAAGGAGATAATATAAAAACACCCAAAGGTACATGTATGGTGTGAGAGATTATCCCAATAGGTTCTCAACAAGGATCCCATAATATGATGCAACATTTAATTAACCAAATAATGATTTAAATTTAAATTTAAAAGATTTTTAATGTCAATATCGTATTTTATAAAATAATTCTTTTTCATTTTCAAAATATAGAAATACAGTAAACAAATGGATTAATGAACATTTTAAATAAAAACATTTATATAAATAAACAATCTATATAAGCTAATTTACAAAAAAAATCCCTATATTTCAAATAAAAACAGGCGAGAAACATGGACATGAGAGAAAAGGCACAATAGTTCTAGGCTATGGGATTATCAGACACTCGAAGGTGAATCATGGAAATATGTGTATACACATGATCCTTTGTCACTGGTCAATATTATTTCATCACCATCATTTCATTATGTGACATGTTTCAGTATGTTTTAGTCATAATGTGTCAAAAGAGTTTTATTATTATAACTCACTAACTACCTAGGACTGAATGTGCTATAGTAAAAATCAGTGATGTGAAATTCATTTTAAAAACATTTATTACTCAATTCATCCTATTGTCTATTTCAAATATTACAATTTCCTTTTAAAACCATGTCGTGGGTTATTAATCAAATCATGCCCTTATTAAAGAGACAACCCAAGAGTTTCTATCAAAACCATTTAAATCCATTTTCCCAAATAACAATTTACTAAAAATTCAATCAAATCAATTTCACAATTATAATTCAAAAATATTCCATCAATTTTACAATCACCACACAATTCAATAGAATTGGGGGTTTTCTCAATTTCTCACTAAATCCAATAGAAATCCTCTAATTGAATAGGATTAAGGTTTTAATTACATAAAATTGAAATTTTGTTCAAGAAATCAAATTTCAATCTAAAAATATAAATTAAATCAAGAAATTTAGGGTTAGTCAAATTGGAAAATCAAAATAAACCACCTACCTCATAATCATGAGATCTAGAAACAAAAACCCCTAATCAGGAAAATTCAATAAAGAACATTGACATTGAGAATCCAAGAACCACAACTAGTTTTATGATTTAAAACAAAGGTTATTTTATATTCCAATAGCGTGGAGTTCCCAAAAACCCTATGTTAAGAAGATAAAGAGTGAGAAAAATAAAACGTGAAGGGAAAATCTACTAGGATGAGATTAAACATCATTCTCTTAGCTTCAGTCTACTTCAAGAGGGGTGCGCATGGAACAAAATTTCCTCATGAGAGCTCCAATAGAAGAAGTAAATGTAGGGGGATAATTTAGTTCCAATCTACTCCTAAAAATAGGTTTTAGGGGTTGAAAAAAAATAAATTTTATGTTTAATTAATTCATGTCATTAGTTAGCTTGGTAGGTCCGCACGGTTTAGACAAACCGTGGGCCCTAGCCATATGCCCTTTTTTCTATGTTCATGGTTTATCCTTGGTGGGCACATGATTTTTCAAGAAGTGAACAAGATATAAAAAACCCCAACTTCAATATTTTCACGGTTTTCTTTGATAGGATTCACTATTTTGGAAAACCATGTGCCGACCATGCACTATCCAATAAACTATCAAAATATCCAAAATTTCAAATGAAAAAACACTAAATGAAACCCAAAAAAATAATGATTAAAAGATTGGTTTAGTAATACCAAAAAATAGTAACCTAATGTAACAACATCCTGACAAAATAGACATTATGTCCCTAGAAATCGTACATAGAAGCTTTTATGCAAAAAAGATAAAGTCAGTACTCTCATATCAGTTCCTCCCTCTCCCACGTCCAATGAAAATCAGAGATGTGATGCCATATAAATCAAACTAAATATATCATCATCTCATGATGTACCCTAGTTTCATATTTAGCTACAATAATTATAATTTTAGTTGTGACTAAATTGGGCTTGATCTTATGAAATATACAGCTCAGAATATTAGATGGATCATTAAGAAATTTACATAGTCGAGGTACAAGGAACACGTTATGAATAAACATTATCAATGATGGAAGTTATGAATGGTATGAATAATTACCCACATTCTTAACAAAATAAAATGTCCCCATAAAATGAGGAGAATTATAACCTTTCCTCCCAATTCTTCGATGAACCAACATGGAGAATATTTCACGCAGTCCTATTCACAAAGAGAATATACCAAGAGTCCGTGAGGAAGATCAAAATTTGATTTATATCTTCTCTGAGATGTCAAAATTATCTAATGAATCAAATGAATCATTATAGTCATATCTATATAAAATATAATTACAACCATGGAACATTCACATATCTATGTCCAAAACAATGATGATCTATAAGGATGCAATTATAAGGCCTCAAATGGAGCCATTATTATAAGAACCCAGACTTAAAAATTACTTAATCTTCAGTTATTTCAATAATTCACATTGAGGATCTTTTCAAGTTTAGAGTTTTAGAGAATTAGATCTCAAATCATGCATAACATTCTATATTTAAAAATGGTTGTTACAACAAAGATAGTATGCATATTTTTCCATCAATGGAAACTTATTTAAAATAAATCATTGTTTCTTTCTTGACACTTCCTCAACACTATCATCACATCTAGGACATTTCTCCTGACTTTTGAAAAACATTTCAATAACGTGGGATGTGCATAAAAAGCACGGTAGGGGTTATAACATAATGAAAGGAAACATTAACCCATAAAAAATAAAAATATATGAAAACATAATTTTCAATCATAACATACCTTCTAAAATAATAATATTTATTAATAACACATAGTAATAACAATTCATAAAGGTAACATAAGGCATACATAACATTATTGCATTGTAGCTATCATAGCTAAATAGGGAGTCACATTTGGAATACCCATCACAGAATATTCCTTAAATCTTTTCAGAGAAACATTCACATTTACCTCCTCCACGTTACCCAATACATTGAAGAGCTATCTCGGTCTCACCCTCCCTAGGTTTATCATGGAACCACCTGTATACATAACAATGACCAAGAACCACAACATAATCATAAAACATAACTTAAGCGTGAAGGAAAGATAACATTTCCACATTGAAATAAAAATATAACATTTTAAGATATTGAAATAATAAATCCATTAATAAAAACCATTTTCAATACCAAAATACCTAAAATGAGTATATGTTATTTATTTTTCTTTGGAAAACATTACGTCTTGTTAACGATGCCATAGATCAAATAATACGTAATATGGTAGAAAAGGTCGTTGTCACCGCTTACGTTAAAAAAAAGAAACATTAATTTTTGTTATTTAGTAAAACTCTTCATAGAGAAAAGATTCCCTTTGAATGAAATGAATGGTCAAAAGGGTTTTATATACCGTGTAAAATAATGTCAAATATAAATCAAAAGATTCCTCAATGACATGAGATTGAGACAAAGTCTCGTACAAAGAAGGTATCTTTAGATTAAGGATAAATCAATTACATAATTACATGTGACAAATATAAATACAACCAATATAAGTGGATATTAAGTGTAAAACAATCATAGGTCATCCACACATATTCATAGCACGACATAATCAAGAAGTAAAGGATTAACCCAAAGAATTGAAATTGGGTTATGAAGCTCCTTTACAGAAATTTGACAGCCTAACAACGTCAATTTAAAATTCAAAAAATGAGATAATGAGAGATAAATAGGATATCTCATCACTTGTACATAAAATTTACAGCAATAAGGATATATAAGAACATATCCCAAAACTATGAAGATTTAAATTAAAAGTCCTAACAAAAATAATTCTAATAAATAGTGTAGGGTGAAAGGTTCCCTTACAGATTTGGGTAACTTTAGAAACATACACCCCATGAAAGGACTATAGAATGTTGATGTAAATACCCATGAAAAAAATTATGTTACACAAATAGTAGAATAATGGGCAGTACATACACCCCTAATTGTAGGTAGTGACAAATAAAGCATGAATCCCACGTGAATTAATATTGAGATAAAAACCCCTTACCTCATTGAGATAAATCGAGTCGTATGACCAAAAGATAATAAACCCCAAATAAATGACAGAATACCATAAATATAAATATAATCATGATAATATATATAAAATGTAAGTACACAATAAACCACATGAAATAAATAAGTGGCGAAAAATGGAAATCTCACGGATTTAAAAGCAAGATAAGAAATCCCCTTACGAAAATTCGGCAGCCTAACGACGCCACTTAAAACTTCCAAAAATCGATTGATGAAATAAAATAGGGTCTCTTATCATATGAACCTAAAAATTACAGTAAGAGGAATATAATAAAACATCCCCCAACATAATAAATAGGATCTTGAAACATGTGAAACAAAATAGAGTACTTAAAAATAAAGAGAGAGGTAGGATCCCTTACCTATAGTACGACATGTCACTTTCGTTCATTATATTCCTGAATAATAAACTTAGGACAATTTATAATTTATTAATAACATCCATTAAATTTTATAATTCAATTAATATCATATATTATCATGTTATAATAATTAGTTAATTATGGGTGGTCATATCAGACATATTTGTCAATGTTCGGTGCATGAGTGAAAAATGAACATGTTTGAAGAGAATTGTCCAGGTAGTTATAATTAAATCATCTCCAGAATGGTTTTCATGATTTAAATATCATATATATCTATTATATATTTATTTTATACTATTACATAACATTTGGAGACAAAAAATGAAATAAACCGTTCTTGGAGACGGTAGGCCGAACGTACGCATGAACACTACTTTCATTTCTCCCTCATATTAATGGAATTAATACTAAATGACAGTTATATATATTATGAATCCAGTATAATTTATATGTTACATAGGTTACATAATTTAATTAATTTCTATATTTATACATTCCATGTATTTCATAAACAAGTCACATCACATGAGGGGGTGGTAGTCCACACTTCCTAAAATGAAATTATCGCAATTACACGACATGAAAAGCATAATTATGTGATTTAAAAATAAAATACAGAAGCATATAGAAAACATAAATAACATATATATCATATATACATATAGTTACATGTTAATGGAAACCATGAAAGGTTTTAGGAGAAGATTGAACAATCATCGTTTCGTGATGCAGTAATTTACCACCCATAGAAACAGTATGTTCCTTAACCATTAGACGAGTGTTAGTGTAAGTGTAAATCAAATAATTATCATAAAAACATCCTAGTATATTTATGATACTTGTGTCATTATGTAATAAAATAATAATAATATTAGTGGGATTGAAGAAAGAAAATACAACAACGCTTTTTGAGAGAAGGGGTTACCTCTAAATCGGGTACCATCACTTGATTTGAGGCAAAGTCTCTATTGATAATAATTCTACCCAATTTGAGGCTTCTAGGAGAAATATATGGATGTGGAGAGATAATATGAGAATATTTTGGATGATACAAGGGCTTGAGAGGTGTGGTTAAGGGGGTATAGGTGATGGCTTTTTATAAGAGGGAGGAGTGGCACTCTTGGAATGTTTTGAAATATATATTTATTATAAAAATGTTTTAAATATAATAAAGTTTCAAAATGATATATATCATGTATAAGATGATAAGGGGTATAAATACACTCAACCAATACGATTTATGCATGTGGAGGTCATATAACTCACCTTATCTTTTCATTTTAACCCTTAGTTAAAAACAATAATTCTTACGACATCTTTTTTTATTTTCAATCTATAAGGTCATAATAGTTACATTAAAATGCAAATAATATCATAATTGTATCAATAATGATATTAGTAATATATTATATTTAATTTGGAATAATATTATATTTTTTGGTGTTTTATACAATTTAATAAAATATCATTTGTTTTAAAAAACTCATTTATGCCAATTTTGTCACTATTTGGTTTTTACTTTTGATAAAGGAATAAAAGCTTTATCCTTTTGAAATAAAAGAATTAACATAATATTTAAATATCATACTAGTCTATAAAATTCGTGGATAGCATCCAATGTATAAAAAATAATTATTTTACCACTTATAATATCATTTATTTAAATCATTCATTAATGAGGTAATAACTGCATCATCATTGTGTCATAAATAAATTTATATATTTAATTTCTCGAAATTCTAAATAAAATAACATGATGTAGGAAATAATTTTAGATTTAAAAGTAATATTTATAGTCAAAGTTAACATTTATATATGCAAAACTTAAATTGTTTTACTTTGGTGATACATACATTTGTTATATTTTCCTTTCTTTAAAACTAATACGATAATAGGTCACTATCACATTAAAGTGATTCCATGGGGTCCCAAAGTTGGCACAAGGCATCCCATGGTTTGAAATGATTAAAATATATCATTAAAGCACATGTATGGGTAATTTTATATTATTATAAAATTATTGTGTTTACCTCTTTTTACACGATTTACTTATTAATCACTATAATTAAAAATAATTACGGTAATTACTATTCATCATGTCAAAAACAAAAGAGTATTTATTACATAATTTGAACCTTATTTATTCCAACTATGGAATCCATTTTATCAAATTCAAAACACATGAAAAATCATTAATTAATTTAAAAATAATTCTCGTTGTCAAAACCAAAGACGAGTTTTTAAGAAGTAAAATCAATCGAATGATTGATTTGTTTTTACATCACAATTAAAAGTAAATTACATACAATGACCAAAATTGTATTAATTGATAAAAATATAATTAAATTACACATTAAAACCAAATAAAATGACAATATAACTATATAAATAAATTCGATGAAAAGGAAGTTTTGAATTAAATTGTTGAATTTTTTACTATTCATAAAAAATGAACATTATCAGAAAAATACCAAAAAATCACCCTAAGATATATTTTATATTCCAAATTCAAAAATAATTTCCATTTTAAAAAATTAAAAACATATAAGTTTCATGAATAAATTATATTTTTAATTCCCGTTGTCAAAACAAATAGCGTGTTTTTAAGAAACAGTATCTACCAAAAGATTGACACATGTTTATGTCAATTTTCACATTGAAATTAATTCTAATGACCACCATTGGATTAAATATTAAAAATATACTTCAATTAAACATTAAAAAAAATTAAAAATATAATCTATCCCTTGAAATATATTATTTCAAAAGGATGTTTTGAATTAAAATAATGTATTTTTCACTATTCAATAAAAAATGAACTTTATCCGAAATATACCAAAACATTACACAAAGTAAATTTTGATGTCTTTATTCTAAATAAGGATTTTATTTGGTCAAATATAACATATAAATGTTTCAAAAAGTTTAATTAAAAAGGGTTTTCCATCAAAAGATAGTAAATCAACATTTTAAGGCATAGTAGAATATTTATGCACAAAATTAGATTCATTCGCATTTTTAGCCCCTAACATTTATTGGATAAATGTAAACAAAATATTTAACAAACATATATAATCACTTTTTAGTTAGTTTTTTTTCATTACCGCCATTAAAACATCTAGGAATTTACTACCATTTACAATATTACTATTATATTATTAGTGTTCATCAAAAGATTTCAAAGAAACTCGTTGTTGCGTATTGGGTTCGCTGTCGAACATAACATCCCCATTAAAGTAATATTAATATTTTATTCAAAAATATTAAAAAAAATGAAAATGTCATATTTTGAATTTACCTGGGATGTTAAATCATTCCCCCTTTTTGGGAATTGCGTCAACACAATTTTAAAATTGGGCTCAGAAACATTATTGAAAGCCCCACATCAGAAAATGAGTCAATTCAACTATCACTTTAAAAGAAATAAAGAGATGTAAAATGGTCACCCAAGACCAAATATATTAGGATTCTGTGAAAACATAGATGTGGAGGAAAACAAACCATCATGTTCTGATTTTGGGTGATAAAAAACATGTATAGGAGAAAGTTAACCACCAGAAAATCAAAAACTTGTGATTTTTTAAAAGGTATTTGATTCCCCAGTTGGAAAATATAACAAAAAATTTTATTTTAAGTTACTTTTCATTTAGAAAACTTTTTACGGGATTAATATAAGTAAACATACTTACTTTTCATGTAGACTTTTGTCTTTTACTAGATTTTTAACACAAACTCATATTTTCTCCAAAAGGTGAGTATTTTGGATGACTTGTTCACATTAAGAGATCTATAATAAACTTCTAGAGAATCAAATAATCCAAAAAAAGAGAACTATATATTTACCATGTGTTTAGACCTTATCCAAAACCAGAATGGTTTGTAGAAGATCAGATAATCCCCAAAAAGGATAATCTTTTACAAAAATAAAAAATATTCTTCATCTCCAAAATTTGTCAAACAATACCCAAAGTTCAAAAATACCTCTCAATACAATATTTTCCTTGAAATTATTCAAAATAAACCTGACTAATATTGAAACCCAAATATTAGAAGGATTTAATCACATAGTCTTCCAAGATAAATATTAACATAAATCTCAAAATAACATCAGTTGCTGGTAATGTATCATATTGAAAAGTAATTAACCTAATCACATATCTTCCCTGATAGGTTAATCATTTACTTAGACATCCCAAAATCAACTTATTATTGATTCATAAAATCATCTAACTAAAAATAATTAGTCATAATAACTATTTACTTCACGTAGTCCAGTGGTAGGCGATAAATACCAGTTGCACTTTGGTTGTGGGTTCGATTCCCATAGCTTCGTCCAACGCGACGGGTTTTCAAATGGTCTGCGTGTTATCCCTTTTCAAAAACTATATAATTTTATAACATTCCCCAAAAATAGATAAATTAATTAAAAATAAACATAACATATTTTAACCTCATGTTTATCTCATTACTTTCATTTTCCATCATAACATACAGTAACCCATAATTACCTCATAAATAAGGACCATATAAACCCTAGTGGTTACCTTTATAATTATTACCTAAACACCCACATCTAGTTTGTTCTCTCATACAAGTTGAATTAGAGAACTCACAAAGGTTCAATTGATTAATCATTACTCATGATAGTTGGTTTAGAAAAACCATGATATTTCTCATTGAGTCCCCCATTTAATCTAGTCGGATAATCAAGGAACCACCACAGTTTCCTTCAAACACATTGTCACTTTGGTTCCTGCTAGGTCCATCCATTTACTCAAACCAAATGTTTCAATGTGAGTATATCAACAAAATCATCATGTACTAATGAGGAAAATAAACACTAAGATATACTTATCAAAGTTCTCTCAAACTCATTCCAACATTCAAAAATAACAATCACTCCATCTAATATTATAAACAGTGTGGTTATATACAACTTGTCATGTATGATTAAATAACACTATAACATCTTAAGATATCTAAACTGTCCTCTGATATCAATTATAAGGCCCCAGCCATTAACATAACTTAATCTTGAGTTATTTCAAGAATTCACATTGAGGGTATTTTCAGGTTTAGAGGTTTAGAGAATTAGATCATAAATCATGCATAACATTCCACATGTAAACAAGGTGGTTAAAACAAAGATAGTATTCATTTTTTTCTATCAAAAGAAACTTATTTAAAATAAAACATGTTTTCTTTCTCAACACATCCTTGACACTATCATCACATCATGCACATTCTTCTTGACCTGTGAAAAAACATTTAAAAAACATGGGATGATCATAAAAAGCATAGTAAGTGTTATAACAAAATGAAAGTAAATATCAACACATCAAAAATAAAAATCGATGAAAAAATAATTTTCATTCATAACATACCTTCTAAAATCATAATATTTATAAATAACACTTATTAATCACAATTCATAAAGGTAAACTAATGCACAAATAACAAACTTACATTGTAGCTATCATAGCTACATATGGAGTCACATTTGGAATACCCATCACAGTATATTCCCCAAATCTCTTCAGAGAAACATTCAATTTTACCTCGTTCACATTATCCATTGCATTGGAGAGCTATCTCAAGCTCACCCACCATAGTTTTATCATGGAACACCCCGTATAAGTAACAATGGCCAAGAAACATAACATAATCATAACCTATAAGTTATGCATAAAGGAATGATAACATTCCCACATTGCAATAAAAATATAACATTTTAATATATTGAAATAATAAATCCATTTTAAAAAAACCATTTTCAAATCAAAAATACATTAAAAGAGTATATGGTATTTATTTTTATTTTAGAAACATTATGGCTTGTTAGGGAAGCCATAGATCAAATAATACTCACTGCGACGGAAAAGGTCATTGTCACCGCTTATGTTAAAAAAAGAAACATTCCTTTTTGTACTTTAGTAAAATGATTTGTAGAGAAAAGATTTCTTTTAAATTAAATGAATGGTCAAAAGGATTTTATACTTCGTATACAATAAAGTCGTATAGAAATTAAAATATGTCTTAATGAAAGGATATTAAGATGAAGTCCCATCCAAAGAAGGTATCCTTAGATTAAGGATAAATCAATTACATAATTATGTGTGAAAAATTTAAATACACCCAATATAAGTAGATATTAAGTGTAAAACAATCGTAGGTAATCCACACATATTCATAGTACGACATAATCAAGAAGTATAGGTTTAACCCAAATAATTGATATTGGGTTAAGAAGTTTCCTTACTAAAATTCAACAGCCTAACGACATCACTTTGAAATTCAGAAAATTAGTTGATGAGAGATAAAAAGGGTATATCATCACATGGACATAAAAGTTACAGAAATAAGGATATATAAGAACATATCCCAACACTAAGTAGATTTAAATTAAAAGACCTAACAAAAAGAAATCTTTTAGAAAGAGGAGGGTGAATGGTTCCCTTACCGATTTGGGTAACTATCGAAACGTACACCCATGAAAAAAGGACTATAAAATGTTGATTTAAATACATATAAACGAAATTATATTACAAAAAGAGTAGAATAATGGGCAATACATACACCACTGAAAGGATATAGTGACAAATATAGCCTGAATCTCACGGGAATAAACTGTGAGATTAAAACCCCTTACCTCAATGTGATAAATCGAGTCATATAACCAAAAGATAATAAACACCAAATGAATCATAGAATACCATGAATATAAATAGAATCAATATCAAATGTAAGTACAAAATACACCACAGGAAATAAATAAGTGGCGAACAATAGAAATCTCACGGAATTATAAGTGATATAAGAAATCCCCTAATGAAAATTCGACAGCCTAACGACGCCACATAAAACATCCAAAAATGTCTTGATGAGATCAAATAGGGTATCTCAGAATATTAACATAAAAATTACAGTAATTGGAATATAAAATAACAACCCCCAACATAATGAAGAGGATATTAAAAGAAGTGACATAAAAGAGAGTACTTAAAAAGAAAGAGAGAGGTAGAATTCCATAGCTCGAGTATGACTTGTCTCGTTCGTTCTTTATATTCTTGAATAATAAACATAGGTCAATTTGTAATTTCATAATAACTTCCTTTCAAGTATATTATTCTATTCATATCACATATTATCATTTTATAATAATTAGTTAATCATGTGAGGTCATATCAGACGTTTTTGTTGATGTTCAGTGCAATAGTAAAAAATAAACATGTTTGAAGAGAAATTTCCAGGTATTTATAAGTAAATAATCTCCATAATGTTATTAATGATTTAAATATCATATCTATGTAGTATATATTCATTTTATACTATTCCATAACCTTTTGAGATTAAAAATGATATACACCTTTCATGGAGATGGTAGGCCGTACATACACAAGAACACTACTTTCATTTCTTTGTCATAATAATTGAATTAAAACTAAACGAGGGATATATATATATATATATATTATAATTTATGTATAATATATATGTTATATAGGAAACATAAGTTCATTAATTTATTTCTTTATACATTCCATGTATTTCATGAACGAGTCACATCACTTGAGGGGGCGATTGTCCACAGTTTTTCAAATGAAATTATCGCAATTACACGACCTGAAAAGCATAATGATATGATTTAAAAAAAATATAGAATCATAAATAAAACATAAATAACATATATATCATATATAAAAATAGTTACATCTTAATCTCCACCATGAAAGGTGTTAGGAGAATATTGAACAATCATCGTTTCGTGAGGCAGTAATTCGCCACCCACAGAAACAATATGTTCCTTAACCATTAGACGTGTGTGTGTGTAAGTGTAAATCAAATTATTATCATAAAAACATCATAGTATATTTTTTATACTGTTTTTTTATTTAATCAAATAAAAATAATATTAGTGGGAGTGATGAAGGAAAATACAACAAAGTATTTTGAGAGAAGGCGTTACCTCTAAATCGGGTAATTTCTTTTGATTTGGGGCAAAGGATCTCTTGAAATAAATTCTGCCCAAAGTGAGGTTTCTAGGATGCATAGAGGGATGTTGAGAGATAATATATATAGATTTTGGACAAGAAAAGGGCTAGAGAGGTGTGAGTAAGGGGGTATAGGTGAGGTCTTTTTATAAGAGGGAGGAGGGGCACTCTTGGAAAGTCTTGAAATATATATTTATTATAAAAATGTTTTTCAAATTTTAAATGATCAAAAATTATATTCGTCAAGGATAATATTATAAGGGGTATAAATACACTAATAAAATAGTATTATGACATGTGGAGGTCATATAATTCACCATATCATTTTATTTTATCCCTTAGATAAAAACAGTAATTCTTACAACGTCTTTTTTTATTTTCAAACTATAAGGTCAAAATATTTACATTAAAAAAACAATAGTCCCATAATGGTATAAATAATTATATTGGTAATATATTATATGTCATTTTTCATAATATTATATTTTTTGTACCTTTATACCATTTAATAAAATATCATTTTGAAAAAAAATCACATTTATGCCAATTTTGACTCTATTTGGTATTTGACTTTTGATAAATGCATAGAAGCTTTATCCCTTCGAAATAAAATCATTTAAATAAATTTGAAATATAATAATAATCTATATAATTCTTGGATAGCCTACAAAGTCTCAAAAAAAATTATTTTAACACTTATAATATCATTTATTTAAATATTTCATTAATGAGGTAATAGCAGAATCATCATTATGTCATAAATAAATTCATTTATTTAATGTCTGAAAAATATAAATAAAATAACATGATTTAGGAAATAATTTTATATTTACAATGAATATTCATATTCAAATATATCATTTATATAAACAAAACAAATTTTTTTTTTACATAGGTGATACGTACTTTGTTTATATTTTCATTTCATTAAAACTAATATGATAAAAGGTCACTATCACACTAAAGTGATTCCAGGGGGTCCCAAAGTTGAAAAAAGGAATACCATGGTCTTACATGACTAAAAAATAGAATTATGTCACATGTATGGGTAATTTGATATTATTATAACATTATTTTGTTTACCCATTTTACATGATTTTCTAATTTATAGCTGTAATTAAAAATAATTACTATAATTACTATTCATCATGTCAAAAAAGGAGTCTTAATAACATAATTTAGACCTTCTGATTCCAAATATGGAATCCATTTTATCATATTACAAACACATAAATTTCAGTAATTAATTTAAAAATAGTTCCCGTTGTCAAAACCAAAGACGAGTTTTTAAGAAGTAAAATCTATCAAATGATTGATTTGTTTTTACATCCAATTTGAAAGTGAAATTACATAAAATGACCAAAATGGTATTAAATTAAAATACATAACTAAATTACACCTTAAAAACAATCAAAATGTCAATATAACTATATAGATAAATTGGATGAAAAGGCAGTTTTGAATTAAAATACGGTATTTTTCACTATTCATAAAAAAATGAACATCATCAGAAAAATACCAAAAATTCACCATAATCTATATTTGATAATGAAAATTCAAAAATGATTTACATTTTACCAAATTCAAAACATATATGTTTCATTAATTAATTAACTTTTTAATTCGCGTTGTCAAAACAAATAGCGTGTTTTTAAGAAACAATATCTACCAAAATACTGACACTTGTTTACGTCCATTATCACAGTGAAATTAATTATAATGACCACCATTGGAATAAATGGTAAAATATATTCTAATTAAACAATAAAACCAATTAAAAAGATAATCTAACCGTACAAATAAATTAGATCAAAAGGGGGTTTTGAACTAAAATAGAGCATTTTCACTATTCATTAAAAAGTGAACTTTATCGGAAAAATACCAAAAATTTACAGAAAATAAATTTTGATGTCTTGATTGTAATGAAGGATTTTATTTTGTCAAATAAAACATATAAAAGTGAAAAAAATTACAAATAAAAATGGTTTTCCATCAAAAGGCGGTTAATCGATCTTTTAAAGAATATTAGAATATTTATGCTTAAAATTGGATTCATTCGCATTTTAAGCCCCTAACATTTATTGGATAATTTTAAAAAAAATATTTACCTAACATATATAATCACTTTTTAGTTAGTTCTGTTCATTCCCGCCATTACAATGGCAATGTGTTTTCTATCATTTACAAAAATATTATTATATTATTAGTGTGCATCATAAGATTTTAAAAAATCATTATTGCGTATTGGATATGCCATCGAACATAGAATCCCCTTTAAAATAATGTTCATATTTTATTCAAAAATATTAATAAAAATGAAAATTTCATATTCTTTTTTTACCTGGGATGATACAATTATGATCACATACTGTTAACTATTATTATATGAAAACACATTTATCTATAAGTTATCATGCCAAGATCCACAAAATTCAGGAATAGAGGTGGAAAGAATATCCTATTGAATCTATATAGTTCTTTCTATTTGTACATCTGACTTCAGATGGAATGAAATACTATAACGGTCTTGAGATAACAGTGCTTCTTAAAGGCCCTTCCAAAAACAGGAATTGAACTAAGGATCCCTATCATATACTATAACCGAGTTAACTCCATGAAAACAAAAAATATCTTTTAAATATATAATTCCCAACTTCTACAATGTGGTTGTATGATTAATCAGTATAAAGTGAGATTATTTATTCATCCAATAAATCACAACCCACATCAAAATTTTCTTCTATGTGTATGTGGAAACACAACCACAACATACATAGAGATCTCATCCCACTTTCACATTGGTACTAGATGTGATTGACGAAATCTTGAGGGTTTTTGGTTCTTGGCCTTAACCTTTTGAAATGCATAACAAGGATTGAAAAATTCATGAATGGCTTACTTCATACAAGACCAATAGAATCAATGCCTCATTTTATAGAATATATTTTTTGTTCCTGGGTGGAATTAACATACAAAATTATGAAAGTCCACCATAACATCTTTTCATACAAATAATAACACCAAGAGTTGATTATGATAACATAGAATGCCCTATTTGGAGAAGAACCACTCAGCAACGGTCTCCCCATAATAAATATAGTCTCTAATTCTATATAACTCATCATCACACAATTGTTCTTGAAGGATCATCTTGAGAATATCATAGGTCAATTGAACACTTTCCATGGAACCCTCTATCCTGGATTCCATGACTCCAATATGAAACTGTACAAAAAGATCCATCATGTTTCACTCTTCTGAATATTCTTTCTCAACACGGTTTGAATGTTTCCCACTTAATGAATCTGAAACAACATCACCCTTCCCTAGGGAATTGGCGATGTCAATATTGTATGACTAAAAGTACTCCACCAAATGTCTCTGGTGATGATTCAGATGGCACTCCGGAGAGTTATCACCCCCATCACTCCGGACAATGAGGATAGCCCTCAGGTAACCCATGTTACCTCTATTGCTTCCATGTCTGGGTCCCCAGGACTCTCTGGTGTATTTTTGGAAGTGACACGCGAATAGAGGACCCCCTTAATTGAGTACCTTCAACACGGTAATCTCCTGGATGATCGACCCGGGCCTGAGAAAATCCAACACTACACATTGCAATTTACCCTCCAGAGTGACCCCGTTCTTTAGAAGATTCTCAAAAAATGCGGGATTGATGGAGTCATCCTCCATTGAATTCAATGATGTGATATTTCCCAAGAATTATAGGATGAACATGCCAGTTGTTGTGGGTGTCATCAGACAATGCTAAAACTATCTCACCATATTTAATGACTGGGGTATTTTTGGCCCTCTATTATCCGTGAATATATCGATTTTTGCAAGAGGTTCTATCCGTCACAAATCCACACTAATTTTTACATCGACCTCCGGATCCCTTCACACTAATAATTATTCATGGCCTATTTTGGTCTGGGGACATAATGCCATGGGATTGTAACCACCGACGACAGCTTGCTGGTGCAGGATCATCCTGACAGCAACAAATTTATTTTCCAAGGGGGTAGATGAAGTTCCGCTCAAGGAGGTCAAAGACCATTCTATTGTTTATTATGGGAGATCCAATATCATCTACCGATTTGGAGTTCCTCATACCATCCTCAACGTTAACAACACTAACTTCCAGGAAGTCGAGTTGATGAAATTGAACGCCAAGTTTGACATATGTTATAACCATACCTCCCACCATCACACACAATAAAATGGGAAGATCGAGGAATTAAACATAGCCCACTCTAATATCCTCTAGAAAAAGGATGGTTAGAATTAGAATAGTCGTTTAGAAAAACTCCACAATGCCCTCTGGGCTTCTCGTACGGTGACTCATAATTCCACCCAAGTGACCCCATACTCCCTGGTGTATTGAATGAAGTCCATCCTACCCATTGAGATTTAGATTCATTCATTACACACAACTATGTACAATCAGAATTGAATAGATACGGTATCTGATGTTTGTTAGGATAAACTGGAAGCACTCGACAGAACATGCTTTCTACCCTGCACAGTCTAGAAAGGCATCATAACAAGATAACCATAGTATTCAAAAAGAATGTTTACCGCAACCCTTTTTTACAAGGTGGCATGGTTCTGGAATGAGAACACCAATGATACATGGTAAGAATCCACCCAAACTGGATCCCAAATGGGAAGGACCTTACAAAATTCACAAGTTTTACTCCATTGGAGCATACTCCCTGGTTACCATTGATGGTGAGCATATAAATCCTCCAAAAAATTCAAAATTATTCAAGTAATATTTTTCATGAGTAAACGGTCCTACATGACCGTATACTATTTCGTCTTCACCACAAATATAAACTATGTGACCCCTCTAAGTTGAAAGACGTAAAACCATTCAACACTCATCCTCCATGACGTTAAACTGCGAGCAACAGATATAGTTCTATGGTCCATGATCTATAAACTTAAACTAATATATACACATATCCATTATCCTAAACGGAATTAAATTACATCTTCAGGAACTACATATGGCATGATTCCCATCCTCATGGTATAGGTAGGAATTCTCAGACACTTTTCCTTAGATTCCACCCCATAAACTCTTATCATTGACTAAACCTTAGATATAGTTTAATTATAGGACACTACATGGTGTAGAGTAGACTTTTTTGACCACACTCATGTTGGGGTTATGATGATCACACCATGAGCCACTCATCATTCTTCTATCATCACACATCTTCATCGCATGATGTTAAACTGCCTAACCCTTTCCGAACTATGTATTGATTGATTATTATCCTCATAGGATATGTTAGAACACCCATAAATTTAGTCAGTAGGCCTAGTCCCAAACATCAATATCCCCCCTTCAGTCGAAATACATGGTATGGTGAAATATTTTTCATTCATTCACATTGATTTCATCATGACATCACAATGTATACATCTCCATGGAGATCTCCACCTCTTTCATCATCTCATGTGACGATAAACTACAAAACCCTATCAATTATCCATTAATTCCCTTTATTTGGGTCTTCATCACCTTTCACATATAGAAGGACCCCTGAACGGAATGAATTCAAGGCCATAGGACTCTACTGCTATTGTAGGGAAATTTCCTTGAGGATCTTGAACAACACATAGATTCATGTACCACATTTTAACTATGCATAGAGGTCAATGATTATTTTTTGTTCTCATCTCAGGTAACATGATGTTTATGATGCATTTCAAACATTTCCAACAGACATCTATCGTCATTATCACACCCCTATATGTCCCAAATATTTGGTTTGGTGGTTAATTTTGTCTTTATATCACATGAAACACCCGCCTACTTCAGGTAGGAGTGTTGATCAGGTCAGGATCAACCCTACCTAATATCCTTGCCTCATTTTTGTACCATTATATGTTGGGGAGATCTTGATCATATTCCCTGTTTCCTACACCGAGCATTTTTCGTGTGGGCTTATGAGATTTGGTAAGGCAATACCTGCATAAAGGGTCATGTATGTATAGTCAGATCCCTATGACTTTAAACAATGATAATTCACCATCCTCACCACTAGGCATTAAACTACAAACTTTTCGGGACTTCCACTATCAAGTCTCTTGAACTTTTCAGCCCCTAGTCTATGTTCTTAATTAGGATTGTGCTGTGTGGTGTGGATTTTATTTCTTCATTCATGTTGGGAAATTTTTCCATGCCACACATATCCCCATGAGACATAAATCCTTCATCTCGCGTCATTTCCGCATGAGGTAAATCTGCACAACACCTTAAATAACTACATGTGGCTTGATTCTCTTCCTAATAGGATACATATGACTACCTGGAAATTTAGTCTTCATGTCTAGCCGTGTTTCCTAGAATCCTCCACATCTTATTGACCCATGGCCTGAGTTCTTTGGGAGGAGGTATGTGGTGCGGTATGGGATTATGTACTCATTAATGTCGGGTTTGTATCAGCTATTCCATATACCTATCGCTCTGGATATCTCTTCCTCCCCCTATTATACAATCATAATTTCAAGTTGACTGCTCTAGAATTGGGGGCCTTTACTCTCTTTGGCAGTTCACCAATGTTCCCACCACTCTAGTTGAAGACCTAGAGTGTTGGATTCTACATAGACTTTTTATGTCTCGTTTTTTGGATTCATGTTCCCCTTAATTTGGGATTTCATCATCGTTCACATCATAAAGGACCCCCGAACAACTTAAATCCTAGGTCCTGGGGCTCTCATACCATTTTGGGCCATCTTTGTCGAGGATATTCAATGAAATATTGATACATGTCCCGTGTTGATAATATGGTAAATGGTTGACACCCATTTTTTATTCCCATTCAAGGTCACAAGATGTGGATGCTATTTTTCAAACATTGTCAGTATCTATCCTCCATCATCATGCCAACCCCATCATGCCCTGAATATTGGTTTCATGATTCACATCCTTTCCCACTCCATCATGTGCAAGTGGAATTTCGACATGGTTAGTGTTATCCCTCAATGCACGTTTTTCATTATGAGGATAAAGCCACGTTGATGCATCATTCGGGGCTCTGTACCATTTTTCCCTTTTCGTGTATTCAACTTTTTTCAAAGACCATATTAGCCCCTATTTCCCACATAGAGTGTAGCTGACATGGGCTTAGGGATTCGGTCGAGGTTTCTTCCTGGTTGGAAGATTATCAATTCTTTATGGTCCAATCTCTATGACTTTAATATAAGATCTCTCTACATCCTTTCCACATGTTATAAAAATTGCATCTCCTTGAACTACACACAACATGATTCCCATCCTCAAGGGATGTGTAGGAATGCTCTGGAATCTCATCTTCGAGTCCAACTTAGGTTCCACTAATTAACCCTTCTATTTTGAATTTTGGCCCTGAAGTCCAATGGATTGTGTGGTGTGGTGTGTGTGGGCATATGTCCTCATTCACATTTGGTTTTTAATAGCCACACCATGTAATATCTTTTCAATAGATGGTCTCTCTTGCCTACTATCCCACATAACATTAAAATGAATCTTCATAACTATGTATGGATTGATTCCCATCCTCATGGGAAACATAGGAACACATAGAAGCTTCGTATGTGGGTCTATCCCCATATTCTATAACCTTTTCTAGCACATCTTCTTGAGGATACTTCCTCGGAATTACACGTGGTGTTGTGTGGAACTCATCATTATTCACATTGTGTATGCTTTATCAATCTATGAACATTCCCCAATAAAACCACATTTCTTCTGAATCTATCCAAGCCATATTACCTTAAACAATGTTTCCTAGTACCACATGACATTAAAATGTTTCATCATTACTACACGACGTTAAAATGCAGGGGTTGGTCCTATCATAAAACCCTAATCTATGACATATTGTCTTGGATACATGATGAAAAATGGCATCGAATTGTGGTTCCATCACTCCAGGGGACACACATCCATCATAAAGAACAAAATAGATATATCAATTTCTGCTTCTTTTGGTGTGGGGGATTGACCCTCCTAATAGTATTGTCCTTGGAATTGGTACCCTACCATTCCACTTCTAGAACTAAATATGGCTTGATCCCTAGAATCATGAGGTATGTAGGAACGCCCACAAACATTTCCTGAGGCCCAACCCAACATTCATTCTTCGTCCCATGACCTAGAACCTTCCTAAGTAGCACATGGTGTAATATGGGCTCTTAATGTACTCATTCACATCAGGTTTTGTAATTACCACCCCACGTGTTTCCCTCCCTCATATCTATATAGGGTCACAGCTCTATGAACATTAAACTAAGATCCAACTATCCTTATAGTAGGAAAATAAATTGAATGAAATTTTCCAAAACTATGTGTGGTTTGATTCCTATACTCATGGGATACATAGCGATGCCTAGGAATTTCTCCCAAGGCCCAACCTCAGATTAATTAACCCTTTTGGCCCCTCATCCTCGATTACCATTCAATCTCTATGACAATAAATTGGGAGCCTATAATCCATGTGACATGAATTTAAACTGTTATCGAAGGCCCGTGCTGTATGACTTTAAAAATATGTGCACCTTACTCACCATATGACGTTAAACTACGTGTCTATCATCCCCATTGGTATGACGTAATACTATAAGGAATTATAGGTCCTCACCAGAGAGATCCTGTCTGGAAGTAGGTATAATCATTTATCAGACCGATGTTATCACCTAATGTTATTTCATCATGGTGACCAAATTTCCAGAGTGTTGGACTCTATTTGAACAACCCATAAATCCGTCATCTATGGTTTTCCTTCCCTTTATTTAGATCATCATCCTATTTAACATCTAAAGGAACCCCCAAATTGTATGGATTCTCGGCCTATGGATCTCTTAATTACCTAGCCTAACGCTTCGGAATACTAATGGATGAAATCCCTAGTTTGGTCCCCTGTTTCAAACATGGTCAGCAACTGACCCTCATTTGTTATCCCCATTTCAGGCTAACACAATAGGGATACTGTTTGTTAAACATGGTCAACAGTTATCCCTCATTATGATGACATTCCTACTGGGTCCTGAATTTTAGGTATTCTGATTCACACCGCCACTTCTCTCTGTTCGGATTGGTTCTAACTCCTCTAGTGTTACTCTTCTGGTGTACTAGAGAGTATTGGGAAAACAAGCATTTGACTATTCATAGAATCTCATTCTCCAGTAATTCCTCCCTCTTTCTTCCTTGAAGTTCAGATGTTTCATTTATATCCTGGATTCCAAAATAATGGTTTCCTCTCTCACATTCAATTGATGTAATGATGCATCCATCCATTATTTCTCACACCAGGCATGACCCACATGATCTTTGGGATTGATTGCTAATCACATCATAATAATGGTTGTAATACATTTAAATAAACAAGAAAGAAAATAATCTTCACATGCGAGTAGTTTAGAATAAAGTAAATAAAGAAGGATAGTTTTATGAGTTCGGCCAAAATAGGGCCGTTACGGATCAACCCGTTTGGTGGATCGGTCCAGCAATACCATATTCTAGCATATAGCCACCAGAACTTCTTCTTGCTCCTTGAGATCCCTCTATTCGTCAGCATCTGCAGAGAAAATATCGTTAGCATTGATCTACATTCACTCCCACTCAGATTGAAGCCCATCCATTTTATGATTTTTATCTATTTCCTTCTGCTGGGATTTGGCCAACTGGGCCTTCAACCGCTTGATGACCTCATGTTAGTTTCAGATGAATATGTCTCTATTGTTTTCTTTCTCATCAAGACATTGAACTTCTCGCTCAACCTCAATTAACTTTTGTATGTTCAATGATTTGTTCCTGGATTAGTCTACGAAAAGACATCGACATCTATCCTGCATGTTCGTAGCCATGTAATCTCAGATCATTATGTGAATATGATGAGAATCCACCCCTCCAATGCTGAGAAGGTGGAACGAGGTGCAAAAATATCCCATTAGGGGAACCCAATCACCTATTGGATGTTTGAGGAAGTTCTAGATACACTTCCAAACCTTGTACTGAGTCATACGGATATCCTCAGCTGCTTTAAGTTCAGAATCATCTATCTCCAATGGGTCATCAGGCTGGTGTTTGGGGAAAGTAGCCAAATGATCAGTGCAAAGGTCTCCCTCTGGTATTCCTCCCAAGTGGTTAGGATCTCAAATATGTGGGAGACCTTCCTTTCTCATTTTTTTCGGTAATTTCACCCCTTACTAATTCAGACCCTATCCCGGTAGTGGTATTGCCAGTTTTCACAACCCTTTTCCCACTAGGTGCTGGTGCTGGTTTTCTTTGAGAAGCTGGTTCTGAGTGGGTTGGTGTGTTCTCCATCGGATCCTAGAGAGATGTTCTATATTTATTCTCTTGATGAGCCTCCAATATCATGATTAATTCAAAAAAATGAATTACATGATCATCCAAGCTCTTCGATAAAGGATACAAGTATCTGGGTAATGAATCATACAAGATATCAACGCATCAACATCCAATGTTTCATTTTCTATTGGAGCTATCACTGGAGGAGATCCATCAGCAATTTTCAATTCAGTAATGGTTATCAGCTCCCCACAATATTCTATCGGTGCGTATTCACCCCCCTCAGATGGAGTTTCTTTACCACTAACACTAACATTCACCTAAACAATAAAAAAGTTTTACTTGTTATTTTGAATGATTAAAAGAGGATAGGTTTAGATAAGAAAAGTGGCATACCACGTGTTGCTCAGCCATTTCCATGTTAGATCCAAGAATCTCGCCTCTATCCTGAAGACTCCCATGGAGGACCGTCACCTGAGACACTTCACCTCTAAGCTCCTCTTATGGTTCCCATATTTATTCTCCATCATATTATTATTCTTCTTATTCTAATTCACTTTCTTCTATCTCCTCATCACCATCGTCATCTTTAGATGACATCTGTTCTCGATCATGCTCTTCATCAAGCATCACATTTATAAGGAGCGGTGGTTCCTCAAGCCACCATTGCTGGAATGCATATAGGTCCATGGATATCAAATGTGTGTGCCGAAGTTTAAATTTCCCCTTTTCATCAATCTGAATGAGTCCAATTTCCTGTAGTTAGATTCCATCTCGTACCATTTTTTTCCAAAGGGCTTCAGAGAACATTGACTACCATTGGGTCAACCAGGCTGACTAAAATAGAGGGAAGATTACGTCCTCAGAAGGTTGAAGCAGATACCTTATCTGCTTCTCAGATAGCTCCCTGGCTAGTTCGTGAGATTTTTCATGAGTCCCTCTCATATATGAAAATGATGATTTGAATGCACAATTTTACATACCCAATGTTGAGGTCCCAGCCTATATTGAACCAACTACCCAACTTGTTCCCAACCTATCCTCTACAGTAGTGCCATGTCTTCTCTCTCATCGCCCATGTTCTACACTGGTCACCTTGAGCTTCCAAACTCACTTCCGTAGGAATCCCTTAGGATATGACTCCACCCAATGTTAGGACTAATTTTTTGAGAGGCCAACATCAACCCAAGTAGGGGAAAGCTAATTACCTCACTAGAGAAGTATGTTTTAAATACCATCCACTTTGGATGAAGAACACAAGGATGTTTTTCTACCCAGAAATCTGTATACACATTCTTAGGCATCTTTTGGATTCATCCAACCTTCCTATGAATTCATGAAAGCACGTAGAGTTCTAAATGATTCTTCCCATCCACCCTGGCCACAAGAACCCCACCCCTGATACAATGAAAGTATTTTCTTTACTCCGGTGATCCTTTCTTGTCATTTATCATCTAGCCGACTGGGGTGGAGAACCGACTAATGGTAATGTTTGTGTGATTAGTTATCATAACCCCTATTACATCTTCATTATGTTTCAATAGCATAGTCCCAGTAATATTTAACAAATAAGTCCACAAATTGTTACACAGAGGATGAATGGTTTTGGGAAAAGTGTACCCACTGTAGTGAGCCGAAATACAACCATGAATGATTTGGAAATGGCCCAATATCGTCATCAGTGAGCCTCATCATGAAATATGACCTAGAATGTCATAATGTATGGATAGAACGGGGACCTCCATGTTAAAACTCTGATTGGATTCCATGATGCCAGCCGTCACTAATGTTGGTGGGTGGACTCCCATCCTAGTATCCCTTATAGGATGTAGACACCCACTCTCTAAATTTTAATGAAATCCAGCATATCGGACATTCGGTTCATGGATTTTAACAACATGAAATACCCAGGATTGATATATCACATTCTCCGTGATCCTCTAATATGACCTGCTCATGCTTTTTTTAACGGTGGTTAGTCACTACATTCATCGCACTGATATCTTTATATTTGGGTCATTCTACAGAAATAGGCTGAACCACATTCAATAAGGGATGTCTTTCCGAAAGCACTTTACCCCGAGCCTCTCTTTGGCTAGTTCTAAATGATTCCTTGTCAAGATGGGAATCTGTGACCTATCCCCCAAGATATTTACTATCGGCAGAAACACGCCATACTGATTCACATCCAATGGGATGCCCCTGTTGTAGTGAATATCCCAAATAATGATGCCAACCTATCCATTATGAAGATTGAATGTGTTCATATCAGAGGACCATCAGGTAAAAAGAATTATCCCGAGTTCTTACTAGCTATAGAAATGGAATAGTGACATCCAAACCACCTCGAATAGCACAATGTGCTGCATTTTTCTCCGAACTGCTCGCATATCTGGCATACCCAATTCACCCAGGCCCACTCACATGTGAAATTTCCTCTAGAACATAGTTCCCATTCATGTAGCTAGAGCATGGTCTCATCAATGATGCTCTGTCGGAAGGTACTCACATAATGGGGAAGATAATCCTTGGCAACCATCTTGATTCTCGAGATCATTCTGGTCATTGGATTCAAGACATAAATGGACATGTTACTGGTTTCCCTACAAGGATGTCCATTTTTTGTAATGTTATATCATGGAAGATCATCGTCACGCATCACCCATGACTATGGTGTATCAACATCAAATAACAGCACCGATACCACCTCTAAAATACAAATGTATCATATCGGTAGGTTTTCAGATAGCACATAATCCATTAGGACTTGGGTCAATATATTGAAGAGATAATGGTTATAAGATAAAAATTTCCTAGTAATATAATCCTCAGTGTTCTCAATCATCTCATCCCTCTATGTTGAATAAATTTCTTCTCTTTCAGTGTCACTCAGATCAGAAGACATTTTCATGGTAATGTCTGAAGAAACCAAAAGGATGCATGAAAAAACTAGATGTTTGCTAAAAAACAAGGATGTTGCATGAAAAACCAAAAGGCTATGTGAGAAACCAAGAGTGTGGCGTCAAAATGGTTGTTGCGTGAAAAATTTGACCAATGTCCGGGAATTCCATTCAAAAGAGAACAGATTATACTCAAAGGAAGATATGATTTACATGCATGAGAGGTCTAGATCATATCACGCAAGAAATCCTGTATGGAAGATGTGACCGCTGAGGGTATTTATATTCAATAATTGAGTATTCCAGGCATGCAGAAGAGATTGTGTTAACATAATCTATTTTGTACACACCGCCCTCAACATGGCTAGGCGTCTCAGTGTTTCTCCTAGAATCTTACCTATGAATCCCCTCACAACTCTGATTCTGAGGGGGGGAATTTATTGATGCCAAAATTACCAAAAGGCCTTAGGAAGGCATACTTGCGAAAGAAGAAGCAATATTTAGATTCAGAAACTAATTCTATAATGATCTAAAAGGATGCATGGAATATGCGTGAGGTGTGCATCAAACCACTTCCCTGTGTGCAGAATTGATATGTGATGGATGGATTATTCCCAGCGGAACGGAAAGTTCTGTGCAACCGACCAATCAGCTAGGATTCCACATAGGCCAAATTCCATGTGAACTCGCTACCCCTGATCAACTTTAAATATAATTGAACCCCGTCACATTCAGTGGCTGAAAAATTCAAACAATATCCCCTATGCATAAAACATCTCTTCCAAAAGCAAAAGAAGATGTTTAGATACATGATTTTTTGCGACAAGTCTTCTAGGGGCCAACCATCACATGGGACTATAAGGGAATGACCTTCACTGAGTTCCTTCATTGTTTGTTCATTTCAGCGCGAAACTCTTCCACTGGCACGCAATCATCTTCATATTGCATGAAAAACTCATCCAATTTCCACACAAAGGTCCTCCAATTTTCATGTGAACCTCCCTTATCCGTGCAATCCCGACTAATTTCATGCAACATCTCACATTTTCTTGCCAATTTCATGCAAACGCTTCCTTTTGCAATAAATCATCTCTACTTGTGTTCTTTCTTGAGCATGTGCTCAATATCACTTTCCCGGACACCGTATTCTGGAACATCTTATGTGTAAAACACATATGTTACACACCCATTACCTGTACGACCATCCATGTTCATATGATGTGATTTCAGGGTCCCTTGGATAGTTCTTTACATTTATTTTCTTATCCTTATGATTTTTCTCATAGGTTCGCTAATTGCTATTTCTTCTTCGCATAGCCACAATAACGTGAGCCCATCAATCGATCACTACACAACACGCCCTCACCAAGGGATTACTAATTCTTTCCCTTCCCCAAGTGTGGGATAGTAGTAGTTATTTAAGTCCTTGGAGTGTAGAGTGAACCCACCTTGTATGATATGAAAGACATTAAAATTTTAAGCATCATCATTCTCATCACAAGACGTTAAATTGTGGCCTCACCCCGTGCATTATACATGGGGTTCCCCCCTTAATCATTCTCCACACCAGCTCATCTCCAAAAGACTGAGATCTTCCTTAGATGGAATGTGATCCTCTTTGTTGGAGAAATGTCTATCCGTGGGGAAGGGAAACCATCCTGGTGTAATCTCCTAGCCTTTCTTCTGGGAGGTATCATCCTTGATACTCCTATCTTATTCTGTGCCAACGACTATAGGAGAGATGGGAACCAAGACCTTCATTACCCCATCCCTATCCCTTTGGAATTATTCTCGCTCAGGACTCCATATTAGAGTATGTCCCAATATCCATCTTCTTGGGCCGCCAACCATGAATATGCCCCAGTCCACTTCATGAGTAGGCAGCATTCACGATGTGATGGTTAAGTATTTTCCCCCCGTTTTCCCACATAGAGAATAAATCATGTGGGCTTAGAGTAAGCATTGACCATGGAATATTTCATTGGACACCTTAGTGAGTAAGTCCCAATCCAGCCTTCTAAACTACGTGGACTTGGAACCTTTTCTCCTAGGCAAGGCAAGTAGGATGACTCCCTGAGTTTCAATCCCAAAACCTACTTGTCCCGAACCCTTCACATCAGTTATCCATCATCCCACATGATGTTAAAATGTATCACCCACTCCAAAATATATGGAATTTTGTCCTTTCCCCTATCCAATCAAGGTATGTAGAAAGCCTCCCTATGTTTCAATCCCAACCCCCATCAGTACCGACCAATACATGTTGGATGACCCTCATCTTTCATGATGTTAAATTGTATGCCCCTTTTTGTCCCCCAAGAGGTCATATCGTACACATTCAAACTACATGGGATTTTATCCATATCTCCTAGATAAGGTACGTAGGAAGCCTTCCTGAGGTCCAACACCAATCAACGGTAAACCAATTTTATCCCCAATCGACGGTAAGCCATTGTGATCCCCAATAGATGGTAAGCCATTGTGATCCCCAATCGAGGGTAAGCGATTGTGATCCAGAACCAATGGTAATTTGATGTTATCTAAATCTAGCAGTTTGACATTGTAATTCCCAACCAAGTGTAAACTGTTGTTGTCCCCTTTGTTTGGACCCACGACTCTTGTACGCCCATCTGGTGTTAGACCATCCGAGGATGTTAACCATGTGTAAGACCTATTATATCATTGGGTCGTTGTCCTATGTGTACACCCTGAATAATTTGCCACATCCTGAACAATACGGACTTTGATTCCCTACCATTGAGATATGTAAGAATCCTCCCTCAGGTTCAAGCCCATAAATCTTGTCCTGTCATGGTCTCTCCAATGAATCTTTGTGTTTCGGGAAGGTCATGCCCCACCTAAAGCTTCTACATCTTTCATATCTCATCCATATGTCCATTCCCATGGACTGTCTCCTCAGGTGTCCCTTTACCCCACCGAACTACATGGACATTGATTCCCTGTCACATGGATATGTAAGAGGTCTCTTCGATGCTCAAGCCCAACATCACTATCGTCCTCATGTCAGTTCCATATCATTCTCTCTATAATCTCAACCATCTATATCCATCCAGATTATTACCCAGGACAACACATCCTAGTGAGATCATGTCACCCACTTTCTCATTACTCCTATAATAAATCATGAATTTAACCAGAAGTTATCCATATAATGAATATTCCCTCTGGGTTTGCACCCATTAGATCCACTATTATCAGTGTTTCGATCAGTATTATCTTTCTCTACTAGATGTAAAACTCATAGTATTCCATTTTTTAAACTTGGGCTGCTATGAAAAATCTCAGAGACATGCCAATGTCATATAATTCCCCACACTCAATGCGGGATGCCTTAGGCTTCCGTGCCCTCGAGAAGCCCTATCATAAGTGGAATAATCCCTGATGCATCATTGTTCTGACATCCATAAATTACAGTGATATCCAACATGAATACTCCCCCAATCGAAGGTTGATTATCGGACTAGAACCCTTGTAATTTCTAGACTAAAGCAGCGTAATTAACTAGTGTCCACGAGGACATGGCACTGTGAAGAGTTTCATGAACATCATCTTAATCATTAAGGATGATATGGGCCACATGACAAGTTATGAGGAGGAATACATGGAAGGAGGAACTGACATCCCATCATCCAATTTTGATCAAGGATTTGACATCATTGAATAATCAATTGGTGCCACCCGACTTTGGAAACCAGGAATATGGGGAAACAAACAATGTGTCCTCCAAAATAACGGATGCTCACCCCAACAATTCATTAGAAATAGAACCATTTGGTCATGGTAGGAGGTATTAACTTCCATTATGATTTCGAACTCCATCCATTTAATATCCTTGAAGATATGGTATTTCTCAATCTATAACATTGATAGAGTACCAGGTTATTTTCTTCTAGGAGCATCGACTACCTAGATCACCTCGCCAGGATGATAGTGAATTGTCAAATCGTTTTCTTTTATTAGATCATACCTTCTCCCTTAATTAAAATTGAGATCCTTTTGTGTGAATATATACTTTATGTTCATTTGATCAGTATATATTTCATAATTCTCACCATAGAGTTAGTGACACTAGATTTTCATGGAATAAATCACAGCTGCTATCTCCAAATCATGCATCAGGTAGTTTTCCTTAGGGATCATAAACTACCATGAGGCGTAATTTATAACATTATCATCTTTCATTAGTTAAAAACCCAAAACATTATATTAATCATCACTATGTATCACAAAACATTCTTTATATCTTACTAATGTGAGTAATGGTGTGGTGATCAGCCTTATCTTTATCTCCTTGATGTTTTCCTCACATCCATCTATTCTGATATAATTTTCAACATTCATTGTTATCATAGTCAGTAGGATAGAAAATCATTATATTTTTTCTCAAAAATTGTTATTATTTCCTGTCTATGCTGTGAAAAATTTGGATTTCAATAAATCTATAAGGTCTGGTCCATTCTACAATTTCATTTGTCTTCGAATGGTTTAGAGAAATTCCCTCACTTGTGATCACACGTACCAACAATACAACTTACTACATCCAAAAGTCACACTTGTTAAACTTTATGCAAAAATTCTACTTACTTAATGTCGCCAACACAATCGTTATATGTTCCTCATGTTCCTCCTTTATGTTGGACTAGATGATAATATCATCGATAAAAACTACCAGATATTTTCCAAGATATTGTGTAAAGGATATATTCATCAAATCCATGAATATTTCACAGGTATAAGTAAGTCAGAATGAAATTACAAGAAACTCATAGTTCCCATTACTCATATGAAAGGCACCAATATGAATATCTTTTTTTTCATCACTATTAGATAACGATATCCCGAATGAAGATACACCTTCAAAATGTATTGAGCTTCTCAACTAATCAAACAATTCATCAATCCTTGTTATAGAATACTTTTCTTTATGGTGATCTTTTTAAGTTCTTGGTAATCAATACACAACCACATTGATCCATCCATCTTCATGAAAAAGTGCACAAGTACACCCCAAGATTTTGAACCAGGATATATGAACATTTTTTCCAAATTCTCATTCTAATGCTTCTTTAAATTCTTTAGTTATATTGGAGTCATCCTATATAAACACTTTGAAATAGGTGTAGCTCCATGTATGATTTCAATTGAAAACTCCACCTCACGATATTGGGGGAGTATTTGTATCTCTTTAGGAAATAAATCATTGTATTCACTCATGATTATAATTTCCCTTGGGTTGATAACATCCTATGACTCAACCATTTGATCGAGGTATGATTCTTCATAGGGAATCAACACCCACAATGATGAATGACTTTCAAAAGGAGATTAATGATCAACCATGTATTTGTATAGTAGCATGGGATAGTTCATAATATGAAAAGATATTTCGTTTTCAGGACAATTGACATGTTCTCTTTATAATAATATCCAATCAAATCCCAGTATATCTAAAAATTCCCCCAGGGGATGTATCAAAATATTTTTGAGAAGAATCCTCCCACAAAAAATAATATAAAAAAATTCCAAAATTTGGGTTACAAAAATTTCACCACATGGAGTTTGTAAAAATATCAATAGATCATGGTTTTGGGGAATCAATTAAATAGTTTCAGAAATATTACAAGATATAAAACAATGCATAGATCCTGAATCAAATAAGACCTTTTCCATTTCGGAGTGAATATAAAGTGTACCTTGTTTGACTTCATTTTCATTCTCCACATATAAAATAGTGATGTCATAATCCATCACTTTATCCTCAATATTTGGTGGATGATGATGTTGATTACCCTTTAGAACTCAAGGTTTAGTGCTCTATAATGCATAGTTCCCTTTCTCCATTCATTTTTAGCATTACACAATGGGTGGTTCTCTCCTTTACTCCACCAAATTTTTAGTCTTCGTCATGCATTTTCAATATTCATGAATTTTTTTCCTCCTATCCCACACATGAAGCATTTCCCCATCCCATTGATGGAGTTCCCATGACTATTATTCACAAATTTTGACATGTTGGTGGTTGAGTTTTCTTTACACATTTCAAATGAGATCCTACAGCTTCAAACTCCGTCATTCATTTCTAATCACCATACCATGAACCATTCTCCATACATCATCTCCACATTGAGATCACAATGAATAACTGTTCTATAACTCTCAATGTCTTGAATTTATAGATCCTTTCGATGTTGTGGTTTTAAAACACTAAATAATATATCAACTTTTATATCATTATTGTTAACAAAACCCAAAGAATACATTGAAAACCTTGTAAAATTTTCTCTGTATGAAATGATTGATTCTCTTTCATTTTTCTTCAGCTAGATTAAATCATTCTCCATATTTTTATGTAGATTTCATGAAAAGAACTTATTCAAAAAAATTATCTTAATTTCTTCCCACTCGAACACATCAATTTCATACCTTGGCATGGTTTTCATAAACATGGCCCTCCATTGGTTAACCTCTCCATGTAAACAGTAAATGAAAAAATTCACCTTCTCCTTCTTAGAACAATGAATAATAGGAAATAAATTCTCCATTGAGTTGCCATAGTATTTCGAAACTAGTAGATCGAATGATCCAAAAAATATCATTGGTCATTGACACATAAGACAATCAATAGCCAATTAATCCCTCTTAGGTGAAGGTGGGCATTCCACATTATTTAGGTTATTATTCATATAATAATAAAGATAGATATAAATCACCGTGAATTTTTTCTCTCTTCCTGCAAATGAATTAGGGATGTCATTTAGGAAATCATTGCACAATCCATCATACAGTTTGTTGGAATGGTGTCTTCTGGTTCCCACTATTTTCTAAAAAAGAAAATTTTAGAACAAATCATACGTCAACATGTGATTAATAATTTGTTCCTTTGTAAAATTAACTCATAAGTAATATATTATGGGATCCCTATGATTTGGATTTTATAAGAAAAGTATTATTTGGTGCTTACTTCTTCATATTCTCATAGTAAAGGTTTTCACTAAGGGTCTCTAATCCCAATTCCCAAAGTATAAAAACATTCTCCGATACCAACTATGATGAACATGATTTTTCTTACATTACAATTACATCATTTTTATTAAAAAAACATAAAATCATTATAAAAATTGGGTCCTATGGATTAGTGTTTCAGTAATTTAATGACCATATATAAAATTTAAAAATTAAAACATAAAAATTTATTTAATCCCTTCTTCTATAGATTCATAGAGGTGTTCTTATTCTTATTAGTACAAGTAATATAATAAGGATATACATAAAAAGAGTGATATTAAATCTCAATAAGAGGTTATATATAAGTCCCCGACCTTAAACATTACTTAATCTTGAGTTATTACTAGATTACACCTTGAGGATCTTTTTAGGTTTAGAGTTTTATAGAATTAGATCATAAAACATGCATTACATTCCACATATAAACAAAGTGGTTACATAATGATAGTATTCATTTTTCCCATAAATGGAAACATATTTAAAATAAAACATGGATTCATTCTTGACAAATCCTTGACACTATCATCATATCATGTACCTATCCCTGGACCTGTGAAAAACACTTCTAGAAAACATGGGGTGAGCATAAAATGCTCAGTATGGGTTATAAAAATATGGAAAGGATACATGGGTAAATATATACATAAGAATGAAATCATAATTTACCCATAAAACATAATAACTTTAACATACCTCATCAAATCATGAATAAATCATAGATATCATAAGACATAAAGGTAACTTGAGGCATTCATAACATTCTTATGTAGGGAGTAACCCTCTTGGTTACGTTTAGAATAACCATCACAGTATATTCCCTAAATCTCTTCGGAGAAAGCTTAATATTTCACTCCTTCACGTTACCCAATGCAATGGAGAGCTATATCGGGCTCACCCGCCCTTAGTTTAACGCTGAACTACCCGTCTTTATAATAATTCCCAAGAACCTCAACATAATCATATCACATAAAAATGCATAAAGGAAACATAACATTTCCACCTTTCAATCACAAGATATCAATAAAACACATTGATATAAAAACATTATGAAAACCATTTTCAATACCAAAATAAAATAAAAGTAAAACATTGTATTTATTTTTCTTTTAAAAAAAGGTATGGCTTGTAGAGGAAGCCGAAACTCAAATAATGGTAACGACGGCAGAGAAGTCGTTATCGCTGCATATGTACGACAAAAACATTAATTTTTATCATTTAGTTAATGCTTCATATAAAAAATATTCCTTTTGGATAAACGTAAAAGTAAAAGGGGTTTATACACCGTATAAATGAAGGTTGTGTATAAAATAAAATATGCCTCAACGAAAAGAGATTGAGACGAAGTCCCATACCTCGGGTCCGACTTGACTCGGTCATTCATTAATATCATGAATAATAAACTTGAGTTAATTTATACTTGTTTAAGAACCTTTTTCATGTTCATTATTCCTTTTATATCACTTATTTCCATGTCATGAACACTATGTAATTATTTATGTTAATAACGGTCGTTTTAACGATCATTGGTTTTGAGTAAAAAAATAAACCCTTTATAATTACAATTTTTTCATGTATCCATTATATCCAGAATTATAATCATGATTTATATATCATATATGTCATATATATCATATATATACATTATATACATGAATTTAAAATATTACATAATTATTTAGAGTTATGAAATTAAATGCACCGTTCATGGAGATGGTAAGCCGTACGTACACATGAACGCTACTTTCATTTCTATTTTGTATTTTATAGAATGGAATCATAAATATATAAAGGTATATAATAATTCCAGTGTAATATCATATATAATATCATAACTCCTTCCTTTATACGTCCCACGTATTGTATTTAACGAATCAAATCACTTTGAGGGGGAGGTAGTCCACACTTTCTTAAATGAAGATATCGCGTTTACCCATAATGGAAAACATAAAGGTATGCCAAAAATGAAAAATACAGAAGCTTAAAGAAAACATAAACATATTATATATCATATATAAATATAGTGTCATCCTAATGGCCACATTTTAAGGTGTTAAAAGAATGTTGAACAATCATCATTTCGGGAGGCCGAAATTCGACATCCACGGAAACAGTATGTTCTTTATCCATTTGATGTAGGTGTGTGTAAGTGTAGGTCGAATCCTTCTTATAATGAAATCCAAGTATATCGAAGATACTGGAGTTTTTACAAAAGAAATGAATAAAAAAAGTTTACGGGGTTGGAGATGTAAAATAAAACAAAAGGACTCAAATGAAGACATTACCTTGTAATCGGGTAACTCCCTTTGGTTTGACTCAAAGGCTTCCTTGGGAAGACTTCTGCCCAAAGTGAGGCTTCAAGAAGTAAGAGAGGGATGTGGAGAGATTAAATGGCCAGGGGTTGGCCGAGCCAAAGTCTTTGGAAGTGTTGGTAGGGAGGTAGAGGTGTGGGGGTCTTTTATAAGAGGAGAGGAGGGGCACTCTTGGAATGTAAAGAAATGTTACTATATTTTAAAACGAGTTTCGGATTCAAAATGTCCCACATTGAAATAATTCGAGGGAAAGGTGATAAGGGTACTAAATCCACCCATCCAATAGGTTTTGGACATGTGTAGGTCCTAGATTTTACATTATCATTTCATTTTATTTAAATCCTTTATTAATGAGGTAATCGCTGCATCATCATGATGTCATAAATAATTTAATTTATTTAAAGTCTAAAAATTATAAAAAATAATATATTTTAATAAATCCTTTTATTTTTCCAATGACTATTTATAATCAAATATCTGACTTGTATAACCCCATGTGAAAATTGTTTTAGTAAAATAACTCATGTTTGTGTCATTTTTACTTTTTCAATAAATAAAAAGTGGTTTATGTCATTTCCCAACCAAGGTGGCTCCATGGGGTCCCCAAGTTGACCCATGGATTGTATCGGTTGGCCATGACACATCCAATGATGGTAGGATATGTGTATAGTTATTTTCATTTTATTATAATATCATTTTTTCCTTAAATTGCACTAATTACCTCTAATCGCGATTAAAAACATAAACGTTACTATTCACCTGTTTCGGTGCGGATGTGCGTCAGGTTACGCTGTTCCGCCAGGACGCGTTCGCGCGTGCACCCGTCAACCCGAGGGGATGGGCGCGCGGCTTGTGGTCCCGCAGTCCCGCTTTCCAAAGGCGGGCGGCATCCGTCCCTTATTCAGGGGCGTCTGCTCCTTGATCGAAACCGGGATGATGGGATGTCGGCTCCTCCTTCCTTGGACGTCTCCTCGGAACTCGTCGCCTAATCCGGGTCTCCCTCATAGATTTAAGACATGCTCGTGAATCTCGTTCCCGGCGCCATATCTTCATGGACACCGGTTAATTACGTTGCTTCCGCCCGGACGCTCCAAGGAGTCTGGTCGGGGCAGCAACCTGCGGTGAGGAGGCCGTGTGGCTCTGGGTGCTGGTGGCGTGTCGTAACACTGCGGCTCTGCACGTCTGTCTTCCGTCCCTAATAGGGCTTCTCGAAGGCATGATGGCCTGAGGCATCCCGCACTGGGTGCGGGGAACTGTGTCCCCTGAGGTTTTCCTCAGCTTCCCATGTTTAACACGGGGTACGCCGCGAGTTTAACGTCCAGTGGGGACGGCATCAGACTGATCAACACGAAGAGTGGATCCGATGACATAACCCCTTGCGGGGAACCTCCGACGCTGGGGCCAACGCATGGGCGGCTTCCCAAGAGATATGGAGTGGAGTGAAGTGGCATGACCCCACCGGGATGTGGCGGCCCGGGTAAGGATCAGGATGGATGATGGAGTGAAGAGCTTGGACCCCGTAGGGGCTTCCTACGTACCGCGCGTTAGCATGGATCAAAGTCAACATAGTTCGGGTATACAGTTTAACGTCATGCTGGACGTCGGCAAGCCGACTCACGAAGGGGTCAAGGCCGCCGGGCGGAGGATTGAACCGAACCACCTCGCACAGGGGGAGATGGAACGGCCGGGTGGATCACAGTTTCACGTCATGCTGGACGATAAAAGGAGAAAATGGAAAAAGGGGTTGTGGGGAGGCACAGTGGAGATACACACGGGCGGTCTCCCACAGGGGCGGATTCATAGGTGAATCGACGCAAGCGTGAACCCTGGAGGGGTCCACTGATGTACGAACCGACGTGAATACGACCGGGACGACCAGGTGGTGGGCTTGAACCTCAGGGAGGCTTCTTACGTACCCTGTTTAGAAGACAGGGATCAAAGTCCACGTAGTTCATTCTGTCAGGACTTACGCACTTGAGGCAGCCCGGATGCGGCAAAACTCAGTTGGAAGGGACTTGGACCGAAAGTAGGAGACACCTCGATCCCAGTCACACCCTCTACTGGCTTCGGCAGTGGGGAGGCGCAATGGAGATACACATGCGCGGCCCCCCACAAGAAACTAGGGGTTTGTAATACCCTACCCCCGTAGGGAAAAGTCGCTCCCATTAAATCGTCCCTAAAGAGGGACAATCCCGACATCCCTGCAGAGATGAGCGGGCGGGGGCCACATCCAAACCGGGGGGGGGGGGTACCCTGCGTGCGGGGCACAGGATCGGGTGATGCAGATGGTTTAGCGTCTTGCCAGACGAAGTACAGTTTAACGTCGTGTGTTGAGGACGAAGCGGACGGTTTAACATCTTGCCGGACGAAGTACAGTTTAACGTCGTGTGTTGAGGACGAAGGTGCTTGGTAGTTTATCGTCTTACAGTGCGGACGTGGTACAGTTTAACGTCATGTTGGACAAAACAGTTGGAAGTTTATCGTCTTGCAGTGCGGACGTGGTACAGTTTAACGTCATGTTGGACGGATGCAGTTTAACGTCATGCGGGACGAATGCTGAACAGTTTAACGTCTTGTAGTTTGGACGAGGTACAGTTTAACGTCGTGTTGGACGATATACAGTTTAACGTCGTGTTGGACGATGCACAGTTTAACGTCGTGTTGGACGAATGCAGTTTAACGTCATGCGGGACGATGGATTGCCGTTGATGGGTCCGTGTCACTTCGCGCGAGCCTGGAGAGCCGCACGGGAAGACAACGCACGGTGCGGGCACCCAGGATGAAGATCATCGGGCGCCACGCAGGCGGGTACCCTTAGGGGGTCAAGGGGGGCGACCCTGGAGGATTGCGCGCAAAAGAGGAGCTTTGCGCGCAAAACAGCAGGTCGGCGCGCAAAATGGCGGGCTGGCGCGCAATCGGGCCAGCCCTTTGCGCGCGGATGATTGAGATTGCGCGCACCAGGCTTCGGGTAGCACGCGGGGGCAACGGCTCATTCTCTAACGAATGACCACTTTGAAAATGGGGGGTGCGCGCAATCGGGCTGGATTGCGCGCACCCGGGGGCAATTGCGCGCAAGAGGCTTCTTTTGCGCGCAAAGGCCTTCGGGTTAAGGATTATTCAAAGGAAAGGAGCCAAAAGGATTGCGCGTGAAGGCGAACCCCAAGGCTCTATTGCCTGAAAGAAAGGAGGTTACCTGAAGATCGGCATTGCGCGCGGAAGGGGTTGGATTGCGCGAACGAGCGACGCTTCGGATTCTGGCAACCTTCAAAACGTCGGGGGTCGCCTTATATTTATAGTCAACCCCGGGCGCGAAATCCGGTCTCGGGCGCGGAATTCCCTTCGCGGGCGCGGAATCCGGACCCGGCGCGCAAGGGAGCCGCGCAGGCCACGGGCGCGCAAAATAGCGCGCCGGCCCAGCGCATTGCGCGCATCCCGGGAGGATTGCGCGCCGTGACTCAACTTTGCGCGCGGGCCTCTGAAATTTCGCGCAAGTCCTCCGGGCCCTCCGGAACGTGCCTCTGTCTCCAAATATCACTTCGATTTCCGCATCCGGAGCTTCGTTTGGGAACAACGGACTTTTCCGGTGTCTACAAAAGCCCCCCCTCGGAATCTGATCGGCGAGAGGTCGCAATGATCGGGTTCCGAGGGAGACGCCGGAATGCCGAAGTCCTGGGCTGCGCGGGGCTTAGGCGCGCAAAAAGGGGCGCCGGGCGCGCAATTCGCCGCCGCGGTCGCGCAATCGAGCGTTCCGCGTGGCGCGGAATCTCGGCCTCGTCTATAAATAGGGGTCCCGGGTTCCGCGTTCCGTACACAGGCCTTCCGCGCGATAAGCTTCAACGCTCTCGTGCGCAAAATCGCCTTTTCCGGTCGCGAAATTCTCCCGATCGGTGCGCAAAACCATCCGGAATTCGCCTGTCTTTGCGCGAAAACCCGGAACTTTGCGCGACATTCTTCCCAATTGCGCGCCGTCCACTTGGATTGCGCGCCAACCTTCAAACTTCTCTACCAGCCTCGTCCGATCCCGCACGCTTCATCCCTTAACCCGCACAACTCCCGAAACTTCTGAGATGGCCGCGCATCAAGGAAATGAGGGGGATGCCGCCATTCGCAGAGCAGAGATGGCGGAGAACGAGGAGGTTTACGGAGCCAAGGAGATTGTTTCCAACAATCAATCCCTGTTCGACTTGCTGACGCCGGCCCAGAAGACATATCCACTGTCGGACAACCTGCCGCTCTGGAACTTCGGCATCCTAGATGAGGTTCCGGTGCCAGGGTTCGAGGTTGATGCGCCACGGACCTGGGTGACTCGGGAGGACGAGCTTCCCCGCTATAACATCACCAATAATGGGCATCCTGCCAGGGAGACCAGGCACTTGGACGTCTATGTCCTGAACCCGAGGACACGAACCATTGACGGGGGTGAGCCTACTGCGGAGAATTCTCCAGCCCTCTACTCGAGCACATATCGCCAGAGTGTCACTGACGACACCAAGGGCTGGCTGAAGGACTGGGACTTGCGGTCTGGGGGCAATTTCACCAGCGAGTGGGCCTGGGTGTTCTGGGTACGCCACACTTGCGATCACTTCGCAGAGGAGCTGCGGTACATCGGCCTATTTGAGGCGGTGTGGACGTCGCAGTTCCACTTCTACCAGCAGTCCGAGCTCGGGCCGGAGCTGTTCACCCGCTGGTCTCCGGATACCAACACCTTCCATCTTCACCATGGGGAGGTCGACATCGGTCTCTGGGACATCCACTGCATCGGAGGTGTCCCGCTGGAGGGCTACCGGTATGATGAGTTCCTGCCTCCGAGGAACACCTGGGGTGACAGGTCACGGACTCCCATCCTGACGTGGCATCTGCTGGACCTGGCTACAGAGCGGCTCGGGGTCAAGGACTTCCAGAAGGACATAGCCTACAAGGAGTGGTTCGGCCAGTTCTTGGAGCATGACCCAGCGGTCAAGATGCCAGGCAGGGGGAAGCGGTGCCCGACCGCGGCTCAGAGGAGCCGGAACGGGTCGTACTGGCGGGTTCTGGAGACGGGCGACTACCACTCATGGGGGTACCGCGTCATCGAGGCCCGGGACCCAAATGTCCAGTACGCGGCGTTCCTAGCCGCCTTTCTGAGTGGGTGGCTCCTGCCAGTGCGGGACGCGAGAATGGGCGTTCGCCCGGCGACACTGGCGATGGTGGGCGCTATGGCCGCCAACAAAAGATACAACCTCGGGGTCCCAGTGCTGGCTAAGCTGTACGCCATCCTGGGACACATCTCACGAGGGGGGTCTCCACGAAGGATCTGTGGGCCCTTTCAGTTCTTCCACGGCTGGGTGGCTGCTCACCTCGGTGGGTACACGTTTCCGAACGCCATCATTCCTCCGGGCAATGGCATGCGACCCTCCCTGCTGAACATCGCGGGGGTCGCTCTGATGACCCTAAGTGAGGAGGGCGTGAGGATTCGGATTGGCAATCATGCCAATTTCAACTTCATTCTGTTCCCCACTCCCGTCGGCCAGATGATCGACAATGGGCAGGGTCCGCTGGAGCAGCATGAACACTTCCTGAACATGCGGGGCGGGGTGCTCGTGGCTCGGATCGACGGGAAGGTGATCTGCGAGCCTTACGTGCCAACCCGGTTCGCCAGGCAGTTCGGGTGCCTTCAGCGGATGCCGAAGAGGGTATTCACTGCTGTCCGGGAGGAGACGAACCCTTGCGTCCTTCGCCAGATGTGGCTGCTGTTTGCCGCTTTTGGCTCCGGCGACGTCATCACTCTCCCTCCTACCGGGGTTGACGCAGGCTTGGCAACCGAGTACGCCGAACACTGGGCCATCGCGTACCCCGAGGGGCTTCTACGGAAGCCAGTTCGGCGGCTCGAGGTTACCCGTGCGGAGACCGGGCGTCAAGGAAGGAGGCGAGGCGCCGCCACACGGGGGAGAACGGAGGCGCGCCAAGCAGCGGAGCCGGCGCGAGCAGGGACTTCGGCGGCGAGCACATCGCAGGCTGACGCTACGACCTCGGCGCCCAGAGAGGGGGCACGCGCGGTGATCGAAGAGAGGCCCGGGAAGCAGGTGAGACGTCTGCTCGAACCCTCCCACGATGCAGTCTTCCCGGCGCTGTGGTCGGCCTGGATGACCCTGCGGCAGTCACTGGGGACCGACGCCATCTGGCGAAAGATTCTCAGAGAAGGAATCCATCTACCAGAGGTCGGGCGCCTCCATATTGCCGACAGGGTGGACTTCAACCGGCAGTATGCGTATCTGACGGCCATGGATGATTACGCGCGCCAACGTGGTCAGCGTGCGGAGCCATCCCTTCTGGTGAAGGTGATGCTCGGTCTAGAGCCCGCTCCAGAACAGATGCCGCCGGAAGAAGACGACAGTAGCAACGACTCTGAGGAAGAGGAGGAGATGGGGGAGGATGAAGGCTCCGAGGGAAGATCCCATCAGGGGAGTCCGCGGGAGAGCGGCGAGGTGGCCGGCTCTGACAATGTTGATGTCACTGAGCTCCTCGAGGTCCGCTTCTATCCCTACTCAACCTGCTTCATCCATTCCCTTATGCAGCTTCTAACCCATTTCTCCACCTTTCTCAGGAGCGCACAGATGTTGGTCAGGCGTCCTCAGCGGGAGTAGGAGGGGCTCCAGCAGGACAAGGCGGGGGCCAGGCACCCATTATCGAATTGACAAGCGCGGAAGGGCCCCCTGCTGCAACTGTTCCTGCGGCGGCCGGGATAGCGAAAGATGACGCTCTGAACTCCCGTAAGTCTCCTTACTTTACTGCTGGTGCTTGCCGTTGACGATCCGTGACTAACCACGGCATGCCCTGCGCAGTGATCTCAACACTGGAGGCTCGTCGGGTTGCCGAACCCGGGCCATCCACGAGTGGACCGGTTGCAGACATGCCGCCTGCTCCGGAACAGACTTCCCACACCGAGCCGGCCCCACCAACTGCTGATCAGGGGGCTGCGGACGCCGGCGGTGCTGACATTGGAGAGAGGTCGGGGGCTGACGAGGGTGTCAGCGCCGCTGGGGAGAGAGAAGAAGTTCGCCCGGATGTTGGGGAACCCATCCCTCATGAGGACCTCCCAGGGGCGGACCCTGCAGCAGACCTGCTGGCTGCCTTCCCTGCCTACCGGCCTGCCGACCCCGAGGAGATGGACGACTCAGACGCGGAGGCGGTCGAGGAGAGCCGGATAACGCGCCGTAGGGGGTGGAAGTGCATCCAGCGCTTCCTCAAGCGAGACCCGTCGGAGTGGCTGGGGCGCATGGGATAACTTCAAACCTGGCTGTGCTTCCTGTGTGCCGGGGGAGCTGATGCTCAACGCCTCCATCTGACGGTTCATGATTTCATGGCCGAAAAGATGCGCGAGAGCTGCCGGCATGCCGACGTCACACAAAGTCGGGACATGTCGGAGATCACGCGGGCGCTCCTCGCGGCGGAGCAGGAAGTCCGGCGTCTCGAAGGGCAGGCGGCAGAGAAGGAGGCCTTCGTCGCAACATGTACCGAGCTTGTGGAGCAACTAGCAGCCCAGCTGGTTGACACCCAGGTACAGCTGACGAAGGCGGGCCAACAGATGGTCACAATTCAGGTCGAGCGGGAGCGTGCACAGGCCAGAATCGACGAACTGCGTGCTGCGACCGCCAACGAAGAGAGGGCACGCAGAGAGCGAGAAGCAGCTCTGGAGGCCACCAGCCAAAGTGTAGCGGCATTAGAAAGACTCATTCAGCACGCTAATCCCTAAGGGCTTTGTTTTGCCGTTCCCAAAACATTTGCTTCCGCTACTTTGATCCATTTGTATGAATCAATATATTTATCTGCATCTTTTGGCTTAACATGCTCAAGCACAATTCACTGTCTTGCGGGAGCGTTAACCAAGCATCAGGCATCCATAGTTGGGCCTGGATTGCTGGAGAAAAGAGGGAGGTCATTCCTAGGAAAGGAGACCTCAAGCCTAATCAATTTATCATCCCCCCAACTTGTTCCAACACACGAGCGGGACAATGCTAGGGGTGTTGAGATTTTATCCGAACATAGGGAAATGAGAAAGGGTGAATCGCGTGTCCCGAATCTAGACATCCACAACGGTCGGCCTTCCAGGAAATGCCCAAGACGGTAGGCGGACAGTGGATCGACCATAACAACTGCAATAGATGGACCGAAGGTCATCATTCATATTGCAGGAGGCGGACCACATGTTATCATGAATACCGCTTTGGGGGTTCCTTCAGACACAAGGGTGGAAATCCAGATCGACAGGGCATGCGAAGCGTGGGGCGAAGTGACGATTGTTCGGACAGAATCCAACGCTCTCAAAATTGCGCCACCGTGGGGAAAGCGTATTAGGCGGATGCACTAATCTGGCCGTGAGTCACCCCAATTCTCAGACAGCACCTCTTTGACGAGGAAACCGTCACTTCCCATCATTGCAATTGGGCATCCCGAGCTGAATCGGGGAGAATATCACAACTGCACCACTCTACCAGAAGCCAGGCCAGACGGCCGGCGACGAGGAGGGGCTGGACTTAACCATCCCTGAGGCTGGACCCGAGTTGAGATGCCCGGGCGTTCCTACGTACTCCATCAGGCTGGAGATCAAGCCACACGTAGTTCTGAGAGTGCAATTTAACGTCATGCAGGACGTAGAATCCCGTTTAGGGGAGATCTTAGTTTAGGGTCGTAGAGCTCGGACCATAGGGGTAGATCATAGTTTAAGGTCTTAGAGCTCGGACCATAAGGAGAGATCTTAGTTTAAGGTCTTAGAGCTCGGACCATAAGGAGAGATCTTAGTTTAAGGTCTTAGAGCTCGGACCATAAGGAGAGATCTTAGTTTAAGGTCTTAGAGCTCGGACCATAAGGAGAGATCTTAGTTTAAGGTCTTAGAGCTCGGACCATAAGGAGAGATCTTAGTTTAAGGTCTTAGAGCTCGGACCATAAGGAGAGATCTTAGTTTAAGGTCTTAGATCTCGGACCATATGGACCTCAAAGTACGCCACATCGTGGTCCTATCCCCTGGATATGCGAAGATGCACTGAGGGATAGTTTCAAGAGTGTCGAGGTTTCGCCTGGTCAGAATGGGAGGTGGAATATGTGAATCATGTGGCCATTCACCCAAGGACTGGGGGCACCGGAGTAACGATATGGGAGTACTGCCGACCGTGGCGGAAAAGCAGCATCAATATCGCACTAACCGTTGGTGGAATGAGGCAGCAAACGAGCATCGACTGCTCAATCGCAGGATTCATATCGATTTGCTGCCCGAGGCCATTGGGGGTACCGGCCCGAGTCGGTGGGAGAGCACTGAGGCATTGTATCTGAACCGTTCACGGGGGCTCCACCCAGGGCGTAGACGATGGGTCCGAATGAAAGGGAGCACGAAGCCTGAAAAGTGGAGGAAACCTGACCAAGCGGATCCTGACCCTCCTGGCAATAAACCAGAGTACTCTTGACACTGGTGGACCACTGCAAGGGGTCGGGGAACACGCCTTGAGGGTGACCTGAAGGCGGCGGATTCCCCAGAGAAGGGGGAATCTCTAAGAGGTGGGGGGCTGGACCCGAAGTTTCAAACATCCGGGCGTTCCTACATATCCCATAAGGATGGGAATCAAGCCACACGTAGTTCTTGAGGCGCGACGCAACACAATCGGGCACCAGCGCGGGGAAGAGTGCGGGTCTGACCCTCGCACACAGAAGGAGCGGCATTTGATATTTCTTGTTTGTCCTTAAAGATGAATGGTTTTTCTTTGTGCGGCGACATGCCTGTGATTGAGAAATCTCTGGCGTCGCCACAATAATCAAGACACGGAAGGCATTGATGAATGGCGTGGTTTATTAACCAGCGCCCAACATGAGTGTCCCCTGAGGAGAACATCACGATGCAGTGTCGTTTCTCGTCGGGCGGCCAAGACGATCACAGTTTACGGTCGTGTGGTAGGACCAGACAACAAAGTTTAAGGTCGTGTGGTTCAGACCATGGAGGAATCCGCTTATCGCGGTACGGCGGACACGGCGGAGGTGGGAACATACCCAGCCCTGCGGTCACGCACGATTCCAGGAGAAGAGTCTTGGGATAGGGGTCTGCGTATGTCCATCACCTGAGGGGCAGAGATGCTAGCCTACAGATATACTGGGCCCAGAACACGATTGTTCGGGCGACTCCTTCCTCCTTATGGGGACGAGGGTCCAGCTACGCATGGCCCTTAGGGAGGATATCCGCATATATCCTTGGTGCTCAGATCATGGGAGCCTCGAACGACATCATTACCCTGGTCGGTCTGCCTAACGTGTAGAGGTGTACTAAAGGTCAGTATGATGAGAGTGTCGAGATTCCACTACAACGCACAAAGGCGGAGTGTGAGGAGGACTGCGCAACCAATGTTCAGAGCCTGAAAGAGCCGACATGGCGATCAAGGACGTTGCTGACCATATTCGCAACACAACATCGGATCGCGTCAGCCTAAGACGGGGCAAGAAAACGAGCATCGACCGCTCAATCGCAGGATTCATATCGATTTGCGGCCCAAGACCCGCCGGTAAATCGACCCGGAGCGGTAGGAGAGCACTGAGGCATCGTACCCAAACCGCTAACGAGGATCCCTTTGAGTGAAGGCTCGAACAAGAGGAAGCGCGAGGCTTGACAAGCAACACAGGACTTGTCGGGATTGAATCTGACACTACAAGTCATAGACCGAAGTACCCAAAACATGTTAACAGATCACCGGAAAGGGTCGGAGGACTCACCCTGAGAGCAACCAAAAGAGGGCAGATCCCCGTGATCAACCAAGAGACGGGGCTGGACCTGAAACACAAGCGTCCAGGCGGTCCTACGTATCCCATAAGGATGGGAATCAAGCCATACGTAGTTCTTGAGAGGCAGTTTAACATCATGCAGGACGATGAAAGGTGTGAGGTGGTCCCACACACGGGGGGAGGCGTACGACGCGGCCAGTAGACCGACGTGAATGAGGACATGATCCCCCACTCACGCGATACGCCTCGCACAAAAAGGAGGGGAACTTGGGCCAGAGGCCCAACGCGGGATCGAGATTCCCGGGAAATGGGGCTGGGCCTGAAACATGTATGTCCAGGCGGTCCTACGTATCCCATAAGGATGGGAATCAAGCCATACGTAGTTCTTGAATTGCAGTTTAACGTCCTGCAGGACGAGAAAAGAAGGGGGGAGAGAAGGCATCCCCAAACGTGGGGGGCGTACAGCGTGGCGAGCAAATCGACGTGAATGAGGGCATAGCCCCGCGTTCACACCATACGCCGCACACCCGGAGGCAACTGGGCCAAGGGCCCGAGATGGGATGGAAATTCCCAAAGGATGGGGCTGGGCCTGAAACATGAATGTTCAGGCGGTCCTACGTATCCCATAAGGATGGGAATCAAGCCACACGTAGTTCTTGAGGGGCAGTTTAACGTCATGCAGGATGATACGCCGGGCAGTTTAACGTCGTGCAGCTTGGACGTGGTGCAGTTTAGCGTCATGCAGGACGAGGCACTTGGCAGTTTAACGTCTTGCAGAGCGGACGAATGCTGAACAGTTTAACGTCTTGTAGCCTGGACGAATGCAGTTTAACGTCGTGCAGGACGTATGCTGAACAGTTTAACGTCTTGTAGCTTGGACGAATGCAGTTTAACGTCGTGCAGGACGTATTCTGAACAGTTTAACGTCTTGTAGCTTGGACGAATGATGCTTGGCAGTTTAACGTCTTGTCGCGCGGACGTAGTGTACTGAGGAAAAGTACTGCTTGAGGAACCTAGTGTTGGTGGGAGGAGTGACACGCTCACCATCCATAGTCGCCAGGGAGTACGCGCCATTGGGATAGACCTTGTGGATGACAAAAGGTCCCTCCCACTTGGGGTCCAACTTGGGCGGCTTCCGGCCGGGGATCATCGGTGCTCTCAGGGCTAGCACTAGGTCACCCTGTAGGAAGGAGCGGAGGCGAACCTTCTTATTGAAAGCTCGAGTCATTCTGCTTTGATGCCTCTCCAAGTTGTGCAAAGCGCGAAGTCTATTCTCATACAGTGCTTCCAACTCGACTAGACGGGCTTCAGAAACTCTGTCCGGCGCTTGCTGGTTGTAGACCGCAGTGCGCAAGGACGGTAACTGGATCTCGATGGGCAGGATGGCCTCAGCTCCATACACCAGGGAATAAGGGGTCATCTGGGTGGAATTGCGAGTCGTCGTCCGATAAGCCCAGAGGGCGTTGGGGAGCTTGTCCGGCCAACTCTTCTTGTTTTGACCAACCATCTTTTGCAGAATGTTAGAGAGGGTTTTGTTAAACGCCTCGATCTGTCCATTCGCCTGCGCATGATAGCGAGATGTATGGTTCGAGTGAATGTTATACTTGGCGTACAACTTCTTCAACTCGGCTGCTCGGAAATTGGTTCCGTTATCCGTGAGGATAGCGTGAGGCACTCCAAATCAATAGATGATGTTGGAGGTCACGAAGTCAGCGATCGAACAGGATTTGACCTCTCTGAGCGGAATCGCCTCTGCCCATTTGGAGAAGAAGTCCGTGGCGGTCAGAATGAACCGGCACTGGCGAGCTGTCGCCGGTGGGTAAGGTCCCACAACGTCCAGACCCCAGACTGCAAAGGGCCAGGAATACCTAGTGGTATGGAGAGGCTCTGGCGGCCGATGCACAAAGTTTACATGAACCTGGCACGCATGGAACCTCCTGGCATACTCGATGCAGTCACGGATCATGGAGGGCCAGAAGTATCCCAACCTCCGAATCTGGTGGGACAGCTTCGGCCCAGTCTGATGGGCGCCGCATGAACCAGCATGAACCTCTTGCATGACTCGTGGGATCTCAACTCCCTGAAGGCAACGGAGGAGAACACCATCAAATCCGCGTCTATAGAGGATCTGCTCCAGGCCGGGACTGCTCTGGAGGACAAACTGCGATGCGCGGCGTCGAACTCGCTCGCGCTCGGCCTGATCTGACGGGAGAATGCCATGTTGGAGGTACTCAACCAAGGGAATCCTCCAATCAGGGGCTAGTTCGACTGCCATATCTGGGGTAATCGGGGCTCCGGGCACAGGGGCAACCGCGGTGAGATTACTTACCAACGGGTCACGATCTCCTTCCGGGATAACGGGAGCGATGAGCCTGCGGTGCGTCACGCGGACGGTCAGGTTATCCTGTTCAGGCTCTGCAAGTGACGCAGCAAGGCTGGCCAAGGCATCTGCTCGACCGTTCTGCGACCGGGGAATATGGACAATTTCTGACCGAGAAGGGAACCGGGCCATCAGAAGGAGGGTGCACTCCAGCAATGGCACAAGTTCCGGCTTCCTGACAACATAGTCGCCATTGATCTGCTTAACGACCAGCTCAGAGTCCCCTTTCACGCAAAGATGGGGCACGACGATCTCGAGAGCTAACTCGAGGCCGGTGATGAGGGCATGGTATTCCGCCTCATTGTTGGTACAGCCCTCTGACAACAGGAAAGAGTATGGCAGTACGGCTTGCTCCGGGGTAACGAAGACGATACCCAAGCCCACTCTGTTGAGCTTAGGATTATCGAGTCTTCTACCGGTGGGGCTCCGGGAGGCACCGTCAAAGTGCATCTGCCAGCATGGATCGGCTCGATCAACCGAGAGAATGGTCTCATCAGGAAAGCCTAGATCCAGCGGCTGATCCGCGGAGGTCGGGTGAGCTGCCAGAAAGTCTGCCAATGCTTGCCCTTTGATGGCCTTCTGAGACACATACCTAATGTCGAACTGATGGAGAATCACAGCCCACCGTGCTAGACGGCCAGTCAACATAGGCCGGCTCAGGATATATTTCAACGGGTCTACCCGAGAAACCAACTGTACCTCATGGTGCTGCAAGTAGTGCCGCAATTTCTGTACGGAAAATACGAGCGCCAGACAGCTCTTCTCGATGGGGGAATACCTAACTTCCGCATCGAGGAGCATGCGACTGAGGTAATAGAGGCTATTCTCTGTTCCCTCGTTGTTCTTCTGGGCGAGAAGGGCACCCAGGGACCGTTCCAGGGCGGTCACATAGAGGACCAGCGGCTTCCCGGATACAGGCGGCATCAGAACCGGAGGTTGAAGCAGGTACTGCTTGATTTCCTCGAAAGCGGTCTGACACTCTTTATCCCATACATAGGTGGCACCTTTCTTCATGAGCCGAGAAAAGGGCTTACACTTGCCGGCCAGATTCGCGATGAATCGACGTATATAGGCTAGGTGGCCTTGGAACCCTTGCAGTTCCCGGATGGTACCTGGGGGAGGCATCTGGCTAATCGCCCTGATTTTCTCTGGGTCGATCTCAATACCCCGGTATCTTACCACAAATCCATGGAACTTTCCGGAGGTGACCCCAAAGGCACACTTCAACGGGTTCATCTTCAGGCAGCGAGACCGGAGGAAGCCGAACACTTTCTCAAGATCATTGAGATGGTCCTAACGCTGGCGCGATTTGACAACCAAGTCGTCGACGTAGCATTCCACCAGTGTGCCGAGGATTGGCTTGAATATGCGGTGCATCGCCCGTTGATAGGTGGCACCTGCATTCTTCAGGCCGAAGGGCATGACCCGGTAGCAAAAGGTACCTTGGGGGGCCCTGAAGGCAGTGAACTCCTCATCCTCAGGGTCCATCCGAATTTGGTTGTATCCGGAGTATCCATCCATGAAGGAGAGGGCTTGGAACCCTGCCGTGGCGTCAATCAACAGCTCTGTCACTGGAAGGGGAAAATCATCCTTCGGACAGTGGCGGTTGAGATCGCGGAAGTCGATGCAGACTCTGATCTGCCCGTTCTTCTTCCTGAACTGCACAATGTTGGCCAGCCATTTGGGGTACTGGACTTCCCTCACGAAGTTGGCTTTGATAAGCTTGTCAACTTCGGCCTCAATCATGGCACCGTGGGACGGGTGCATCTTCCTAGGAGGCTGCTTGAACCCGCGATGGTTCGCCGGGAGACCAAGGCGGTGGACGGCTACCTGAGGATCTAGCCCCGGCATCTCGTCATAGCCCCAAGCGAACACATCACGGTGCTGCCTGAGAAAGTCCACGTACTGCTGCCGCTCCTCAGAGGGCATGGCGGCACTGACCAATGTGGGTCTTGGATCGGCCTCGGTTCCAAGGTTCACCTGTATTAACTCATCGACCGTGGAGGGGACGCCCTCCTCAAAGGCTGGGGGTGCGTCTTCCATATCCTCTCCACTCGGGGAGGGATCATCCACGGGAGAGACTGCGTTGGAAACTGCATTGGGGCTACCAGATCCTGCTGGGCCACTGGTGCTGGTGCGGGCGGTCACGGTCATCTCATCAGGAGACTCGCGGGCCGTCGAGACCATGGCGACGTCCAACCGGTGAATCGGGAGGACGTAAGCGTCATCCAGACTTGCCCAGGGATCACTTGCAACAGCGACAGGCTCAACCTCACCTGCCAGGATCTGCTTATCCTTGCTCTTGTAATAGTCCGCGTCCAGATAGCGGGCTTCACACGAGGCAAAAGGAGAGGCATCTCCTTGAAGCACGCCTACTCGACCATTAAGGGAGTATTTGAGGCATTGGTGGTATGACGAGGGAACCGCTGCGTGAAGGTGGAGCCATGGCCTGCCCATCAATGTGTTATACGCAGTGTCCTGAGAGACTACCATGAATTCGGTGTTGGCAACCAAGTCACCGAACTGGGTCTTCAAACATATCTTGCCGACCGGGGTTTGCTCGGTGCGGTCGTACCCCTGGATCCTGAGGTCGGAGGGAGTCAAGTCATCCTCAGACAACCCCAATCTCTGGAGCGTCCGAGTTGGAATCAGGTTAATCCCGGACCCCGTGTCGACAAGACAGCGCCGGACTTCAAGGCCATTGAACTGGCCAGTGACATACAGCGGACGAATGTGTCCCTGTATAGGAGGGTCTTCATCCTTACCAGAGAACGAGATAACTGCCTGACATTCGGCGTCCTCGATCGTTTCGGCGTGAAAGGCCTCTGCAGCCGCAACCTCTGTCTCAAACTGGAGGGGGCTCTTCAGGGCTTCAACGAGTGCCTGGCGCATCTCAGATGACACGCGCAGAGCCTCAAGGATGGAGAGCCTTGATGGGATGTTGGCCAAGTGCTTCAGGACATCATACTTTTTGGCCAAGCGCGAGCCCCTGGTTGCAGGAGGTTGCTCTGCGGTTGGCGGCATGACGGGCCTTGCCGGTTGGATCGGCGGCCGACTGGTACTTGGCGTATCTCGCTGTTCACTGGCTGCAGTCCGGGAAATGGTCACCGTACTGGGGTCAGGAGGCCGGGATGGACCCGTGGTAGGGCGGAGCTGGTCGTGACGCGGCTGAGGCGGTTCTGCCTGGTCCCACACCACAAACAGCGGCGGAGGCGAATCCGTCATCCCCGAATGGGGGGGCGGCGCACGTTGTGCTCGGTTTTGAGCCTGCTGCCTAGTCTCAGTGGCGTGCACGGCCTGGCTGAGGGTACCAACGGCTGTGCCCCGGCGACTCCTGCTGCTGCGGTTCTTCCGACGGTGGCGACGACCGAGGACACTAGGGAGGTCCACCTGGTGTTCTTCAACGTCGGGAACCGAAAAGGGATTTACCAGCTCGACGGTGTTAACCGAAGCGTACCCAACACCGTCATCGGACGAACCATCCATCACCGGGCGGATCCGAGGAGGGACCCCCATCTCCGGGGGCATGAAATCTCCGAGAGTGCGGGATAGTGGCGGGACCGGCGGGGCGCGCTCTTCCTTCTTGTGCTGCCACCGTTTGCTCCTCTTGGAAGAGGCAGGCTGGGACGACGATGCCGAAGCAGCACCCGCATATTCTGGGGGCTCAGGCTGATTCAAGCGCGCATGGATGATTCCATGGGCGCGAATGGTCGTCTTGCGGGCCATCCAGTTATTATACTTCTGGGATCCGCGGTCGGAGACCAGCTGCCATTCGTCCTCGTTGCCACTATCGTCATCTGATCCCACGAACACGCCCGCCACTTGTGCTGGAGCTGGGCCCAACCTGATTACATTGTTGTTAATCTGGTCTTGGAGCCAATCCTTAAAAACATAGCACCGCTGGATGGTGTGCCCCAGGGCCCGATGGTAGGGGCAGTAGCGGGGGTTATTCGTAAGATGTGCCTCCTCTGGCCTCCAACACTCAGGCAGTCGCACAATCCTCTACTCCAGGGCGCTCCGGAAATAACCGGGGACCTGATCCTCGTGGAATGAGTAAGTCAGGTGTCGCGGGCCCCTGGGAGCGTGGTCTTGACGAGGGGCTGGAGGGGCCGGCCGAGGAGGTGGACCCTGATTATCTCGCCTCGGTTGCGGCGGTACATTACGCGGAGGGGCCGGCCGGTTCTGGGGCTGCCGCTGCTGGGCCGGGAACTGAGCCCGTGGAGGCGGCTTCCTGTGAGGCTGTGGAGCTGGCCTCGCCGGCAGCAGCTCCAATGGCCTGGGGGCCTCTATCTGGGCAACAGCAGCGGGCTCAGCCCTGCTGACTCTCCTTGTAGGAATCATAGGAGGCAGCGGGTGTGCCTGGCTGGCCTGTTGCAGGGCTTCCTCAAGACGTTGAGCTTTGTCTGAGAAGTCCCTGAACCCTCCGGGGTAATTTTGAGTGATCAGGGAAGGGACCAGCTCGGTCTTGACGTTCCCGACGCACATTGTCAGCAACTGCTCCTGAGTCAATGGCATGTCAAGGGAATACGTGAGACCCTTCCATCGGGCGATGAAGTCCGCGACTCGCTCATCAGGCCTCTTCTTGCACTTGAAGAGGTCTGCGATACTTGTCTTCCGGGTCGTGGAACTGAACTGGTAGAGGAACTGTCTACGGAGGTCCTCCCAGCTGGTTACCGACCCGACGGGGAGCTGGCTGTACCAGACAAATGCTGGCCCTTCCAGTGTCTGAACAAAGCAGCGAAGCTTAGCGGCCTCTTGCTGCGCCGGAGTCCCCAACATAGGCCCGCACCTCGAGTTGAAGTGGGCTAAATGCTGTGGCGGATCTCCAGTCCCGTTGAAGGGAGCGAAAGTGGGATTCCCGAATCCCGGAGGCGCCGGCATGTCATCCACCCATGATGGGTAGGGCTTGCCGTTCGGTGGGATCACCACCTGCCGAGTCTCAAAGGCCTCCAAGCGGGCAATGAGCGCCGCCATCGGATCGTCCGGACATGGGTTCCAGTCCTGGCGAGGATCTCTAACCACGAGCGCATTGCATGGCCCTTCAATCGGGTCATCGACCGGGTCGTTGAACTCGGCAGCTCGTGGGATGGCGGGCGGAGCGGCCCTTGGGGCAGCGGGAGGAATCCGAGCGGGGTCTCTCAGGTAGTCACGCCGCTCGGGAGGGTGTGGCGAAACATACCGCGCCCTCTTGCCGTAGGCAATGGCCTCTCTCCTGTCGGCGAACACGGCGTAATCACGGTTGCCCGGGAGAGTCTCGTCGAGGGGCGGTTGTTCCGGTCCCTGCTGTCCTGGCCTAGGATCACCGTAGTCAGGCCGCCGTTCTGCAGCGCGCTCGGCGAGGAGCTGGTCACCCAGCTTCTTCTGTTCGGCGAGCTGCTGACGTAGCGTAGCCTTCTCGGGATCCTCCTCTACCCTCTGCATGGAGGCAGATGGGTCGGCGGGCTTTATAGCCTCGCTGTGCTCTTTTCCTTTGCTGACGTTTCGGCTCAACATCAGTGCTTCAGTGGGTGCGGGGAGCCCCATGAGGTTCCTCTGATGATGAGTGACTCTCACCGATGGCTCTGACGACGGCTTGTCTTCGGGGGGGAAGCCCCCGTCGAGTAGTTCCAAGTCGTTCCCCTCTCCCGACAGGTCAGCCATATTGACCGTTTCTGTCCCTGGGGATATACCCTCAGGGCCACCCAGCGAATCGGGCTGTCAGCGAATCACACTGAAGCGTAGGGCAGTGTACTGCCCCCATCCACGGATATACACGTGGGGAGTGGCTTCCTCGATAACTTTGCGGAGTACTTGAAAACACTCAACGCATCGTTGTTGGAGGGCCTCGTGGTGCTCAAATGACCCGGGGTGCCGAGCCGCGGGGAGCATGGCCAGGTCAATTTGACGGCACTACTCACCAATATCCTCCAGGTGCACTTGACTCCCGGGGTGTGGCATTTGTAGGCGGTGAAGACAAGAGCGAGTCTCCTGGAGAGTTCGGCGGAAGCATTCGAACTCATCCGTGGTGAGCGATTCGGGTGCATCAAAGCCCGGCCCTACGACTGGCCAAAACTTCTCAGGGAAGTGGCCCTCTGCAAGGACGGTCCAGAAGCTCCACGACTCAAACTCGGGACCCAGATCTCCTTGGTCCTCTTCAATGGCTGGGAACGGACGGGGAACCGGCAGTGGTGCCAAGGCGGGCCGCTGGGCTGACGGGCTGGCCGGCGGTGAATACGGTGAACAGGCCGATTGGCCTCCGTATCCCGGGCCGCCCTCTGAGGGTGGCGCTGCCCTGGCTACCACATCACGATAGGACGGGCCGGCGAGTGAACATCCTGCCATAGCATCGGTGCTCGCCGAGGGTGCACCAGATCGTGGTTCGACCGTCGGTCCCCAGAAAAAGTCTCCGGCTTCTCCGACCGAGACGGAAGGCACTTCCGTGGGGGCCGATACCAACCGCAAGCTTGATCCTTGGGGGTCTACCAGGCCCTCGTTACTCCAGATATACCTTCGGAGAGAAGCGGGGATCACATCGATCTCGCTCTCGGGGAGCACGAGGCTGACGTGCCGCATTCCTACCCCTGCCCTTGACTGGCGGGATTGGGGAAAGGGCTCTGTCGCCGAATACTCCGCCTCGGAATCAGAGAATCGAACCGGTCGGATATCTGTTCGGAATTCCGTAACATTCTTCCCTCGGCGTCGATGCCTTGCCTTCCTGCCCCTGGGTGGTTCTTCGGGGCAGGGATGATCTCTGTCCTGGCGTCCTCCGGCCGCACTGGTGCTGGGGCCAAGAGGACTGGAAACCAAGGTGCGAGGGGCACCGGGACAGATATCAAAGGGGACGTGGGGAGAGATGATTCCGGGCAGGCCTCTGGGCCGGGATCGGAAGGTGGGATGACCCATGCCTCCTGGATTGGCCACACGGAGTAGATACCGCTGGTGAATAGCGCTACCGCGAGGTGGTCCGCGGTGGCTACTGCCTGCACCAGCAACCGGGAGAGTCGACCCAACCTGCCTTTGGGGCGGTCGAGGCCTCGATCCAGGTCGGGCATAGAAGTTCCCCTGCTCAGGATGCGCAGGGGCCCGGCGACAGGGGCCAACAGTGGCTTGGGCCAATGCGGCCGCTATTGCTAGGGCCCCAAGGTGGGCATCCTCTTCCGCTTGTGCCCGATGTTGGCGTCGGGACAGACGAGTCGGGATGAGCGGCGCGGGCAGGTGGTGAGCCCGCTCTTCGACTTGAGAGGCCTGGCGGTGGTGTCGCCGTGGCCTGGAGGGAGTCCTTACCGTAGATCCCTGGAGCGAATCCCGGATAGGGTGATCCCGGGCATCTTCCACCTCATCCGCATAGGGAAGGGAACTGTCAGAGCGCTCCGGGGATAAGCTCCCGAAGCGGTTGGACGTTGAGGTAGGCAGCGGTGCCTCCCTGCGCGGCCCTCGGGGGCGGCGGGTGGTGGCGAGGTGCAGCCTCCTCAAGGTCTAGGCGAGCCATGTCCCTAGTGGGGATGACTCCCTCTTCCTCATATCTCCGCACCAGGGTGTTGATCACCCTTCTCTGGATGACCTCTGAGGGGGAGAGAGGGTGTGGTCGTCCCGCAATTGCGGCTGCTGGGACGGCCGTGGAACGGGCGGGACCGCGCGGAGTAGCCGCGTCGGTGTTTCCCCTACCTCTGCGCCAGTGGGTGGGCGGTGATCGGGCACTGGATCGGGCGACCTGATTTCTGAAAGCAGGGAGAAGGACCCATTAACACTGACCGGAAAAAGGAATCGACAACCAACCATTAGCGCCACGACGCCTTCCGTGGGGGGAACCCAGGCCCTCGACGTTGCGAGACGGAGTGCCCGATGTCCCTTCCCCAGCCCCTGGCGGGTAAGACTGAATGCTTGGCCGGGCAACACGCCGGTCTTCCAACACCTCTGAAAGTCATCGGTCCTCGTATCGAGGAGAAGAGATTCACGTCAGGTTCGCCATTTTTCTGTTTCGGTGCGGATGTGCGTCAGGTTACGCTGTTCCGCCAGGACGCGTTCGCGCGTGCACCCGTCAACCCGAGGGGATGGGCGCGCGGCTTGTGGTCCCGCAGTCCCGCTTTCCAAAGGCGGGCGGCATCCGTCCCTTATTCAGGGGCATCTGCTCCTTGATCGAAACCGGGATGATGGGATGTCGGCTCCTCCTTCCTTGGACATCTCCTCGGAACTCGTCGCCTAATCCGGGTCTCCCTCATAGATTTAAGACATGCTCGTGGATCTCATTCCCGGCGCCATATCTTCATGGACACCGGTTAATTACGCTACTTCCGCCCGGACACTCCAAGGAGTCTGGTCGGGGCAGCAACCTGCGGTGAGGAGGCCGGGTGGCTCTGGGTGCTGGGGGCGTGTCGTAACACTACAGCTCTGCACGTCTGTCTTCCGTCCCTAATAGGGCTTCTCGAAGGAATGATGGCCTGAGGCATCCCGCACTGGGTGCGGGGAACTGTGTCCCCTGAGGTTTTCCTCAGCTTCCCATGTTTAACACGGGGTACGCCGCGAGTTTAACGTCCAGCGGGGACGACATCGGACTGATCAACACGAAGAGTGGATCAGATGACAGAACCCCTTGCGGGGAACCTCCGACGCTGGGGCCAACGCATGGGCGGCTTCCAAAGTGATATGGAGTGGAGTGAAGTGGCATGACCCCACCGGGATGTGGCGGCCTGGGTAAGGATCAGGATGGATGATGGAGTGAAGAGCTTGGACCCTGTAGGGGCTTCCTACGTACCGCGCGTTAGCACGGATCAAAGTCAACGTAGTTCGGGTATACAGTTTAACGTCATGCTGGACGTCGGCAAGCTGACTCACGAAGGGGTCGAGGCCGCCGGGCGGAGGATTGAACCGAACCACCTCGCACAGGGGGAGATGGAACGGCCGGGTGGATCACAGTTTCACGTCATGCTGGACGATAAAAGGAGAAAATGAAAAAAGGGGCTGTGGGGATGCACAATGGAGATACACACGGGCGGTCTCCCACAGGGGCGGATTCATAGGTGAATCGACGCAAGCGTGAACCCTGGAGGGGTCCACTGATGGACGAACCGACGTGAATACGACCGGGACGACCAGGTGGTGGGCTTGAACCTCAGGGAGGCTTCCTACGTACCCTGTTTAGAAGACAGGGATCAAAGTCCACGTAGTTCATTCTGTCAGGACTTACGCACTTGAGGCAGCCCGGATGCGGCAAAACTCAGTTGGAAGGGACTTGGACCGAAAGTAGGAGACACCTCGATCCCAGTCACACCCTCTACTGGCTTCGGCAGTGGGGAGGCGCAATGGAGATACACATGCGCGGCCCCCCACAAGAAACTAGGGGTTTGTAATACCCTACCCCCGTAGGGAAAAGCCGCTCCCATTAAATCGTCCCTAAAGAGGGACAATCCTGACATCCCTGCAGAGATGAGCGGGCGGGGGCCACATCCAAACCGGGGGGGACCCTGCGTGCGGGGCACGGGATCGGGTGATGCGGATGGTTTAGCATCTTTCCAGACGAAGTACAGTTTAACGTCTTGTGTTGAGGACGAAGCCGACGGTTTAACGTCTTGCCGGACGAAGTACAGTTTAGCGTCGTGTGTTGAGGACGAAGGTGCTTGGCAGTTTATCGTCCTACAGCGCGGACGTGGTACAGTTTAACGTCATGTTGGACAAAACACTTGGCAGTTTATCGTCTTGCAGTGCGGACGTGGTACAGTTTAACGTCATGTTGGACGGATGCAGTTTAACGTCATGCGGGACGAATGCTGAACAATTTAACGTCTTGTAGTTTGGACGAGGTACAGTTTAACGTCGTGTTGGACGATATACAGTTTAACGTCGTGTTGGACGATGCACAGTTTAACGTCGTGTTGGACGAATGCAGTTTAACGTCATGCGGGACGATGGATTGCCGCTGATGGGTCCGTGTCACTTCGCGCGAGCCTGGAGGGCCGCACGGGAAGACAACGCACGGTGCGGGCACCCAGGATGAAGATCATCGGGCGCCACGCAGGCGGGTACCCTCAGGGGGTCAAGGGGGGCGACCCTGGCGGATTGCGCGCAAAAGAGGAGCTTTGCGTGCAAAACAGCAGGTCGGCGCGCAAAATGGCGGGCTGGCGCGCAATCGGGCCAGCCCTTTGCGCGCGGATGATTGAGATTGCGCGCACCGGGCTTCGGGTAGCACACGGGGGGCAACAGCTCATTCTCTAACGAATGGCCACTTTGAAAATGGGGGGTGCGCGCAATCGGGCTGGATTGCGCGCACCCGGGGGAAATTGCGCGCAAGAGGCTTCTTTTGCGCGCAAAGGCCTTCGGGTTAAGGATTATTCAAAGGAAAGGAGCCAAGGGGATTGCGCGCGAAGGCGAACCCCAAGGCTCTATTGCGCGAAAGAAAGGAGGTTACCTGAAGATCGGCATTGCGCGCGGAAGGGGTTGGATTGCGCGAACGAGCGACGCTTCGGATTCTGGCAACCTTCAAAACGTCGAGGGTCGCCTTATATTTATAGGCAACCCCGGGCGCGGAATCCGGTCTCGGGCGCGGAATTCCCTTCGCGGGCGCAGAATCCGGACCCGGCGCGCAAGGGAGCCGCGCAGGCCACGGGCGCGCAAAATAGCGCGCCGGCCCAGCGCATTACGCGCATCCCGGGAGGATTGCGCGCCGCGACTCAACTTTGCGCGCGGGCCTCTGAAATTTCGTGCAAGTCCTCCGGGCCCTCCGGAACGTGCCTCTGACTCCAAATATCACTTCGCTTTCCGCATCCGGAGCTTCGTTTGGGAACAACGGACTTTTCCGGCGTCTACATCACCAAAAAATTATTTTTATCTCATTGAACCGAATTTTACTTCTTAATGACAACCATTTATGTCTGAATTTGGAAAATAAAATCACAGAAGTGGCAAAGATTCATTTGAACGAAAAATCGGTTTCTTTAACTACCACTTAATGGTTTCACTATTCATCAAAAATTGAAGTTTTTCAGAAAGATACCAAAACCTCACCCTAAGCTATATTTGATAATATGAATTCAAAAATGATGTCTATTTTTAAAAATTCAAAACATATATGTTGCATTAATTAATTTAATAACTAATTCCCGCTGTCAGAGTAAATAGCGTGTTTTTATGAAATAATAAGTATCAAAATATTGACACTAGTTTAAGTCCAATTTCCAAGTGAAATTAATTACAATGACCACTATTGTATTAAATGGTAAAAATATATTCTAATTTCACTTTAAAAACAATTCAAAAGATAATCTAATCATATAAATAAATTTGATTAAAAAGCAGTTTTGATGTAAAATGCAGTATTTTTCACTATTCATTAAAAATTTAACATTGTCAGAAAAATACCAAAAATTCACACAAAGTAAATTTTGATGTCCCAATAATAAATAATAGTTTTATTTTAAAAAACATAGCTTATAAAAATGTCAAAAGATATATTTAAAAATGCTTTTCCATCAAAAGGCAGTAAAACAATCTTTTAAAAATATTAGTGTATTCCATGCTTAAGATTGGATTTATTTTCATTTTAAGCCTCTAAAACACTCTCTAATTCATTAATAGACATAGATAAAAATATATATTATGCATTACTTACTTGGGATGTTACATCCTTCCCCCCTTTAGAAAATTGCATCCCCACAATTTATTTACTTATCGAATAAATATGGGTACTTATCCCTCATTGCATTTTAAGATTCCCATGTTGCCTCTTCCATCATGTGGTTTTTCCACAAAACCTTTAGCTGATTAATCACCTTATTTTGTAACACTTTCTCCCTGTGGTCAAGAATCTGGACAGGTTGTTCCTCATAATATAGGTTCTCTTCCAGCTGAACTACCTTTGGACTCAAAACATGAGATGGATCTGGCATGTACTTTCTCAGCATCGAAACAAGAAAAACATTGTGTACCTAAGATAAACTCGGTGGTAAAGCCACCCGGTATGCAACTGATCCAACTCTCTCCATAATTTCATATGGTCCAATAATACTTGGACTTAGCTTTCCTTTCTTACTAAATCACATCACAGTTTTCCATGGTGAGACTTTGAGAAAAACATGATCACCTACCTCAAAAGATAGATCCTTACTCCTGTTGTCCGCATAACTATTCTACCTTCTCTGAGCTATTCTCATGTGTTTCTGTATCAGTTGAACTTTTTCTGCCAACTCTTATACCAATTCTGGTCCCATCAACTTCCTTTCACCCACTTCATCCCAAAAAGCTGGAGTTCGACACCGCTTCCCATATAATGCCTCAAATAGTGCCATCTGTATACAGGAATGAAAAATGTTATTATATGAAAATTCAACCAAAGAAAGATGTTGGTCCCGACATCCCTGATAATCCATAGAGCAAGAACGTAGCATATCCTCCAATGTCTGAATGGTTCGTTCTGACTGCCCATCTGATTGTGGATGAAAAGCTGTACTAAAATTTAATTCAGTACCCAACGACTCTTAAAGGCCTTTCCAAAAGTTAGAAGTAAACCTGGGATCACGATGGGATACAATGGAGAGAGGAACTCCATGTAACCAGACTATCTCTTTAAGATACAAACGAGAAACTTGATTTAGAGATAAAGTATCTCATATAGCAAGGAAATGAGAAGATTTAGTCAAGTGATCAATAATAACCCAGATTGCATTATTACCTCGATATGTCTTTGGTAATCCCACAACAAAGACCCTGGATATATTCTCCCATTTCCACATTGGAATTGGTAAAGGCTGAAGCATCCCTTTCGGTAACTGCCACTCTGCTTTAACCTATTGACAAGTCAAACACTTCACAGTAAAATCAGCAATATCTCTTTTCATTCCATCCCACCAGTAATACTCCTGCAGATCTCTGTACATCTTAGTACTTCCATGATGAACTGAAAACGGAGAACTATGAGCTTCATATAACAACTCTCTCTTCAACTGTGATTGACAAGGCACACCCAATCTTTTCCCAAATCTCAAAACTCAATCATTATCAATTTTGAATTCAGGCAACTTACCTTTCTGAACCAGCTCTACATTTTTCTGTAACTCACTGTCTTGCTTCTGTGTTTACTTGATTCTGTCTGATAGAGAATATTTCACTAATACCTGAAACAAAACAGAGGAACATCCTACACCAAAAAATTCTATTCCAAAGTTCATCAAATCCTTAACCAAAGGATCACGTTCCAATCACAACATTGATAATGAAGCATTACTTTTTCAACTCAAAGCATCAACCACTTTATTTGATTTTCTCGGATGGTAATGAATTGTACAATAATAATCTTTGATTAATTCCAGCCATCTACTTTGTCTCATGTTCAATTCTTTATGAGTTAATATATACTTTAAACTTTTGTGATCGGTATATATTTCACAGTTTACTCCATACAAATTATGCCTCCAAATTTTTAAAGCGAAAACAACAGCAGCTAATTCCAAATCATGTGTAGGGTAATTTACCTCATGAGTTTTTAACTGTCATGAAGCATAAGAAATTACCTGATCATTCTACATTAGGACACAACCAATTCCTTTCAATGAAGCATCTCTGAAGATAACAAACTCACCATTCCTGGAAGTTAGTGCCAAAACTGGAGCATTCACCAATCTTCTTTTCATTTCCTGAAAACAATTATCACATTATTTTGTCCAGATAAACTTAACACCCTTCTGAGTTAGCTTGGCCATTGGACTAGATAACCGTGAAAAAATTTCTAACAAACCTTCAGTAATAGCCTTCCAAACCAAGGAAGCTAAGAATCTCTATTACATTTGTGGGTCTTTCCCATTCTTCAACAACCATTGTTTTTGCAGGATCAATAGTTATCCCATATTTAGAAACAATGTGACCACAGAAAGAAATTTGTTGCATCCAAAACTCACACTTTCTGAATTTCCCATACAATTTCTTTTCATTTAAGGTTTGCAAAATAACCCTTAAATGTCTTTAATGCTCCTCTTTACTTTTAGATAACCCCAAAATATCATAAATGAAAACCACCACAAATTTATCCATGAACTCATGGAAAATTCTATTCATTACGTCCATGAATACAGTAGGTGCATTGGTTAGCCCAAAAGGCATTACTACAAATTCATAATGGCCATATCTTTTACGAAATACAGTCTTCGGAACATCTTCTTCCTTTACCATCAGCTGATGGTTCCCCGATCTCAGGTCAATCTTTGAAAAATATTTAGCTCCCTTGAATTGATCAAACAAATCATCGATATGAGGCAAAGGTTATTTGTTTTTAACAGTGATGTTATTCAAGGCACTATAATCAATGAAAAGTCTCATAGAACCATATTTCTTTTTAACAAATAAAATAGGAGCACCCCATGGTGATGTGCTAGGTCGAATGAAACCTTTCTCTAATAAATCATGAAATTGCTCCTTCAACTCTAAAAGTTCAATTTATGCGATTCGATAAGGTGGTTTTGAAATTGGCTTAGCATCAGGAACTAAGTCAACAGTAAACTCTACTTCCCGATCTGGTATTATTCCAGGAAACGCGTCAGGAAAAACATTAGGATACTCATTTACCACTGGCACATCATTAATCTGAACAGTTCCATTTTTTTCAACAATATGTGCAAGGTAACTTTAATTTATATCTTTTACAAGTTTATCGGCCTCTTGATATGTTATCAACAGTAAGGGTTCATTCTTGTACACAAAATGAAAGTCTTTCTGAATAGAAACTTCTTTATCTCTACAGTCAATCTTAGCATGGTAAAAAAAGATCCAATCCATACCCAGGATAACATCAAACTCTACTAGAGGTAGAACAATAAGGTTTTCAAGTAGGTTCTTTGCACAGATAAGGATAAGAAGATTCTTATAAATTCTTTTTACCTCAACATTTCCCCCAGGTGTTTTTACCAAATGTTCAGGAGTCATTTCTTGAGATGGTTTTCCCATTTTACTAGGAAAGTTTTTAGAGATTAAAGAATGTGTAGACCCCGAATCAAACAACACACTGGAATAATCTGAAAAAACAAACAATGTACCTGATAGAACTTCATTTGATGGTCCATCATCTGCTAAAGTAGTTGCAAAGGATTTCCGCACCCCTTTCCGCTTGTAGTCTAACTGCTTCACATCACTCGAGCTCTTTGTTGGACACTCATTTTCATAGTGACCCAACTCAATGCACTTAAAACATTTCACTAATTGTAAATCAAAATTGGACTTACCATCACCTTGATATTTTTTCAGTGAAATAACGAGCCTTATGTCCCATCTTAACACATCAGTAGCACTTTCCAGAAATAAGAAGACATTCCCCATCATGCCTTTTCCAGATTTATCACAAACTGGAAACTTAGTTTTCTTACCATCAAACATACTAGCCTATTCATTAATTTTGTAAATGATAAGGTTAAGAGAAGAGATGAAATGAAATGAAATTGAAAAGGGTTGACCTCACCAATTTTGATAATGTCGATTATGTTTCAATATGCTTTGATAATACCAAATAATGTTTGTATTTATATTAATTATTCATTCCATCTATGAAATCATATTATTAGGATGATAAAATATCCAAATGATATTGAAATATGTTAATAAATGGTCATCTATGTTTATAATTGTTTAGAAATGTTAGTAACTCAATCTGAATATGATTTGCATAGAATAGATAAGTATTAAGTGTTGAGTCACTAATACAGACCTACTGGTACATAGACTACCGATAATTAAAGGTCACTGATAGACCTTGCTTCCTATGACACAAGGTCACTGGTACATAGTTACTGATACAAACTACCAATACAAATAGAATGACAGAAAGTTACAGATATGATGTCCACAGATACATATACACAGCCACCGATACGGACAGATACCAGCGTACAGCTACCGATACAAGTCTACTGATACAGACAGACGAATACTGTTACAATGTTTACTAATACAATTTTGCTGATACACACAGACGACTACCACTGTAATGTATACCGATACAAGAATGCCACCAGTACAAAATAGCTACAAATAAAAGGAGCTACTTATGGAAAGAGATACTGATACATAGAGCTACTATTATAAAGAGTAATAGCTACTGACACAAGTCCTACTGACTCATGTGCACCGATACAAGATCACTGATACTATGAACTACCAATGGAAATCAGTCACCATATCTATAAACCCTACTTCTATTTTTTTATTCACAACAATCATATTAGTTGTTTTTAATGAAACCGCTGTTAATTAATTAGCGTTGTAGGCATGTCAACGAACCGTACCTCCTACCTGTAAAATGGTAATCGTTCCAATTTATGGAGCTCAAGTTATAAAAGGAAGATCATGATATTGAAGAAAAAGAGTGGAACATACGTGGAAGTGAGTGACACCTAAAGTAAAATTCATAATGAAGAACACGAGAAGAACTCAAAGAACAGTCATACACATCAAGCAGATGTTTCAAAGAATAAGCTCAAGTTTTACAAGAATAATTTCTTACTCGAGATGAAAAACTATAATGGAAGTAAAGGAATAGAACCACCACACTCTGTTTTCCATACAACTTCTATAGGAGGACTCAAAGCATCATATACATCAATATAAGGAGTCCAGAGCTTCACTCACAACACATAGAGAATTTTAAAAACATCTCTATTTTTAGCTCGATTGTGTTTCATTAAACTACATATTCAGAAGTGTGTGTTTTGTATTTTAAGCACACCATGTCTCCTGTGCCTAATTGGAGTATATCTAAAATCCTCACTCAATCCTTCTGAATTCTTTTAGTTCCTACTGTGAATTGTGGTGGAGGTCAAGTGTGACCTGGATATCCTGTGTGCTATTGTTTTTGTTACCCCACATTGAATTATGGTAGAGGTTTTATTACTTGGACAGTCTTTGTACTGCTGTTTAAACTAATTCAGGGTGTGGATAAAATTTTTATATTAAATTTTTGAGAGGACTATGTCTCGGATTGTGACTAAACATATTGGTTATATCTGTTGTGCATCTTATTTTTAGTTTAAGTTATTTTCTATTATCCTGCTATGTTATTATAAATTCAAATCTGTTTTAAAATGACTCTGATAGTTATACTTTCAAGTGTTTATAACTATTGTTTGTCAGTATGTTAGTTTCAAATGTCAGTTAATCTTTAGATTGAGTTAACTGAGAAATAATCGGTCTCTTGAGAAACTAATTGAAAACATAAAATCATTATAAATTCACTACAGTTGAATTTTTATTTAATTTTGGGGATTTTAATCATAATTTTTTTAAGAGAAATTTAAATTGGAACTCAATTCACCCCCCTCTTAAGTGTCAACTCTGACCAAAGTTTGGTATTAGAAGAAGTTATTAATAAATGGTTTCCAAATACTCTGATTTTCAACTGTGATTTTAGTTCTATCTTCAAGATATTAAATTTATGGTAATTCTAAATTTTATCTCTTTAAATATATTTTCTAAAATATAATTATGGATAATAGACTTGAAGGTGTAGCTACCAATAAGACACCCTTCTTTAATTGTACAAATAATGCCCATTGGAAACTGAAAATGAAAATTCATTTAGAAAGTATGGGATTTGATATCTGGACTGCTATAGTGATTCGGTATAAGATTCCAGAAACTGAACGAAATACATAGGATGAACCTAAAAAAACTTCTTACAATAAAATTTTAATGAAATTAAATCTTTGTACTGTGCTTTAGGAGACTAAGAATTTAATCGAATATCTTATTGTAAGACTTCTTATGAAATCCGGGATACTTTGGCAATTTCCCATGAGGGAACAACCAATGTTATGGAAATGAGATTTAATACCTATACTATTATGTTTGATAATTTTAATATAAAGCATGATGAACCTATTTCTGACATGTATCTTTGGTTCAATGAAATTGTATATACAATGAGCTCACATGGAAAATTTATTCCCACAAAAGAGAAAATCACGAGGATACTAAGATGTCTTCCAGAGAGATGGAGAGGCACATCAGTTTCAATGAGAGATTTTTGTGATATATGTTCACTACCTATTACAGAGTTAATTGGTATGTTGATTATGTATGAAGAAGAGATAACAGTAAAGAAAGAGGAAGATATGAACCTAATAAGAGATAAGTGGAATTTAATTCTAATTCCTCAAAGAGCAAGGACAAGGAGAAAAATACAGTTTAATGTGATAGTTCAATCAGTGAAGAATGTGCATATGATAGTGATGATAAAATGGCTCAGATAGCCAAATGATTTAAGAAATTTTATATGAAAAATAAGTTCTTCAGAAAATACAATTACAAGGGAAAATATGAAAACAAAGGAAATTGGAAGAAAGACTGTAAAAGGACTGATAAAAGTGATGACATAGTATGCTACAGATGTAAGATGAAAGGACATGTGAAATCTGACGGCCCAAAATTAAAGTACAAGAACAAATATGACAACATTGGCAACAAATATAAGAAAGCTATGAAAGAAACCTGGAGTGATTTAGAAAACAGTTCAAGTGATAATGATTATACTCAGGATGAAAAATCTCAAAAAGCTAATATGTGTTTCACAACAAACACATCTGAGGTAACATTGGATACTCCTGTTTTAAATTCTAATTTTTCGGGAGATGATTCTGATTCTGAAAACAATACTAGTGAAGAATTACTTGAATAATGTAACATGCTAGAGGATACCTGCAATGAGATGAAAGATATGTATAAGTCATTAAAGAAACATTTATGTCTTGACTGGTGTTGTTAAATCTGATCTTAGTGTATAAAAGGAAAATAATGATCAACTGTTAAAAGAGAATACTCAAATGAAATTTCCTTTTGAGAAACTTAGAATAGACTTTAGGAAGTTCACAAATGGAATGAATACACTAACTCAAATGCTTGGAAAACAAGTTGCACCATGTACACTACTGGTTTTGGATACCAACCTGGACAAAGAAATCTTGTTAAGAATAAATTTATTCCATAAACTGGACAGTTTGGTGCCTGTTCCAGTTAAGTAAATTCTGTTGCTTCATCTAGATTTTCATATTCTACTAGACCAAACAAAATACATTAATCAAAATCATTAGAACTTGATAATTATGGGAAACATATTAGACAAATCTGGGTACCTAAATTTTGCTTTCTAACCTGTCTGGACCCAAGAAAATCTCGGTTCCAAAATCATTTTTTGTTTAAAACTGTTTTGTAGGATATTTTCTTGAATTGTTACTATAAGAAAATATGGTACATGGATAGTGGATAGTCAATGCATATGACTGGAGACTACTCATGTTTCAAAAGTTTAATCAAGGTTGATGAAGGGAATGTCACCTTTGGTGATAATTTGAAAGGAAAAATCATCGACTTAGGCAAAATTGGTAACAATGATTCAATTTTTATTTCTAATGTACTATTTGTTAATGGATTAAAATAAAACTGGTTAATAATTTCTCTGTTTTTTGATGATGTTTTCAATGTTAAATTATAAATTTATGCTTTCTATGTATTTAATTCTAAAAATGCTTTGGTATTTATTCCCTTGAAAAATGAAAATGTCTATGCTGTAGATTTAAATTCTTTAGCCAAACAAATGGATACTTGTTTAAATTCTCTTCATAAAGAGTCATGGATTTGGCACAAAAGATTAGGAAACTATAATGTTCACTCACATAGGAAAATGACTATGAAAAATTTAGTTAGAGACCTACCACAACCAAAATTCCCATCAGACAAAGTTTGTACTCCCTATCAAAAGGGAATGAAACATAATGTTTTGTTCAAATTAATGAAAGAAGTTTCAATGTCTCAACCTCTCACGTTGGTTCAAATGGATTTATTTGGACCATTCAGAGATTGTCGTTTAAATGGGAAGAACTATGTTTATGTCTTAGTAGAAGACTTTTCTAGATAGACTTGGGTGTATTTTATAGCTCCCAAAAGTGAATCTTTCTCTTATTTTATTAAATACTCAAAGTTTGTAGATAACCATATTGGACTTAAGATTAAGAGATTGAGAATTGATCATGGCTGTGAGTTTGAAAATCATGAGTTTGAATCATAATTCAAACACAATGGCTACAATAATAATGTTAATTCCCCAAGGGCACCTCAATAGAATGATATAGTTGAATGATAGAATAGAACCCTTAAAGAAATTGAAAGATCTATGCTTAATAAGTATGACCTAGCTGTTTATTTTTGGGCTGAAGCTATCAATACGGATTGTTATGTTATAAATAGAGTCTTGATTAGACATATTATTGAAAAACCCTCTTATGAACTGTGGAATAATAGGAAACTTAAATTGAGTTACTTCAGTGTTTTTGGTTGCAAAATCATTATTCATAATACACTGGATAATATTAAAAACTTTTCTTCTCAAAGTGATGAGGGAATCATTCTAGGTTACTCTATAACCATTAATTATTAGAGATTCTTTAACAAAAGAACCAAATGTGTGGAGGAATTAGTACATATAAAATATGATGAAACTTATCCACATGAACCTAAGTCTTCTCTTAAAAATAATGAAGAAGATCTGTCTATTCTAGACCTTAATGATAAAAGTAGTGAACCTACTGTAAAAACAAGTAATTCTAGAAATGTTCCCGAACCCGATTTAGTTGGAACCAAACCTACAGAAGATCCTGAAATTTCTAGTCCTAACTTTACCAGATCAACTAGGATTATAATGTACAATCCTTCAGATACTGTTGTAGGTAATATTGATAGAGGGACACAAACTAGATCCTCTCTAAGAAATCAGGTTGAACATCATTCCTTTATTTCATAGTTAGAACCTAAAAATATCAATGATGCAATCAATGATGAATTTTGGGTTATGTTTATGCAAGAAAAATTAAATCAATTTGAAATAAACAATGTCTGGAAATTAGTTGACTGGCCTAAGGACACTTTGACCATAGGCACTAAATGAGTTTTTAGAAATAATGTTGATGAGTCTCGAAATATACTTATAATCAAGGAAAGACTATTTGTAGAAGGATATAGTCAAGAATAAGGAATAGACTATGAGAAAACCTTTTCACATATAGCTATATTAGAAGCCATTAGGACTCTACATGCCAATACAGCTCATCTAAATTTCAAGTTATATCAAATATATGTTAAAAGTGATTTTCTAAATGGTTTTATAAATTATGTTGTTTTTGTTTAACAACCACCTATATTTACAAATCCTCAATTTCCATTTCCAGTTTTTAAGCTTTTTAAATATTTATATGGTTTAAAACAAGCTCCACGAGCTTGGTTTGATTGACTTAGTATATTTCTTATTTCAAAATGTTTTTCTAAAGGGATTACTCATCCAACTCTATTTATCAAATTAATTTCTAAAGATGTTTTAATAGTTCAAATCTATGTTGATGATATTATTTTTGTATCTTCTAAAAATGATTTGTGTATTGATTTTTCAAATATTATGAAAAATGAATTTGAAATGAGTTTAATGAGAAAACTCTAATATTTTCATGGATTTAAAGTTTTTCAAAATGAAAATGGAATTATTTAAAATATATGTAAATATACAAAGGATCTCTTAAAACGTTTTGGATTGGACAGTAGTAAGGGTAATGACAACCCCATGAGTACTGTTTGTAAATTGGATAATGATGAAACAGGGAAACCAGAAGATCAAACCAATTATAGATGTATGATTGGGAGTTTATTTTATCTCACTGCTAGTCGACTAGATTTTTTCATTAGTGGGTGAATATGTGCAAGATTTCATACTAATCTAAAAGAATCACACTTTCTTGTGGTTAAAAGGATTTTCAAATATCTTATACATAATACTAACTTAGAATTTTTTTCCAAAAGTACAATCATTCAATTTAATAAGTTATTTATTTGATGACTTTCCTAGATATAAGTTAGATAAAAATAGCACATCTAGCACATGTCATATTTTAGGTAAGTCCCTGATATCTTGGTGTAGTAAAAAATAGAAATTGGTTTCATTGTCTACTGCTGAATAAAAATATATTGCTGTTTGTAGTTGTTGTGCGTAAATTCTGTGGATGAAACATACATTTTTGGATTACGGATATCAGTTTAGACATGTATCTATAAACTGTGATAACACTAGTGTGATCAATATCATTAAGAACCATATTTCTAACTCTAGAACCAAACACATTTATGTAAGGCACCACTTTTTGAGAGATCATTACCAAAAGGGTGATATTACTCTTGAATTTATAGTTAATGAACATCAACTGGATGACATATTTTGCATGACCTTAAGTTCAGATAGGTTAAGTAACATTAGTCATGAGTTAGGGATGATAAACATTGTTTATCCAAACCTCACCATTAGTCAAAACTCACCGTAAGACAATTCCCCACCACTAGAGTCATCACTGCTAGACACACCTCACTGCTTGACACACGTCTCCTCTAGAAACTCCTCACTGATAGACACACCTCACCGCTAGACACACCTCACTGCTAGACACACCTCACCGCTAGACACACCTCACCACTAGAGAAACCTCACCGATAGAGTCCACATGCTAGAGGCCTCACAGCTAGAGTCCTACCCGCTAGAGTCCTCACCGCTATAGTCCTCGTGGCTAGATTCCTCACCGCTAGAGAAAAATAACCATTAGCGATACCTCACTGATAGGTAAACGTCACCGTCAGGGATCTCACCGGTAATTGTCATTGATATTCATGCTCTGCCATATTTTCAAATATCTTATTCTTTTCAGTACAATTTTTTTTATTACATTTCAATTCCTAAATGATAAAATATAAGCCTTAATCACATTTCAATCCACCTCAAATTCACTTCTCTTTGAATCTATCTTCTACAACCCCAATATTTCACGGGAACCCTAAGTTCTTCGATTGGAGATGGATATAACAAAGCTCTTAATAGTCAGGGATGAGAGTGATGAGCCGAATGCGAAGAAGTAGAAAACATGACCGGAAGCTAGTGGTAGTGGCAGTAGAACAAGGCCAGGAAGGAATATAGTGAACCCGCATTTCCAGAATAGGGAAATTTTAATAGATAAGGAACTCTGTGCAGAATGGATTATGACTAGTAAGTCGTCGATTCTGAGGATATTGGAGGAGAAGGGATGGTTGGAATGCATCGCAAACAACAATGGACCCTATTATCCCAAGCTGGTAAAAGTGTTCTATGCATCTATGTGCTTGGAGAAATCTGAAGAGTAGAATAGAATGGTTTCTGATGTGAATGAAAAGGAAATATCTTTTTACTCCATTGAATGAGATGAATGTTTAAAATTCCCACATGATGGCATTTTTTGGTATGGCTCAAAGAAAATTCCTCCTTCCAGTGACATTTTTTATTATGATATTTCCTTGGAAGAGCTCACCATTAGTGGAAAACACAGGAATGTAGTTCCTACCGAGATGGATGGAGAAAATAGATTGCTTTTCAAGTTCATCCAACATGTGCTAAGTCCAAGAAGAAGGGAATTTTCAAATCTGAGATATCAAGATATATATTTGTTACATCTATTAATACATGGTGTTAAGGTGAATCTATGTAGACTATTAATTATTCAGACTGACTATATGACTAGGCCCAAACCAAAGTCCAATGCTTTATTCATTTCCAAGTTAATTTCGGTTATGATCAAAGTGAAGGGAGTAACTGATTCTCAACATTAGATAGTGTTGGTAAGTAAAATTTTTTGCATCCCAAGCACATATCATAAATATGTGAAGATTAGATGGAACCCCTGGAGAAAGAAATGGGTAATTGATGATGAGAGGTTTTCTGATAAGTTTATTCTTGTGGATCATCCTTATAGGCCTAAGGATGTGAGGGATTCAGGTCTAGGACCTGATGAAGATGTACCTGCAAATATCATTGGTGATGATGATGAATATGACACTTATGTGGATTACATTGGTGATCTTTACTTGCCACCTAGCCGTGTTTCTCACTCCATATCATTTGGGGAAGCTAGCCCTCCAGCTTCTTTACCAAGGAGAGAAACACTATTAAGAGACAGTGAAAATGATGAATCTAGTAAAGAGGAGGAAGACCTGGCTAAATCATACCATGATGAGACCACTCTAGATTCTAGTTGTAGTGATTATGATAAAAAAGAAGTACATGAAGGTGAAGAGAATGTTTATGATAGCTAAGATGAGAGTATCTTGAGTTTGAGTGCATTGATTAGAAGATCTGTTGTGCCTATAGTGGCTGTTCTGGTTGAGATGGCAGAACATGCACGTATTCCTGAAGAGCCTCCTGTTGTTGAATTAGAGATGGATGTGAAAGATTCTTCTGAGGAAGACCTACCTGATGAGGCTCTTATAAATGTACATATACCAGAGAATGCACAGATTGAGTGGGGGAATTCTACCAGACACGATATTATTTTAGTTTCTCATGAGATTGAAGAATGGGTTGAAGACCCCGGTTTGGTAGTGTTTGGGTTCGACTATCCTGATTCAGAAAATGAGACAACCAACAATAGACCTCCTACCACTTATAATCTATTTTATAAAACTTTACTTGAGGATATAGTAAGAACATATGATTTATACCAATTGAAGTCTGATCTCCTAGCCAGTTTTGTGTAAGAAATGGAAAGAATGGAAACCCCTTTAATATCTTTTATTCAGTCTGTGATGACTGAATCTGTATCTAGTGTAATGGATGAAGTCATGACCTGCCAGAATAAAATTTCATGCTTGGCAGAGGATGTTGAATCACTAAAGAATTCAATTGTATTTATGTAGTCTTGTATGAGCTCTAAATCTCAAGAAGATAAAGACATGGATTTTGTGAAAAGTGTAGTTTGCGATATGGTATCAGTTTTTGAGGAATTTAAGAAATCTATGGAATAACATGTCATCACCTAGTACTCTCTTGTAAAAAATATCATAATTGGGACAAATAAATCCTTTAAGGAAATAGTTTCCTTTACTATTGCATATCTGAATACTACCAGACCTTCTCTAGATATTGATCAGATTCAAGTTGTGATGATAGAAGAGATTGGGCAGTCTTCTACCAGTGGCTCTGTAGACTCTACTTCTTTGAAACAAGTGGTGACTACCACTAGGGATATCGGGATAATTGTTCATAATTTTATGATAGAGGCCAGTGCTTCTCAAAAAGAGGTCAAAGACAATGTGGATTTCTATTTCTAAAGGATCTACACTAAGCATCAATTGAACATTCATGTCATGCTTCTGTTATAAAACCTACAACTACCTCCAGTCAATCAGAATTTCAAAGAACAAGTATGCATGCTGAGGGAGTTGACTCCTACTATATATAATTTTATAGGGAACAAGGATGACATCATTTCTTCTATGGAAAGAGTAGAAGGGATCATAATTGAATTTAGGAACCTGTTGCTGCCATTTTTGCAGGTAGATAGTAATCTATTCATTGTACCTCTAGATCTTCCTACCTCTGCTCAATCTACCCCCATTCCTCAGATGACTCTAGCCCAAGCAATCTAGATCCTCACTCGTATGATCACACAGAGATCTACACAGTATAGGCTAGGCACTTTGTCAGTCTCTTAGCCTCCATTGATTATCTCTGGTGTTCCTCAGCCTCCACCTGCTTCAACAAAACCTGAATCCTCTTTTGATCCCAAGGGAATATCACATGCTGAGGAAGTGCATTAATTAGTGTCTAGGAAATTTGATAATAATCACTTGTATTCTATTTTCCTCAATTATGTATCTCTATGTAATTTTCCTCAAGAAATATACATGATGTCATTCTCTTTTCTTGTATTTCTATTGCTTACGATTTTTTTGCAAATCAAAAAGAGGGAGAACTATGATATGAAGCCTAATATATTTGAACTCTGGTACATTTGTTTTATATTTTTACCTCTAATATATTTAAAATCTCACATTTGAAAATTTTATTACTCACACTGAGAAATAAACACCATTTTTTTGTACTGATATATTACTGATTCTTTTGTATTATAATATTGCAATTTGTGATTATAAAAAATGTAGAGATTGTTGACCTCACCTATTTTGATAATCTCAATTATGTTTCAATATTCTTTGATAATCCCAAATAATGTTTATCTTTATATTAATTATTCTTTCAATCTATGACATTGTATTATTAGGTTGATAAACTATCAAAATGATCAACAGAATCTGTTAATCAATGGTTTTCTATTTTTATACTTGATTAGAAATGTTACTAACTCAATTAGAATATGATTTTCTAAGAACAGATATGTAATAAGTGTTGGGTCACTGATACAAACCTTTCGGTACATATTATACTGATATGTAAATGTCAGTGATAGACCAAGATTCAGGTGACAGAAGGTCACTGGTACATATTTACCGATACAAGATACCGATAAGAGTAGACAGACAGACAACTACCGATATGATGTCAACCGATACAAATACACAGTCACCCGTACAGACAGATACCGATAGACAGTTACCGATACAAGTCTCCTGATACAGATAGATGGATACCATTACAAAGTCTACCGATACAAGTCTACTGATATATATGGAAGGCTACCGCTACAACGTCTACCGATACAAGAATTCCACCAGTACAAAAGATATACTGATACAAGTAGATAATGATTGAATGTACTACCGATACATAGAGATATTGTTTTTAAGAGTAACATCTACCGACACAAGACCTACTGATACAAGTCCACCTATACAAGCTCACTAATACAAGGAGGTACCGATGGAAACCAGTCACCATATGTCTAAACCCTACTTATGTTTGTTTATTAACAATAGCCATATTTTATGTTTTTAATGAAACTAATATTAATTAATGATGGTTGTTGGCATGTCAGGGAATCATACCTCATACCGGTAAAATGGTAATCATTCCCATTGCCAGAACACAAGGTATAAAAGGAAGATCAAGCTCATGAATAAAAAGATATGAACATATGTGCAAGTGTGTGACACATAAAGTGATATTCATAACGAAGAACACGAGAAGAACTCAAAGAACAATAATACACATCAAGAAAAGGTTTCGAAGAAGAAGCTCAAATGTTACAAAGAATACTCTCTTACTCTAGCTGAACACCTACACTAGAAGTGGAGGAACATAACCAAGAAACTCTATTTTCCTTACAACATCTAAAGAAGGACTCGTTACATCATCTACATCAATCTGAGGAGTCCATAGCTTCACTCACAACACATAGAGCATTCTAAACTCATCATTATTTTTTTAAATCTATTGTGATTCATTTATTTAAATATTTAGCAGTTTGTGTTCTTTATTTTAAGCACACCCAGTCTCCTATGCTGATCTGGAGGAAATATAAAATCCTCACTCAAACCTTCTGAATTATTTTAGTACCCAATGTGAATTGTGGTAGAGGTCATGTGTGACCTGGATTGCCTTTGTGCTAGTGTTTTTGTTTTCCAACGTTGAACTGTGGTTGAGGTCTTAGTACATGGATAGTCTGGTAATGTTGTTTACCCCGATCCAGGGTGAAGATTAAAATTTTATATTAACTATTTCATAGGACCAAGTCTTGGCTTGAGAATGAACCTCTAGGTTATATCTACTGTGCATATTATTTGTAGTTTAAGTTATTTTCTATTCTGCTGATAAGTCATTTGAAATTTAAATCTGTTTTAATGTAACTCTGATAGTTGAAATTTCAAGTGTTTATAACTTTTTTATGTCAGTAATTTAGTTTCGAAAGTTAATTAATATTTAGATTGAGTTAACAAAGAAATAATCAATCTCTTGAGATACTAATTGAAAACGTACAATCATTATAAATTCACTACAGTTTAATTTTTATTTAATTTGGAGGATTTTAATCATATTTTTTTTAACAAAATTTTTATTTGGAACTAAATTCACCCACTCTTTATTGTCCACTCCGACCAACAAAAAAAAATAAAATAAAAGGGAAGAGGATTTTACCACTACAATATTTACTCCTTTAGAACCTTCATATAGAAAAGGTTTTGGTTTATTGAAGAGTCCAATAAATCCTAGACGCGGGAGAGTTGATTAGGAAGAATTTTAACAAGGCTCAAATCTTGAGAGGTGTGAGGAGAAGAGGGTGTGAGGGGTGGTATTTATAGTGGAAAAGAGTACCGGTTTCTCATTATTATATTCATTAGTTTATTATTTTGGATCATGACTATGAATTGTTTGAGAATATTATATAAATATATACAAATAATTGAGGATGGTTCTAGATTATTATGCCTAATTCATTCTTACATTAACAGTGACTACAAAATTCTTGTATTTAGCATTAATAAAAAATTATATTATTTTACAATTCATAAAAAATTCAAGTATTTCAAAAAAATACAAAAAATAATCAATAAACAATTTTTTTTTGTAGAATTAAAAAATGAACTCGACTTTATGAGAATAAATTTCTAAATATTATTATGTTTATTTTAAATTAAAATCATCATTTAATAGAAAAAATCTTATCTAAAAACTACAAGTGATTTTGTAACACTTTGAAAAACTACATAAGGTCTCACAAAATTATCTGAAATCATAAGACATCAAAACATTAATTTATTAATACATTTAATGAAAAAAAATTAATTTAATTTATTTAATAAATAATAAAATTATAAATAATATTTTATAACTTACAAAAATTCCAACACTTAAATAATAATTTTTATAACATTTAAATACATAGTCTATTAAATAATTATACCACAATTTAATTTATAATATGCTTATATTTTAATTATAAATTCATGGGTGGTGTAACTATTTATTTGCATATATTACTATTTATAATGTTCATTTTACGATTCCTAAGGTCAAGTTGCTATTTCATCAGTATATGTTCTTTAACTTCGAGAAATACTTCTTATTTCATTAATTCCTCATTTATAAAGCATTTATTTGGGACTCTAAGTGATTTTCTTGAGATTTGTCCTATATCAAATTATTATAAGAAGGGAGAAAATACATTGATAAATTTTTGGACCGTTACAATCTTATCCCCTTTTGAAATATCTCCCTTAATTTGTTTTATATAAACAGGTGGTGATACTTCTCCTCCATAGCCTCCTACAGTTCCAATGTTTCTTCTTCATAATTATGGTTCATCTAAAAAACATTCATATGATGGGTTCTATATTTTTATAGAACCTTATCTATCTTGTTTAGAATCCTTAATAGCTTCGCTTTATATGAGAGAGTATATTCAAGCTATATGACCTCTGAGTTTAGTACATGTGAGGAATCTTGTATGTACATCCTCAAAAGTGATATGTGAAACACATCCTGAACATGACCAATATTTTGTGGAATTTAATGTCTATAAGCCACAACTCATATGTTTTTAAGGATCTAGAAGGGTCCAATGTACATATGGATTAGATTCCCTTTCATTCCAAACCACACGAATCTCTTCCATGGTGATATTCGAAGGAAGGCATTATCACTTATCTGAAAATACAAGTCCCTTCAATGGTTCTCAACATAGATATTTTTCTGACTATGAGAATCATTTACTTATTTGTAGATTGATTGTTCATTGTTTTTCATATCTTGCATACAATCAGGATCTTTTATCTATAATAAAACTACTTCATATGAACAAGTTGGAGTTATACATCGCATTCCATACCGAGAATCATATGGAGCCATCTGAATATTTGAGCGAATGCTATTGTTGTATGTAAACTCAACCAAGGAGATATGATGACCATAACCTTTGTAACTAGTTGGAACATGGTATAAAACTAACTATATTGGATTTTTCCATTGCTGCCTATATTGTGAATCTAGGGTCATACTTCACTTGAACCTCTTTCAATTATTCTTTAATGGTACATTTGAGGGGATATATATTGGGGATAAATTTACCGAAAATATGGAGGAATAAAAATCTAACTAGACTTTGTAGATCACTTTATCCACCACTAATTTATTCTTTTTGCTATAGGTTCACATTCTAGAATGAATTCTTAATTTGGATCCTCCTTTTTCTATTCTTTTTCCAGAAAATGTTGGAGGAAGTCCCATTCGTATTCGATTTCTATAAAACATGTGAGGTCAATGTATGTTTTATCAAAATCCACTTCCTTCACTTATTATTATTATTATCATATTTTAGGGCTTGTTCCACTTCAAACATCATATCCTCATTCGAATCATTGAACTCATCAATAATTTCTATCATGATTCATTATTTATTCTGATTTCAGTTGAAAAAATAATTCTCATTGTTCTTTATAGTATTTTTATATGTGGAGAAGGAATTCCATGAGTTCTGACTCTTATTCTTCAAAATCTAGAGGATCATCACATTCAGAAATTTTACCATTCTCTAAATAATATTATTTGGTATTATCCACCATCATTTTTTGTGTCATAAGATATTAATGCGTCAACAAACATTGTTCATAAAAATAAAAACAACCTATCAATACATTATAATTTATTGTTAAATTGTTTGAAAGGATATTTAATTTTGAAATAATGTGAGAATGGGTTTTAGTCAATTATCATTATTCATTGAGCTAGGATTCATGATCATCGATCATCATATCCAACACATGAATTTACATTTTCATTAAGATAGTAAGTTTTTCTTCTTGGTTATTATCATTAGTTGGGTGAATTTAATGGTCTTCTTGAATTTATTGCTTCTGAGGTTTCTTTGTTTCAATAACATTTACTTCTTCCGCTCCATGATATTCTTTTTCTTCAAACCTACTTATTCATGAATTAGAAGATATTATTATGCTACTAATAGGAGAAAATAAATTTAAAATTATTAAAGTAGTGTGATATGTAAAGTTTTCATTTTATCTGAGTTATGTTCCATGAATATCCATCCTCTTGTCCATCCAATCAATGTACTATGAAATAAATATGGTATTATTTCCATTGAAAATATTGTCTTGAGGTTTTTGAATGTAATGGTATTCTTTAGTGTAAAATTCATCATAGTATCCGCCTTGGTGGTCTTCAAAAATAGGTTACCCTCTAAAGGGATCATAATTGGTGTGACTCCATTGAGTTACTAAGAATTCATTTCATTTATACATATACAAATCATTCCATATCATTTCTTAACAAGAACAACCTTCTGAATTTATTGTTTCTCATGTGATCTAGTTCTCCTAGTATACATTTCACTCATCCAGTGGGAAATAATATTAGTTTGTCTAAAAAATAATCCTAAACATCACTAAAAACTTCCAAAATCATAATATCGAATAATAATAATAATAAATGAATGAATAAATATTCCTAAACTACAATTAATCAACTTAAATAGGATAAAAAAAAAATTCTTTGACCAATTCTAATAGTCTCGATACATTTTCAACACTCCACGGTTCCCATACAATGGTAAAAAAATTTTATATGTCTAGAAGATTTCATTAAATTCCCTTGTAATATCAAATTATAAATTTATATGTTTTTGAACAACACTAACAACATAGACGTAGAAAAGTGGATGTATAGGGTCTAACCCATAGAGAACATGGGACACAACAATGATAACTATCAATAAAAGTTCAGGTCATCCTAATTTCAATTTATTTTTTTAAACAAATTCAAATAAAAAAAATTAACTAATTTAAATGGAGAAAAAATTGGAAAAAGTATAAGTGAGGGAAACAAGAATCCATGGGAGGTTTTTGAAAAAATAAATCTTGGTTGTACATGAAAAAATAATAGTTATTGGATAAAAAATAAATTAATTTATCAATACATGAAAGGAAAAATCTACCCTAGAACCCTAATTATTCTTGAATAGATGAATTAAAATACATGGATAATTTAGGATCAAATTAAAAAAAAGATGAATAATATAATTCAGTGGTCATTAATTAATTACCTTTATCATGTTGTGTTTTTTTCTATCAGACACACTTGGTTTATGATTTAATAAAAAATATGAATAAAATGAGTTGAAACAAAATAAAAATTGTATAGAATCATTGTTTTTGTGAATAATGGAAAAAACTAATTATGAAATACCCAGTTTAGAAGATTATTTTCCCCACTACAATTTTATCAAATCATCTTCAGGTCATCTCCAACAAAAAATAATCCCAAAAACATAAGGGAGAAATAGAAAATGGAGAATGAATATAATAGAATGACATTAAACATAAGAACATACAATTAATATGAAATGAATAATTAAATAAGAAAGAAGACAATAAAAACCTATTTATGATGAAATTTAGGTCGAGACCCTCCCAACAACTTCTTAGAGGTCAAATCATTAAACCTCAAATAAGTATTTTTTTCTATGTGTTGGAACCCATATTTATCACCCTAGATGTCATCCATGGGTTTAACCGGGTCAAAATCTGTGGTAAATGGCCATCTCAGGACAATATGTATAGTCCTACATCAAAAGATACAAAAAAAGACCATATTTAGGTTTGTCTATAATGGTTAATGTCATGTAATTTTTAAATGGCGTGTATTATGTGCATCCAAACTATGGACTATTTTATTTACTTCATGTCATGTAAATTTTACAAGAATTATAATTGTTACACATTGTGTACCTAACACATGACATGAATCACATACTTATACCACTGAGTTTCCATTTTTACTCTTATTCTTCAGTTCTTAGTCCCCAAAATATTATTTTATTTCCCCCTAAAATTATTCATTTTTGTGATTCATCCTCACAATTCTTCATGTTCTTTATAATTGGCCCACGATGTCACGGTTCGACATTTCCATGCTGATTTTGTGTGCCAATGAACCCTTGTATTTATGGAAGAGTCATAAAATAGTTGAAGATTAGAGTTTTATGGTTTAATCATGACGTGATATGGGATTTGGGTGTTGGAATCTTGGATTAGGGTTTGAATCATGTTATTAAATACAAGTGTGAGGCAACAAAGTGATGTCATGCAATGAGGATGATTTACAAAAGGATCGTGTTGATGAAATCTGTACATTGGTGATGAATCAAGGATTAATATCCATATATCGAAATTTCTCAAAGGACTTCCTGGGGAAGAAGTGGAAATAGTGGAAGGGGAATGATACTTGATGAGTTCTTCAGCTTTTAGTGGTAATTGATATACACAATGTGTATTATTGGAGCACATGATGCGTAGTCTATTTTTGATTGCATCAAGGGTTTTGGGAAATGATAAAAATCCCTTTCCATGTACGAACCATATATGTCCGGTGAACCAGTGATGGAAGCTCGGTTTATACCCAAGGGGTTCATGTGAATTGAAATGACCATGTACATGGGAATGAATAGGGTACACATGCATGAAAATGTACTTAGACTTGACCAGGGTAAACTAACATGTCCAATGTACAAGGGAACAATTAGTATACATTGATATTACCTGAGTACAGAATCATGGGATAAAGTACATAGACATAATCTGGAACACATAGATGGAACCAAGGAATCCAAAACATCTTGTGTATACCCTATACACTGGCAATTGATTTACATGGAGCAACAACCAAAAATGTGATAGGTGTTTCTTGATTCATCTCAACCGTTGTCTCTCCAACGTTCATGCCATAACTATGTTCCGGAACTCTAAGGTGGATCATCTGGTGCATTGTATATCAAATCACTCACCACTGTTAGTCTCTATATACTCAAAACATATCCATCAAGGTAGGATTCAGTTTTATGGTCAACGGACCATGAATGCAGTGTTTCTTGACATGGTGAGGGAATCTTGGGGGGAACCAGTGCATGTGTTCTCCCGAGATTCATTGCACAATAGAATATGGAGAATTAAATGCGGTTAAAGTATTGGTCAGAGGATATTAGCCCCATAGATCAGGGGATTAATGATCTCAAACAGGATATCGAATGCTTGGAATCTAGTCTGGAGGGAGGCTGGAATGATGATACTTTTGAAGATTTTTCTGTCACGAAGAATAGATTTGAGGAAATCGTCCATAAACAGGAACGGGTGGCTCAAGAGGAATCAATGATCAAATGGCTACATGGGAGAGATAAGAACATGACCTACTATCACGCCTACATCAGGGAAAAAAGACACCCCATCAACCACAATGACAAGCTCGATGAAGGGAGTCACATGGATGATATAGATGTCATTGGAAAAATGGCCTACTCCCAATTCAAATACATCCTTGTTGGGCCTAACTTTAGGATGGTCGGTGGGTACCTGAATGGAAATGTAGAGATTTGGGAGGAAATTCTAAATATTGTATCCTCCATGGACAACCTGAAAATGGAAGGGGTCCCAGATGAGTCAGAGATCCACCAATGCATGATTATTCTCAACCCAGAGAGTGAACCGAGACCAGATAGGTTTCTTGGTTCATTTTACAAAGATGTGTGGGCAGAGGTTAAAGGAAACATCATTTTAGTTGTCCATGACTTTTTTATAGGCGGATCTCTCCCATGGGTTGCAGCTTCCACGACCTTTGTGCTAATACCAAAGGTCAAGGATCACTCCTCCCTTCTCCACTACCGGCCTATGAGTATGTGTAGATTCACTTATAAAACACTTATGAGTATTATTAAAATGTCGTTGGACATGCATTTTCCCCAATGGACATCCATGGATCAACATGGTTTTGTGAGAGGGTGCTCAATACAGGGGCATATATCCGTAGCGTAGGAGATGATGAGGAACATAAATGTTAAAACTCAGGGTTCCAACATTATCATCAAATTGGACATGGGAAAATAATACGATAGACTTGAATGGGGTTTTGTTAATAGGTCATTATCCAGCATGGGTCTATTTTCTAAGGCCTCATACATCCTATTCAGATGTCTTAGCTCTCCATGGATGGATGTCTCAGTAATGGGGATATCATATGGTTTTTTAAGGCCAAAAGAATCTTACGACAGGGCGACCAATTCTCCCCGAACCAGTTCATCCTAATGTAGGCCATGCGTAGATGCCTTTTGAACAGAGGAATCCTCAATGGTAGCATACTCTCCTACCGAAGGGAAAATAACCTTCCTCTCATCTCACATTTTATGTTTGTAGATGATAGAATTATTTTCTTGAATGGAGGAAAAATATTTGTGCGCGAAATTAACAGGATCCTTGAATATTACTTCTATTGGAGTGGTCTAGTGATCAACCACTCTAGAAGTAATTTATATATCTCTAACAAGTGTAGAGCTGGCTATGAGAATACTCCTTACATCAACATGGACATGCAACCAGGTCAATTCCCGATTGAATATCATTGCCCCCCTCTTTTTCCAGGAAGAGTGCATATTCAGGACTTTGATCATGTGGTGATCAGGATTATGTGCCACATCATAAAATAGAAGAGACACTTCTTTTCCTTTGAGGGAATATGGCACTGGTGAACAATGTCTTGGCTACTATTCTAGTTCATGAAATAGATTCCAATTCAGTGGAATTGGGGGTGATCAAAGTAGTTGACAGGATCCTGGATTATTTCATATGGGTTGCGCTTACTGAAGGGAAGAGGCACTGGGTCGCATTGGGAAGAACATATCATCCCATTCTGGCAGAGGGTATTAATGTTAGAAGCTCTATGGGCATTCTTCATGGAATGCACATCAAACTCGCCTGGGAGGTAGTGGAGGACCGGTCCCTCTGGGGGAGGATTATGTCCTACAGCTACGACAGTATCATGGATGCCCACAAATTTCATTGATCCCCTCTATAGCTTTCAGTATGCCCCCTCATCCTGAGCCTCAAACAAAACTCCAATTGGGTTGTGGGAGAAGTTAGAATAGTTTTCTAGAAACAGAACTGGGAGGAATCAGTTCTTGGCTTCCTTGGCTATCCTCCCCCAATGATTACCTTTAAGGAGGTGGGTGTTCATCTTGTTTTTATAAAAGAAAATGCTTGAGAAGTAAAAACTTGACTTCTTTGATTCTATCCTCATTAACATGGAGCTGGAACAATGTGTGTTCACCCCCTCTCGGTCTGGTATGTTCAATAACAAGGATTTCCAAAGGATCTCAACCCACAAGCTGAACAGGATAGCTGGAACAATATTGTGTGGTATAATAAACATCCAATAAAATACAATTCCTAGTTTGCCGCATTAGGAATCACACGATTCCATCAGATGAAGGAATCAATAAAATAGGTATCAATCTTGCTTCATGAAGTTAGTTCGGTAAAAACAAGAGGGAAGAAACCCTGAGCCATATCTTCTTAGAAGGGTAATGGGAATAAGATGTATGGAACACCTTTTGAGATTTCACGGTGATCCATTTGCCTCATCATCGGGATATGTCGTTCCTGGATATGTGGCTTTAGGGGACAACATATAATGGTCCTTAGAGATTATCGAGGTCAATTATCCTTATAGGTAGATGCTAATGTGTTTGGAATTCTTGGAACAAGGCTAGATTTGAGGGTTCTTTCTCCACAGGATGGTCCATAATTATGAGAACCATGAGCTTATTGATTGATATGGTCACTCTTGTTGGAAATTGGTGCGAAGATCCCTCCTGCCATATCTTGTAGTCCCGCTCCCCTTCGGCCAATTATCCAATGGATAGAGCACAAGGATGTTGGGTTAAATGGGTTCAAAAAACAAATGGTTTTAATCACAACACTGATGGATCATGCATCTCTTGAGTCATACATGGTGGTGGAGTGGTTCGTAATCTAGGAGGGACTGTTTTTCTTTCTTTCACGACGCACTATGGTGATGGTAGTGCTCTTCAGGCAGAGGAGAATGCAGTTCTCACGGGGGTGAATCTTTTCAAACAAAGGAATATTGATATATCCATGGTGGAAAAAGACTCAATGATTATTAATAATTCCCTGGTGGGATGAGGTGCAACTCCTTGGTCAGTTTTATACAGTGTTAGAAAATGAAAATAGCTCCTCAACAATCGTTCTCAAGTCACACATACCTGGAGAGAGGGGAAAAATGTTTCGGAGTTCCTCGCTTCTCTCATAGCCCCAGGATCCTCTGTCACATGTCTTCCCAATATAATCTACCTTATGTTTAAGGGGGTTCATCTTTTTCGAGGGGACGTCCTCGGTCTTCAATATTTCTGAACCCCCATAATCCGGGGTTTTATATTTTATTTTTTCCTCTTTTTATGTACTCTCACACTTAAATAAATATATAATAATATGATGATGATGATATCTGGGGTTTTGAGTACCTTTTACTGAAAATGCTTCCACATATGACATGATGGTGGCCTTTTTGGCATTATAGATTTGACATGAGGTGTTATGAGTGTGATTCTTCCTTCAGTTCCATTTACTCAATGGAAGCAATCAGTTTACGTAGCAGAGAGATGTTAGGGTCAGCACTCCCTTGTCGCACCAGGCTGTGGTCCCCCCACACTCTTTAAACGGGTAGAGTCAATTCCTCCCGATAATACATTATCATGTAGGTCCTCTATATATATAGTGGTAAAAATGAGTTTTTATCTATAACAATGAGTTGGTTCTCCATGTGAGTTGTTCTACATCAAATATGGAGGGTTGATGCATCCAAAATATGTCATTAAATCCCCCAGGAGAATAAAATTATAAATACACTTGTTCAATAATTTAAGTAACTACAAATGTGTAATAAGGTGGAAGTACTAAGTCGAACCAGCTAAAAGAGGGGTACATAGAAATGGAAAATCTCTATCAATGGTGTGGTCATCCCAATTTCAAATGGTCTTATTTGAACTATGTAAATGAAAAAAATAAAATAAATTAAAATCTAGAAAAAAGATATGAAAAGATAGAATAGGGGAAATAAGCATCCATGGGTGGTTTTGCAAAAAATATATATTGACTATACATGAAAAATGATAATATTTATTTGTTGCAAATCAATAAATTTTATAGATATAACAAATGACCAATATCTATCAATCTACCCTAGAATGATCATTTTTCATGGCTATATAAATAAAAATATTAGGATTATTTAGAATTAATTTGAAAATGTAGAATTATAATATTATCAATTTTTATTGAATTAATTTACATTATAATGTTAGGTTTAATATGCTACCAAATTTAGTTGGTCAATTATTTAATAAAAAATATGAATAATATGAGTTACAATACAACAATAATTGATTATAATCATTTCACCAGTGAAAACTAAAATAAACAAATTGGTACACACCTAGTTTAACCGATTCCACACTCCCTATGTGTTTGTCAAATTATCATCAGGTGATCTCCAATGATAAATAAACCAATAACCATAGAGTATAGATGAGATGAAAGAGAATGAAAATAATAGAATGAAATTAAAATACGATTCATCCAACTATTATATAAAAATAGTAAAAATGAGAGAAAAATAGAAAAAACTATCTATGATGAACTCCAGGTCAAATCCCTAGGGGTAGCATCCCGGTGTTAAAATCCGTTGGCCTCAAATGGAACATTTTTTCCTAGTAAAGAACACATATTTATAAACCCAAATTTCAACCAACGGTTTCCTTGGATCAATAATGGTGTTAAATGGTCATCTCGGGTTAATGTGTGTAGGTATGTATCGAAAGAACCATCAAAATCCCAAATATGGGTCTGTTTGGAATGTTTCACATCATGTAATGTTTACAAGAAAATTAATGTTTGGGGACCAAATCCTTCTTATTTTATTCACATAAATTCATGTAAATTTTATACAGCTTGTAACTATTGCATATTGTGTACATGATACATTACGTGAATCATGTACTTCTAGCAGAGAATGACTCGCTTTTCTCTCATTCCTTAGTTTAGAATCTCCCAGAACATCATGATCATCCAAAATCATGGGAAACCATTATTCAAAGTTAATATTCATCTTTTCCACTTTAATCATCATATTGGATTCATCATCACTTTCTATTGTAACACCTAGTGGTAAAGCGACTTTGTGTGAAGTGTCTTTTTGTTCTTTAATCGCCATGATTTCATCTATATTGTTCTACATGTCCCTCTTGAAAAAACAATATAAAAATCATTCATATTAGGATTTAATTAAATATTTATTTAATTAATATCCAATTAATTCACATATAATGAATATGAACATATTGATACAAGAGAGATATCAAGTGAAGTAGCGAGGAGCAGACCCCTCCACACCAATTCTTTTTAGGCTGTGTGTAGTGTTATCATTCTTAGTTGTTATACAATGATAGAGGTCACCTTTCTCCCTCACATGGATTTATTTATGATAATATATTTTTGTTTTCCTTCTATTATATTTTTAAGGGTTGAGCTCAATATTATTTCTTTTTTATTTCTCCCTTTGTGATTTTCAATGAATCCTTCTAGGAATATATATACTAACCACTGCATTTGCTTCATCCACACATCTTCTTTCTTATATAGATGATAAAAATATTTGTGGTGATGTTGGTGGAATAGGTTTCAGTGGAGCATAGTTGTACCTGGAGGTGTTTTATATGTTTCATTGTTAGCCTTGGAGACTGTGAGTTGGGGTTTCTCAAATAAATATTTTTCCATATATTTTCTGCTAGGGACTTTATTTCTATTTGGAAGTTTATTTTTTCCTTTTATAATTTTTATACAACACAAGTATACTTTAATTATTTCTTATTAGTTTCTTTAATTCCTGGTTTACAGTCTAGATATTTAATTTTATATTAAATATTTTCATTGTTTCATGAAGAAAGTTGTGTGTATGAGTATAGTATCATAGGGTAAGGCATCAAAGTTCAATGAAATTCCATCTCGATTCTAGTGGTTATCACTTAATATATCAGAGATGTTATTGGGGTGTTGTGATTGGATTAATAAAATCAAAGTGGGCCTAGGTGGGTTGTGTCATGAAACAACCATTTATATACACCTAGCTTTCTCCACAACACATTTTAACTTGGCCTAATTCCAAAAAAATTAAACTAACAATCATCTTAAAATGGTCATTCATTCATCAAACAAACTACCATGAATCCATCTCAAAAATGTTCTTCTATCCCCATTAGTGTATCCCTTTGAACCTCATTATTGTGAAATACCAAATCCATTCACCATATCTTCTTTAGTGGTTCAAAAGTTACATAAGAAATATATCAAACACCTACTGTGTAGCACCCTTCATTGACTTATCCAGTATGTAGGGATGGAATGAGGTACCTACCATCTTCAAATCCAATAAATTTCAACAAGGTAAACCCCTAGAATGTCATTACTTCTTCCTCAGACTCATCCCATCTTGGATTGACATGCAGACATACCACCATAGAAAATAATGATCAAACCCAAATCATTGATCTCGACTGGAAAGAACTATTTTTGTTCATTCTTCTAGATCTTTACATAGACCTACTGTTTAAATTAATCAAGTTTCAAATCTTGTTCTTGGACATATAGAGAATCAGTAATGGTTTGCCTCTGGCCCTGTTTCCTTTTTTTATCATTCTCAGAAAATAAATTGCTTTAGCCTAAATATTGATCAAAAACATTAATGTTAGTGTATTATTGACATCCATAAACTACTGCATAGAAGCTTTTGGATTTGTTACTATGTTTTTTTGATAGATTCTGGTTGGTCGCCTTTACATTCTATCCATGAAACATCGATTGATTACATTTAAGTTGGATTATTATCACACAATGAATTTGTTTACAGGACATTAACTTAGGAGGACTTAAATTACATTCATCTATTCACTCATGGTGGATTATATTATAATATATTATAAAATGAGGACTTAAATTACATGGTATTGTTGATATTTTAGTAAAAGAAAACAAATTATTTTATTGTCAAAAAAGAAAATAAATTATTCTGATTTATCTCCGTGTGTTTGTATTAATTACATATTAAAAAGAAAAAATGATTTGGTTTTCAATCGATCTTATTTTGAGAGAATTTTTAAATGTAAAAAAAAATATTTTGTGATACACATAGATAATATGGATGGAATTTAAATATAAAAATAACCTTTAACTATCATTTACTTTCAAATAATTCCAAACTTTGAATTATTTACGAACAATATTTAGATAGAAATATAAATCTATCAATTTCTACAATTTTCATTTCATCACTATTAACATTACATTACCAAAAATTAGAAATATATATGACACCTTAATATATTTTCCATTCTCTCCACATCACCAATTCCAAAATAACCCTTAAATATCATAGGGGGTTTTGAATTCTTTTTATTGGATTCTTCTAAAATGATTTATGTAACATGGGTAAATTTTTTTTATCTAATCCAACAAAATGAAATAAAATGAAATTAAATTTCAACAAAAATATATACATTTATTAGTAAAAGTATATGTTTATCTAGAATTTAACATTATCATCGCTATATAATGTCACTGATAACAACCCCTTTACCAACACTAAAAAATTGATTATAAAGGGTATTTTACCAGAACTTATTTAATGCTGACTAATACAGTCTTTATCAATGTTGGACAAAATCACTGAAAAAGGTCCATTTTTTCAATATTATGAAACAATTATCATAAAAAATTATAAAAAAAATGATTTTAAAAGATTCAATTTATCAGCACATCTAAATAATTATGATAAAGGGGGCCATTCTTACCACTAATAAAGGAGAATTAATAAATTTGGTACTACAAAAATGCTAGTAGAAATGATATGATCTTTATCAATGTCTTTTTTGTAGTGGTGATAAAGAGTATATTTTATTAAATAAAATCTATATCACTCTAATATATATATATATATTGATCTAAATATAATATATATTTTTAAAATATTATTTAGTTAAGGCTAAATATGCATTTATAATTAATATATAAAATATTTTGTGAACATGGATTATAAAATAATTTGGAAATATTTATAATGATCAATTTTCTAAGTATTATTGAGTAATAGTGATATAATAACAACTGGATGAATGAAAAATAAAATAAATCTATGAGAAACAAAAGAAGTTGAAAATAAGAACATGCACTTCAAATGGTCAAAACATTTCTTCTGAGTGTCCATTTAGGCTCTACCTATAGTGAAATATCCACCATGGTGTCCTAACAGAACCCTGATATCTTTTTTAAGGCAAACAAATACCAACAAATCCTCAATAACTATTTTTCTATTTGGGACATATTATTTTTTTAATATTCAATCGTATTTCTCAATTTTTTTGACATTCTTTTTTTCATTTTTTGTGAGAAAATTTTTTTTCTCAAGGATTATATTCATGTAGATATTATGGTTTTTAAAATTTTATCACTATTTATAGTTATGTTTTATTTATAATAAATTATTTCATATTTTTTAATATTTAGATATATTAAATAAATTTTATAATTAAGGAACTAAGAATTGATATATTAATATATGAATAAAAAATTTATTTTAATATATATATATATATAAATATATATATATGAAATAGAAAAATATATGTACATATATATAATTAATTATAAACCACTTAAAATGTGTGAGAAATCCACTGTGAACGTAGTAATTCACTAAATTTATTTCCAAGTTTTCTTTAGATAAAATTCATATGAGAGACGATTTTTGGGGCAACAACCAGCATTGAAGAAAGGGGCAAGGTCTTGCACTATTGATGGGGGCCGAAAGCTATAAGGAATGGTGTAGAGAGCCTCGAGAATGGAATAAAATGTAAATTTTTTTGAAGAATAATTTATCAGTTCATTTTCCAAGCGTCGTTAAAGGTAGGCCATTAATAGATCCTAGGTTGTCAATGCGTTTCACGTGTGGATAAAGCCTATTATTAGCATTGTTAAATGACAATTCTGTAGTAGTTCATGAAATATTTAACACCAAAAAGCATGATTAAAATGTGTTTAATAAAAAAACTAAATAAGAAACATGTATTTTTATAAATTTAAAATCCAAATTCCAATGCATGAGAAAATTATTCAAGAAGAAATATCTATTATAAATCATTAGAATAAAAAAATAGCTGATCTTAAAATATAATAAAATAATAGCATAGACCAATTGAAAATTTCTCAACCTAAAACCAAAAAATTTCATTCCAAAATAGAAGGTATTATATGATTACATTTAATCGATAATGAATTAAAATTTTTGAAATCAAATCCCAATTTAACACCAAAATCACTAAAATTTAATAATGAATATGTGAAAACCTGTGACAATATAAGCCCACATAAGAAGTAAAAAATCAATAAAAATGAATATTTTGGTAGTAAAATATTATTTACCTAGATAAAAATAAACAAACAAAACATGATGTATAATAGTATTACAATATATCAACTATATATGACCATTTTCTAATATTAATGATTGTGGAACAATAAAATGATACCATGTAATGATAAAAATTGATGACTTTGGTAGTGTATGAATAAAAATAAAATGAAAGAGTGAGTATCAAATAGAATTGTAAAACCCATAATCAAAAGTATGTTATGATAAAATATTTTATTGGAGTTTTACATAAACAATGTAATGGATAATAATCTGATAATATTCACATATATCAAAGATTGGAAAATGATATGAGAAAACTATAAAATTTTGGAAACATGTAAAGTATGAAAAAACTAAAAGAGAATTATTAAATGTACCATAAAATATAATTGAAAATTATAGATAAATGTATTTATAGAAATATTAAGGATGACAAATACATGATAAATGATAATGTAGACCAAAAACGACAAATCTTTCTCAGTAATCATTGAAATGAAGATAAATTCATTAAAGAAAGTACTTAAATAAGAATGGTCATAATATAATAGGGCATAGTGAATGAAATTATAGGGAAAAATTATATAGAATATAGGAAATTTAGGTTGTTCACAATTAAGGACAATTAGAACTTATCAAGAAAATATATAATGGAGATGGAATCTCAATTATGAGAGAAATTATTGTCAAAACCCACTTATAATAGATTACCGCATGCATCGACACAATCAAAATTATAAAATAATAAACATATTATTAATTATTTATATCATATCAATATTTTAATTTATTTTATATAATACCTTTCTTTTTTATTTTTTCATTACATATTTAATAATCATTTTTGGTTCATATTGATAATCAGATAGTGATTGTTACATTTTAATCAAAAGTTATTTGTTCTAGCAGCTTCATTCCATGATCCCTTATCATGTGTCTAGATCCAGAAAAATGTTAATATAGATGATATATATATATATATATATATTTATAGTGGTCTTTAATTACAATTATTTTATGTATGCCACAACAACTTTTGAAAATAAATGTTTTAAAGCGTCATTTTTATGAATACTATATCAACAAATAGAATTAAATTTAACAATGAATATATATATGGTATCATTATAGATATATAGAAAACATTAATTCATCATTAATTCAATATATTACTATAATTGTTTTTATTATCATTCATAAGGAAAATACAATATCATTATTCGTGTAAGGGTTATAATCATCCAAAAAAGAGTACAATATAATTTAACAATAGTTCATTAACATATTTCATTATAATAAAATTATAATTATATTATAATTGTATTATTTATATGATATTTTATAGGTACATAAATAATATGATGAAATATTTTAATAAGATAAATGAAAAAAATACAAATGATGTTCTTACATACCACGTAGAATATTAACATCCCCTAGAAGCCTTATTTAGTGTTAAATGTTATTAGGGTCTATTTTAATCCTAGGGGATTCAAAATGATGGATAAGATTATTAGGGATGTAATTTTTTTATTATATTTAAGTGGAAGCCAATACAATGTGTGGTTTGATGTGGTTGAGAGAGATATCCTTTTATAGTTGAGTATGAGTGAACATTCAGAAATACTGATTTCTTAATATACAAGGAATATAATTTTATAAGAAAAGTGGATCAAAAGTATCCAATGGTTGAGGATAGTACACTCATTTATAAATTTTCATAATTTATTGATATGGTTATATTTTATTAGTTTTCTCATTATTTAAACACTTTTACCTCATTTTACCATTTACTATGTTCGGTTTTTTAATTCGATAACTTATTTTTTCCCACCAAAAATTAAACTGACTAAATAACATAAATTTGACATGATTATTCCAAATATGAATTGAATTTTATTAAATTCAGTTTATAAACATTGTAATTTTTATTTTGAAATAAAAACCGTAAAGCATCAACATAACTTTCTAAAAAGTGTCTTTTTAAACATTAGTTGATTTCTTTTTTGTTTATCTGAAATTAATAGTTATAATATGAATTTAATACATTTTACTCCATATGTAAACCAAAAATTCAATTAAATTTCATAATAATAATATTAATTTACATTTTAAATAAAAAAATATAATATAAAAAAACATTTATTTTTAACAAAACATATTACATTAATAATGAATAATTAAATTTGTATTAATTATAATTACATACTTAATTCATGGATATTATTTATTTTAAAATTAATTCATTTAATTAATTATATCTAATTTTTTAATGTCATTATCAATGTTAATAAATTTAATTATAATTACATAATTCATAAAAACAAATTTCATAAAATAAGTGATAATTAAAAAAATGAGTTCGCAACTTATTATTTTATTCCACTTATTGAAACCACTTTTTAAATTTGGAATAATCAACAGGCGAGAATGCTACCATAAAAACAAATAAGGGATTCAATCTAGAAATCCATGTGATTTTTATTTCCCAAGCCTTTCCCCCAAGAAGAACATTGAACTATAAAAACAAAAAAACCAACCCATAAAGACAAAAAAATAAACCCTAAGGGGAAAATCCCAAAACCTTCTAAAAGGAAACTTCATTGGAAAGGTTTTCACCAATCACAAAATCGATTAAAACACATATCCTCAGGCCTCATATATTGACATGACCGAATCATTCAACTCATCATTCCATCCTCCAAAGGACCACTGGTCAACAAATTTCACCACCAGTTTAGGCCATCTCCCACCCAAAACAAAAAAAAATATAGCAAGAGGATAAAATAAATACATAATAAAGCTATTTCTCCATATTCATCATTATAAAGGTTATTCCAATTATCTTGTGATAATGTATCTATACTGAAAACCATTTAAATTTAACATTATCATTTCATGGTTGGGATTTAGATTCCCTTCTTAGGAGCTGCCACCAGAAATTGACATGGAATGACACAAAACATCATAATTTATAGCCATATAAAATAAAGACGACAAATATTCATCTCAAATAACCCTTCAAAACATTTCTATTAAAAAAATCATTCCCATAATAGGTACCACTACATTACCTCTCTATAGATTATAACATCAGATATCCATGAAAACATGAATCCCTATATGATATATATACCAACAAAGTAAAGTAGCTACACCACATCAATGAAAGGGATTTGATATGATAAAGACACCACTATAGACCAATACCAGAATGATTAGAAGAAACCAATTACCTGGAAGGAAAATTTGAACTGACATAACGAAGAACACCAATACCTTTATTTATCCAAGAATCATAGTAAAATGAGACCTTATCCATTAAAATTACACAATAATAAGATCATCTAAGGTTATAGGTTTCATGAAACATAATTAGGATTTTGAAGCTATGTATATTTATTACAAAATGTGGACATTCTTTTTTATTTTTTTGAATATGTGGATTTTTGGGGATATATTTTGTCTGTATATGTGATTCTTATTCTTTTTAATGTTCCATGAAGATTATATGATAAAAGTGTTGGAATCAACACCTTTGAGAATATACATGTGATGAAAAAAAGTGGAAAACCATAGTTTATAACTTAGTCATGGGTGAATGATCTTATGGTGTGGGAAGATAATGAAAATGAAAATTCAAGATGTGAAACGGATTAGTAGATTTTCAGAAATGACTCCATGTGTTGATGTTCAATATATGAGGGGTAATTTTTTTGATATGTTATGATTTTGAGATAAATGGTAATGGTGTATTGGTGTGTTATTTTCACATAGGTTTTCAAAGCTCTCACTACAATTAATGATTCTGGAATTTACATAGATTTTTTAGACACTATGATTATAGATGATTTTATAGAGTTTCCCAAGATCTTTAACTCTAAATATTATAGTGTTTTTTGATGTTAAAAATCATTATCTTGAATTATTTCCATCTATTTTTTGATATTTTATTTTCACTAGAGATTCTCAAAAAATTTGGTGACAATCTAGTTCCAATTAGGGGAGTTATATACATCCTCCCCAAAAATGATTATCAAAGGACAATTCTCTATTTTTCGTATAGATTGGACATGGGTGATTGATGCTAATGTATTTTTTCCACATTAAACTATTTATTGTGGACAATAATTTTGATTCATAGAAAAAATGAGAAAAAAATAATTTAGATCCGGATAAAATAATGAATTCATTTAAGAAAAAATAATATAATCTTGATAATATGATTGATAATGATTCATAGTTTATGAGATTGTTATGAAAATGAAAAATACAGATATATTTGTTTGATAATACACTTTTAGAGGTGATGAATTTGATATATCCAATGTAGATCTAGGTGCAATCTAAAAACATGTATAAATCAAAACCCCTTATTAATAATTTATATTTGAAAATGATTATATCATTTGTAAATTACATATAATAGGGATTTAGGTAACCATATAAAAGAGTTCAATCATATTCAAACATAGCTATGTTTGGTGGTGATCAAAATCAACGATAGAGGTAACACAATACCCATTTGAATGGAAGAGAAAAATAAATCTTTGATTATCTTGGTTTCTTTTCTAGATTCAAATGATAATATCACTACCACATTACTATTTATAAAAGACAATATGAATTTGGATGATGTGATATTTTATTTTTAATGATTGTGATTTTCTGAAAGGCTAATAATGGGGATTGTTTAGGTAATTGTGGTATTCTATCCATGATAGTTAGATGCGGTAATCAGAGAGGAAGATCAGAGAAAAAAAAGACAAATTTGAGTAATTAATTTGAAATATGATGAGTCATGTAAAAAGGATTATTAAACCAAGGAAAAAAATATTTTGGTACAATAGAAGAGGCATGAAAATTATTTTAGGGATACCCACATATGTCTTATACAGGGTGAGAGGGATTTACTTTTATTAGACTTTTATTTTTAAATATGTGATATATACAATGAATGGATGAATGATTAAATATATTTATATCATATTAAAAATAATAGGTAATTATATTATTTATATAATGAATGTTATCTTGGTATATTGAGGATGATAAATTATTATTTTACCAGTTTCATTGCTACCGCTGATATTTGTATCCCTAAGAGTGTATGTTTTATGTTAATATTAAGGGATGTCTGACTTGTGTCAGGTATATGTAATAATTTATAATCATCATATTTACATGATAATAATGGGTTTAAAATTTCATTTGGTATTATAAGATGAAAATTTTACAAAGGATCAATGGTATATATAGGAGGAAGAACGTTTAACATGCTTTAAAAGACTGATATAAAGGTGTGCGATGAAGTGTTGAATGATGTTGTGAATACGACATTGGTAGATTTATGGAATAAGCGATCATATCATATTAGTATAATAACATTGATATGGATTTTGAAAACTTAGATATTGAAGTAGGCCGGGTATAGTGTTTGAGGTCTTACACCAAATTCATTTTCTTCATAGAGTTTCACTAATGAAGGAAATAATAAAATCAAAGATTGAGGTGATGTGATGAGAGTTATAGGCTTCTCAATGTATCATGAGAATATGGAGATATTAGTTCTTATAAATAATCTTAATTATAAAATGATCACTATTATGGGGGAGATAGTTGTTGTTTTATATGTTCATATTCATTTTGGTAGTAAAAATATATGTGTTATAAAGACTTTAGTGTTTTGATTTCTTATACCGGGGGAGTAAGCATAATTTTTTCAGAGATAAAAATGGGCATCATCAGACCCTTTGCAAAGGATGGTGGATAATTCATTAGAAACTATGATTCTTGGAATTCATCTCATTCTTTGTGAAGTAAAAGAGTATATTAATTGTGTTTAATACAAATCATTTGAATTTTTAAGACACTAGTTTTTTAAATAAAAAGTCATCCCTACCATTTATTTTACTATGCATATTAATTTTTTGGGATATATTTTGAGTATATATGTGATTCCAAGGACATTTAATATTTCATAGAGAGAATATGATAAAAGGTGGAATCATTACATATGAGTAGATATATGGAACATATACTAGAAAAAAATATGGATTGTTACTCAGATCTGAGTGAAATATTTTAGGGCATTAGTTTCAAGGAGTATCATTAATTCTGGTCATAAAAAGGATAAGTTGATGTGCTATAATTATTCCATATATTTGAGTTTGATATATAAGGTGTAATATTTTATCAAAATATAATTATCAAAAAAATGTTAAAGTCGTATTTGGGTATTCCTTTTTATCAAAGTTTTCTACGATCCAATTATAATTCAAGTGTTAAGATTCTAAATGGATTTTGAAGACCCTTTGGCTGTAGGGAATTTTTCATAGCTTCTCTATGGATTTTTTTCTTCTGTATCAGAGGGGTTTCCTATGTTAAAAATCCACATATCAATTTATTTCATTATATTTTTTCACTTCTTTTTTCATTAGAGATAACATATTTTTTGATGAAAACAGGTTATTATCATTTAGTGAATGTTTTGTTTCCATGACAAAATGACAATGTGATACCCTTAACTCGCATGAGTCCATCACAAATAAGATATTTAACACCTAAATATTGGATAAACAACCCTTAGACCAATCTACAATGTGGAAGATAAGAGGATATGAGAGAAGGAAACCAAAAATATTCATAGGGTCTATCCAAAGAAGAAATTGGTAACAATGGATGATAACTAAGGATAACTAAGAATATGATAATTTAACCTTTCATTATTTGACATTAAAATACAAACCATTACAAAATTATAAACACCCGAGATCCATAATGGTTTAATTTATTTAGAGTCTATGTACATGATAATATTATTTTATGAATGATCTCAAATGTATCCCACAAATATTCTCATATTAATACCATTATAGACATATCATACATAGAACCTTCTATAAACACCTTGGAAGGGAATCCATATTAAAGCGTGTGCTCTGATTGTTAGTAATGGTAAACATAGATGATATAAATCAATAAAGAAGAGATATTTTTACGGTATGAGAACATAAATATATCATAAGTTAGTCTTACCCAATAAATTTCATATCATTATTCATGATTCATGGTATTAAAAGTTGTCATAAAAAATTGAAACATTCATAGAGTACAAAATAATCTAAGATCAATCATGAGTTAGGAGTGTATGACATAAACATATGAATTTGAAAATGCATAATATTATAACATTATAAACATGTATAAATAGAAATATGTTCACTCATTAAGTTATGAATAAGAAATTAGGTCCTAGAATGAACTTACAGACGAAACCATACCCATTCATAATGTTGTAGACATTCAAACATATCCATGCATAAAATTATGGATATGAAACTCGTTCAATGAATCATTTTGTTAACAAGATATCAAGTTTACACATAACATAATTATCTCATGTCATATCCTTGTCTAAACAAGGCATTAGAATACCGTTAGGGAACCAACCACCATATAATCATAATCCATTCATATGTACTGTACAAGATGAAGAAAATTTTTATCATTTCTCGATAACATAACATGGGAAAAAATGGGATTCATCAATGTGTAATAATCATAAACATAATCAATTTAGGGGAATAATAAGGATATTATCATATAATCATATCCTTAGTGAACCATATGTAATATATAAGGATGGAATCATTGATGAAAAATACCATTAAAATATCCTTTGGAATAATTAAATAAGAAAATATAATTTTCGTTTTGAACTCACTTATAAAAAATAAAAATATTTAAAAAATTGAAAAGAAAATATTTTCCATATAAAGAAACATATTAAAATACAATGGAATATTCAAATCATTATGTAGTAATTATTTTGGGAAAATCTATCAATGTTGTATTAATTAAAATAAATATTACGTTTATACTTTCAAAAAAATGTGCATTCTTCAGAAGAATAAAATATAAATCTCTTTGATCCTTTATTTAAAATGTCAAACATTGGTAAAAGTAAAGTTAAACATTTATTATATAATATCTAAAAAATTCATGAAATCATATTAGAAAATATATATATGGAGGATGTTGTTTTGATGATTGAAAGAGGAGAAATAATGTTTTCCTTTCTAAAAAACATTTTCATGACCATTTTCTGTTATAAATGGAGCACATATAAGTAAAATCTCAAATTTAAAGAAACAAATATCGGACATAAAAAATGAAATAATTTTATCAGATAATTATCATATAATCATCTCTATGTAAATTGAATCATAAAACACCCTGATTAATTTGGAATTGAAACATAAATCTCTTACTAGTTGAAAAAGTTTTCATTCAAACCTTTATTTTGAATAAATTAATTCATATTAAACATCAATTAAAATGTACTTAATGATATTAATAATGAAACATAGAAAATATTATCTAGATACACCTCACACGAGATAAAGGTTTATAAAATAACAAATGTCCAAAAGAGGATACTTTTTAAGGACAAACCTTTACCTCATGTTTCATGTTTATTTCCACGTGTTCAAATGTCTTCTTCTTTGATAAATTTATGTTTAATACTTTTTTAAGGACCCTTGGAATATTATTTTAAGAAGATAATATACACTAATTAATAGATAGATAGTTTTGTAAGGGAATTGGATATGTTTTTTTCATTCTATATGACTCAAAGTGGTGTAAATAAATAAAAGATGGGTCTCCTTTTAAAAGAAAGGGAAGATGCCCTAATGTAATTTTTAAAAAAAAGTAAAATATTTTAGTCACAATCAATAATATTTGGTTATATAATAGATTAAATTTATTTAAATATGATATAGGGTTGAAATAAACTCATCCAATTTGACTTAGACATATTTTAGTTCATTTTTTCCTTTATTTCTTTAGATTAACTCTCATTAAACTTTTATATCCTTAATCATATTAAGACATAATTCTATCATTATGGGTAATATATTTTATTATAAGTTAATAATTATTTCTAAAAATTTCAAGATATTCTATTTTATCCCCTATCAAATCCTCATTATTCTCTTTAATTTTTTTTATTTATAAAATATTTAATAATACATTATTTAACATAAAATTAAATTAAAATTTTATTAAGAACCATTCAACTATTTTGACATTGAAGACATCAATACATGTATGTAAATTTAATATAAGCACATTATTAATGAATAATAAATTATTAATAACCATAATTTTCTTTATATATTATAATTAATCAAAAAATTATTACTCTCAATGTTTTTAAAACCACTTACTTATATTTTTTACTCCTTGCACACGAATTTTGTCTTCATTGTGTATGTATTTAATGTAATTATATAGTAAAAAAACAAAAAACAAAAAATAAAAAAGGTAAATGAACATTGTTAAAAACAATTATATTCATTCATAAAATATTATTATCCCTATGTGAATATATAAGAGAAATTAAATTCAACGGAGTGACATTATTGAATTTTATTTACATAAAATAACGTAAAAGTCATTATCAATGGAAGATGGATGCAAAATGACATATAAAAAATTTATGATGGGTATGGTCTAATTAATTTGATATATTATAATAAATTCATGTGTTGGGTTTATTTTGAGACCATATATCATAGTTTTATCCATGTTTTACAAGTTTTACCCTTACTACGATCACAAATATCTACCAAAATTATTAATCAGAATGACTAAAAATAAAAGCTGAATATATGAAATATTCAGAACTCTAGATTCCAAATGTGGTATCTATTATAATGATTCAACCTCTATAATTTGAATAATTATTTTAATATAAATGCGTAAAACAAAATTAAAAATTGTTTTTAGAAAAATTCATTTCATATAATAAAAATTCACAGATATAAAATTAATTAGTATTTAGGATTAAAAAAATTATTTATATTACTTTAAATATGATATCTCATATTTCAATTTAATATTAAATCAAAAATATAATTGTAATTTCAAATAGTTTGATTTAATGAAAAAAATATAGTAGTATACAATCAGTATTTCACATTATTTATTGAAAAATCAATCATTTAAAAAAACATAAAATTTAACATTTAATATATTTTTAAATGAAAATATTAAAATTTATTTAAATTTAATAAAATTAAATTGTATAATTTATAAAAAATTAAATATGAATCCCATGTACTAATACATTAATAAATCTCTTTTTGAAAAGAATGTATTTTTAAAAGCATAAAATTGAAAATGAGCATATACCCTAGTGGTTCGGGCTCTTGCTTGGCATCCAAAAGACCCCGGATCAAATCTAGGTATGGGAGAATTATAGAGATACTATAGCAGCGGCGGACTGTAGCAGCAATAGCACTGTATCGGTGGAGGGACTACTACAGGAACTATAGCAGTGCAGGTACTGTTGGAGTGCTTCTCACCGAGGGGTCCTCTGGGCCAAAAATTGGTTTTCATGCCCTGTATGCATGCCACTTGGCCTTGTGCCTTCGGGATATGTAATGGGTCACCCTCTACCCAGTCTAAAGAGGTCTTTTCTTTAATAATAAATTGAGGCTTCAGCCCCAACCATTAAAAAAAGCATAAAATGAATTCATTAAAAATGGGTTCTTATTTTTTAAGAATTAACCGATAAATTTTAGTTTAATATAATTATTATATATATATATATATATCATAATATGGTTACTCATATTTGTACATTTCAATTCAACAACTAGGTTATAATGGTCAAATTAAAATATTTTATTTTTAATATTTCTCAATTTTCATAAAGCTTATTGTTGTGTGTTAAGAAAACTATTAAGATTATATTACTTTGAAACTAAATTTTTATGGTGTTATATTATCTCTCCTTAAAAATTGGTCACCCTTAAAATTTTATATAGGGCATAAAATGTTTTATATTTAAAAATTAGTTTCGTAAAAACCAATATCGTACAACTTTATAATAAAAGATCATTTGAAAAGGATAAGTGAAAAATATAAAGTTTACCTAAAATAACACATAATCGGGCTCCCTACAATGTGATTCATGATCATATGATTCCCTTTTAATATCCCTTTGATAGGAATGTTGGATTTGTTATTTGGGACGCTTTTAATGTAATATCATTTTAGTGTTTCATGGTGCTTCTCATTCCAGTTTTCATTTTATTTGGTGTTTTTATGATGTTTTGGGAGTTTTCCAGTTACGGTTCATTTGGTGCTCGTGTGAGTGAGGAATTTTTTTCCATTTTATGATGTTTCGATGTGGATTGATCCTTGATAAGGACATTAGGCCAACTCATGGCCTTAGGGGCACCAGATGTATAGAAGAATCCTGCCATAATCTACAAGGAATAAGATCCAGATGAGGATTTAGAGTAAGGGATTTTACCCGAGTAGATCTAATTTGATTTGGAGGAATAAAGGGGTATGTAAATTTCCATCGGTCCTAGTCCTATCCATTTTAGCACATGATATCTTGTCGAACAATCATGAATATGTGGAGAGATGGAATCATGATATTAACACTAGGGAGGGGCAGTTCCATGTAGTTATAGTATGTGATAAATTCATCTAAGACCTTCAGGTTTGGTATTATGTCACTATATGGGTTCCCCCTCAACCGTTAAAGGATCGATTATAAATATTGAATAAAAAATATAAATCCTTTTGGCTATTTAGTAAAGGTAAAATGATAATTGTTTTTATTTTACCATCTTTTTCATATAGTTGAGGGATTGTTTTACTATCATGATATAGATCATGATAAAATACACTTACTTAATATATTTTATTTTGTAAACCTAGTTTCATCTTTTCTTCTTCTTCATTAAATTTCCATATCATTCTTTACGTCATGAAATTAATATTGAATAAGATTTTTTCATACGATAAAAACTAAACAATCTTTTAATAGATAATAGGATACAAAAAATAATGAAAAGTCATTCATTACAACATTAAATATTTACCAAAATCAAAACTATTAGAAATATTTATCCAATATTATAAATTAATATCTAAAAACTAAATAATAATACCTAATTTTCAACGCAACAAAATCCATAAATAGTTAATATGAAAACTCTTATTAAAATATTTATGTGAAAATTAAAAACAACAAATTCCGAAAGACTTGATAACATATTTTTTCAAGATCAAAATTAACTTTTACACTAATATAACAAAACATATCTAATAATGTCACATACCAAATATATCAATACCTTGAATATATATTCTCTTAAAACTAGAATCAGTATAAAACCGTAATGAAAATGTATACCTATCAAATATTTTTTAACACTATCCATATTCCACAAATAATATCATATACTCTTTAATATATTCCATAAATCTAAAAAATGTGATATAAATTATAATAAATCACTTTGTCATCAAACCACTAATTATTTTCATGGTCACCAGTAAAATTAAATTTACGTTATCAATATCAATGAACTCTTTATCATAATTAATCATTATTATCTGAAAATTAATAACATTTTAAGGGTTCATTACACCTTAATTATTTTGTCAATATATATAACCTTACTAGAAGACACTTTTCTTGGTTATTAGTAGTATTAAAAATATTCTTTCAAATCCTTATGAAAAAACATATAGATAAAATACATTGATGTTTCATGATTCATATTACTAATGTTTCATCACTAAAATATTTCTATAATAAAATTGTTGAATCCCGACAGATAAATACTCAAATATTTAAACCTAAATGAATATAATAACATATTACATTATTGGTCTAGGAGTTATCCATTGGAATAAGGGATTAACTGAGATAATTCCCAAGTTCCCCATATATAAGACATATTATTCTTTGGAAATTTATTTCTCTATGCCATTTGTTTCACATAGAATACATATTCTGTTCCATTGAGTCATTCCCTTGAGTGTATCCTACAACATTAACGACATGTAAGAAGTTGGGTTTTTTCCCTCTATGTTCATTGTCAACTAAACTCCCATGAAACAACATTTTTATCTTATAAGGTGTGTCATGAATCCCACCCAAGTTGAAGGTTATTAATCATATTACAATATATCTAACAAGGAATAATCATAATATTTCTCATTCCAAATTTCATTTCATTTTTATTCTCATGAGGAAAAATATTATATTGTCAATAATATTCATCATTAACAAAATTATTTTGGGTTCCAATCATTGAATGAAACCAAATAGCATAGTGTGACCGAAATGGATCATAGTGAGAAACCATATAATCCTAAAAAATTAACCATATGATGTAAAATTATTGAAACCATATTTTTAATCTATGAGACATTAGGTTTAATAGAGGAAATCCATGATTTTTATCTATTGAAGTCCTTCACAATGGTTCATATGGAATATTTGAGTTAACCTAAGCACATCACTAGGGATTGTCAAAATAGGTACATAGTAAGAGATCATTAACTATTAACCAAAAAGATGACCACGATATACTCACCCAATTTTTTTGAGTTATTAACACTAAACATGTTTTTATGAAAACCACATCTACTTGTATTATTATGAAATGGATGTATTTCTAGGAAAACTAAATAATATATACCATAACAAAAATTTAGGACATTATCCTATTCATAGTATTACAAAATGATTTTTAAAAAATTAACCTAATCCTAATCTCTAAAAAATTAACTAAACCATAATCTGATGCAAACTAATGTGACCGAATAATAAAATTATTAAATATTTCATATTTGAGATAAATAAACAAAAAATAACATAACTATATTTTCCCCAGAACAACAAAGGTATAGTTTATTTGAGGATTAGATATATAAAAATCTTATTTTATAATGGATCTCTAACATCATTCAAAATATTATTCATATTAATTCCCTTAAAGACATATCATTCTTCGAACCATCCCCCAACACAATGGGAACAAAAACATTAGTAACGGTGAACTAAGATAATCTTTAAGTGAAATCACATGAGATATAAGTCAATGATCACACAGTAACATATGGTTATGAGAACATAATAATAAAAGAATGACGTTGAACCGAGTAAACATAATAACATTAATCATGAGTCATGTAAAAAATAATTTTCACAACCAAAGGAAATATTAAGAAGAGTGTGAAATAATCAGTAATTAATTATGAGCCTTTGTAGCATATCATCAACAAAGGAATGCGGTAAAAATATAAATTTTGAACATATATTTATAGAAATAAGTTCACTAATTAAGTTAAAAACCTAAAAAATATTCCCTGCATAATCTTATGGACATGAAACCAGGTCTATTCATAAACATGTAGACCTGAAATCAGATCAATGCATAAAATTATAGATACGAAACCAGGTCCATGAATGATTTTGGGAAAAAGAAATAAAGATCATGAATAATATAATTATATAATGAGTTTTCCATCCTTACCCATATCATTGGACTGATGAAACATACCCACCGGTCACATAATAAAAATAAATTCATATGTACTCCACAAGATCATAGAAACATTAATCATTTTATCGTAACATAACAAATTTTAAATAAAATGAGTGTCATAAATGATCCATCATCATAACTATAAAACATCTATATAAATAAAATGTTTTGTATAATAGAACCATATCCCAAACACAACATACATAATATAGAGTGATGTAATCATAGATGAAAAACACCGTTACAAGATCACTTAGAACATTTCCTGAGGAAATTTTCATTTCACTTTGGAATCAATTGTTTAAAATATATGTATTTACAAAATATAAAGAGAATTTTTTATCTTAAACAATCCATGGAATATAAATTAAAAATAGTTAAATCATTGAGTATTCATGATGGTGAAATATTATTTTCCTATTATAATCAAAAAAAATATTATGTTTATAGCTTCAGTAAAAAGTACATTATTTTGAAAATGAAAAAAGTAATATTTTTATGCCTTTTTAAAAATATTCAAACATGGGTAAAATTTATTTAAAAAACCATTTTATAATAGTAAAAAATATTCAAGAAAATATTTTAGAAAATTGGTATATATATAAAAAATGTTTTTTGGTCTAAATTAGATATATATGTTCTAATATTCTAAAAAACATTTTATGGACAATTTTGAGTACCGAAAGGGGATAATGGTACTAAAACATTAACTTTAAAAAACTTTTATAGGAGAGGAAAATTTAACAGGGTTTATAATATATGGATCATATAATTTCCACCATATAAATTTAATAATAAATAATACTGAGTAAAATAGCATTGAAACATAAACCCTTTACCAATATGAATTTTTTTCATAACCCCATTGAATAAAATAACATCAAATAAAACATGAAATTCAATAAAAAATGACATTAAGGATAAAAAAAATAAAGGGGAATTATATAATCTTTATAAAATAAGATAGGTGTGTAACATAACATACATAATAAAGAATAAAATTTGTGATGAAAAAGTATAATCTTAATTCCAATCTTGCATCAAATGCATTAAAATCCACCATTCTCTAGAAAACATCTTCTAGATACAATCATAAGGACCGATGTAATGTTAATTTAAAAATATAAGAATCTGTAATTCATGGTTAGGGAAGTTGATAAAATAATTTATATGGTTTTTTCTAGCTAGATGAGTCAATGTGGTGTGAAGAATAGAAAGAAGTGGTGTCCCTTTATATGGGATGAAAGTGGAAATCTTGATATTTTTCAAAACCTTGAAATATTTGGACATGTGGTTCCAAAATGGACTAATTTAAAAAACAATAATTAGATATCATCATTATAAACTCATCCAATATGTTTTAGGCATGTTTATAGGTCATATTAACCCATATGTAAATAGTTGTACCATCTTTTAAACCTTCTTATCCATAAAAGTGGTAACATATTTCACTTACATGAATGGTTTTAAAATAAATTATAAAGTAATAATTAGCTCCCAAATGGTTTATAGATGAAAATTTTCATCATATCTCTTGTAATATCCTGGCATTTTTTAAAGATGTTGTGAGCTCATTTATAGGTACTCTTTTTCCTTTTATTGATCATATCTTATTGGGGTTTTACCTTGGGTATTTGTTTGTGTGAAATTAGAGAACTTTTGAAGGAAGAGGGATAGTACATGGTGAACACATGGTTTTTCCAAATTGATCACCCAAGATAGAAAACTATGTGAATCAAAACATAGGGAATTCCTATATATTTCACATGGTCTTTCAAATCATGTGACCTTTTAGTTACAACTATGTGTCATCCTAAGAGGCGGTGCATGGTTGGGTGCAATTTTATTGAATACCATGCACACATACTGGAAACTGTTCATGTAGAAATTTAATCCCATGAAAAATTATAATAGAACCCCTAATTCCTATTCAACCTCATATGGGACTAACACATTCCTATGAATTTTAGAGGCTCTTGGATGAATTAAAAGTCTTTAAAACCATTATTCATCATGAATCAAATATCCATTGATGGATATACACCTTTCATGGTAAGAGATTATCATATCATATGGTTTCCTCCCCCCTCCTATATTTTTCTCAAATTTTGAAGTGTTGTTTTTCTCATTTGGTGATGGATCATGATCTAGGTTTTGGTAGATCTAATCAGTTTGATCTTGGATCAATGTTTCAGATCTATATCCCATTATTATTTGTGATCCTAGTCATTCCACATCAATTGTGTATTTCTGTTGGTGGTCATTCATAAAAAATTAGGAGGTAGGTGGTCTAATATATATTCCCATAGTCATTATTTAAGTTAAAAATATATAATTGAGAAGTATAGATTTCCATGACGGGGAAATTACATTAGATATTGAATTTAATTAACATAATTTCCTTATGATAATTAATTTGGATGAAATTGGGAAATTATAATTAGTGTAATAGTATTGATTTGTTGGTTATTCAACGGAATATTTTTATTGTCTAATTGATGAGATATTGGTTTTGTAGAATTGGTCAATTCAATGGGATTTTATAATTGGGAAAATGTTGAGATATCTAATTGATTGATAATGGGAATAAGGAGATATTAGCATAAACATTAAGAGTCAATGGGTTTTGTGAATAAATGTTGATAATTGGTTTAATGATGAATTGTTCGTATTAACTATACATGAATAATGTAAAGAGATATTATTGGTGTGATGAAGTGGAAATGTAATATTTTAATGATAATTCTTGATAATAATGATAAAAATTCATATAAATAATGAATCTGAAAATGTTATTTTTGCGATGTTGAGATATTTGGGACATATGTGTTATAAGTGTGGAGTAGAGACTAAGGCTCTAAACAGACATAGTTCTTATAATTTTGGGATTGGAAATGAGGCTCCAAATACCTAGTTTATTTATAATTATGGGACAAGGATTGTGTCTGCAAGTACCCATGTGAGATATATAGAGTGAAAAAATAGACGAGGCTCGAAAGAACCATGGGGCTTTGAGGAGTGGGATAGGGACATAGGTTCCAAATACCCACAGTTATGTTAGACACAATGTTCCACACCCATGAGACTCAAATTGGATTATGGTCTCATATAGGTATGATATAAGGTATAATGAAAGGGATAATAAAATATGATGTGTTATTCTGAATTATTTATTGATTATGTGATATGGTTCAGAATATTTCACTCTACAAAGAAGGTGTTGATAGTTTGGGTATACATGTGAACCTGAGGGGGGATTTATTTGGTTAATTAAAAAATTATAAAATGTTATAACTATTTACTTTTTACATTTTACATTATTATTTATATAACATCATACACTATTATTTTCTATATATTGATTTAGAAGTTGTTCTTATGGCCTAATAAGTTGTACTAACACCCTAACCAAAATGACTGATCGATACTTAAAGATACTACATGTTTTCAGAATATTATAAGGGAATGATCCCTATGTTAGATAGGTAGGATAGGATGGATATGGGATAAGGGAATCAGACATGGTGTCAAAACCCACTAGGAATTTTCAATATCTTTATTTGTTTTATTTTTAATTTTACCAATCATACTTATTATGGGATGTCATAACTTCTGTTTTGGTTTGAATATTGTACTCCTCATTTGCTTCAACATGTGACATTGGTTTGTATCAGTTATCAAATACAGTTTGGTTATTCAGTTGGATTTTTTATTTACTTCTGTTATTGTGATAATTTGATAAAAATGGTATAGTCTTCTCATGATCAATATTAGAACTCACTAGTACTTGTAAGCCTATGAAATTTGAGGAGGTGCACCTAAGTTCACGTGACCGACCGGCACTGGACACCAGTGTGTGAAACCTAGGTCGGGACGTCAAAATGTAGTATCAAATGAATTTTATTTTATTTTATTTTTTCTTACTATTTGGGAAAGTTAAATAGTAAAATAAGATGATTTTGGAATTGATTTATAGATCCTGCATGGGAGAAACTATCCCATGTATGAGGGTAAAATCCATTTACAAAGGGTGGAATTTTTGATATTGATGTGTGTTGTAACAGTTGAATGTTATTTCACCTTGAGTGATACACAAGTTGTGTGATATTTTTATTGCTTTTGAAAATATCTTTTATTTTTCTCATGGATCGGAATAGAAAAAGAGTTGAGTTTTCATGCATCATTATAGGAAATAATTATTATTATGTGACATCAATCATTGTATGTATTCCTGAGAAGTGAATTTTTTTTGTGTTTGTTGCTGGTTTTGAAATGTTTTCTAGTTTCATATGAAATTGAACAATGAAGGTTCCTAATATGAGTAGAAAATTAATAAATTATGCAAAAAATGAAAATGATTTTCTAATAAAAATCCTGAATAATGTGAATGTTTTTATGATTTTTAAACTATTCCTAGATGATGGACGGTGAAGGGTAGTGTTTGTGCCTTGGTTTTGACCGTGTGGTGATGTTTGGGTGAATGACTTGTTTTGAATTTTTATAAATACATTTTTTTATAATTTTTTATGTTGTGTAATGTATCCTAATATGTGTGTTTGGAATTGTAGAGACATTCCACTATAACAAATATTGTTGATAGGTTGACTTGAGGTTGTGGAAGGAAATGATCCACCGGAAGTGGAACATGTGTTACTGATAGTGCTGGGTGAAGGATCTAGAGAGTAATTATCTGAGAAAATTTCTCAAGTCAGCATTTTATGGAGATAGATCTAGAGTGGGTTATAAAGAGCATGTCCAAACTGATATAGGAGTTTCTGTCAAATCACCCGCCATTATTTATCAGAGGGTGTGGACCTAAGGTATATGAGTTCATTAATGATTCCATCCAAACTATTGATGCTCATTTAATGACTCTAGATTAGATGAAAATCATGTTGGATATTTATTTGTTATGAGGACCAGTGAAGAGTTGGTCGGATTCTCATGCTCAGATTGAGTATGATGATGGTATGAAATGGAAGGAGTTTTTGATAAGTTCTTAGAACACATTTATTGATGGAACTAAGATAAAAATGGGTAGCTGAGTTCATGTAGTTAACTCAGGGGATAATTTTTATAAACGATGATGTCAGTAGTTTTTCTAACATGGATAACTTTGATGTAGTGCTGGAAGGGGATGATAATTCTATAGAAAATCAATTATATGAATCTCTTAAATGTTAGATTAAGTAAAAAGAAAAAATATTTTTGTTAAACAAGTTTTTTGTGGTGGTGGATCAGGCTCTCATATATAAAGTGAATCGAAAGGAGTATTCTAGTGAAGGTAAAATGGTTTCTACTAGATGATAAGGAGTTACATCTTCTTAGAGTTGAAAGTATCACTTTAATAAAGTGGACCAAAGTAGTGGAAGGAAAAGTGTCCTAGGGGAAGGGTTAATTACTCAAGATCTTACCTGAGTACTTTTCCACTAGTATGGTAGGCTTGGACACTTCCATAATAATTTTCACTAACCAATGATATATTTTATATTTTGTGGAATATTGGGACATATACATAGGTTCTATAGGTACACATAATAGATAGGTATTGACGAAGTAGCTTGGTAGAACCAGAGTGTGGGAAGTGGATCTTCTACACCATACCAGATTCTCAGTTGGAGTTCTACTAATCATTGAGATCGAGGATGTGGACGAGGTGATTTTGGTTAAGATTTCCTGTATTAGTAGAGTGGTATAGATCAGGGGATATAGACTACATCATAAGGAAGTGGGGGATGGCTATTTCATACAGTATTCCTACAAATGTGGATAAAGTGGCTATACCATCAATATGTATAGGGATTAATCTTATAAGTTATATGATATCTAGTTCCTTATTCGATATTGATGCCACTCACTTTTTTATATCATTACGGCCTGTGAATGTTTGAGCCCAGCAGTGGAGTTTATGAGTGGTGTTATGATGATAGATACACTATTTAGAGTAAGGTTGTGAGACTTTTATTTTTATAAGGGGTGTTATCTCGAGGCTGGGGAGTATCATTTCAGTTGGAATATTTACATCCATGACATTTCAGGATTTGACATAATTATATGTATAGATAAGTTAGGAGATTATTTATACCAAATTGTTTTTAATTACTGAGACTCAATTTTATATCTCCTAAGGGTGTGAAATATAATCATCATGAAGAGTGGGATGTGAAGCCGGGATATGTAGGTCCAGTTCATCAACAACTAGTGGAGCTCACTACCCAAGGTGCATGTTTGTTTATTAATGAATGTGTTGAAAATCAAAATGCATTCTCACCTATATTGGATAGGTTCTAGGATTAGTTTTTTAGGAATTTTTTGCGGTTCCACATAAGATATATTAGAATTTATAATTGAGATCATGCACGGGGATAAGGTAGTTTCTATTCCACTATATAGAATGGAAGAAACAAAACATCAAGAGTTAAATAATCAACTATATGAATTAATGAATAATGGTTTTAACCATTCAATTATGTATCCTTGGGGTTTCCCAGTTTTGTTTTCTAATAAGGGTGAAGGGATTTTTCACTTACGTTTCGACTACTAGATGTTGGACCTGATGAATGTGAGGAACCATTATCATGTTCCACATATCGATGATTTTTTTACTAGACAAGGGGATATTGTGAATCTTATAAGTTGGAATTGAGATTAGGGTATCTTCAGATGAGAGATCGAACATCGGATATACTAAGGACTACTTTCCGAATTTTATCCGACCAATATAATCTTTCAAGACGTCATTCTCAACGATGAATGCACCAATAATGTTTATAGATTTGATAAAAAGAATCATCCACCCATACCTGGATTAGTTTGTATAATTATTTGTTGTTGAAATATTTGTATACACCAAGACTCATGGTGATCATGCCCAATATCTTGATATCATCCTGAGTACACCAAGATAGCCTCAAATATATAAAATTCTATCTATTTTTCAATTCTATTTTACCTCAGAATACATCTTTGGCCACATAATATTAGAGGAATATGTGTTAGTAGGCCTAAATAAAGAATTTGAGGATGTTTCATGGGAGCATCCCAAGAATGTTTTTCATATTTGTGATTTTCTATGATTAACGGGTTATTATCGGAGGTTCATCCAAGAATTTTACCACTTAGTAGTATCACATTCAGATTTTACCAAGAAGGAGAAAAATTTTGAATGATATGGATCATGTGATAATTCCTTATAGGATTTGAAGAAAAACATAAAAATGATAGAAATATTGATCCTACCTTAGTCATGTGAGGAGTATAAGGTGTTCTATGACACTTATGGGATTGTTAATAGATTATTGTTGATTTAGGGAGACCGATTAATGGATTATCGGTCATAATAGAAGAAGACACATGAACAACCACCCTATGAAAAACCTCGAGTCACATATATTTTATTATGCCTTGAAGTGTTGGTAGCATTATTTGTTAGGAAAAATGATTACTATAAATACTATTAACAAGAGCATAAATTAAATCATTTTTAGTAGTATTTGAATCTCAAATGGAAGATAAGGCTTGAGTATATGAAATAAATTAAATTTTTTCTAGAATATACGTCTGGTAAGGGAATGAATGTTAGTTACAATTTAAATAGAACAACATATACTTGGGAATGTTAGGTGTCTACTACCGAGTAGAATTTGATGACCTTATTGGGAGAGATGCATGTTGTGGTTCAGGTGAGCTGGGAGAAGATATATCTCATAACAGTATCGGCATAGTATCCACTTTTTAGCAAGATTTTAGACTAGTAATATGAGGATTCATAATTTTTGGACAAGATGGAAATAATTGATTGTGGGGAGACATCTTCAGAAATGACAATTGATGTGGATGATATCATCTTTGTCAAAAACCTGGTTGTTGTCCCTAAGAGTATGGAAGAGGTTCTAATATGTGAATTTCAAAAATCATGTGGTTTACTAGAGCTGTTTCACATTTTGAAATGGAATTAGGGTGAAATTACCATATAATTTATTGTGGGTATCCCTTGAATGAATTAGAATAATGATACTATTTTAGTTTTTGATGAACAAATTATGAAAGCTACACATTTTTTTTATATGACATACTTTCTCAGTAGATCATTTGGGAGACTTGTACGGGTGGGAGATTTTATGTTTACATGGGGTGCCACGGAGTATTAATTCATACCATGAATCACGTTTCACTTCATAATTCTAGAAGGGTTTGCTGAAGGCTATTGGTACATAGGTTTTAATGAGTATTAAATTCCATTCACACCTAGATGGTATATAACACCATGAGATTTTGTGAAATATTTTGTTAAAAAAAATTTATATTTTTTGATATTTTAAATTTCACACTACACTGAAAGAATTTCTTCTATATTAAATTACTATGTTTGGATATAATTATACACAAAACCAAGATAATACCATCATTAAAAAACATAATGTTTAGTTTTCCTAACAAATAACAAATAGATTAGATTAATTTACACAAAATACTGACTATCCTTGAAGGAATGAGTAACACGAAAGGTCGGGTTTTATCGAACAATAATATATTATTATAAATATTATTATTTAATATAACAAGATACAACACATACATTTTTTTGGTTATTAATATGATGAAATAACTAATGAAAATTAAAATTTTAATTCAATGGTAACATGTTAATTAGAAACGAATATAACAACAAAATCAATATAAATTGAATGATTTGAGAAAAATAACATTTATGATCATTAAGAAATTATCATAAGAAATTAAATTAATTACTATTTTTTAGTGATATAAATGAAAAATATATTGTATATATTAAATCAAATATTTTTTTACCTTCATCAATAAATTTGATATGAATAATTTAGGAACAAACCCAAGGTAACACTTATAATCCTATATTTTTATAAATGCAGTTTTATGAACTTTTAATGACAAACATATTTTAAATATAATTTTTTTCACCATTATAAACATTATATGTTAATATAAAAGTATGTTTCGAAATAGAAACATAAAAATTATCTTAGGATGAATTTTTGTTAAATTTTAGTGATGTTTCATTTTTTTTGATGAATAATAAAAAATACAGAATTTTAATTAAATACCACTTTTTCAATCTCATTTATTTTTAAGGTAATTTTTTTAATTAATTTAAATTATAATTATATCAATTATAATTGAATAAATCCAATTTTTTTCATTTTTATCAGTTTCTCATTTAAAATAGATATACAAATATAGCAAACTGTTGAAAATTTTTACTTTAAAAACCTGAATTGTCATCTTGTCCAAAGGATTAATTTTAAGTTAATTTTGGAAAATTATATGTTTGTAATTTCAATTAACATATTCCATATTTGTAATCGGAATATTATATAATATCTAATATTTTAAAAATAGTTTTTTCACCAAAAAAATTGGTTAATGTAATTAAATATTTTTACAACAATTAAGAGGAAAATTAGCCTTACAATAGACAATGCCTCAAATACCAGGGACAAAATAAAATAGAAACATGTCAAAAATATAATTTGTGGACATATTTAGACTCTATTTTCCCATGTATAAAATTTGTTCCATTATTAGAGAAACATTTAAAAAAAAATTTGTTTGTATAATTCCCTTTTAAAAAATTTACATGAATGCCACTCTTCCTGGACTATAAAAATTTACTCACCCCTACCACTAATTCACACATATCATGCCACATTTAATCAAAAAATATCTATCAATGTAGCTCAATAAAATACCTCAACTCTATAAAGAATCCAAACCTTGGAAAAAATATATCCAATAAATCCATTTTGTGAAAACCAAAATGAGTTACCTGAATAAGAGGTAATATCCTCCCTCAAGATCCTTTCTTTAATTTTCTTTATCCAACATCTTGTTTTTTATAATTAATTGATAATATAATAACATAAATATCCTATATATAATAATATGTTTTTTATAATGTATTGACCTACAATTACCCTTACTACCATCTAATGGGTAATGAACTTGTCGCTCTTCTGTATGGAGAACTACTGCCTCACAAAACCAAGTTGTTTGTTTTTTCCTTTATCACTTCTCATGGGTGGGAATTATTATAAAAAAATTATTTTTATATGTTATATATTATATTTATGATAAATTTATTCTTATTTAATTATTATATAAAACATACCTTTACGATTTTCAATTTTTATAAGTATGAAAATTTCGTTTGGGGAAGTGTGGACTATCGCCTCCCCAAAGAGATGTGATTTATTCAAACCATGCATTGAATGTATTAAGGATGAGTTGAGTGAATGTATATAATATATATGAAATAATAAATCTAATTTAATAATATATATATTAATATATTTATGTACTTTATTTCATTCTTTCAGTTAGACAATAAAACAGAAACAACGTTCACACGTACGTGTGACCGTCCATCTCCAGAAATGATTTATTCCATTTAATACATCTATATTATATATATTATTTTAAATAAATAAATAATTATATATATAAGTTATTTATAAAATATTTTACATTATGAAAATAATTAAATAATTATCTATGTAAGTGGATCAAAATTAACAAGTCAAAACATATATGAAAAATAAATCTGATATTACCAAAAACATAACATTAGCATAGAGTTATTAATAAACTGGTAATATAAAGTCAAACTAATACATATATGGTGTTATATATAATAATATGGGTTTTAATATATATATAATAAAATCATATTTAAAATAAAATATGTTTAAATTCATACGAATAAATTCAAGACTTAATGCAAGGTGATTTCAGTTAACTTTTTATTTGCGTGAGATACATGCCATAATGACCATGCAATTATTTTTTGTAGTGTATGTAATACCTTATGAGATTTCATATCCCTGAAATAATTTATTTTATTTTAATATCATATTTAAATTATTTTATTATTTCACGAGGATCATGATTCTAAAGTTACTTATGTATTATGTGTTTTCTAATCACACATTAATTTTTTGTGAGACATAAGCCATGTTCATAATTTATTTATTATATGTGGTGTGATTACTAGACATGTATGTATTCTATGATTATTATACATAAATGTATGGGTATTTACATATTCCATTTATGATATTTATTTCATGGGGTTTATTTTTCTTGTCTTATCAAATCATAAAATAAATTTATTTCTCAATTTTTCTTCTTTAAGACACATTCAATGTCATACAAATATATTTTTTACAAGGTATACATAATTCCATTTGACATGTAATATCATGAACCTAATTATTTGAATAGTATTTTAATATTAATTTAATTAATTTTCTTATATGGGTAGTATAATTCAATCTTACTAGGTGTTCATAGTTTATTGAATCAATCTCATCCTTTATCTAGATTGATTATGATTATGCATCCATTGATGAAATATTATGATCAATATATCATGAGAACTCATGAATTTTAATACAATATGTATATGATTTATTTATTTCTATATTAATACCATTTTACTACTCTTTGTAAGTTTATATGATTATGAAAATGTGTTTATGAAAATATATCATTATTTATTCTTTTGGTTGGAAACCTATGATCTTTAAAAACAATGTTTTATATTTTTTTAGTAATACCCAATTATGAATAACTGAAATTTTAAAACCTAATTTATATTTTTTTTAAAAGGTTTTAAAAATAATATTCTTATCATTTTCTGATAAAGGCTTATTTTTAAATTTTTATGTTTAAAATGTAATGTTATTCATGTACAGACTTACACACCATCATGAACCTCGGTTTATTGAAACATTATTTATAAGATTATTAGGTTATATTAATGTAAAATGGTTTCCTATATTTCTTGAAATATGTTTATGGTATTCAAAAATAAAATTATTATTTTAATAAGTGTTTTAAATTATTTTCAAGGACTCCTTTATATATTTTCAAAAGATTATTTTCAAATACCATGATTTTATTGATTTAATGATTTATTTATAAGTTTTCAAATAATATAAATAAAAATGGTTTTAAAAATGTTTTAAATATATTTTATAATCATTCACGGAAAAGGTTATCAAAATGATCTTATGTTCTCATTATCATGTTTAAGGTTTTTTTCAGGGAAATATGGTTTTCAAAATGTTTCATTCTTATAATAATATCTTAATGAATAAAGGATATTTTCCTCATGAAATGTTTTCAATGAACTAGTAAAACATAAATTATAATAAGAGTATTTATGAATTTGGTTTATAAAAATTGAAATTAAATTAAAAGATATTTTACATTTTAAATTGTCCTTGTGATATTTCAAAATCATTATCCTTCTAAGATGACATACTTTGTGATATTTTTTGATTTACTGGAATATTATCCAACAATAGCGTTCATATTATTTCATGAATAGTTTATTTTTTAATGATTTCAATGAAACCTATTCCTCCTCTATAGGTTCTATTGTTTTAAAACCGAAACATTTTCATGTGTTATGATTCGATGAAAAAATATAGAAACCAATCACTTTTCCATTGGTAATAATATGATAAAATGTTACGATACCCTTATCATTTAATGGTATATGATATGATTTTTATGATACCCATCTCTTTTTTTGGGTTAAGATATGATGCATGTTTTATTATCTTGCAAAACATGTATGTATGATTTCATTATGTGATGGGTGTGAGCTATATCTTCATCCAATGCATTGGGTATCAATTTATATATAATGAAATAATGATGGGGAACAGGAAAATGAGCTCGATATGAAATGGGAAACATGTGCATCCTGATCCATAATGGGATGATGGGAAAAACCAATCCACTAAGGGAATATATGGATGTCGATCCCTTATAAGGAAATGACTGTAACTAGGGACAACGGTGTTTCCCAACTAGTAGGTGTAGTGTCCATGAAGTTTCCTGATAAGTTATATTAACGTGTATTAAATTATTTTGAACAATATTACATTATTATTTATATGTTACAATTCTATATATTAATCTTATTTTATGATATCATGGATTATTATATTTATTTAATTATGATTCAGTCCATAGGAACTTGTAACCTTTATTCAATTATTCATTTTTATGATATATAGTGTATGATCTTCTAATGTTATAATCATGATCTCATACCCTTATTCTCATGTTTATGCTTATACATCTCCCTTGTTTACCATTAATGAGCATTTGAGCAAATTGGAATTGTGTTTCTTTCTCCTGGTTATGAAGATATATTTTATGTATGATATGTCTAAGAGGGGTTATATTCATTGATGACATAGTGGGAGATAATATAGCTCACTCATGTACCAGTTTTTACATTTCCTTGATTCTGAAGTCTCTAAAAAAATATGGTCTTTAGTTGTATATTTATATAAGTTATTAAGTATTCTATACAAATGATGTAATTTATTAGTACATTATGAATTGGCTGTTATCATCAGTATCATAGTGAATGTTTAGGCTACATTTTCGGAACTCATATGAGATAACTTTAGCGAAATAACTATGTATATATGAAAATATATGTCTTGGTTTTTTACTAAGGATATGTATAAGGATGAGTGAATGTTTAAAAAATTATCCTTGAATTTTGGAAAAGGATAAAGCAAGTGTATTCCTTGAAATATATCCATATCAGGATATAACTTGTGGATGTGGTTTTGAAATAGATATAATTAGGTGTAACAACTTTTACAATGTGCTTTGGGCCTAACTCGAGCGTAACCCAGTACATAACTAAGGGACTTACTGTTCCCCTAGTTTGTCACTCACTAGGGATATGATTTAGGAATTCCCAAACACCTTATGAGCCATCATGAAGGATTTATGTTTTATGTTACTATAAATAATGTATGATAAACCTTAGGTGTCATAGATTAAATAAGTAGGATCTATGATATATAAATTATATAAGTGTATTTTTCATGATTACGTTGTTTTTCATTATGTTAATTTTTACTCACACTATGATTTATGGTTTTAGTCTATAGAAGGAACTAGAATGAATATGGTTAACATTGAATGTTTAAAATTTCAAAAAATATTTGCATTATTTAAATCTATTTCTTATGAGAAAATCTCATAAAGAGAATCCGGAAGGGGGTATTTATATTGTTATACTACTAAATATAAAGAAACAATAAATGACATGTGAAAGGTATGACCTGTTCATCCAGTATTGTTTACATTAAACATAATAAGAATGATTATACTATTGTTAAGTAACCTTAATACATGATTCATATTTCATATTCATGGAATGATGTATTAAGGAATTAGTTGATGAAGCATGAGTATTGGTTTATGAATTAAGTTGGATGAATGAAGTATTTATGTTTTGGAATTCAAAGATGATGTTATATGATGAATGGGATATATAATTATTATTAATATATTTTTTCATTAGGTACCTACAATAAACTTTTTAATGTTGATGAATAGACATAAATGTTATTTATTATAAATGTGATATTTTGAGTAAGGTAAGGTAAACATTAATGTGTTTAATATATAGAAAAAATTGTGTTTATCTTGGATAAAGAGGTGGTTGTTTGGGATAATGTAAATTGGATTCTAATAATTATATTTGAACCAATTAAATTTTTATTGATAAATTAGTATATTTTATCATTGGAAAAGAATATAAATTCTTTTATTTATTGAATATATCTACAAATATTTGTATAATGTATCATTCTTGTTTTCCAAAATGATTTATGGTAATTTACATTGTTACCATGTTTAATGATAATTTATGTTGAGGCTACTCACATGTTTGTAATGTGACAATTAATATTTACATTGTGATATATAGGGTAAAAATATTAATATAATTTCATTAATATATTTTTAATTTTTTGTATTTTCATATTCTGTAAGGGTTATATGGTTAAGCATTTATGGAATGATTAAGTTAACCATTAATTAAAATTTGTGGGATTTATGTATTATCTGATCACATATTTATTTATTCAAATTGCATAAACTATTCTAAAAAATTTGTATTGATGATAACTAAAGACCTATGGGATGGAATATTCGGGATATCATGATATGTTAGTACTTCCGGAAAAAAAAATTCACCCTTTTTTTGAGGAAAGAGGTGATGTGGGTAAAGGATAAAAAATGGTAATGTTGTATGAAAATCCCATAATTATTTTATTTCATGAAAATAATTTCACTTTAAGAAAATGAAATATAAATAAAATGGTTTCCTAATATCTATATTTTTCTGAACCAAGGGCATTTTAAATCATCAAATATTTATTAATTTGAGAGCATCAAAATTTAATTTATCATTCAATTGTTTGTGATTAATAACCTCAATAAATCCCTATAAATATTTATGATTTCCGACCAATTACATTCATTACTCCCAACCTACATTCATTAATTAAGAAATTTAGTTGTGAGTTACAGTGGGTAACTATTATAGTTGCAACATTCCCTATTAAATGTAAGTTTAGTTATCTTTTATACAAACAGGTTTTCTATTATTGAATCATTAAAGTATTAAACTGTTAGAAACCCAGATTAATTTATGTTGTTAAATTAATTGGGGGGGGGGGGGGTAGAATGTAACACCCCATGAGTTTCTGAAATAATTTTCTTTAATAAATATTATAATTTTTATTTCATTCAAAACAAAATATAATTTTGTTATTTTAAAGAAAAATGTTTGTATTTAGTTATTTGAAACACTGTGTTAACCATACACTACACAAAATATAATTTTTATGTTTCTCAACATGCAACACCAAAGGTAGCTTACGTTGCACTCAATACTGACTTTCCTCAATGGCTTACGTAACATGAATGATTGATTTTTACCAAAAAACAATATATTATTAAATATATTATTATTAAATATAATAATATATATACTATCTATTAAGTTAGTTTTTATGAATAACATTAACTAACTTATGAAAAATCCTGGTAGAATTCATTTGTTACATGTTAATTAGAAATGAATACAAGAACCAATTGAATAAAAAGGGAATGTTTTTAGAAAAAGAATTTTATTCTCTCAAATGAATTGTCTTAATATGTTAAATTAATTAATATAGGTGAGTGATATTAAAGAAATATATATTTTATATATTCATTCAAATATTTTTTACATTTAATGAATATATTTTAAATGCATAAAATATGAACACACTTAATATTACACAAACAAACCCATATTTTTATAAAATATGATTTTCCACCTTTTAATGGAGAACCTATTTTAAATATAGGATTTCTAACAATGATAAATTTTATATGTCATATTAAACTGTATTTTTTAATTTGATTCATATAAATTAGGTTAGTGTGAATTTATTTTATTTCTCTATGAAATTTTATTTTTTGATGGATTGTGAAAAATATCGATTTTTAATTGAAAATTTCATTTTTTGTCGAATTTATTTATATGTTTATATAAAATTTATAATTTTTTTATAAATATAATTATTTAAATTATACCTTAATTAATCCAATTTAGGTCACATGGATCAATTTCATGTTGAAATTATTTATAAAACATAACAATCTGTTGAACATTTTTTCTATAGAACCCTGCATTTCCATCCCATATACAAAATTAATTTTAAATTAATTTTTCCTAAAATTGTGTTCTAAATTTGAAAAAATGTATTTAATATTTGTAATCACCATAATTTATATTTTATAATCAGTTCTAAGTATTTTTTTACCAAAAATATTTGTGAATTTAATTAAAATTATTTACAACGACTGAGAAGAAGATTATCCTGACAAGAGACTAAACCATAAAATTAATTGCTAAAATGACCAAGAAACATTCCTAAAATCCATTATATGTCCATAAATCGACCATATATTCCCTTGGATTTAAATTTTTTTATTGGATGTAATTTTTATAAGAAAAACATGTGTGTAAATCCTTTTAAAAAATTAACAAGAATTCCACACATATACTATCAAAAAGAACTCACCCCGACCACTTCCTTACACCTATCAGGACACATTAGATAGACCGATATATTCTCAAATATCTCATAAAATCCCCTCATCTCAACCAATAACCCTATCACTGGGTATAAATCCATCCAAAGATCCCTTTTGTGAAAACAAATTTCCGTTACCCGAATAAGTAGTAACCTCCTCCCTCAAGCACCTTTACATTATTTTCTTTCTCCACCACCGCAATTATTCTTTCTCCATGATCATATAATAGGCTCGGTATCCTAGATATAAATATATTTTGTTATTATATGGGTTTTAACAACCACTAAATAAACATTAATCTAATGGGTAACAAACTTACCATTCTTGTGTACAGTTAACTACAAACTCATGAAAATATGTTGTTAGTTTTTCCTTAACCACTTATCATGTGTCGGAATTATGATGGTAATTTAAAATCTTTCTTACAATACAACAATTTAAATGAAACAACATTCATGAATACTTATGACCTTATGTTTTTTTTTGAACTATGCATTAAATTTCAGATTTCTATCTTATATATTATGTATATATGATATTTATACCATTTTTTACATTATATAATTAAATAAATCATTATCTATTTATGTGGACTAATAATAACAGGTCAATAAAAATATGAAAAATAAAGCGGATATAACCTAAAACACTACATTAACAAATACTTATTATTAAACGGGTAATATAAAGCCAAAAACCAATAATATATGGTATTAGATATAATAATATGGTTCTATCCGAGATTTATAATAAAAATATATTTATTATGTAGGAGTCATGAACATGTATGAAGAAATTCAAGACTTAAGGTAAGAGTATTTCATCTCAAATTTTAATTCTATGAGATACGTGCACTAATATTATAAGGCCCCGACCTTAAACCTTACTAAATATTGAATTAAATGAATAATTAACATTGAGGATCTTTTCAGGTTTAGAGATTTAGAGAATTAGAACATAACTATTACATCTCAAAAGATTTACAAAGTAGACACTTTTACCAAGTTTCCATATAATAAAAAACTCTTAAAAAGAAACATGTCTAGTTCCATGTTTTATATAGCATGAAATTCCCTTGATCCCATCCTTGAACTTCTTCCACATTAAGTCCTGTGAAAAACATTTAAAAAAAACTTCGGGGAGCATAAAAAGCTCAGTAAGGGATACACAAAGAATGAAAACTGTTATTTTTTCAAACGTCAAGTAAACCATGTATACTTTATCAAAGTAATACATTCACCTTCATGAAGTAGTAAAAACTCTTCACTAAATAAAATATCATTACATACCTTTTTCTAACCAAAGTATTACCATAAAACCCATATAAAGAACACATAACATATATAAAGGTAACTTGGGACATAAACATTCTTAAGTAGAATAACCATACGGTCGACATCCACACATATCACTTAATGGAATAGCCATACGGCCAACATCCATACATACTTAAAGGAATAGCCATACGGCCGACTTCCAAACCCAATGAATAGGAGGTTATAACGTAACCATCCATCCAGGTATTCACAGCACCACCCGTCATATGGTTTCTCACATAACCACCCGTCAAATGTCCAAGTACCAATATAAAATCATAAAACATAAAACCAATATAAAGGAATGACAACATTTCAATATTTCAATCACAATATATAATTTAAATATACTGACATAATAGAATCCTTTATCAATACCATTTTCAATACCAAAATACATAAAAGAGTATATGGTATTTATTTTATTTTAAAAACATTATGGCTTGTTGAGGAAGCCAAAGACCAAACAATACTCACGGCGGCGGAAAAGGTAGTTCTCACCACATACGTTAAAAAAACATTCCTTTTTTCGTTTAGTAAAACGCTTCATAGTAAAAGATTCATTTTTATAAATGTAAAATTAAAAGTGGTTTATACACTGTATAAAAGAATGTTGTGTATAAAACGAAATATTCCTCAATGAATGGAGATTGAGACGAAGTCCCTTACCTCGAGTTCGACTTGACTCGATCATTTTTTAACATCCTGAATAATAAACTTGAGTTAATTTCTACTTGATTAAGAAACTTTTTAAAGTACATTATTCCTTTTATATCACTTATTTCCATGTTATAAACATTATTTAACCATTTAATTTAGTAATGTTTGTTTTGTCGATATTTGGTTCTTAAGTCGAAAGTGGACTTCTTACAATTACATGTTGTTCGTGTGGTCAAAGGTTCTTTATATCCAGAAGGACATTCCTGATTCGGATATCATATATATCATATATATACAGAATATACATGTATTTATAATATTAAATAATCATTTAGAGGTAAGAAATTAAATGCACCGTTCATGGAGACGGTAAGCCATACGTATGCATGAACACTACTTTCATTTCTTTGTCATATTAATGGAATTAAAACAAAATGATAGGTATGTATATTTTAATTCCAGAATTATATTCATGATTCAGATGTATCATTCATCATATATATCCATTATATACATTTACATATAATAGTACATTACATTTGGGGATAAGAAATGAAATGCACCGTTTATGGAGATGGTAAGTCGTACGTATGCATGAACGCTACTTTCATTTATATTTCATATTTTTATTGAATTGAATAATAATGATATAGAGTTATATTTTAATTTCATTATAACATCATATATAATAACTTTCAATCCATCCTTTATACGTCCCACATATGGCATTAACAAATCACATCACTTTGAGGGGGCGGTAGTCCGCACTTCCTAAAATGAAATTATCGTGTTTACCCACAATGGAAACCATAAAGGTATGCCCAAAATGAAAAATAAATAAGATTAAGGAAAACATAAACATATTATATAACATATATAAATATAGTTTCATATTAATGGCCACCTTTGAAGGTGTTAAAAGAATGTTGAACAATCATCATTTCGGGAGGCAGAAATTCGCCATCCACGGAAATAGTATGTTCTACAACAAATAGATGTAGGTGTGTGTAAGTTTATCTCGAATCCTTCTTATAAAAACATCCTAGTATATTGAGGATACTGGAGATGTTACAAAAGAAAACAATAAAAAGTTTTTTGCGGGTTGGAGAGGCAAAATAATGCAAAAGAACTCAAGTGAAGACATTATCTTAAAAAAGGGTAACTCCCTTGGGTCTGAGATCAAAGGCTTCCATGGGAAGACATATGCCCAAAGTGAGGCTTTAAAGAGTAATAGAGGGAAGTGGAGAGACAAAATGGGCAGGGGTTGGCTGAGAAAAAGGCTTCGGGAGGGTGGGTAAGGTGGTAGAGGTGGGGGCCTTTTATAAGAGAAGAGCAGGGGCACTCTTGTGTAGTCACAAAATGTTACTTTATTTTCAAAAGATTTTCGGATTTTAAAGGTCCCAAATTTATTTATTTCTAGGATAAGGTGATTAGTGTTCGAAATACACTCATAAAATAGGTTTTGGACATGTGTAGGTCTTAGATGTTACATTATCATTCCATTTTATTTAAATCGTTAAATAATGAGGTTATCGCTGCATCATCATGATGTCATAAATAATTTAATTTTTTTAATGTATAAAAATTATAAAAAAAACAATGATGTAGAAAATCTTTTTATCTTTCCAATGAGTATTTATAGTCAAAAATATGACTTGTATAACCCCATGTTAAAATTGTTTTAGTAAAACATCTCATGTTTGTGTTATTTTTACTTTGACATTAAATAAAAAGTTATTTATGTCATTTCCCAACCAAAGTGGCTCCATGGGGTCCCCAAGTTGACCCATGGCTTTTCTTGGTCGGAAATGACACATCCAATAAGGGTAGAACATGTTTCTAGGTATTTTCATTTTATTATAACATTATTCTTACCTTAAACTACACTAATTACCTCTAATTGCGATTAAGAACTTCAGAGTTACTATTCACCAAAAAATTATTTTAATCTCATTGAACAACATTTTACTTCTTAATGACAACCATGTATGTCGGAATTTTGAAATTCAAAACACATAAGTGGTAAAATTTCATTTAAACGAAAAATCGGTTTTTATAAGTACCACTTAGTGGTTTCACTATTCATCAAAAATTGATGTTTTTCAGAAAAATACCAAAAATTCACCCTAAGCTATATATGATATTCCAAATTCAAAAATGAAGTCTATTTTAAAAAATTCAGAACATATAAGTAACATTAATTAATTTAATAATGAATTTCAGTTGTCATGACAAATAGCGTGTTTTTATGAAACAATAAGTATAAAAAGATTGAAACTAGTTTAAGTCCGATTTCAAAGTGAAATTAATTCCAATGACCACTATTTGATTAAATGGTAAAAATATATTCTAACTGAACTTAATAACCAATTCCAAAGATTATCTAATCATCTTAATAAATTAGAATAAAAAGAGGTTTTGAATTAAAATACAACATTTTACACTATTCATTAAAAAAATGAACTTCATTGGAAAAATAAAAAAAATTTACACAAAGTAAATTTTGATGTCCCGATTCTAAGAAAGAGTTATATTTGGTCCAATTGATTTTATACAAGTGTTCAAAACTATATTTAATGACGGTTCTCCATCAAAAAGGTGATAAGTGTACCTTTAGTAAAAATTAGGGTATAAATGCCTAAAATTGAATTCTTTCCGTATTTTAAGCCTTTATCATTTATTGGATAATTGTAAAAACATTTATAAAACATATATAATCATATTTTAGTTATTTCTATCCATTTCCGCCAATACAATGGCTACATGTTAACTACCATTTAAAATAATATTATTATATTACCAGTGTGCAACGTAAGTTTTCAAAGAAACTCATCATTGCGTATCGAGTACGCAATCGAACATAGTAACCCCTTTAAAGTAAAATTAATATTTATTTCATAAATGTTAATAAATAGGAAAATTCTTTATTCTTTATTTACCTGGGATGTTACATCCTTCCCCCCTTTTGGGAATTGTGTCCTCGCAATTTTATTCACTTATCAAAATAAGTGGGGGTATTTATCCCTCATAGCATTTTCAGATTCCCATGTTGCCTCTTCAACCATATGGTTTTTTCCACAAAACCTTTACCTGGTGGATTACCTTATTTCACAACAATTGCTCTGTTCAGTCAAGAATCTGGACTTGTTGTTCTTCATAAGAGAGATTATCTTCCAATTGAACTACCTCTGGGCTCAAAACATGAGATGAATCTTGCATATACTTCCTCAACATTGAAACATGAAAAACATTGTGTACCTGAGATAAACTCGGAGGTAATTCCACTCTATATGCAACTGATCCAACTCTCTCTAGAATTTCATATGGTCCAATGAACCTTGGACTCAGATTTCCTTTCTTACCAAATCGCATCACACTTTTCCATGGAGAAACCTTGAGAAAAACATGATCACCTACCTCAAAAGATAGATCCTTCCTCTGGTTATCCGCATAACACTTCTTCCTGCTCTGAGCCGTTCTCATGTGTTTCTGAATCAACTGAACCTTTTCTGCCATCTCTTCTATCAATTTGGGTCCCATCAGCTTCCTTTCACCCACTTCATCCCAAAATTCTAGAGTTCGACACCGCATCCCATATAATGCCTCAAATGGTGCCATCTGTATACTGGAATGAAAACTGTTATTATATGAAAACTCAACAAAAGAAAGATGTTGGTCCCAACATCCCTGATAATCCATCGAACAATCTCGTAGCATAACATCCATGGTCTGAATTGTTCGTTTTAACTACACATCTTATTGAGGATGAAAAGCTATACTAAAATTTAATTCTGTACCCAACGACTTCTGAAGGCCTTTCCAAAAGTTAGAAGTAAACCTGGGATCACGATCAGACACAATGGAGAGAGGAACTCCATGTAACCTGACTATCACCTTGAGATACAAATGGGAAAGTTGATATAGTGAAAAAATATCTCGTATAGCAAGGAAATGAGCAGATTTAGTCAAGGGATCAACAATAATGCAGATTGCATCATTACCTCGAGATGTCCTCGGTAATCCCACAACAAAGTCCATGGATATGTTTTCCCATTTCCACTCTGGCACTGGTAAAGGCTGAAGCATCCCTTTCGGTAAATACTGCTCTGCCTTAACCTGCTGATAAGTCAAACACTTCACACTAAAATCAGCAATATCCCTTTTCATTCCATCCCACCAGTAATACTCCCACAGATCTTCTGTACATCTTAGTACTGCCAGGATGAACTGAAAATGGGGAACTATGAGCCTCACATAATAGCTCATTCTTCAACTGTGAATCACATGGCACACATAATCTCTTCCCAAAACTCAAAACACAATCACTATCAATGTTGAATTCAGGAAACTTACCTTTCTGAACCAACTCTACCTTTTTCTGCAACTCACTTTCTTGCTTCTGTGCTTGCTTGATTCTGTCTGATAGAGAAGATCTCACGGATACTTTTTCGACTCAAAGCATCAGCCACTTTATTTGCTTTTCCCGAATGGTATTGAAATGTATAATCATAATCCTCGATTAATTCCAGCCATATCCTCTGTATCCTGTTCAATTCATTCTGAGGAATATATACTTTAAACAATTGTGATCAGTATATATTTCACACTTTACTCCATACAAATGATGCCTCCAAATTTTTAAATCAAAAATAATAGAAGCTAATTCCAAATCATGTGTATGGTAATTTACCTCATGGGTTTTCAACTAACGTGAAGCATAAGAAATTACATGATCATTCTGCATAAGGACATAGCCAAGTCCCTTCAATGAAGCATCACTGTATATAACAAAATCACCATTCCTGGAAGGAAGTGCCAAAACTGGAGCATTCACCAATCTTCTTTTCAACTCCTGAAAACAATCATCACATTCTTTTTTCCAGATGAACTTAACACCCTTATGAGTTAGCTTAGACATTGTACTAGATAACCGTGAAAAACATTCAACAAACCTTCAGTAGTAACCTTCCAAACCAAGAAAACTACGGATCTCGGTTATATTTTTAGGTCTTGGCCATTCTTCAACAACTTTTGAATTAGAAGGATAAACAGTTATGCAATATTTTGAAACAATGTGACCCAGGAAAGAAATTTTTTGTAACCAAAACTCACACTTTCTGAATTTTCCATATAGTTTCTTTTCTTTTAAGGTTTTCAAGATAACCCTTAAATATCTTTAATGATCCTATTTACTTTTAGAAAAAACCAAAATATCATCAATAAACAGAACCGACATTTTTCACATGAGTCAACTGAGCCATCACTACAACAAACTGTTTAGTTCTGATTCCGACCATCTCATGATACTGATTTGAAAGGTCATTTCCCTCTTTATGCCATCCCAGAAAAGCTGTTCTATTTCCTCTATGAAAAACCATTCTTAACATAGAAATATCTTAGGCAAAGAAACATGGTAATATTTAAATGCTATATCTTTTCAATCATATTATAATTTAACACTTTTCTAACTCCTAAAGTTGTCTAAACCGTCCTTTGATACCAATTATAAGGCCCCGACCTTAAACCTTACTTAATATTTAATTAAATGAATAATTCACATTGAGGATCTTTTCAGGTTTAGAGTTTTAGAGAATTAGAAAATAACTATTACATCTCAAAAGATTTCCAAAGTAGACACTTCTACCAAGTTTCCATAGAATAAAAAACTCTTAAAAAGAAACATGTCTAGTTCCATGTTTTATATAGCATGACATTCCCTTGATCCCATCCTTGACCTTATTCCACATTATTTCATGTGAAAAAAATTTAAAAAAAACTTCAGGTGAGCATAAAAAGCTCAGTAAGGGATACACAAAGAATGAAAACTGTTATTTTTTCAAACATCAAGTAAACCATGTATACTTTATCAAAGTAATACCTTCACCTTCATGAAGTAGAAAAAACTCTTCACTGAATAAAATATCATTACTTAAATTTTTTTAAACAAAGGATTACCATAAAACCCATATAAAGAACACATAACATATATAATGGTAACTTGGGACATAAACATACTTAAGTGGAATAACCATACGGCCGACTTCCATACATATCACTTAATGGAATAGCCATACGGCCAACTTCCATACATACTTAATTGAATAGCCATACAACCGACTTCCATACCCAATGCATTGGAGGTTATAACGTAACCACCCATATTGGTGTTCACGGCACCACCCGTCATATGGTTTATCACGTAACCACCCGTCAAATGTCCAAGTACCAATATAAAATCATAAAACATAAAACCAATATAAAGGAATGATAAAATTTCCATATTTCAATCACAATATATAATTTAAATATATTTACATAATAGAAACCTTTATCAAAACCATTTTCAATACTAAAATACATAAAAGATTATATGGTATTTATTATATTTTAAAAACATTACATCTTGTTGAGGGGGACAAAGACCAAATAACACCCGCGGCGGCGGAAAAGGTCGTTCTCACCACGTACGTTAAAAAAAACATTCTTTTTTGTCGTTTAGTAAAATGATTCATAGAAAAATATTCCTTTTGTATAAAAGTAAAAGTCAAAGGGGTTTATACACCATATAATATAAATTTGTGTATAAAACCAAATATACCTCAATGAAAGGAGAATGAGACGAAGTCCCTTACCTCGGGTCCGACTTGACTCGATCATTCTTTAACGTACTGAATAATAATCTTGAGTTAATTTCTACTTGATTAAGAAACTTTTTAAAGTTCATTATTCCTTTTATATCACTTATTTCCATGTTATAAACATTATGTAACCATTTAAGTTAGTAATGTTTGTTTTGTCGATATTTGGTTCTTAAGTCAAAAGTTGACTTCTTACAATTACAAGTTGTTCGTGTGGTCAAAGGTTCATTATATCCAGAATGACATTACTTATTTGGATATCATATATATCATATATATCCAGCATATACATGTATTTATAATATTACATAATTATCTAGAGGTATGAAATGAAATGCACCGTTAATGGAGACGGTAAGCCGTACGTACGCATGAACGCTACTTTCATTTCATTGTCATATTAATGGAATTAAAACTAAATGAGAGGTATGTATATTTTAATTCCAGAATTATATTAATAATTTAGATGTATCATTCATCATATATATCCAATATATACATGTACATATAATATTACATTACATTTGGGGATATGAAATGAAATGCACCGTTCATGGAGACGGTAAGTCATACGTACGCATGAACGCTACTTTCATTTCTATTTCATATTTTTATGAATGGAATAATAATGATATAGAGGTGTATTATAATTCTTGTATAACATCATATATAATAACTTTAAATCCATCCTTTATACGTCCCACATATGGCATTAACGAATCACATCACTTTGAGGGGGCGATAGTCCACACTTCCTAGAATGAAATTGTCGTGTTTACCCACAATGGAAACCATAAAGGTATGCCCAAAATAAAAAATACAGAAGCATAAGGAAAACATAAACATATTATATATCAAATATAAATATAGTGTCATCTTAATGGCCACCTTTTCAGGTGTTAAAAGAATGTTGCACAATCATCGTTTCGGGAGGCGGAAATTCTCCATCCACAGAAACAATATGTTATTTAACAATTAGATGTATGTGTGTGTAAGTGTAGCTAGAATCATTCTTATAACAACATACTAGTATATTTAGGATACTGGAGTTGTTACAAAAGATAAGAATAAAAAGAGTTTAGGGGGTTGGAGAGGCAAAATAAAACAAAAGGACTCAAGTGAAGACATTACTGAAAATCGTGTAACTCCATTTGATCTGAGCTCAAAGGCTTCCTTAGGAAGACTTCTTCCCAAAGTGAACCTTTAACGAGTAATAGAGGGAAGTGGAGAGACAAAATGGGCAGGTTTTGGCCGATCCAAAGGCTTTGGGTGTGTGGGTAAGGTGGTAGAGGTGGGGGCCTATTATAAGAGGAGAGGAGGGGAACTCTTGTAAAGTTACAGAATGTTACTTTATTTTCAAAAGAGTTTCGGACTTTAATGATCCCACATTGATTTATTTCGAGGATAAGGTGATGAGGGTTCGAAATCCACTCATCCAATGGGTTTTGGACATGTGTAGGTCTTAGATTTTACATTATCTTTCCATTTTATTTAAATCGTTAAATAATGATGTCATCGCTGCATCATCATGATATCATAAATAATTTAATTTATTTAATGTATAAAAATTATAAAACAAAATACTATGATATATTAAATCTTTTTATCTTACCAATGACTATTTATAGTCAAAAATCTGTCTTGTATAACCCCATGTAAAAATTGTTTTAGTAAAATATCTCATGTTTGTGTTATTTTTACTTTAACATTAAATAAAAAGTTATTTATGTCATTTCCCAACCAAATTGGCTCCATGGGGTCCCCAAGATGACCCATGGATCTTCTTGGTCGGCCCTGACACATCCAATAAGGGTAGGACATGTTTCTAGGTATTTTCATTTTATTATAACATTATTCTTATCTTAAACTACACTAATTACCTCTAATTGCGATTAATAACTTAAGAGTTACTATTCAACAAAAAATTATTTTAATCTCATTGAACTACATTTTACTTCTTAATGACAACCATGTATGTAAGATTTTTGAAATTCAAAACACCGAAGTGGTAAAATTTAATTTAAACGAAAAATCAGTTTTTATAAGTACCACTTAGTGGTTTCACTATTCATCAAAAATTGAAGTTTTTCAGAAAAATACCAAAAAATCACCCTAAGCTATATTTGATATTCTGAATTCAAAAATGAAACCTATTTTACAAAATTCAGAACATATAAGTCACATTAATTAATTTAATAATTAATTCCCGTTGTCATGACAAATAGCGTGTTTTTATGAAACAATAAGTATCAGAAGATTGACACTAGTTTAAGTCCGATTTCAAAGTGAAATTAATTCCAATGACCACTATTGGATTAAATGGTGAAAATATTTCTTAATTTCACTTAAAAACCAATTCCAAAGATTATCTAGTCATCTAAATAAATTAGATTAAAAAGAGGTTTTGAATTAAAATACAACATTTTACACTATTAATTAAAAAAATGAACATTATCGGAAAAATACCAAATATTTACACAAAGTAAATTTTGATGTCCCGATTCTAAAAAAGAGTTATATTTAGTCCAATAGAATTTATAAGAGTGTTCAAAACTATATTTATTGATGGTTCGCCATCAAAAGGTGATAAGTGAACCTTTAGTGAAAATTAGGGTATAAATGCCTAAAATTGAATTCTTTCTATATTTTAAGCCTTTATCTTTTATTGGATAAATGTAAAAACATTTAGAAAACATATATAATCATATTTTAGTTATTTATATCAATTCCCAACAATAAAATGGCTACATGTTAACTACGATTTAAAATAATATTATTATATTACTAGTGTGCAACGTAAGTTTTCAAAGAAACTCATCGTTGCGTATCGAGCACGCAATCGAACATAGCAACCCCTTTAAAGTAAAATTAATATTTAATTCCTAAATATTAATAAATATGAAAATTAATTATTCTTTATTTACCTGGGATGTTACAAAACTTCACTCTATTCTTTTGGTTGGTGTATACAAAGCCCTATGAAATTTTATATCATTAATATAATTTATTCAATTATATTAAAATATCCAAATTATATTATTAAGTCATGAGGATCGTTATTCTAATGTCACAAAAGTATTAAATGTTTTCTCATCTCGCATTTAATTTTTATGAGACACAATCCATGTTCACCACTTATTTTTTATGTGTTGTGTGTTTACTTCTCATGTATGAATGATGTGATTATTATTAATAAATTTATCGGTATTTAAATATACCTTTTATTATATTTATTTCATGGTTTTTATGATTCAAAATATATCAAATAGATAATGTAATTTTATCTCAATTTTCCTTCTTTTAGACACATTTCTTGTTATAGAAATATATTATTCTGCAAGGGGTAATAATATACTATTTGAAATGTTAGATCATTAAAATCGTTATTTTCAAGATATATTGATTTTTTTAATTTTATTTTATCACATGGAGATTATAATTAAAAATTACCTCATTATAGTAGTTTATTGAAATAATATCATATTTTATTGATATTTTTTAGGAATATGCTCCCATTGAAGAAATGTTAAGGTTCATATCTCAAGATCACTAATGAATTTTATTCCCATATATATTTTCATTATTTCTTCATAAAATATTAAAATTTTTAACTCATTTTTAATTAATATAACTAAGGAAATTTCTACCAAAGATTTAACATTCAATTTTTTTAAAGGAATATTCTTATAGTTATCTGATCAAGTCACTTTTCTAAAATTTGAAGGTGAATAAGAAATGTTTGGCATGGAAAAAATTACCCAATATCAAGAAAATTAGTTAGTTGAAGCTTAATTTATAAATTTAAAATGTTATATTTAAATAATTTTTTACTAACATTTTTTTTAAATTTTATGAAGTTTTTCAAAAAATCATTTATGTTCAAAAATAGTTTTAAATTATTTTCAAGTATTTCATTATATGTTTTCAAAAGGTTATTTTCAAACTAATGGTTTTTAATGATTTCATGCTCCTATAATAAGTTTTCGAATAATTTTCAAAGGGAAAGGGTTTAAAATTGTATTTAATTTTATTTTCTATGTTTTAAAGGGAAATTTTTTCAATTTTTTTAAATTATTTTTAAACATTCAAGGATCATTTTTAGGAAAAATGATTTTCAACAGTTTTTATGTTTTAAGAATTATATCTAAAATAATAAAGGATATTTTCATTAAGAAATATTTCAAATGAAATGGTAATTAATTCATTAAAATAAATGGATTTTTGAAATGGTTATATGAAAATAGATATTAAAAGAATGAATATTTTCTTTAATAAATGTTCAACGCAATATTTAAAAATACTTATCAGACTAAGATGACAAACATTGTGAGATTTTATGATTTACTGTCATATGATCCAATAATATAATTTAAAGTCTTTCATTAATGGTTTATTTTTTATTGTAATGATGTTTATGAAACCTGTTCCCCTTCCAGAAGTTATATTATTTTGCAACAATTTTGTTATAATGGGTTATGATTTTATGATATGATTATAAAACATATCTATTTCCCATAGGTAATGATAAGATAAAAAGGTATGATACCCATATCCATTTGTGGGTTACGATATAATGTTTATGAAACCCATCTATTTTTATTGGTCATGATATGAAGAATGTTTTATTATCTTATGGCACATGTATATGACTTTATTATGTGATAGGTGGGACCTAAATATCTATTTAATGCATTGGTGGATAAATTATATCTCATGAGATAATGATGGCGAAAGAAGATGGGAATTATCCAAAATGTAAAATATGTGTGTCTTGATCCACTATAGAAATATAGGGATAATTGTTCCACTATGGGAATATGGGGAAACATGATATACGATTGGAAGATTGGTAAATCCAATTCCTTACATGGAACGGTCTACGACTGGGGATGGTTGTATGTTACAACCATTAGGTGCAATCCCCATGAAGTGCCCTGATAAGTTCTATCAACGTGTATTGACATATAGGGAATGACATTGTATGTTTATGTGTATTCATAATTTCCATATCTTATTCCCTTTTTATGATTTCATGAATTATTATCCTTATTTTATTACTATTCATTCCTTATGAAGTACTAACAATTATGCCATGATTTATGTTTATGATATGTATGGTATCATTTTCTATTGTTATGATCACACTCTCATCCCCTTACGATTATGTTTATTCTTACATATATCCCATTTTTACCCTTACTAAGAAACTGACCGTTCCCCTTTTTCTTCTTTCATTTTGTTATAATGATATATTATATTTTTGATATATCTAAAAGGGATGCTAGTCTTAGAAAGGCTAGTGGGAGACAATGTAAATTACTCTTGTACCAACGTATAGGTTTCCATGTTTGTAAACCCACTAAACTAATATAGTCACTAGGAATATCTTTTTTTAATTTATTAAGTATTATATAAACCTTATGTAATATCAATGTATTTAATGATTGGGTTGTTATAGTTGGAATTAAATAAAAGGTTTAGTCATCCATTGGAATCTAGGTTGCGAAAAATTTAGTGAGGTCCCAAGGAATATTTTGAAGGATTTATATAGGGTTGTATCTAATGATATATATAAGGATGAATTAATGTTTAGGAATATGTAATGAGATTTGGTAAAGGATAATGAAAGTGGTTTCTTAGATATATCTCCCAATCCTAAAACTAATGTGGGATGGGGTTTCTGGAACAGATTTATCTAAAAGTAACAACTTTGACAAGGAGCATCGGGCCTGACCTGAGCATAACCTAGTACACAATAGAAATCCTTATCGCACACTATGTTTAACAATATAGTGGGATTTGGTTTTTTATTTAGAAACTATTTATGAATCATAAAAAATGATTTATGTTAAAGATGATCATGAATAACCTATGAAAAAAATTAGTTTTCATAATTTAATGAAATAAGATTCATGATTTAGATATCCTATAATTTTTTCATGACTATGTGGTTTTCCATTATGATAAAAAAAATTTCACACTATTCTTTCATGTCTTAGTCAACAATGGGAGAGAGAAAAAACATGGATAAATTTAAATTTTTTATATTTGGAAAATATGGTCATTATAAAAATTGATTTCTTAACTCTAAATCTAATGAAGAGAATCAAGAAATTGGTACAAGTATTGGTTATACTTTTTAAGATAACGCGAAAATGAATGACATGGGAAAGGTATGGGATGTTCATGTAGTATAGTTTGGATTAAACATAAGAAGCATGATTAAATTTTGGTTATGAACCTTAATAAATTATTCATATTTAAAATTCTAGGAATGTGGTATTAAGGAATAATTTGATGAACCCTGAGTAATAGTTTAAGAACAAAGATGGATGAATAAATTATTTATATTTTGGAATTAAAATATTTTGTAGTATGAATCGTGAAATATATATGTATTTTAACTATAATTTTTCGTTATGAACATAAAAGGATAATTACAAAATAGTGGTAAGTAAATAAAAATACATTAATTGAAAAGGTGATATTTTGATTAAGGGAAGGTAACCCAAATTGTGTTCAAGATATAGAGAAAATTTTGTTTATCTTGGATAAGTAGAATATTGTTTTGGATAAAATTAGTGGTTAGTATAAATAAACATAGAACCACTAAATAATTATTTGAAAAACTAGTCTATGTTGTCATGGATGAATATTATAACTTATTGGATTTATAGAATATATACAATAATTATGGGAATAAAGAAGAATAAATATTTTACTATAGGATTAATTGTAATACATGTTATTATCATATTTCTAGATAATTTATGATGAGGGAACTCAATTTTTTGGAATTTGAAAACAAAGAGGTACTTATTTATATATAGGGGATAAATGTTAAGATTATTTTGGGAATTTATTTATATAATTTTGGATTTTTATATTAAAATGGGTCATATGGTTAACTATTTATGGAAATGTTATGTTATAATCCAAATTAAATTAATAAGATTAATGTATTATCCCACTATATGAGGATTTATTCATATTAGATAACCCATTATATCTACTTTTTTTTATGATAGCTGATGGTAGATGGGTTGGAATATTATAAATATCATAATCTGTTAGTGCTTCATGAATGAAAAAGTCACCTTACTTTTTTGAGAAAAGGGGATGTGGTTCATGGAACCAAAAAGTGAGTGGTTTTCCAGAGATCATGTAAGTATATATTTTTTTGAAAATTTATCATGTTTAGGAAAATGATCAAGACATAAAATGTTATCCTAAAACATTAATTTTAGTCAAATTGATGGCCATTTAAATCATCACAGATTTAGGACATTGAGGCCCTCAACATTCCATTGATCATTAAATTGTTTATTATTTATGGCCTCAATCAATCCATATAATTATTTATTCATATCCTACATGTAAAATATTCACTCCCAACCTACTTTATCCTACTTGCAAACCCAGATTTGAGTTACTCTTGGTAAACAATACGGTTCTAATTTTTCCTATTTATTATATGATCTAGTATTATTTTTTAAAATATGGGTTTCTATGAATGAAACTTTCAGGTTTTAAACACTTTATAACCAAAATTAATTTAATGGGTGAAATTCATTTTAATGGTGTAAGATGTAACATCCTAGGATTTTTGTGTAATAATTTTTTCTAATTAATTTAATCTTCTTGATATTATTCATTTCTCACTACACTAGAAATAGTTTTTAATTTTAATGAAATATGATTGGATTGCGGTATACAAAAAATCAAGTTATTCATACATTACAAAGAATGTGATTTTTATATTTTCATTAATATAACACCGAGGATAGATTATATTACATGAAGGACTAACTATCCTCAATGGATTTTGTTACTCGCAAGATAGAGTTTTACCAAAGAAATAATAAAATATTATTAAAAATATTATTTTTTTAATATAGTAAGATATAACATAGCCTCTATGTTTGATCCTATAAATATGATTTACTAAATTATGAAAATACTTGGCTGACTTCATTTTTTACATGTTTATTAGAAATGAATATAAAAACCAATACAATATAAATGGAAAGTTTTTATAAAAACCATTTCTATGCCCCCAATGAAATTATATTAATAAATTAAATTAATTAATATTCATGAGTGGTAAAAATAAAATATATATTTTATATATTAGATTAAATATTTTATTATTAAATTAATACACTTGATAGATATAAGATACGAATAAACCCAATATTACATATAAAAACCAATATTTTTATAAAAGTAGTTTTATAACCTTTTAATGGAAAACCTATATTTAACATAAATTTTATAAATTTTATAAATTTTTAGGTGAAAATATAATTCAATTTTTTAAATGTAAAATTAAAAATTATATAAGGGTGATTTTTTTTAATTTTCTGTGATGTTTTATTTTTGATGAATAAAAAAAAATTAATTCAAAATTGATTTTTGGGTAATTTAATTGTAAAGTTAAATTATATTTAATAACTTTTTAAGGACTTATTATATCATTTATACATAAATTAATATAATTTAGGTCATTTTGATTAATTTGACTTTGATATAAGATATAAAAACATAGGAAACATTTCAACAGTTTTATATTAAAAATCCACATTGCCATCTCCTATGTAGGATTAATTTTAAATTAAAATTTTCCACTTATGTGTTTTTAATTTAGCCTAATGAATCTAATAATTTTAATCAGAATAATTTATGACGTATAATAGGTTCAACTAAGGTTTTGGCCAAAAATAATTATTAATATAATTAAATTTAGTTATAACGATTAAGATGAAAATCAACCTAATAAGGAAAAAAACCATAATCATAAAATCCAAAATGGTGACAAAACGTGTAAAACATACATATTAACGACATATTTAGACCATATCCTCCATTTTATATAATTGGGTAAAATATTTTTTTCAAAATTTCATGGAGAAAACATGGGTGAATTTTCATTTTAAAAAATTTACAAGAATGCAACTCCTTCTCCACTATAAAAAGCCACTCAACACTCTCAATTCATAAAACCACTCAATTAACTTTTGATAGAACAATATTTTCTAAATATATGCTAACAATACATTCCTGCAACCTAGGAAAATCACCTTGCACATAAAATCATCCCTGAAATCCCTTTGGTGTAAACCAAAAGGAGTTACCCAAATATGAGATGACATCCTCCCTAAATTTTATTTCATTTATTTTCGTTCAACCATATCAATTATTATTATTACTTTATCAAATAATAACTTCATTATTTTCAATATAATTAATTTTTTTATTATAATGGATCTATTGAAACTTACACACACATTCATTTAATGGGTAACAAACTTGTCCTTATTGTGAAAGGTGAACTACTACCTTATGAAACAATGTTGTTCATTTTTACATTACCGCCTCTAATGGGATGGGAATTATGATGTAAAATAGATTTTTATATTTTATATATTAAATTTATGGTGTATTTATTTATATTTAATTATTATGTAACTCATACACCAATTCTTTCAATTTTGCCTCTGTATGATTGTTTCGTTTGGGAAAGTGTTCACTATCAAATCCTCAAAGAGATGTGATTCATTCATACCTTGCATAGATAATATTGAAGAAGAATTTAGTGTAATGATATGATATATACATGAAACAAAATTCCAATATAATTAAAATATATATAAATATATTTCATTTACATTCTTTCATTCAATATGACAATGAAATGAAAACAACGTACATACGTATAGACAACCTATCGTCTATATGAATAATGTTTTCCATTTCATAAATATTATATATATATATATATTATTATAAACATATATATACATTATATTTATGATATTTTTTAAATTTTCAAAATAAGTAAATCATGATCTGTGTAAGAGAGTCAAGAATAACAAGTTAGAACATGAATGAAAAATAAAGCAGATATTACCAGAGACCTAAAATTAACATAGTGTTTTTAATATTCCTGTAATATAAAGTAACAAAACATTTTATGGAACTTTTTATAGTAATATGATTATATAAAATAATTGTAATAAAATTATATTTATTATATAGGTTTTTTGAATGTGTAAAGAAAATGTCAAGACTTGAGGTAATGTGATTTCATCAAACTTTTAATTTCCATGAAATACATGCCATAATAACAACTAGATTATTTTGTGAGGTGTATAAACTACCCATTGACATTAAATTTAATTAATTTATTTAATTTAATGTTATTAATATCTTTAAATTATGTAATTAGTTAAAGGGGATTTGGATTCTAAAATTACTCAATTACTAAGTGTTTTCTCATCTCACTTTTATTTTCTATGAGACAAAATACACATTCACCACCTATTTATTAGTTTTTAGTTCATAATGAACATGTAATCACACTATTGTTCCTATATTTAAATTTATTGATATTTATATATTTTTTATGATATTTTTTTCATGGGTTTTATGTTTAAAATTTTATTAAATCAATAAAGTAATTTTTACTCAATTTTCCTTCATTGAGAACATGAAATGTTCTGCGCCTATATTATTTTACAAGGATTATATAGTTCCATTTGAAGTTTTATATATTGATCTGAATGAATATAATGATATTTTATGCCTCATTTAATTTCATTTTCTTACATGGGGAGTATAATTCAAAATTACAATGTTTTAGGAGTTTATTGAAACAACATCTTCATTTATCAATATTATGGATGATTATGATTCCATTGAGGAAATATTTTGATCAATATATCATGATCACTCAATAATTTTTAAACATATTTATATTCTTGATGTATTATGATATTAGTACTATTTTACCACTCATTTGTACTTATGATTATTAATAATTGTTTTTTTATGAAAATCGTAATTTCATTCATATTTTTGTTAAAAATCTATGTTCAGTTAAAATACAGTTTCTAATATTATTAAATGTCTTAATATTAATCAATTATGTTTAAATGAATTTTTTACCCATGTTTTACCTTCTCCTAAAATTGTTTTAAATGTTATATTCTAATCATTGTTCAGTAAATTAACTTTTTTATACCTTTATTGTTCAAAAGGAATTTTCACAATGTATGGATTTACATGCTACAATGATCATCAATTCCTTGAAGAATCATTTATATGTTTACATGGATATATTTAAAGAGAATATTTTCCTAAAAATATATAAATTTGTTCAAATTTTTTTAAAAAAATCAAAAAGTTTTTTAATTGATTTTCAAATCTTCATTATATGTTTACAAATAGATATTTTCAACGAAAATGTTTTAAGTGATTTCAATATTTCATTATAAGATTCAATAAATTTTCAATGAAAAGGGAATCCAAAATGTTTACAAGATTATTTTATAGGTTTTCAATGAAAAGTATATCAAAATATTTTTAAGATTCATTATATGATTTCTAGGTTATTTTAATTGAAATATGATTTTCAAAAGGATTTATGTTTTAAGAAGAATATCTCAAATAATAAATTATATATTCCACAATAAATGTTTTTAATGAAATGGTAAATCATTATTTATAAGAAATTTATTTTTGAAATTGTTTTATGAAAATGGATTTTCAATTAAATGTTATTTTTCTTCATAAATGTTCCAGGTAATCTTTAAAAATTATTCTCCATATATTATTACATAAATTTTCATAGTTTATACATTATTATGATATATTCCAAAAATACAATTTATATTATTTCTTCAATGGTTTCTATTTTTATTGAATGATATTTGTGACACACATTCCCAATCCATGGGTTTTATTCTTTTGAAAACCATTTCTTTTCAAATGATACAATTTGATTAAATGATTATGAAGCCTATCTATTTTACAGAAGTAATGATATGATAAAATGTTATGATACCAATTTCATTTCATGTGTTACAATACAATGTTTATGATACCCATCAAATGATTTGATAATTATATGATAAATTTTTCATTATCTTATCGAACATGTATGTATGAATTAATTATGTCATTGGTGGGACCTATATACCCTTACAATGCATTGGGTAATGATTCAAATCTCTGGAGATAATGATGGGGAACAATTTTACATGTTGGATCCAAAATGAGAAATAGGTATATCTGGATCCACTATGCAAAGATATGGAAACCGGATCCACTTTGGGAAGATAGGGGAACAATATCCACTATGATAATATAGGGAAAACAAACACAATATGGGAATATGGGGGAACCCAATCCATTATGGGATGATTGGGGAACTTGATCCCTAAAAAGATTGGTCTATGACTAGGGATGGTGGTATGTTCTTCCCTGTAGGTGTAGTCCCCAAGAAGCTCCCTAAAAAGTTCAATAAATGCGTATTGATTTATAGGGAATGATATTACATGTTTTTGTGTATGACATAATTTCATCTCTTAAACCCATGTTATTACTGGTATATGTTATAAAATTCATTAATTATGGTATCATTGCTAATTATATGGATTTAATTATGATTCATGCCTTATGAAATGCTATCCATTATGTCGTGACTCATTTTTATGCTTCCATATCTTTATTTATTACCCTTATTGAGTATATGAGGTCACCAATTTTTATGTTTCCTTCCCTCAGTTATGAAGATATATTTTATGTGTGAATTGTCAAAGAAGGGTGAAAGTCATGGAGAACCTAGTGGGTGATAATGTAGCTAACTCATGTACAAGTGTTTGCATTTCCATGTTACCAAATGCACTAATATAATTTGGTCTTTGGGAATATGTTGATATAATAAAAATAAGTAATCTAAAAACAATGATATAGAGTCTATGTACATTAAGATATGGTTGTTATATGGTTAGCAAGAATATACTATACTAGTGCTTGATTATATTCCTTGGGTGGGTTTCATATACGTTAGTAGTTTTTTGGAGAAGCACAATGATTTGGTGGAGTTATCATATAAAAACGTTATCAGAAAAATATACATATGAAACCATATGATTTAATATATGTTGGGACATAAAGATCACCACTAGGTTGGATGGAGGATTGTGAGTATAAATAGATGGGATCAAGCCTCATGTAGGAAAAATTAGAGCATCTTCAGCTGATTCAAAAGCATATGGATATGGATCAAAGAAGACATAAGATGTATTTTAATTGACAATAGGGACCCTAAGAGTTTATAGTGGGAAATCATGTGTTCTATTGGGTGTCACCGAGATGTGGACATGACAAGAGTTATAGATAGGGTATGTTTATGCCCATTATTGTTAGATCGTTTGTGGTGGAAAAGAGATTCGTACTAGAGTCATAAAAATTGGCTCATCCATATAGGTACAATGGAATACATGACTTGTTTCATGATTCATATCCTCAGTGGTATCATGCACACCATTCACATGTGATCGATGTGGCTGATATTGAACATGAGACCGATGCATCCATTGATGAGCATTTGATACGTGCGTTGGATCACAACGAGAAAGTGTTTTGAAAAAAGGAATTGCCAAAAGTTCCAGTATTGTGGCCACTTTTGCATATTCTTGATGATACATTGGAGTGAGAAGCGGATATGTGGACTCAATGGCATGATCTTTTTATCTTGTTTCTTCGAGATTCTTTGTCATACAACATGATGTTTTTCTATTAGAAGGTGTGTATATTGTAAGACCTTTATCATTTCTTGATATCTCCTATGATCCTTTATAAGTAGTTTTTTCAATGATTTGTGTATAACATATTTTGGTGTGACCTTTGGGAGTTTTAGGTGAAATTGGAGAAATTTGGAAGGAAGTGGGGTAGTGCACAGTTGATGCATGGGTTGTACAAACCATGCTCAAAGGTTAAAAAACCATGGAAATACAAATAGAGGATATTTACATAGAGGACGCATGGTTGGTTATACCATGAACCCTTCTAGTAGAAATTGTGTGACTCCAAGAGAGGAGGAACATTTTTAGGCACATGGTTATGGAAAACAACCCTCCCTATATTGGAAACCATGATTGTGGAAATTTAATCCCCTAAAAAAATAGAACAAAATCATAAACCCCCAGTATTAAAACTTTGTCAACCCACTTAGTCCTAAAATCATTAATAAGAATTTTAGAGGCTCCTAGAAGAATAACATGGATTTAAAACCTCCATTCTTGATGAATCTAAGAATCTTTGATGGATATTCACCTCTCATGATAAGAGATTCTCATCCTATATGGTTTCCTTCCTCTATCTTGACATTGTTTTGTCTTTTGAAGGGATTTTTTTTATCAATTAGTGATGAATATTGATCTAGGTTCTGGTAGATCTAATATATTTGATAAAGGATCTAGTTTTTTAATTTAAATCGTATTCTTTATCGTGAAATTGGTTCTTCTACTATAATTGGTGATTTTCATTGGTGAACATTTGTCGAGGATTTTGATGGAGGTGGTCTAAATGCTAATCCCAAAAGACAATTTTTAAATTACATGTATGTAATTTCAATGTTTGAATTGATATGATTTAGAAATTTCATTGGATATTAAATTGAATTTATTTAATTTATATGTGGTATTGAATTGGGATTAAATTGGGAAATTTGAATTTGTTGAATTGGAATAATTAATTAGTTTACTAATTTGTGGAATATTTTTGTTTTGGAATTTATACAATATTGGGTTTGTAGAATTGATAAATGAAATATGATTTTTTAATTCATAGAATGTTTAAATATGATATTGATTGATAGTGAAAATAAAGGGATATTGGATTAATCTTGAAGAGTTAATGGGTTATGCGAATAATTTTTTAAAATTGGTTTACTAAGTAAGTATTTGAATTATTTACATGTGATTAATGTAAAGATATATGATTTTTTTTCTAATGTGACTAGGTAAAATTTTAATGATAATGTTTGATAAGAATGTTATTGATGCATAAACATGATTTATATGAAATTGTGCTTTGTGTGATACTATTATATTTGAGATATATGTGTTATTAGTGTTGGATATGGACTAAGGATATAATTACCTGTAGGTTTTATATGTGTGGGATAGGGACTGAAGCTCCGAATTCTCAAATGTGTTATAAGTGTAGGATTAGAAAAAAGGCTCGAAGGACCCATAGAAATGTTAGAAAAAATGTTATATGTCCATGAGATTGGTATTGGATTATAATTACAAGTAACAACAATATTAATTTCTTGTAAATGGATAATAAAATCCCTTTTGATAAAATGAAATTTGAATTGAATACATGATATGGTTTAGACTTCAACACGAGCTGAATTAGGTATTTATAGTATGGGATTCCTTGGGAACCCCATGGCTGATTTATGTGGTTAATTAAAGAATAAGGAAATGAGATAACTGTTTACTTTAAACATTTTACTTTATTATTTATACAACTACATACAATTCTATTTATTAGATATTTATTTAGACACCATTGGTCATGAGATAATAAAAAGAACTCACACCCTACTCAGGATACCAAATCGATGACTGAATAGACTTTATGATTGCAGGATATGATAAGAGAATGAACCCTGTGTTAGACAGATTAGTTGGGATCGAAAATAGTTTATTGAAAAACCATGGTTTCAGAATCAACATGGAGTTTATAGTTTCTTTATTTTTTGGCACATTCATTAGAAAATTGTGATTAATTATGGAATGTCATATGAACTATTTTTTTTGAATATTGTACTCTTATTTTGGTTCAACAAGTAAAATTGGTCTATTTAAGTTATGGAATTATTTTATGATATTTAGTTGTATTTTTATAGTAACTTTTTTGATGTCCTACTTTGATATAGAGGGTATAGTATCCCCATGATTGATATTACACCCTTTTTGGTTGTTGACAGCAACTAGTGTATATGGAGGCGTGCCTGATGTCATGAGACTGACCGACTCAGGGTATCAGTGTGTGGAACTTGGGTGACGATGTAACATCCCATCACCTAGTCCTAGTTCCGTATTTTAATGTTTTTTAGATCAGTTAATAATATCCGGTTTAACATAATATACCTCAAAATCCATCTTAATAACTATTCACATATTTTAGAATTTAAAGACATAAATATTATTATAGAAATAGAATATAAACTATTAAACAATGGATTATAAATTATTATTAACCATAAAACTATTTTTATGCCATATCTAATACAAAAAATATTACTTTTAGTGTTTTTATAATCTTGTAATTTTAATTTTATACTACGTACAAAAGCATTGTCTCAGTTCTATGTAAGGATTTAAGGTAATTATACTATAAAAAATAAAATAAAATTTACATCACAAATACTAATTAATAATGTTCAAAATAAAATTTTATATTCTTTTATAACATATTTTTATCCTTATGTGATCATATTAGTGAAATTAAAAGAAAGTGTGACAGATTATAATTTTCATTACATAAAATAATATAAATTTCATTGTCAATGGAAAAAAGGAACCAAATTCAATACATTATAATGCAGGATTAATATAGTTGAATCAATCTCATAAAATGAAATAAAGTTACGTGTTGGGTTGATTTTGATACTATATCTCTATGTGTTAACCTTATTTTACCAATTTTACTCTTATCAAGGTGAAAAATATTTACCATAGTTAATATTCATAATGACTATATATTCAAGGGTACTAACTAAAAAAATTTAATCTATTAATTATAAATATTGAATTAATTTTTTCCAGACTCATTATATAAATTTTCTTTTAAATAAATTTTATAATAATTTTGTAATACACAAAGAAAAATATTTTTTAGAAAAATGCGTTTTATGCATACAAATTAACTAATATAAAAACTATTTATATCTCTTTTTAAAATGGAGTTATTTATATTATTATAAATAAAATGGATCATATTAAACATTATTATGAAATCTAAAATATAATTATACTCTTAAATAACATTATTTACTAATAAACTGATAGTATTTGAAAAGTGAGTATTTTTAACTATTCACTTTAAAATCAATCATTTCAAATAAATTCCAAAATTTCACCCTAAGTGAATTTTGATATTTGACTTCAAAAGGTATATTATTTTTGTAGAATAATTTTTCTTAAAATTAGAGGATATTTATTATATTTTTCAGACACAAAATGTAGTAAAAATATTTATTTATGGAAATAAATTTTTAAAGCATAGGATTGCTAAAAAATGGCTTGTAATTTCCTAATCATTAATAAAAAATTTTTTTGATTAGGAACACTATATATATATATATATATATATATTTCACAGTGTAGATACTAAAATTTAAATATTCTAATTCAATGAATTTTTTATAATGATCATAATTAAATAATACTATTCTTATAATATATCTCATTTTCCTTAAAGCGTGGTATTGTGTGTTAATAAAGCTATTATGGTTACTATTATTTTAGACCAATTTTTTTGTGTGTTACAATAAAAATGAACAAAAAAACTATATGTAGAAATGATCACAAACCACTTTACTATTGAACCACCTAGCTAGTCGTTCATACATTATCCATAATCCCACTATCATGGCCATATTGCCACACCAACATCACCTACGAAATCAAACATAGGGAAAACATGAAAATATAATCCATCCACCCACAAATATGAGCAAACCAAACCTCCATTACAAAAAAGGTGGGTCCATCTCATCAAGACATGAAAGGGGCATTTTAATCCACTATGCGAAGAAAAGAAAAAGAAAACCCCATGTCGAGTTTTCGATGCCAAACGAGAAATAGAAGGAATGTAAGATAAAAAAATTAAACATATACCCCATAAAATAGGGAATTAAGAAGAATTGACTAGAAAAAATAGAATACATTACAAACTGAAGAGCAGAATAAGGGAGGGATATAAATATAATGGTGGAAGAATGATGTATTTTTTAGGAAGGGACCATAAAGTAACAGTGGACTCACGAAGCATCTGTTTTGTTAAAAAATCATTTTGTATATCTTAAATTTTTTTTCCAAAATTGTTTATTTTATTTCAATGAAACTGTTAATAATATAAATATATATATTTTAAAAAAAAGTACCTATAATTATAAAATTTAAATATGTATATTGGTATTATTATTCATGAATATATTACCTTTTTAATGGCCCAAAAACAACTATATTAACACTATAACAATCTATAAATTCATTTTATCCCAACATCTCAAATAATACTTCTTACTCCATTAATTTTTATTTAGGGCTTTGGTAAATGTTTTCTTAATTCAAGATGTTTCTTTTTTCATTTTGGGTTTAGTAATAGTAATATTTTTACTCAATGGTGAAGATGATCTTAGATATTTTATAATTATAGAAATATTTTTATTAAATATTTTTTGTACAATTTTTTCCCAAGCACACATTAAGTGATATAATATTTAATGTTCTATAATTTTTACATTAATGTTTATTATTTTATTAATCCATTATGAATGAATATCTTATGGTTTTTTTGATTCATATTAAGTATAATTTACATTCCACTTTGTTATATCATAGAATAAAACATGTAATATAGGTAAAATGCATTCTTATATTTGAGATGTTACACTTTTCTCCCCTTTGGAAACATTATTCGGTTTTTTTTAATTTTTATATAATAAATTAATATATGATTGTGTATATTAAAAATAGATATGAATCATGATATTAGATATATTGATAACTCAAATACTATAAAATTAAATATTTTACTCATTATATGAATACATTGAGTTAATTTTATTTCTAGTCTTAAACATTTAAGTCAAATATCCCACACTATCATATAATAACCAAATATTGAGTATGTTATTTCCATGGAATGTTCTTAATCCTCTATAAATAGGAATAACATATGTAATATGAAACTATATATTCTTATCAAAAAATTGAATTTAACTACATTTAGAGATAAACAATTAGAACCATATACAATAGTAAATTCAAAAGTGGGATAAATAAATAAATCCTAATTAGAGAGTAATTATATTCATATGATGTAATCATCACAACAAAATGCAATTTCACCAGTAAATAAACATCTCAAATTTGACGAAGAGAATCAATTTCATTTACAAAAATAAAAATATAAGTGTATGCATAATTAAAATGATGTATAATATATGTAATTATAAAAAAGGTATACCTTTTAAAAAATCATTTTTCATTATCCATGTAGGTGATAGTGATTTCATAAACTCCTAATTTATACAATTACCATTGACATTAATTTTCATTATTTACCAATAGGTTGGTTCATTGGTTATCATAATGCATAATATTATTATCATCAATATACTGAACTATAAGGGGTGTTTTAGATAAAAATAATCTCTCCTATTTTCTCCACAAATCTCATCATACCCCTTTTATAGTTTATTTAATGTTTTCTTTTATCATTATTAAAACATATTTCGATTCATTTTAGATAATTCTCAGACTGGTTCCTCCTACATTAATAGAATTTGGGCAAATTTAAATTAATTCCTCTATAATATTTATCATTAAAACATCCAAGAAAATTTATTTTTCTCTTATTATCCATATATACATGATTCCATTTTTTATATTTAGATTATAACACAACATTATGTGAACATTAAACTATATCTTCCTATAGGTCAGTGTATATTATCACTAAATCATTTCATAGCATTGGAATTATGATACTAATGATTCAATAAATTTTAATTTCAATATTATAATATATAAATAAAAATATAAAGAAAAAGACATTTTAAATTTTCTTCATGACCTTGAATAATGTTTTTTCATTTTTCTTAAGCATAATGAATTCTCTCACAATCCTGGTGTGAATAATTTTTGGAAAATATTTATTAAATTTCCTTTTAGTAATCTCCAACCATTACATGGAGTCAATTCCTTTATTTTACCTTGTATTTTTAATTTATATTCGTCATCTATCCACTTAAACGTCCAAACTTTAAATAGGTTAAAATACAATTTCATTTTCGCAAAATTAATGAACAAAAAATATATTTTATATAATATTAATCTACTGTTCAGAAACTAATGGATCAAAATATCCATTGAATGGTGTTTTTTATTTTCATATAAAAGACTCAATGATAATTTAGGGGTTTAATATGGGTTTTATAATTATTTCTATTATTTAGATAGTGGGTAGAAAAAATAGTATTTTGCATAAAATTTCTTATTCAATTTGGGTTTTCATTTGGGAATTCAATGGACTGCTTAAGTCATTGATTATTCCCTTACATCCTCTTTGAATTATCCATTGACTAAATTTTATCACTGTAGTGTGATTAAGGATCATAAATAATCAATATATCATAATAATTATAAAATTTACTCATAAGAAATATTAACCTATAATTACATTTGCTAAAAACCAATTTCTTAATATTTCATCCTTAATGTTTTTAACATAATCCCATAAAATTAACTCAACCAAAATCTAATAACCACTAATATTCCTTCAAATTAACAAACATATATTTTAAATAATTCACATTATTAAATTAATCTCTCAAATAAACACTCTCTTGGATCCCAATGATATTGAGACACATAATATTATATACATAAGCATATTATTTGGAAAATTTAAAGACAGTTTTCCGTAAATACTTTTACAGACTAGAAACCCTTCTAAAATTATCATAAAAAATAATAATTTTTGGTACTTGTGGAAATTGGTGACATAATAATACAGTGAGCTCAAAATATCTATAAAGTGAAAAATATACCTAGGGGACATAAATTATTTCATGTTATACATTAATCATGATTAAAATATAGGCATGATAAAAATTGACTGATTAATAAAATAGGGTGAAAAAATCATAAGAATTGATAAATTGGAAAGGTAGTATAATAATATATAAAATTTAAAATATTTAAATGATGATCTTAAAAATATAACATATAACATGGAATATAAATATGAAATAATAAAATAATGATAATTTACCATGGAGTTAAACCTTAGAAATATTTCAAAGAATTAGGATTAAAAACTATAATATATGATATGAATATATACCAAAACAAACATAACATAATGGTAAAATGAATATAGATTATTTCTTTGTTTACCACTATGGACCAGTATATACTTCCATATTCCATAACTTAAGGTTCCTTGATAATTTACCATGTTCCATTACTAAGTTGACTAGATAAAATCTTATATCAAATACTATAACATCTCATTAGATATAAATCTTCAATCTAGACAGTGATAAAAATAATACATTCATTAATGTGATATCATTATTAACCAATGAAAATAAAATAAATCAAATAATATTTTCACAGGGTATCACATAAGAAGTAATCATATTTCATATTTAATGATACCTAAATCATTATAATCAAAATAAACATTGAATAATAAAATATAAAAGGTGATATATGAGTGATATGAAATATTCATAGATGAAGGTTCTTACAAAGGAAGAAATAAAAAATAAATATAAATCAAGAATGGGGTTTTCATAATTTTTTGTATGATTTTAAAAAATGAAAGATATAAGTCACAACCAAAATGATTTTCTAAAGGTGAAGAAATGCATCCACAAAATATTTTAATAATAAGAATTAAAATAATATAACCTAAAAAATTAATAAAGATAAAGTATAATAAATATGGAGAAAAGTTACAAAATGGTATTAATATTTATAGAAATAGTTTTTAAATATTTTTTTATGATTTTGATATAACCCATATTAATAAAAGAGTTAAAAAATTCATTTTAAATTGAGATAAATACAAATATGAATGGTATAAATGATATTTCACATTTAACGTTGGAGATAAAAAATTAATAATCATTTTTGTTAAGGAAGAATATGGAAAAAGAAGAATAATATTCTAAATAGATGGTGAATATCATATTTTCTAATGATTTATGTTTAATTTCTCTAGAAATAATGAAATATTAAAATATTACAATGAACTACATTTGAATATATCAAACAAAGAAGATCAAATTATATTATTAAAGAGTATGACCTAATGAATGGATATTATATATACAAAAATACATACATATTTTTAAACAATAAATAAGGAAATGAAATAGAAAAGAATAAATGTAATTTTAAATATCATTAATAAAAATTAAATCCGGATAAAACAATTTAAAAATTCTCCTAAAAAGACCTTGTTTAATAGAACACCTTTTAAATATCAAATGTAAAACAAAATATTATATGTTTCAAAAATAATAATTTCTTATCTCACTGTATCCAAACTGAGAATTATTTTCACCCAATATATTAACTAAATTTACAAAAAGAACCCCTCATACACTCCCAATGTAGAAAAAATAAAAATAGAGAGTGGAAACTAAATATAGGAAAATATAAATTTACATGGGTTTGAGTAATTCTTACTCTTTGGGAAACCCTGATAAATTACTGAAGAGAAAAATTAAAGAAATACCTCACTGAGTTGAAAATTACTAATCCAGAACACTACCCTAGAGAAGAAAACCAGAATTTACTATGAATCCAAATTAAAATGAAAACATAGTAATAATAACATAATCCACACCCATTTGTTTATAGAGAAGGCTTGCAACCACCTTATGATTCAGATGGTTCTATAAACTATTGATCTTAATGGGATTTATATCCCATGATCATGGAAACAAAAAACTGTAAACCTAAAAATCTAATCCACTACCTCTTTTTTGGGATCATTGTATGAATTTGAAACTCATTTTGTATCCCTTATTAACTATTCCATCTAGAATGGTTCCACCAACAGTACTTTTTTTGTTATTCCATTGTTGTTTTTTTCTTTCATTTTTTTCTAGTGGATCAAGTTCTTGTTTTTTTGAAAAAATAATGTATATTTATAAGATTATGTAAATGAGATCTAGAATCATTAGGAAAATTAATAGATCTAGATTCAGATCAACAACAATCATAATCAGATTCGGGACATCCAAATGAGGCAACATATCATGGAAATCATAAGGAAACATTGAAAAGAATGAAAAAGATTCTATAAATCTTGTTGGGTCTCTAACGAGTGGTTTATCATAATTAGAATCTATATCAGTGAAAGAATTTGTATGATGTAAAACTTATAATGGTTTTCTTTTATTTAATTCAACAAAGTCATATGTCTTCTAAGAAACATATGATAAAATATTTATAGAGGAAAGGGGGTGTTATTCCAATCAAATCTGGAATTGGTTGGAATGAAAGGCCATGTTGGAAATATGGAATGTGAAATTACATCCCAATTTAATTCATACGATTGTGAACAGGGTATTAAACATTTTCAATGACATGAAGAATTCATGATATAATATGGAGTGTATGGAAGATATATGAATATGATACAATGTTTTATGATGGCTACTCATTAGTGTGAGGAACACCAGTCACAAAATGTGGAAGATCATCAGAATGAGAATCATTTGTGGGCCAATATCTGATGGCAAGAAGATAGATCTTTCTAGAGAATATAATTCACTACCATCACCGGTCATTTGGATGTTGTATACCACCAATCAATATTAATAGATTATGAAAAATATTCATTATTTTAGGTATCCTTTTATATCATATGTGGTTTTATATCTGAGGATAATGTTTGAGAAAAGTTAAATTGTATTTTAATTGGGTCAATTAAAAAGTTTCATACTTTTTTTTATAATTGGTTCAAGGGAAAAATTTATTGATCGTCTCTCAAGAAGAGGTATAGAATAATCAGAGTCACAATGATAATGATATGTTAGAGTCATACTGAGATTGATCTATAAAATTCATACAAAAAATGTTACAATCATCAGATGAAATATCACTAGTATGATGAATTTATGGATATGGGAAATACATATAAGATATTTTAGAATGTTTTTTTATTTATTACATGCAATTGTTGGTACATGAATTCTATATGATTATACTTTTATTGTTTGAAAGTGGTCACTATAAAGACATATCAATTATTCATTATATTTATTAATCATAATAAATAATTATAATGACAAATAACATAGTTGAATCATACTGAGTAAATATTTGTGACGTTGAATAAGAATTTAGTTTTGAGAGGATTCAAGAAGATCCCAGAAGCAATGAGATGATTTGATGAAGTTAAAGATGAAGTCATAAATGAGTGAGAAATTATAGATTATAAATTTCTATTATTATAATGTTAATTTGTTTCCCCAATATTACCATTATTCAGTCCCTTTGAATGAAGAGTGCAGGACATTTGTAACAAGAGTGAAACTATTAGTGATAACATGTGGTAAGGGATCTGATTTTTTTGGTCAGGTATTGAGTTTCCAATCGAATTTTTCTTCTAGTTGATGCTGATGACGCTATATCAGAATGAATCTATCAGATTGATGTTCAATCTAATCATCGAAGAAAGTTATATATGGAAATTCGTCATCCAAGCAAGTCCATAGGAGTGATCCCATTAGAGAGGCACCCATCCAAGTGAGGTCTATCAGACTGAGATCCCTTGGAAATAGGAATTGTGACCATCCAAATGGTATTTTTCTCTGTTAATTAATGAATAGAAAAAGGAGAATCAAACTAGTCTGACTAGTGAATGGAAACCATCAAACATAGTGTCTGGGACTGGGAAGATCGAACTGAAACATCTATAAAGGAATTATGGACTGAGCATCTATAATAAGTTATAAAAATACTTGTTCCTTAGATAATTATTGAAGTTATTAAATATTTTACATAGGAAAATATTAAATCAGATTACTTATTGAGTATTTAAATACCTTTAGATGTGAATCTGAATATAATAAGTATTGTGGATCTTGTTAATGTGGATAAAAACCAATTTGTGAAACAGCTTATCTTGGTGGGGGTGTATAGCCAATTCTTGGAATTTGATATTGGAAATGATAGTTTGTGGTATAACCAACTATAATGAGAAATTTGATATTGGTATTGTATAATTTTTCACTACTTGTGCATATGTATTACTAAAATAAGATAGTGAATGAATCCATGTTGGTTGGACTATCCAACATTACATAGAGTAGGCCTTTGTACGAAACCTAGTAAATATCATCTAATACCTTCGATTTATATTGTTCTCATAAAAAAAATTTCTTTTGAAATGTTTTATTTTATTTTGTCATAAATTTATGAGGAATAAGTGGATATGATATTTACTAAAATAAGTTATCTAAAGATTTATTATGGAATAAAAGGGTACAATTGATTTACCTCCCTCTCAGTGGTTTTGATCCTATATAAGAAAGAATGTTGGTTTTAGTGCCATGGTTTCCTATAAAAGATCCATCTTATAAATAGATAATTCTAATTGCAAGAACAATAATTTTATTTTAATTTTCAATGGAAAGAATAGTCAAATTTTAATGGATAGAATGATGGTATATCTTTTGTTCCTTGGGTATGATGTTTTGAATGATACTACAGAATGATTTCCTCCTCATATTTAGGATGGTACTCATATAGTTTCTAATATGAAATATATTGAGAATGATGTAAGTGCTTAAAATTATTTACACTTATCACATAAAAAAGTGAGTTTCTTAGAGTAAAGCGTGTTTCAACTGCCAAATGAATCGATGATAAGTTGAAAAACATTTATTATGGAAATACTGAGGTGAATAATTAAATGTTACAACTATGGAGGATGAAGTATGAATATTTGAAAATGGATGAGTATGAATCTATTGGTTTTGGGATTAGTGGAAATGTACAGAGGATAATGATATATTAAAATTTTATTTAGTAATCATTTCACAAAAATGAGAGCACGGATCTTACATGTCATATATACAAATAATTTGTTTAATTTTTTATGAAATAAATACACTAGTTAAATAAATTTTTTAATTGGAGAATGTTGATCATCAAAAATGACCCTTCCGAGACCATCTACTGCACTATGAGAATCCAAGGATAGAATCCCTCTTGCAGAGATACACACGTTCTCTTATAATATCATATCAATAACCCTTGATATTTGGGTGCTAGCACAACAATTCAAATGCCTTTCATTTTTCATTCTTGATGACTCTTTATTCATCATTTAACAAATCCCTCTAGCATATCTTTTTTCAATAGAGGGAGAGAGAATGATGTTTTGAGAGAGAATTATCTATGTGGATTAATTATATATTTTCATTTTTTTAATCTTCTATACACTAGACATATAAAACTATTTATAGAGTTTGGATTTATTTTAAAATAGAATTTAATTTTATATTTTCCATTAAATAAATTTTTATAGGTTTAATAAAACCCATTCAACATAATAATTTTATAATTATTATTTGGTGGTATGTGCCATATTGCGCGATCAAAAATATTATATAATGGTCTTGTTAATTAAAATTTTCACCAAATAATGTCTTGGTCTATTAAAAATCCTAATGAATTTTCTGAACATCTGATTAAATGTTTGATCCTTAAATGAATACTTTATTCAAATTTTCGAGAATACATATTTTCTAAAATATTCATTAAAAAAATTAAAATTTTATTCTCATCTCGTGAATTATTATTTATTTAATATAAATGATCAATATAGCATGAATAAAATTATTATTCAGACTTGATAATAATATTTCTTCCATTCATTAATCTAATGTGGAACTTCATTGAGATAAATAGAAACACGTAGTGTGTGACCCTCACAGATTCTTTCTCGGTAAGAATTATGTGGGCTTGCCCAAATTCCCAGATTACTATCTAGAAATGGGTTAAGGAACCAAAAATAAATAACATAACCTCGCAACATTGAAAACCACATTAGAACACTCAATATGTAATATAATCACTAAATCATAATATCTCATCAAGAAGGATGCAAGACCATTTCACCAGCCTATATGCTTGATATGTGTTTCATTGACTATTTAAAATAATTACATCATTACAAATTTCAATTGGACTTTAATTTGATGTTCTTTTTCAATAAAAGGGAGAAGATATTAGATTCTATAATGATATAATGGAAAAATTCTTCCTTGACTTATTCATTAATAACATGTCACTCTTGATGCACCCAATGTATCTTACGTCTCCATGAACTATAATCATCATTCTTTTCAAAAAAAATCAATGTACATGAGCTATACCATTAATTAATAATAATATTAATGTATAAGGACCATCACACATTCTCATAGATAGGAATATCGGATGATACTAAACATGTATAATTCCTACTACTGGGTCTATTCTCATAACATGTTGCTTAGAGATTACCAAGTGAGTACCTCAATAGAATAAGACTCATCTGCTTATGGTTACTCTCCCCTGATAGTCTATGAAATATGTGTCGCATCATAGTATGTTATCCAACCAAAAAAAATTATTTTAGAGTATATTCATAGAACATAATGGTTTTCATCATAGCGGGGAACTACAATCACATTAACCATGCGATGTATACTCCGGGAAATTATTTCTTTGGATTCATGCATAACAATAAACAAAATGTAATAAGATGTTTTATTAGTGTTCAATATATCAAATATAAATGTAATAAAAGAAAAAACAATCGGTTATAGGACCCTAACACCAAAAAACTCCCATAAGGACTAGAGCCAACTACTGAAAACATTCAGTATGCTAGACCTCAAAAGATAGAAATGTTTCTACAATGTCAAGGCATTAGTCATGGGGTCCACCACATTGTCTTCCATGTAAATACTTCTGACTACAACTTCACCTCTTTGAGGAAAATTGCTTAAGATATGATACTTATAACATTTTTGATTCATCCGTTGATGGGACTTGGTTATTTTGAAACAACCACCACTATTATATTATAATAATAGAGTATCATATGATATTACTTCTAGGGACCACATCATGATCTTGGATGAAGTTTTCCACCCATACTTCTTCTTTAATTACCTCATAAGTTGCAATATACATGGAATCTACTTTAGAATCCGCAACCACAACATTCTCTGATTTCATCCATATCACATGACCTTCATTTAATGTGAATATGTATCCCATTTTTGAATTCATGTTTTCATGATTTATTTGGAAACTAGTGTCTAGATATCATATAATGACTAGTTCCCCATCTACTCCATAAATGAGGAACATATATTTAGTAATCCTCAGATACATAAGGATAGTTTGGCTTCCTCCAATGTTGGTCACCTATAAAATCTTGATATTTTCCTACTTCAGTTAATGCATATGTGACATCTAGCTTAGTACATAGTGTTACATAAATGACCGAACAAATCACTGATTCTTATGGAATCCATGTCATTCTATTTATTTATACTTGTTTATAAGCACAAATTTTCCTAAAAATAATGATTCCATGTGATGTTGGCTATAATACACTCTTAGATTATTCCATACAGAATATCATTAGTATGTTGTTAATGCTTTCACTTTATGTTATGGCAAGATTTCCTATGGATCTATCACGATGGATCGTGATCGCAATAATATATGGTACCTCACCCAAGTCCTTCCTAGAGAAGCATTTATTAAACCATGACTTTATAGAATATATGAATGGTATTTAGTTTCAAATGTGTAATATGTTATCAATATATACTATTATGAAAATGACTGGACACCCACTAAGCCATTTATAGAAAGAATACTGAAATACCTTATTTATGAAAGAAAATTATGACATGGCCTCATCAAATATAATTTTCTATGACTTGGAGATTTTCTTTTATCCATAAATTGATTTTTGAAACTTACACACCTTTTTGGAAGCTTTTGGAGTTACATAACTTTTGGGTTGTGTCATATAGAGATCTTTATAAAGGATTCCATTATGGAAGCCTAATTTGAATTCAATTTTAAAAATCTCATAATCACGGAAATGCACAATGTCATGTAGAATTATGTGAGATTTTTTCATTGAAACGGGTGAAAAGGATTGATTGTATTTAATTATTTAACGCTATTTAAACACTTTTACAACAATCCACTTCTTATAATTACTGACCGATACTTCATTTTACAGTTTCATTTTGAGTATAATTTTACAACAGATGATATTTAAATCTACTGGAGGGTGGAAAAAAAATTTAATCCTGGTTTACGTACATGGAATATATTTATGAATTCAGGGATTCTTTCTACATGGCGTAATCTATTCAACATAATTCTTCTTTGTTAGTTATAGGATCAATATAATATTATAATAATGACTCACCATCCCTGGTGACTAGAAAACCATATTGTTCTAGATCTCTAACCTATCTTATAATCCTATATAGTAATTGCGTCTCTGGAACAATTTCTTTTCCAATAGGGATTTGTGAAACTTGTTCCTAAACCAACCCTTGTGAATCTTGATCTATGAAATCTGAAATGTCTATATCTCTCCAATTATATCTCTTAAATATAAGATCATCCTTAAGAAATATGGTCCGTATTTCAGCCAAAACCTATATGTATAAAAGAGTGTATAGGATGTATCCCTTTATTTAATTGGGATATCCTATGAAGATAAACATTGTGCTTTATCATGAAATATTTTCATCTAAAGAGGCCTTAACAAATGATCTCCAATCCAACAGATGAAGGTAATACCATCATATTTCATTCCATTCCACAATTGGTATGGTATACCATCAGTTTCTTTAGTTTGTACTCAGTTTTTTATGTATACTAATTTTTATAACATGTGTTCCCAAAAGTATAATGGATGACTCATTTGACTGATCATTGACCTCACCATATCGCATTAGGTTTGGTTTCTCATTTTTCATACACCATTCCAATGAGGAATATAATGAAGAGTGGGTTGAGATAAAATCCCAAACCCAAACAAATATTCAATGAATTAGTGATTATAATATTCTCCACCATGATATATGCAATGTTTCTTAATTTTCCTCACAAGTCGGTTCATAAAAAAATTTATGTATTATTTGAATTCATCAAAAGAATCTTGAAAATACCTCATTAGGTATACATATCCATATCTTTTAAAATCACCAGTAAAATATATGAAGTATGATTACCTTTACATTTCTGCTATAGGAAATGGTCCACCATCATAGGTATTATATAATTCAAGAAACTCATTAGCCTTTTCACATTTCCCTCTAAACTGGGATTCAATCATTTTTACTTGTAATCATTTGTAACAAACAGTAAGTTGTTCTTTTTCAAAATAATAGAAACATCTATATTGATTAAATTTATTCAATTTATTTTCATTTACTTAACCTAGACGATGATGCCAATGTTGGGTGTGGTATGATTTATGTCAAGTCACTTCATTATCGATTTCCCTTATTTGGTTCATGATATCCACCACATAATGACATTTATTGAAATATTTCCTTTCATAAAAAATTATATATTTATAAAATAACAACAAATTTATTCAATATATTGAAAAAAATCAATTCGATTCATTTCGGGATAAAGAAATAATATTTTTTTTCATTAATGGAAAATAATAACAATCCTTTAAAACTGAGATCATTCTGATTGGAAATATATAGTGGTCATCCCTGATACCAAAAACAATAATTTCAGATTCGTATGATGCTTAAATATCTACCTCTCCTTGGTCAATATTTCTAAATCTACATGGTTCCTATATTTAAAGACATTTGTGAACAAAAAACGGTTTATTTAATACACAATTTTAATATAGAGATAAATTAATGTCAATGAAAAACACACTTGAATATTCCCTCTACCTATTTGGTTAGGTGTACATTTTATTCCACTGGCCCATCATACAACATGTGAAATAGATAAAATCATATTACTTAACATTACCCTCGATTTTACTCTTCTTGGAAGGACGAGATTAAAATTTGGGATTAAATATATTTTCATTCCCTTTCAATTTTTTACTAAAAAGAAAAAATGATTTTCATGATTCATATCCTTGTGTAATTAGTGTAGAAGAGTAAATAGATATAGGAGAGACTTATTAATTTTTTCATATTAAATTTTAAAAAAATGTTGAAGAAAATTCAAGGGAGTGATTGTAAAATGAGGTTAATGCCTAATTATTTGCGGAGTTTAAAACCTAGATCATTTAAGAGCTCAATATATGCAATGATTAGGACTACAAGAGGCATAGATGGGGTACCCTCTCCCAGAATTCTATTAAATAGTTCATTAGGAATCAAAAACTGCTCATATCTATCTCTCTCTAAGAAAATATCATAGAGGTTATCAAGCATGCTATATACATCAAGGCTTTCATGAGACTTCCTTAGTTCAATAGTCATTGACGAATGCATCCCACATTAAAAGTTGACCCCAGCAGTATATTTTTTTCATTTATAAGGAACTCTTAATCACTCACCTCTTTAGTAGGTGGATCATTCATTAAGGATTCTATCAAATAATATTTTCTTTCATGAAATAGAAAAAAGGTGTCTAAAAAACTCCTAAATTTTATATCTAGTTATGAGGTTATCTTTCTCCATTATTGATCATACGGATAGTGTGGATGATGAAATTTTATTTTTATTTGAAAATTAAAAAGGTAAAATTATTATAAATTTGATTTATTAAAAAATAAGTCATATATAATAAATTTAATGTTTTTAATTATTTTTTTAATATAACAATATTTATCAGGTATCAATAGTGCTCCCAATTGAACTCAGAATTTCTAGTTAAATTAACATTGTTGTGGAATGGGGGCCGTTAAATTTCATAATAAACTAGTCTTTTTCCATGAAATCCATAATAAATTTATTAAGTATTCCGCAGTTCCAACAGTGGAGGTGAAGTTCCATGATCCATTGAGTGGATTCCCCTATCTTAAAATCATGACTCATATTTTCTCAACAAGTTCCTTGAAATTTTCATTGAAGAGATTTTGGCCTTCAAAATCAATACTATTTGGGTTGAATCAACCCAAATATACCATCAAAACACACTAATAGTAGTAACTATAAAGAAATTTTCCATTTACTATAATTAGTTATATGGTTTCCTTACTAGTCATGTAATGGAATGCTTAGTCTAAAATAATATTTAATTGATGGATTTTAATTTATTATTCATAGTTTTTAATCTGTTTCCCCTTTACATATATTTATTTATATTAAGGGAATGTTTATTAATTAGTTAACAATTTAAAAATAAAAATTTATGCATAATTCATTTTTTTATTTCCATAATTGCACATTAATTCTTTTATTTATGTTTTCTAAACCTTTCATCCAAAAAATAATAATTTCACATAAAAAATAATTAATTAATGAAATGACCCCTTCATGATATTTATCCAATTGTTGATTTATTTAGAGGAAAATAAATCAAACATTGACCTAGGGGAGATAACCTATATTGCAGATGATGGAATGAGTTACTACATTCCACCTGTCCAACTATGTATTATCTAGGATGGAATCATTATTTCTCTATCTTGAACTACCCCCACACACCTTGGGATGATCTATTAGTAACTAAAAAATAATTACTGACATGAAGGTGAGAGGAACGAAATCATTGGTTAAAAGGGGTTACATAAATATATTTGGAAACATAGTTCCTACATAATAATTGAGGGAGGGATGACCCACATGACATCATTTAATATAATAATGAATAATTTAAAACTCATTAAATAAATTTAATTAAAAAATCCAACATGTACACATGTCTTGATTAAATAGGTGACTATTCATTCATGTAATGAATAAAGAAATGTAAATGGATAGAATTAATTCCTTTATTCATTCATTTAATATTTAAGATAAGCTCTCTAGTATTAATTAATGAATTAATAAGAAAATTTCAATTGATCTTAATTATTATTCAATCTTGTTTGGATACACCTATCATTAATGGAATACATGGAATGTCAATGGTAGAATAAATAATGACATATTAATTAAAATAAATTAAATAAGAATTTAAAATAATTTAAAACTATTATTAAAATTTTAAACACACAATAGAGTTCCAATCAACAAAATAAGGTTTTAATGCTACAATTTTCAAATTTAATGATATTTTAATTTTTTTCCATTAATGGGAGACTACACGGTGTGCACATGCAACTTCACACCATATACCATAGAATTATTATTTCTATGTCCCACACCTAGGGCATCAGTATGTTAACTCAGATGAACTATATGTTGTGTACATTCTAGCTACACACCCGGTATCTGCTTTCCATGTGTCATATTGGCCAGGACAACACATGGTACACAATAAAAAATCGCATGTAATTAATTTCTCAAGGCATCAAGCTAAAAGGAACATGATTATATGTCATGTGCCATGGCCGCAAGTAATGTAAACCAATTTTATTATCAAATTTTTTGGTAATTCTTGATGGAATCTACAATCATTATCATTTTTTCTTTAACCATTATGAAATATAAACACTGAATAAACTAGATCAGTATGTTGATAACATGTTAATTCAAATCACTTCAAAGAAAGAATAACATGAAATGAAAATATAACCACATTTTCATAGATATATACAATAAAATAATTAATTATAAACTTAAACATGACTTATCTAATACTACTTGTTTGTTCTAGTCATAACGGAAGCAAGCAAGAGTGGATGATATATTAAAATTTCTTTAGATAATAATTTCCTAAAACTATGATCAAGGATCATGCACATAAAAATTATAATAAATTAATATTATATTTGAATGAATAAATACATGTGGTTAATAAGATTTTTCCTTGGTGAATATTTATCATCTGAAAAACCCTTTAATATTATATTCATTCCACTAGGAGGATACAAGTATATAATCCCTCGTGTAGTGACCCACATGTTCTCCTATTCTCTATGAGTAACACCACTTGATCTCTGTGTACTGACATTGTATATCGAATATCTAACATTGATCATTCCATATCACTCATTCTTCAATCATGATGAAATATATCTTTCAATTCTTACTCTTTAGATGGATTGATAAAGAGGATTTGAGAGAGAATTATTTGTGCGTAACAATTTTATATTCACAATTTTTCGATGCTCTACAATATAGACATAACTGACTATTTATAGAGTTGTATTTGAAGTTACAATATAATTTAATTACATTCAAATCATTAAATAAAATTTATTACCATCAATAAATCCACTATGTCCTAATAATAATTTTGTAATTATTATATTGTGGTGTGTTCTAACTTACACAAAAAAATATATTATATAGCGATCTTATTAATATTTTTCATCAGACTTGGTCTTAGTCTGTTCGAACTCCTATAGCATTTATTGAAGAGATGAATAAATAATTTAATCAAAAATAAATATTTTATTTAAAATATATGGAATAATTATTTATTAAAATATTCAATAAATAATAAAATATTTTATTCACAAGTAGGAAGAAAAATAGTTATATAATTTATGTTATATATATTAATTGAAAATTAAAAATTTATAGGACTTTTGAATAATTTTTATTAAATTAATTAAATTTAAATATAATTTCATTTATATCAGGAGAAACACTTATTGTGTGAACCCTTATGATTTATTCTGGCTGACAGTAGGTAGGATTGCAATGTCTAATATTATTATCTAGTAGTGGGTCAAGGCACCTATGAGAAAGAACATAATGTCGTAACATCGACAACCCCATACAAATTCTCCTTGTGTAATATAATCCCTTTATCACAATACCTTTCATGATGGTTTCAAATCTATGTCAGAAACCCATATGCGCAGTATTTCATTCTTTGACTATTTAAAATAAACATGTTTTTACACCATGGATAGAAAATTTAAAGTGACAGCTCTATTACAATCAATGGGCTATTATGTCAAATTCCATAATGATGGATGGGAATAAATCCTTCTTCGACAAATTCATTAATGACATGTCACTTGTGATTCTCCAAATGTATATAACTTTTCAATGTACTGTTATAATCATGGTTTATGAAATACATTTATGTATGGGATTTATAACATGAATTATTAAGAATCCTAAATTCTATGGACCATGACACACGTTCGTAGATAAGAGTATCGTATGAAACCAAAAGTGTAGAATTCCCACAAGAGGTTATATTGTCATAATCTACCATATTAGAGATTAACTTGTGTGAACTTCATTAGAGAAGCCTCATCTTCCTAGGATAACTCTATCCAGGCCGATTATCAACTACGTGCCCCATCATAGTATGTTATCCAAAAAAATAGTTGAGAATATCTACGTAGCACATCAAGGTTTTCATCCCAATGGGGAACTTATATGACCTTATTAATGTGACATATACTCTAGGAAATTATTAAATTAATATCAAGAATAACAAAAAAATGCATTAATAATTTTTATTAAAATTCAATACAATGAATATAGATTTAATTGATCTATAAATAGTTGGTCCAAGGATACTAACCCAAAAGAAAATCTTAGTGACCTTTTTACAAAGAAGAATGATTTTTTTCACCATAAGATGTCATGGTGAGATGTTTCAAGACTACAATGTTGTTGAAAGAATCCTAAGAACATTTTGTGATAATTTTTATTCCCAATTTTAGTTTATGGTAGATATTGATCCCGATCCTCTATCATTGGATGATAATTATAGTATTTTCATTATATATTAAATGATAATAGATAATGTTATTAAAATAAAAGAAAATTTTGATCATAAATTTTCTTTCAAATCATTGTTAAATGGGGGAAAAATAGAATTAAATTAAATAATAATCAAGTGATTTAGAAGATGAGGAAGAAGAAAAATAATTTCCATACAATTGGTTAACTTCTTTTTAAGAGATACAATAAGAGAAAATATAAATGTGAAACACTAAAATATTGGAATTAGGAATGTAAATAAAATTTCACATGGAATTGTCCTAGGATGTAAATTGAAGAATATGAGTCCATGAAAGATGATTATAAACCTCAAAAAACTAAAGTGGAATAAAAATAATGAAATATTTAATTATGAAAATATTAATTAAAGATAAGTATTATAAAATTGGATGATTATTAATCTAGTGATGAACATGACCATAAAAGAAGCATTATTTCTCAAGTCAGAAATAGAAGTGATTCATCCAGTAGTGACGAGGAATATGATGACATGATAGAAATTGAATACATTATCAAACTGAATTTGGAGATTTAACATGATCAAAATTCTCAAATCAATAATTAAATACGGATATTTCAGAATGAAGTTAACGAAATAAATTTTTTGATTGGAGATCTTGATGTAAAACTGGAATATTATGAAAAGAATTTATCTAGATGTAATTGTATCAAGAATCGAGAATCTACTATTGTAGAATAAATTAAATATAAAATGTTGAAGATATGTAAATTTAAAAAAAATAATAGACTTTAAGAAAAGTTTGTTGGTTGAGAATGAATAATTTTAATAAACACAATCAATTTTTATTAAAGGAAATTTTTTTATAATAAAGATATGATAAAACATAAAAAAAGTTTTTAATGATAATGGTGATACTTATAAATAAGGTAAAAGTAAATGTTTACAAAAGTAGGTTGTGAGAAAATATCATTCACTATGAAATAGAGTAATTTATTAAGAAAGTATCCTCTAGAGAAAAGAGATCCTTGATTTGGGAAGAATCATTAAGAAACAATGTTCTCGACAAGTTCACCATCAGTCAAGAAAATCATGATTCAGAGGTAACTGGTGTTGTTGTGGAATTTCCAAACACAACATTTTTTCAAGATGGTATAGCATGTCACTACCAAGAATTATGTAACAATAAAATGGGACAAATAGTGAGAAAAGAAGATCAAATGTTCCTAAAAATTATGTGGGACCTTAAATGGAAAAACAGAATCTGAAGAATGATCAGTATGTTAAGAACGTTGAGAAACACAAATATGATGATATTGAAAAAAATAAGTGCATAGTTATTTTTCTAGAAGATGTTTACATAGAGAAAAAGTTAGACGAAGAGAAAAAACCAACTATTGAAAATGGGAAGGAAAATTTTTATTAAAATGTGATAAATGTTATAAAAATATATAAAAAAATTTGGATTCAAAATTCATAAAAAAATAAATGAGAATTGGGAAAGATAATAATGTTATAAAAATATCCATGTATATTGTGTAGGGACAATAAAAAGACATGAAAGTGTTGTTACAAACTCACTGAAACAAAAAGGTTACTAAAGAAGGAATGATATTGACATATTTAGTAGAAGGATATATAGATTAAAAGAAACTTGTTACAATGTTTAAGAAGGATTAATAGAAGGGAAAAAATATATCCAGTGCAATATACATGTTGAGGAAGAAAAATGAATGACTGAGAGGGAACTCTTGATCTGAATAACATTTCTATGAAACCACATATGTTTAACATTATTACTAGAAATTTTGTATTTGTCCAACCCATATGGGAATTTATGGAGTTAATATAAAGATGATTATATTCATGAGTCTCCAAAAATTATTGAAATAGAATGAAATAAGGTTGAAATTTTTCTCAAACAGTTGTGTTTTTAATCTTAAACATTCTGATATGTTTTTGGAGATTGGTGTAGGTCAATTTTATATTTAACAAATAGTTTTGTGATATCTCATGAACTAAAAATGTTGGATGAAACATAAATGTGTATTACTTGAATGTTGTCTTATGAACAACATTTATTACCACGATTATAAACACCTTATTTAAACATCAAATTTAACAATGTAGACTTATTTTTGTTTAGTTAAAGGATCTTTATTAAGAAACACTTGTGACAATTATGTTCCCGTGAAGAATAATTTCAATATTTAGAGATAGAAATTTTCAATCCTTAGAAATGAGATCATTTTTCAATAAGGGGAAATTTTCTAAGGATTACCAATTTGAATTTTATTTTCAATAAAGGATAGGTTAAAGGAATTATAGAGACATAAGAAATAGTGGGATCAAGATATAAAATGGGGAGAAGAAAGAATCATAAAGGAAAACAATCGGTTATTATGAAGCGATTCGAGTGGGTATTTTAAAAAACAAAGTGAGAGTTTCTTAGTCAAAACATATGTTTTTAATGAATTTTATATCAATATATATATATTTTGATTATGTTGAATAAATAAATTATGTTGGTATGGTGATAGAAATTAGACCTAGAATCATAAGGATAATAAAAAACTCTAAGAGCAGATCCAAAACCATCAGAATGGATTCGAGACATCATCATGACTCAAAAGATTGAGGAAATTGTAGTGAGACATTGATAAGAATCCGGAAGCTGCTTGAAATTGTATTAGGTTCAGAATGATATTTGTATCATAATGACAATCCATATTGGAGTAATAGTAGATCTACAGTAAAACTGACGATGATTTGATATTTTTTAATTCAAAAAAGTAATACATTGTTTGAGAAACCCGTAACGAAATCCTTATATAGGGAAAGAGAGGTGAGGCCAATTTTATTGAGGTCTGGTTTGAAATAAAGAAAATGATCGGAGACTAGAAAGTTATAATAATTTCTAATATATGTTAGATGATGCTAAAGCGGGTCATAATTTTATTCAATGTAATGAGGAATTCATGATACAAGTTGAATTTCATAGAAGAGATAGCAATATAATGTAAATTTTTATGGATACTTCTTATCAATGATTGGAACACGAGACCCAAAATGAATAATATTATTAGGATAAGAATCACTTTTCTAATAATATCCAAAGGCTAGAAAACTGATCTTGCTAGATAAAAGACATCACTCTCAATGTTGGTCCATTTGATGTGGTATACAACCTATCTATTGTTATGGATTCAAACACCAAATCATATTGTTGGAATTCAATATATATTGGATGTATATATATATATCAGAGGTATAATTTTGTTGAAATCATGAATATTTTATCAAGTGGGTCAAGAATAAAATATGACCTACTATGTTTTCGTACAATTTGGACATGTGTAAAATAAAAAATTATTGATTATTTCTCAAGACTAGGTGGAGACTCATCAGACTCCCATTGAAAACAATCTATTTGAGTGTAACCAAGACCAATCCGTTAAATATATACTGACACTAATACAATCATTGGATTTGGGAGGATCTATATGTTGAATTCAACAAAAGGATAAATACTGTGATGATATTTTATAATGGGTTTTAATGTCTTACATTAAACAGTTGGTAAAAAAATATGTATGAGAAGAAATTAAGTATTTACAAGAGTTCATCCTAATGGTAAGCCATTAGTTTCGTATATGTCTTCTACATAATAAAGAATCACTCCAACGTATCATATTGAATAACTAGGCTAAAAAAATGTTATTGAACATAAAGAAGTCAGATAATTTGAGAAGATTTGAGAAGATCACAGAGGCATGTAAAGGATCTAATGATGTAAAAGTTGATGAATTAAATGAGGGATAAATTCATGATTATTAATTTCATTGAGTAGGAATTGAAAATATTTCCCTACCTATTATATTCTGGGGGGACTATAAGTGGAAAACACATGATATTTCAATGAAATGAGAAACTTCAAGTGATAATGTGTGTCGAGAGCCATGAAGATTGATATTTATGAATTTTGACTCCAACCAATGATTCATTTTATAGTTGATGTTGAAAAATTACATCATAATGAATCCATTAGAGTGAGGATCAATTCGATCATTAGTACATGTTCCATTGGGAAACACTTCAATGAAGCATGTCCATCCAATTGATATCCATATGAGTTTGGTTTATTGGACCTAGTTCAGACGGATGGAGGAATTTAGAGCTTTTAATAGAGTTTGTACTCATTTGAATATGGAATTGAAGAAGGATAATTATACTAAACTAACCATAAGATAGAAACCATATGAATAAGGTTACAATAATGGGATGTTCAGACTATATCTGTTATAGAATATTTAGAGATTGAGTTTCAAGAGGAATATTCATGACCAACAAGATCCTTAAGGAATTTTTGAAGTTATTAAATGATGTACACAAGAATCATTTGATTCATCTTAATTTTGGAGTAACTGAATACATTCTAAATTGAACAAAAAAGAAGAATGAAAGTGATGGTTTTAACTACAGATACATAATAGTTTCAAAAAAAGCATATCTTTCTTGGGTGTATGACCAGATATGGGTAGTGGATAATGGAAATGATAGATATAGGGTACAACCAACTATAGATGGAATGTTTATATAAATATTCCATAATAATTCTATTTTATTCTAGAAAAATGATTCTGAATTAAACCATTTTTGAGGAACTATCCAACATGGCATGGAGTATATCATGGTACCAAACCTTAAAATATCACGTGCTTCCTTCTCATTAAATTTATTGAATATAAATGGTGAGTTTGAGATGTTTTATTTGAGAGGATCAAAACATTAACAGATTTCAGTGGTTTAAAATGATTACTAAAAGTTGTTAATGAAAATATTATTATAAAATAAAAGGGAACCAAAGATTCTCTCCCTCTCCTTGGTCCTGATCCTACTTAGGAATAATTGTTTTTAGACAATTGGATCAATTTTCCTTGACCCCATCTAGTTTTTAATCATGTTTTTATATTCAATCCCTGTAAAATTTTATCTACATAGCCAAAAAATTGTTTCCTCCCAACCATGACAAAAAATATTCAATTTGAATATTTATTTCAATTCTTCATCCATGTCCTTGGTCACTTCTAAAACATCCTTATATTATCTTCCTTCCACTATTGTTTCCATGAACATCCAATCACTAGTTATCTAATCCAAACTGAGGAATAACATCATCCCATATTTTATTTGGAAACGAATATATTTATCATTTCTTCTGAATTATGACGACATTAACCTTCTATACCTTTTAAGTTGAAGTGATACTTCAATTTAATGAATTTTATCCTAGTTTAAAGCATCAAAATATGCATAAGATAAATCTTACATTGAAAATTATTGGATAAAGTTACATTTTCTACCTTCTTTAATGTTTCTCCAGTAATCCATTCATCTAAATCAATCCATTTATTAAAACTAATATTAGATCCTAAACCAATTTCAATGTATAAAGTGAAAATAAATGTTCTATTTAAGATATACAACAAAAAAATATCCAAAAAACAATATTCATAAATCTAGGGGTAATATTTTGAGGGTATGTATCCCCTCTAAAATCCACAACTACAAACCGTATTAATGGATTATCTATTCCATAACATTGTGATAGATCGAGTAAATAATTTAGAAACTAGTTAAATAACTTCACTTTATAATGGCGTTCCTTTACAAGATTCACAATAAATGTGATCAATTAGATGACCACATAAGTAAAATTATTACTACTTCTAAATATGGTATTTATATAATTCAAGATTTTGATGCATATAAAACCACATCATGTATAAAAAATATTATTCAATTATAGATTCCTTATCATTGAATAAAAAAATTTATGATGAAAGGAGTCATCCTAATAACAGTCTCACATATTTTAAATATTATTACGACATTTTTTACGTACTTTGACTAGAATTGAATAAAATTTTCGGACATCCAATACCTTTTGATCTTTATCCAAAAAATAAAATTCATCACACCAATATTTTTAATCTTAAACCATATAGAAAAATCATTATTTAGTTATTTTATTCATTACATAACCAACCCATCTATGAGAATATCATCCATGGTGAGAGTAACAATGATGAAGCATATATCCCCAAAACATTCTATTAGAAACAACGATCCGCATTGCAGTGAACATATTTCTTTACATCCATAAGGCCCTCAAACTTCTAGTTTTGTTGTCGTGGTACCTCACATAACCTTAATATTTTATATTTAATCATTTAAACTAGAACTTATATGATTTCCTAACCAGGGATTCATATACTGGTCCCTCTATTCTGATTGTTACGTGACCTTAGGCACGCCTACTTTTTTGACGGAGGCTTCAATCTATTAGCGATTGTCAAATATGAAAAGTGGGGAGAATTTACCATCATTATCAAAGTAGTACAAAAATGAAAATAGATAAATAATGTAAAATTATAACAATAAATGACAAAAGATATAGGACCAAATTCAAATAATAATCCAAAAAATAAGGACAATGAACATAATCCGAAGTAGTAAATATGTCATTCTATTTAAGTGTAACGTTCTCAATGAAAAAAAATGAGTAAAAACTGAAACCTCCCAAGAGAACTATGTAATTAGGTATAATTTCCTTTATCCATGACCAATCCTTAATCCTAACTCATCTATGTAATATAAATCTATTTCCCTTATCATATCATGCAAACATGAAGACTATTCTGGTAATGTTCATGAAACCTGAGTATGATGTGAGTACAACTCAGTAGGCCACCACCAATGGTGTATAATGAAACATCCAATATATAATAGTGTATATAGTTTCATAAATAATAAATAACAATTGTCTATGTAAATAATCTTCATATCTAATTATTCTTAAATTAACAACGTAGGTCCTTAGGTTCACGACAACACCAAAATAAATCATACCTGGTTCAACCAGTTTTGAAGTCTAAACCATACGCCAGAAAGATATTATAATTAATTATTTTTTGAAATTTCATTATTCATTTGATACAAATTTATCATTCAATGATATAGATCTTAGAGCATTAGTTTGGAACCTCATGGGTATTTTTGCATCATTCCTTGACCCGCAACTCATTGATCAATTCTAATATAAATATTATACATGCATATGGGGCGTAGAGAATCATTCTTTAACCTCGTGGGTATTTAGACCATAAATCCATGACCCAAAATTTATAGTTTGTATTTTCAAAAACATTCCCAAAATGATGTACCATTTCATTGATAATTATAATAATGAATTTTTTCTTTTATCATAAGCAAAAAAACAAATTCTCTCTATCAATAAAAATTAATTTATAGAATTCATTAACCCTTCATGGTTAATCCAATCAACCATTTAATTCTAATTTTTATCATGAAATATGAATTTAATTCAATTATATAAACGTATTATTAAATTTTTTATAATTCTATAACTATCATTTCAAGGAATATTGGAACATCCATTGGGTTACTATCAAAACCATTTTTAATTTTACAAAGGATCCACATGATATGTGAAGGGTCATACAATTATATGGGGATCCATTCATTATTATAGATTTAAAAATGAAATTTTCCATTGTTGAAACAAAATGATACAACTATAAACAAAATATTATCGTCATGATAATGAAAATTAACAACTAGACAACCAACCCAATAATTGTTAATGGATAATCACCCTATGTTATCGCTCAATTTGATGTAGAATGACCTAACCATAATAGTGTAGAATATTTAATATCAAAATCCATGATCAATTTCAACGCCCAAAACCAACCACAGTCAATAAATTCCACCATGTCATTGAGAGAATGAGGAATGGGGAATAAGACCATAGAGAAACGAGTTTTTTGGAAGTAAAAAAAAATCCATGATAATTATAGGTAAAGAAATAACTCCATATCTACGGGAAACCACCTTGGGATCAGGAGAAGAAAGGTTTCACCGATGAATTGAAAAATAGTAGTTACACAATGAAACTTAAATCTACTTATCATGATATGTACATGACATGTACACCATTTACACATCATGTGTTTCTTTATAATGGGTTACAATTAAAAACCATTCACCTTGGTTTAATATTAATCCTAATAGATTATACATGTCATTTAATTACGTTTTATGGTGTGCATTCTTTTTATTCCATGAACCAGTTACTGACTCACAATCATTCATGACATTAGTCTAGTGACCTTAATCATCATGTAACCCATTTACATGATGTGTAAATGTTCTATAGAAATTTTTTAATCACATTTAATACATAAATAAATGAACCACCTCCGAATATGAAAGAAAACATGGAAAAACATAGAAAACAATGTCATAAAAAAGGGAACTGGAAGGGGAACATACCTAGAAAATGAAAATGATCTTACAATCTTACCAACTTATAATAGCTCATCCTCATTCTTCAATCACAAGAATATAAAATATTATGAGGTGAAGAGATCTAGTCACTAAACACATATATCTATTTTCCTCTCTCATGTTTCCTCTAGAACATGTCCATACTACCACAAAAAATAGAATAATGAGATGATATTTCCCTATAATAAATTCTCACTGTGATCCATATTATGAACTAGATGCTCCTCAAATGATGCATTATCCTAAAGCTCAACATCATGAACATTGATCACATGATAAGGGTCTGGTTGACACTATTAAAAATGTGACACATTAAAAATATCATTCCAAACACTCTACTATTCTACAATATCTCATCAATATTCCACTGATATGATTATCTCTACAATCTGAAAAGGTCAAACAAACCAAGTTGAAAACATTACCTACTTGCATGGAATTTGATGAACCAATACCATAACACACAAAAGAATACAAGGAATCCAATTGAAAACTCAATAGGATTACGATTTTGACTATCAAATTAATTATTATGAATATATGTTATTTACATACCTTTCCAAATAAACTGAACCTACTCAGATTTATCTTGGATAAGACTCAATCCCATCAACTTCTATTCACCAACCCCATCCAAAATAGGTGTATTTTTCATAGTCTATGATAATGTTCCACATAATGTTCCATTTAAATATTCTCCCAAATAAATTATTATAGGAGAACTAAACTACTAAAAATTTCATCTCACATGATCCAACATGATATTATATTAATGTTCACCACATATCATCAAGATAATTCATAGTATGATATAATTGACTATATATCTGCATGTGGAATTCTCTTCTCATAAGTACTTGGTTACTCAACACATTCAATACGCACTTATAGAAGTGTGAAGTAAAGAATGAATCAGGGTATCAAACTACATTATGGGGCACCCACTGCAAATAGAATATCTCTTGAACAAACATATACCCCAATGAATCAATTGTACATGTCTCTCAGATAGGTAAGAAATGGAATAAATTTGTCTGCTGGTCAAAAATAACCCATATCACATCATTAATTTGAGGACACCTAAAAAGACCCTCATAAAATCCCATGAGACAACATTCCACTTTCATTATGAAGTTGGAAATGGCTGTAATGAAACCCCATGTCCCTGGTGATTGGACAACATAAGTTGATATTTGTAGAATCATGTCACAAAACCAATAAAATCTGTTATCATGTATAGAGACTAGTAATTTCAAGGTAGATTATAAAAAAAAATTTGTATAAAAATAATGAAAATCTCACATTAAGGCATAAAATTGGTGTATCATATCCACGTGAAGACATGAAGGCAAAAAAACATGATTCCTCACATAGATGATCACATCCTCATAAATAGCCCAATTATTTGTTGACTGTCCACCTTCATCATTTTTCTTCAAGTAAAAACACTCCGGATCCACATACAAAATCACCTTAATCTAGATAAAACATGTGAACTCTACTTATTATGATAAAAGGGTCATCTGATCAAGGAAATCCTAAACCTTAGTATGAAACTTAGCTAGTAAGGTAATCATATTTTACATGGAACTAGACTTCCGTACTCCTAGAGTCTTTGTATATTGAATCAGTGCCTCAACAACATTGTTTCCCTTTCCCCGAATATAGGCTAGCTCAAAATAAAATTACTATATATACTCAACCAATCTCCACTAATGTGTATTCAAGTATAATTGTGAAAATATGTATTAAAATTTCTTGTTCGTTATAGTGAGTAATATTTTCTCCCAATAGGTAGTGTGTCTAGAACTACAAGGAATAATTCACTATGGCAAAATCGATATTGTATATAGGATAATTAAATTTTCATAGAATCTACTATTGTGATACCTACACCAAAACCAGATCCCCTATATCAACACCACTCCATTTCTGACTCGAATTGCATAAAAAACATGGTATACTCCAAAACCAATTGGATTGCATAAGTACTCAATGTAGTAGTGAAAATTCAATTCAACTCTAATAAATAATTCTACTATTACCGAGAACATTCAAAATTGACACCCTTATCGGTCAATCCTGAATGAGAATCTTCCAGTTTGGAAAATTCATATATAATCCTTTAATAATAACCTCTCATCCCTATAATGGTTTTAAAGTCAAAATTTTTATTGGGATTGTACCATGAAAACACTTCCTGAAATTTTTATTGGTCTACTGAAACACCTTCTTAAGAGATTATGTGAACCTTTAAATTTTCCCGGTAAATATACATAGAAAAGATGGTTTATAGTCAATTCACTCTTTGTACACTCCATATAATGTCAATATGTGTGGAATGATCATCAAGAGTCTTGGATTTCACCATGATTCCCTAAAAAACCACAACAAATATAGGTATGTGTGAATTATTTGGTCCATCAAGAAAATATATATAGTATAAGATTTTTTCAACCTAAATGGCATCATGAATAACTAATATAGGTCGTACCTACTTTTGAAATAAGTACAAGGTAAATAAAATGGTATCATCCTCAAATAATGATACCCTAAACTCTAATATATCTTTTAAAACACTCATGAACCCCTAAGAGGGTCAAATAGGTCATCAATATACATAAAAGGATACTGGTTCATTACTACAATATAGTTCAACACCAAGTAATCGGCAGAAAACCAAATCATTCTATCAGAATTTTTAGAAAATAAAATTAGAGAACACATTTTCTATGTACTATAATGCATAAATAATATATCCATCAATTCCAATAGATTATTCTAAATATATGAATCTATGTTGGATACATTCTGTATAGTTGATAGGAAACTGGTTCAACTCCAAAAATGAGCTCAATTATGACCTAAAAATCTATCTCAGTTAGAAGAACTGATAAGTATTTATGAATCATATCCTAATATTATTAAAATATTAGTGGAAATATATCTTAATAAAAACCCCATTTTTAAAAAAATTCTTCAAACACGGGTGGTGACATACTATATTTTTTGATGAACTGGCTCTATATGACCTTCCTGTATATCCCCTTCTACAAGATAAACATATCTTTTACCCTTAGTATATTTTAAGGTCACTCTCATATGTAAACATTTGATGTGGGATTGGTATGATTCTAGCCATACCATAGCAAATATCAAGTCAAAACTAGAAATTTCACATATGTAAACATCTCAAAGTAAATGACACTCACTTGTTTTAATAAAGCAACCCTTGCATAAACAGATGTCATTTTACCATAAAAGTAGAAGTGTGTTGATCATTAAAACACCACCCCCAAACTCCACTATCAGACTCAATACATTCAAATATTTTACAAATATAAAAGAATTTGAGGAACCTATATCAAATAATGTTATATACTTTATTGATGTTACTAGAATTATACCTCTGACAATTGATGGTCTAGCCTCGCTATTGGTATGTGTAGGTTGAACCACATGCAAATATCCCATAACTCTTCTCAATGCTACAATATATGTTCCATGAGAAACACAACTCTATTTATAAAATTTATTTTTCACTAAAGTACAATGTCTTCTTCCTAAACCACCACACCAATAGAACTTCAATTGTCGGATTGGTATGGTGTAAAAGAATCCATTACTACAAACTAGTTCGATCTAGTTTCCATATCAATACCCATTTTTTTGTACTACAAAAATGTTGTAGATGCCCCATCCCACCACAATCGAGACATTATACTAGTGGTCGGGTAGAATAATTATTATAGTGACTGAACCCACTATACCCATGGAAAATAACTCAAGTGTTTCCCTGAGTTACAAATATGTCCCACTAGATAATATTCTCTTAACTGATTTGGTTAACATTCTCATAATGATGTTCCCTTAACTCTTAATATGTATCACCCATTTGTTCAGTATAAAAAACCTTTCCCATACATGAATCATCATTCATGTTTCCCTCAATAATGAGTGATATTTTAACTACCATTGTAAACTTCATCAAATAAATGATACTATCATGGGACATAATCTCACATTAATGTCCGTCCTAAATAATTTTTCAATAGTTTCCTTATCCTATACATGAGATGGAATAATGTACTACAAGTTGGTGAAGTGACCAATATAGTACATCATGGATATACTCCCATGATTCAACCACATAAACTTAACTTCCTTTTCCCGCCATAGAGAATTTTGATAAATGTGTTAAAAAAAATTCTCCAGGAATTTATTCCATACCATTCCACACAACAGCTCATCTAGATCCAGGATATCCATCCCTAACATCACTAATTTTTTCCAAAAAATAATTATCCAACACATATTTGTCTTCCATATTAGTCTCTAAATGGATAATAATTTTGTGGTTATAATAAATCTAAAACTTATCTGCCTTAGTACAACTCTCACCAGTGATGGTTTAAGGGTCCTTCAAATATAAATCCTTGGTCAGATCAATCATATTCCCTACATCAAGCCCTGGATCTATAAATATGAACTATGCAAAGTAATTGATGTTCCGATTAATTTTCTATCCCACTTCTTCACTTGGAACCATTAAGGCCTCTTGTCCTGCTGTTGGTGGCACATTTCCTGCCATGTCCTCACGCCATCTTATCAAAAAAATTCATTGTAGAATAATGTCGCTATAATTCGAAATGCACATATTTGGACACATAAAACATCATTATCAAATATTCACCCATATGATTCACAAATTTTCATAAACATTCATCCCTCATACACTGCTACACAATCAAAAGTGAGGCACCATCCCTACCCTCAACCATCGCTGACCTTTGGAATGGCTTTGATAGGGTAAAACACTTTCATAATTCAATGTTTCCCGTTGTACATAGATTAGAACCATTTAAATTTAAAAAAATTATCATTATTTACAATTATCAATTCATTATTTGAACTGTTTTTATTTTAAGTTACTCGAATAAATAAAATACTTTTCATTTCCCTACACCAACTCATAATGGTTTTTCGATACACCCCTAAAATTATGCATGTAACATAAAATACAGAGTGCCTAAAATGATGTATGGATAAATTAACCTTATTAAAAACTTGGATGTGATGAAAAAATCATAAAAATAATAACTTTATAAAACAAGAACATCACCCAAGGCGATATAACATTGAAATGTAACAATGAACATCAAGAACAAAAAACTCACCCTGGGTAATTGGTTTTCCCCCTACACATGGGTTAAATAGTCCCAGAAACAAGATCATGAACAAGGACCAAATCATAATATTATCCTGTCTACCCTAACCAAATAATAAGACAAATGAAAAAAAAAATTGATAAATATTTACGATGCCCTAACCCAGGGGCAACATAACGGTGCACTGAGATGGTATATTACATGACCTCGGGCATGCCTCCCCGTATTCCAAAAGTTTCCGATTATAAGTGATGGTCAAATAGTCAATTTGGGGAGACTATACCCTAATTATAAATGTTTAACAAAAATATAAATAGTTAAAAATAAACAAAATAACAATCAATGAAAATCAATATAGGATAAAGATCACATAATAATCCTCATAATAGGATAAATGACCATAAACAAAGTAGTAAATATGTCTTAAAATGAAAGTATCAATGTAACAACTTATGTATCTATAGACCATTTTTTCAAATAAATTAATATATTTATTTATATCATTCAATGCACTAACTGTATCATTCCATTCAAACTAAACTGACTAGTTATATGATACACACAACACCGAGTTGTAATATGATACATGAAACAGTGATTTTAGATTTTTCTCAATTTATAAATGAATTATTTTTTGATTGTGTTTTACGTAACACCAATGGAATATCATAACCCATGTAACACTAACTTTTCTTTCATTACATGCAAGAGTGACCTTCAATGATAGCTTGCATTGTACGCAACATCGGCTTTCACTAAACCACAATATATAATTTTGAAATTATTATTTAATGTCATATAAACTAGACATTATGAATAGTATTAACAAAATTTTAATTTTTATATAACATTAACATTCATCTTATGCATTTTCTAGGCATTATATAAGAACAAATTAAATTTTTGGACAAAATAAGTATTTTAAAAAAAATACAATTTTACCATGTTTTGACAGAGAACCCTATTTAAATTTAGTTATTGAAAATATTATAAGATCTATTTGACATAATATAATTCTTAATTGTAATTGAGAAATCAAAATTTACCTTTTTTTATTTTTTTGAGGAAATTCATATTTTAATGAATTGCGAAAAATAATGCATTTTAATTCAAAAGTTCTTTTTACCTCTAATTTATGTATATAGATAGATTAAAATTTTCATTTTATTTAGAGTGTAAATGGATTATGATTATATCATTTAATCCAATTTTGGTCTTTGGATGTATTTTCACATTTCAATTGGATATAGATACATGTAAATATTTTTATGGTTTTTACTTCTTAAAAACTAGTTTTCTTGTTTTTACAACTGGAATTAGTTTTAAAATAATTTGTGCCAATTATAAGTATTGTATTTATTAAAATATATTAAATATTTTCAATTATAAATTATTTTTTAAAAAAGGTACCATTTATTTTTGGACATCATGTTATGTATTTTCGCTAATTTTTTTGTTATTTTCCCTGTTTAAAGGGTAAATTAGGTATATAAGGGTAAAGATTATATTATAATAATATAAAAATACCATAAAATGTGTCATAATGTTATTTTATGAGATATTTTCAACCATGAGAATTTTTGGGTGGATTTTAGGACCCCATAGAGCCACATCTGTGTGATAATGACCTTTTATAATTTTTTTGTAAAAGTAAAGAGAAATATAACACAAACATGAATATTTTATTAAAACATTTTTAATATTGGGTTATATAACATATCCTTTTTACTATAAATTAGTATTGGAATGATATAATTATTTCCTAAATTATTGTATTGTATTTATCAATTTTTCTCATTAAATAAATAAATTTATTAATGACATAATGATGATGAAATGATTACCTTATTAATGAATGATTAAAAAAATGATATTAAATTAAATGTAATTTGAACATTTTGATGTCATCCACAGTTTTTTTGGATGACTATGACATATTAAATTTTAGTTAATTCTTCCTAAATCAATTTCCACCATTACTTCTCAATTAAAATCCCAATGTATACTATTTTTCATAGGCGTATACTATTTCCAATAGAGAAAACATCTTCCAAAATAACCATTATCACTTAATCACCAAATCATTTTCCTATACTATGGATATCCATTTGATAAAAAATAAGATCCCCAATCAACTTATTCATGATCAAAAAAATATGTTAACTAAAATAGTAAGCCATTCTAACCAAGGACTTCGTATAGGCCAATGGAAGGAGATTTTCCCTTGTCACCCTTCAGTTGAGGGTTCGATTCCTATTTCCATTCCGGACGTGACAGCTTCTCACCCATCATGTGGGTTGTCCTTTTTCTAAAACCATATCAATATTATAACATTCTAAAAAATAAGATAATTTACTCAAAAATAACATTAACCTATTTTATTATCAAAGGTTATCTAATACCTTTCATTTTTCATCCCAAAATGTAATAACAATTTATCACCTCAAAAAAGGTCATATGAACTCTTAATGTTATCCATTAGGTACACACAAGAAAAGATAATTATTTCATTAATAATATTTTCACATATCAAACTTCCGGGTTAAACATACCCGAAAATTCAATACAAGGTTATCCCATCATCAAAAGAGTTTTAATACTCTAAAGCATTTAATCATCCTAAAATCTATCATAACTCTTGAATCCCTTATATGAAGACTTCTAATTATTATACATTCTTCATTATCCATTATACTTTCTTTTCCATCTTATTCTATAATTCTTATTTCCTACAAAAAAATCATGATTAATATCCTACGATTATTTAATGTTAAAACATCAGCTAAGAAACAATCTATACATTTCATTGGACATTGTCAATATCATCAACCTCAACTATAATGGAATTTGGTATTGGTAAACATATATGTGTATGGTCCTTCTGATCACATTATCGACCCTTCATCGTAGGACAAATTTTTTTTCAACGACCATTCAAACCACGTTTAAAACATTCAATTGATCCATCGAAAAGAACTTGTTTTTCTTTCCTATAGTCAACTAGGCGATTATTTTCTATACGGAAGGTTATTGATTTATGACCATCATTACCACATCTATAGAATATTCCCATCCTTTTGAATCATTTTTCATTGTTTTTCATTCCAAATCATTGACACATAGGTTTTTTAATATACTTACCATTATTATGATTACATGAACATCCACAGGGATATGTTTCTAACATATACGATGCTTTTAAAAAATAACCAAGGTACATGTGGTCTGTCATGACTTTAGATAGTTGGTTGAGAATAACCACAAGAGATCTCTTTAAAACACCAATTTCATTCAATGGAATATTCATAAAACATTCAAAATTTTCCTCACATCTATTGTTACTTTGATGACGGATAGATCTAGCCATTTACTAAAAACAAAATGGTCAGTGTGAGTATATTAGTAAAATCATCATATAATATCTTATGGGAAGGGTAAACACTATGATATACTTATTCATGTTATCTTAAACACAGTAAATTTTTCTAAAATAATTATGACCCATTAATTTATGTTTTCCATTCTGTTTATGTCAATTATTCCTAAATAATATCATATCCTCCAAAGTTATCTAAACTGACCTCTAATAGCAGCTGTATGGTCCCATCCTTAAACATTAAATAATATGGAATTAAGTTAATAATTCAAATTGAGGATATTTTACTGTTTATATATTTAGAGAATTATGTAATAACATATAAATAAAAAGATTAATATTAGACGTAGACACTCCTAATCACTATACATTTTTTCATAAAACAAATAGACATAAAAACGAAACATGGATAGTTTCTTGTTTTAGATATAATGACATTTCCTTAATCCCATTATGTACCATATTCATCTTTATAACCTATGATATTTTTTTTTCAAAACTAGGGATGAGTAATAAATTCTCATTTATGGATACATAAAGAAGGAAAACTATTAGTTTTTCAAAAATACATTTAAACAATAATAACTTTATCATAAAGTAATACATTTCACCTTATAGATGTAACAAAAACTTCACTGAATATATGCTCATTTATTACCAATTTTGTAACAAAAATATTTCCATAAATCCCATATAAAAGAACATATATCATATATTGGTAACTTAGGACTTAAAAATACTTAAATGAAATAACCATACAGTCAAATTCCACACATACCACTAAATGGAATAGCCACATAGATAACTTTCATACCCAATGCATTGGATGTTATAATGTAACCAATAGTCTTTAGATTATCACAAAACCACCGATCAATTGGATTATCATGTTTCCACCCATCATTAATTTATCACATAACCCCTTGTCAAATGTCCAAGTACCATTATATATCCATAAAACATAAAATATTTCAAATATCATCATTTTACTAATAAAAATTTATTTTCAATCAAAAGATATCATTTCAAGATGTGGAAATACTCAATACATTTAATAATCCATTATCACAAAAATAATCAAAAATAAATAATAAATTTCTTTTCATTTTAAAAATATTAAGGCATATAGAGGAAGCCAACTAATGATTTCGATAATAGAGAGGTCATTGTCGCTGCATACGTTAAAACCATTCTATTTTTAATTTAGTAAAAAACTTCATAGAAAAAGTATTAATTTTGAGTGAATGTAAATGTAAAATGCTTTTATTATAAACTAAGTGAAATAAAGAGGTGTATTTATCAAAACACGCCTCATTGAAAGGAGATTGTGATGATGTCCCTTACCTTGAGTCTGACTCATCACATATGTTAACTGTTATTCCTGAATAATAAAACAAAGTTTATATCTACATGATTCAGATCCTTTTTCAAGTTTATTATTCATTTTATATAACTTATTTCCACATTAAAAAAATTACACAATAACTTAAGATAATATCAGTGGTCTTGTCGATATTGGATACCTGAGTCAAAAATAAACTTGTTATAATTAAATTTTTTTTATTTGGTCAGAAGACCATTATCTCCAGATATTTATTCATGATTTCAATAACATATATATCCAGTATATAGGTATTTATAAAATTCCATAACATTTGGTGATAATAAATTAAATGCATTGTTCATGTAGACGGTAAGTCGTACGTATGGATGAATGCTACATTCAATTCATTTTCATATTTAAAAGAATGAAAACAAAAAAATACTTAGGTATGATATATTTACAGTATAATATATATATATATATACATATCCTATTTGTTACATAATTTAATTAATTCCATCCTTTATACATTCCATGTATTGCATGAATGAGTCATGTCATATTGAGGGGGCTTTAGTCTGCACATCCTCAAATACAATTATTGTATTTACACGTTATAGAAAGGATAATGGTTTTCCATAAATGAAAGATAAAGATAAATAGAAAAAATATAAATATAATAAATATCAAATATAAATATATTGCCATGATAATGTCCACCTTGAGAGGTAGTAGGAGATAATTGAACAACCATCAATTTGTGAGGCAGTAGTTTCCAATCCACAGAAATAGTATTTTTTAAACCCATTAAATGGAGGTGTGTGTAAGTGTATTTAGAATCCCTATTATAAAAATCTCCTAGTGTATTTCAGATTCTGGTGTTCTTATGTAGTCAAATAATAATAATATAATAAGTGGTGAAGAAGTAGAATATTGGAAATGATCTTTAGAGAAGTCCCTACTAATTAAAATTGGTAAGTACCTTTTATTTGAGTCAAAAATAATTTCTTGAATTTCCTTCCGCCATAGGTAACGAATCTGGGAAAAATATAGGGGTTTTGGAGATTATTTGATTACATTTTTGATGATCTAAATAGATTTAGGGTTGTGAGTAAGGGGTTAAATATTGTGGCCTTTTATAAGATGGAGGATGGGTACCTTAGGAATGTCATGAAAGATTATTTTATTATAAATAGAATTTCTATTTTAAAAATTTCAAAACTCATTTATTTCTATGAAACAATGATTATTGTTAAAAATCCTCACAACCAATCTATTATAGACATGTTTTGTTTTAAAATTTAACCTTATCATTTGGATTTAACCCTTAGTTAACTAATTTAACTACTACCATGTCTTATTTTATATTCATACTATATGGTTAGTATATTTACCATAAAATACCAATATATACCCAAGTGGTTCCTTAATTACTTTTAAAAGATTACATAAATCAGTTTTACTAGTTTTATATTTTTAGGACAATTATATCGTTCAATAAAATAGTATTTGTTTTAAAAACTCATTTATTTCAATTTTTATAATACGCATATCCCAACTTTATAAAAATTAATAACAACACGATTGTTTCAAAGAAAATCAGAAATTAATATATAAAAAGTCATAATAATCCCTAAAATTCGTGGATGGCATAACATGTTTAAAAATATATTTATTTTTATATTTATAATTTCATTTATTTAAATCTTTTTGTTATAAGCTAATCACTACATCATCATTTTATCATAAATATATATATTTATTGGATGTTTACAAAGTATGAATAAAATTACAAGATGTAGGAAATTGTTTTGTCTTTATAATGATTATTTATAGTAAAAAATATAACTTATATAACCTTATATAAAAATTAGTTTACGAAAATATACGGGATTAGATTATATTTTCCCTAACATTAAATTAAAAATAGTAAAATGTCTTTTTCACACACAAGTGGCTCCCTCGGGTCCTAAAATAGACCCATGGATACCCATATTAGAACATATCTCATCCAATATGGTTTGGAAATGTTTTATGGTAATTTAATGTTATTATAATTATATTTTGTTACGCTTATTTATCGAATTTACCCTTTTATCCATGGTAAATAAAATATTTACTGAAGTTACAATTCATAATGTCAAAAAATAAAAGATATCTATATAAAAAATTTGGATATCCTAATTTAAAATATGGAATCCTTTAAAATGAATATGAAACAAAAAAATTTCAGAAATTAATTTTAAATTAATTTCTATGGTCAAAACCAAAAAGCGTGTTTTTTTGAATTAAAACTACCAAAATATTGATACATGTGTTTGTCGAATTTAAAAGTGATATTACTTCCAATGAACCAAAATAGACTAAATGATAAAAATATAATTCAATTACACTTTAATTCTAATTAAAATTACAATAAATATATATATATCTGTACAAATTAGATTCCATGGATCTTTTGAATTTGAATGTAATAATTTTCACTATTCATTAAAAACGACCATGAGAAAAAAAATACCAAAATTTTATCCAATGTAAATATTGAGCTTTCTATTACAAATTAGAATTCATTTTTGTCAAATAAAACATATAAAGGTGTGAAAAAATTCATTTAAAAAAGGATTCACCATCAAAAGGTGGTATAACTACATTTTTAGAAAAATACTTCTTTTATCCGAAATAAAATAATTTATCCTTATATAATATATAGAAAACATATAAGATGAATTTGAAACATTAAATTGAATATATATCATATATTTTTCATTAAATAAAAATCCATGAACAATGATATGAAAACACAATTAATCCTTTTTAGCAGGTTTTCCAAAAACACATCTATTATATTCAATAGGTTTTTATTTACATTTCTAATAAATTTTATAACCAATGAATCATCATTTAAACATGTGTAACATATATTTAAAAATTCAGTTAATACTATTCATAACATCAATTCCAATTTCAATGTGTTAAATACCATTTATAATAATATTACTATTATTTTATTTTATTCAGTTTAACTCAATGTTATGTGAAATGTAAGATTTCAGAGAATCCCCTTGTTGCGTGTCGAGTACACTATTAGAAAAATAATCCCCTGTTTTTTAAAATTAATATCATATTCTTATGTATTTATATAAATAAAAAATTATTATTCTATAATTACATGGGTCGTTAAATCCTTCCCCCCTTTTGGAAATTGGTTCCTTGTAATTTTAAAATTTAGCATGGAAACATCATTGAATGTATCACATCGGAAAAAGAGTAAATAAAAAATCACTATTAAAAAAATAAAGTGAAGTATAAAATTCACCGAGACTAAATATACTAGGATTCCATGAATGCATGGATAGGGAAGGGAAAACTAACAATCATGTTTTGATGGATAGTGATAGAATACAAGATAAAGAGAAAGTTAAGCACCAAAAAACCACAAACGTGAGATAGGATAAATGGTCGGTGATTCCCCAGAATGATATGTAAACAGAAAATGTTTTCTATGTTAGGTTCCCTTTCATTACATTTGAGAATTTATTTATGATATTGACTAAGATCATAATGAAATATTCTTTTATTTCAAGTATAGTTTCAACTTTTAATAAGTTTCACCGAGAAGTCATCTTTTCTCCAAACGATGAGTATTCAAGAAGAATTAGTCACACTTAAAGTTATAGAATAAACCTCTAGATAATAACATGATCCAAAAATTATGAACTATATATTCCCCCTTTCTTTAGACATTATCCAAAACCCAAACTATTAGTATAAGATCAGACAATCACCAAATGGATAATATGTTATAAAATGATATACTACTCTTAATCTCAAAAATTGAACAAACAATACCCAAAGAAAAAATGAAATTAAATACAATATTATCCTTAAATTTATTCCAAATAATCTAAATTATGTTTGATACCCAAAATTCAAAAGGATTTGATCACATAGTCATCCAAGAAAATCTTAACATTTATCTACATATATCATCAACTACTCTTAAAGTCTCATACTAAAAATTAATTAACCTAATCACATACTCTCTATTATAGGGTAATTATGTCCATAAATAACCCCAATCACTATATGTCTACAATAAAAAAATATTCTTCCAAAATCAATTTCCACCATTACTCCTCAATTGAAATCCTAACGTATACTATTTTCCTTAGGCATATACTATTTCCAATGGAGAAAACTTCTTCTAAATTAACATTTATCACTTAATTACTAAACCATTTTCCTATAATTAGGATATCCATTTGATAAAACATAATATCCCAAGTCAACTTATTCTTGATCAATAAAATCATTTAACAAAAAATAATAAGTAATACTATCTAGGGACTTCACGCAGGCCAGTGGTAGGCGATGCGCCCTTGTCGCCCTTTGGTTGTGGGTACGATTCGAATGTCCTTACTAGACATGACGGGTTGTCACCCATCCTGTGGGTTTTCCTTCTTCTAAAACCATATCATTCTTATAACATTCAAAATGTAATAACCATTTATCACCTAAAAATAGAATATCATATTAACTCTTATGTTTATCCATTATGTATATAATATAAAAGATAATTATTTCATGAATAAAATTTTCACATATCAAAAATTAGGGATAAACATAATATAAAAATTTTTCCAAAGAAATACTATCATCCAACGAACCTTATTACTTTTAAGAATTTTATCATACTAAATTATATCATAACTATTGAATCCCTTATATGTAAAATTTATACTCATTCACCAATATTTTTGATCCATTAACCATTATTTTCCAACTTATTCCACAACACTTCTTTCCTAAAAAAATAATAATTATTCATATCCTAATATTCAGTAATCTCAAAATATCAGCTAAGAAATAATATATACCTTTATTTGGTCATTTTCAGTTTCTTTATCCTCAATTGGAATGGAATTAGGTATTGGTAAAAATATATTTGTATAGTCCAACTGATCAAATTCCTGAACCTTCTTTTTAGGACATCTATTTTTATAATTACCTTGCACACCAAATTTGTAATATTCAATTGATCCCTCGAAATGGGCGTTTTTCCCTTTCCTGGAGTCAGCTGGATTATTCCTTTTTCCATGGTAGGTTTTTTATTTATGTCCTTAATTCATACATATATATCATATTCACTTCCCTTTGAATCATTTTCCTAGGTGTTTATTTCAACATCATTGAAACATATGTTTTTTAATATACTTACCAATTTGATTATTACTTGAACATGTCTAGGGTTTTATTTCTTTGAAATACAATGTCTTATTAAAATTACTATGGCTCAGGGGGTGAATAATGTCTCAATATAGTTGGTTGAAAATAACCATAAGAGTTCTCATTAAAATGACTATTTTATTCAGTTTCATATTCAGAAAACCATCAAAGTTTTCTTCATATCCATTGTTAATTTGGATCCTGTTTTTTCTATCCATTTACTAAAACCAAAAAGGTTAGTCTGAGTATATCAGAAAAATCGTCATGTAATATCTTATAGGGAGGGGTAACACTGAGATATAATTATTCATGAAATATCAAACTCAATAAATTTATATAATATTTCTATGAACCTTTCTAATATGATAACCATTATTGTTATGTCAGTTATGCTTAAATAACAACCTAGAATCTAAAGTTATCTAAACCATCGTCTGATACCAACAGTAAGGACCCATCCATAAACATGAAATTATCTTTGATTAAGTTAATAATTATCATTTAGGATCATTATATGTTTAGATATTTAGATAAATAGGTCATAACTTATATATAAAAACGTGAATGTTACAAGTAGACAGTTCTACTCACTATCTATTTTTTCCGAAAAAAAACACTTAAAAAATGAAACATGTCCAGTTTGATGTTTTAGGAAACATGACTATTTCATGATCCTATCCTCAACACAATTCATCTTTTAGTATTTTGGAAGACATTTCAAAACATGGGATGAGTATAAAAAACTCAGTAAGGGATGCATAAAGAAGGAAAACTGTTCATTTTTCAAGACAACATGTAATCCATGAATACATTATCATAATGTAATTTTATTCACCTTAAATAAGTAGAAAACACAATTTTATGAAATAAGATCCTTGATTACCATTTTTTGTAAGAAAAATATTAACATATATACCATATAAAAACAATGTATAGCATATAATGGTAACATGGGACATAAACATACAAAAACAGAAGAAGCATACGGTCGACTTCCATACATGTTAGTAAATAGAATATTCATATGGCTCACTCACATACCCAACACATTGGAGGATACAATGTATCCAACCATCCTTGGTTTATCATGTATCCACATGTAATTCGGTTTATCACATAACCACCCTTTCATTGTTTTATCACATAATCGCCCGTCAAATGTCCATGTAACAATTTATAATCACAAAAATTAAAATATTTTAGGTTTCAATGTATCGCTAATAAAACATAATTTTCAATAACAAAAAAAATTTATAGATATTGAAATACTCAAACCATTTCAAAAACCTTTTTCAAAACCTTAACAGTAAAAAAATAAATAAGGGATTTCTTTTCTTTTTAAAAACGTTACGCCTTATAGAGGAAGCCAAATAACGATTATGGTGGTGGAGAGGGAATTGTCGCCTGATACGTAAAAAACATTCTTTCTGTCATTTTGTAAAATGAATCTTAGAAAAATAATTCCATTTTCTTTAACGTAAAGTTCAAATTTGTTTATTGCACACCATTTAATATATGGATGTGTTTTTAACAAAACAAGCCTCAATGAAATGAAATTAAGACAAAGTCATTTACCTTTAATCTGACTTGTATTGTATGTTTCTTTTTCCTCATGAATAATAAATTTAAGTTAATTTATAATATCTTCCTAACCATTTTCATTTTTATTATTCCTTTTAAATAACTTATTGCCACATTATATAAAATATATAATTATTTAAGTTAATATCGGCTGCCTTGTCTGCATTGGATACTTGAGTCAAAAAATGAGATTCTTATAATTAAAATTTATCTATGTGGTTAATGATCCATTATCTATATAATTTTATTCATGATTAAAATACAATATATATCTAGTATATATATATTTATAATGTTCCATAATATTTGGATACATGAATTGAAATTCACCATTCATGGAGATGGTAAGTTGTACGTACGAATGGATGGTAGTTTCATGTTTTTCATTTTTAAAGGATTGAAAACTAAATGATAAATAATTATATTATATTTAAATTATAATAGCTGTGTTATATTTGTTACATATGATCATTAATTATATCTTTTATACGTTCAATGTATAGCACGAACAAGTCATATCACTTTGAGGGGGTGGTAGTCTGCAATTCCTCAAATGAAATTATTGTATTTACACATTATGGAAAGAATAATGGTATGATGTAAATGAAAGATAAATAAGAATAGAGACAATATAAATATAATATATATCATATATAAATACAGTTCTGTCATAATGGCCACCATGATAGGCCGTAGAAGATAATTGAACAATCATCATTTTGTGAGGTAGTAGTTCGCCGTCCACTGAAGCAGTTTTTTCTAAATCGATTTGATGGAGGTGTGTGTAAGTTTATTAATAATAATTCTCATAATAACATACTATATTACTGATTATATTGATTTTGTTATTTAATCAGAGAATAAGAATAAAATATGGAGTGAAGAAGTAGAATATTGGAAAAGAACTTTAGAGAAGACTGTACCACTTAAATCGGGTAACTCTTTTTAAATTGAGCCAAAAGGATTTGTTGAGATGCCTTATTCCTAAGGTAATGATTCTAGGAGAAAAAATGGGTTATTTGATCTTATTAATGTGGAGGTTGGACTACCCAAAGGGATTGAAAGTTGTGAGTAAGGGGTTATTGTTGGTCGTATTTTATTAAAGAGAGTAGGTGCACTTTTGGAATGCATTGAAATATTATTTTCTTATAAACATAATTTAATTTTTAAAGAGGTATAAAACTCATATAATTCGATTATAAATGAGTATTTTTCCAAATAATTTATTCAATATGATATAGACACTTTTTTTATTCAAATTTATCCTTATAATTTAGTATTAACCCTTAGTTAACTAATTTAACTATTACCATGGCTTCTTATATATTCGTACCATATGGTTAATATAGTTAGAAAAAAATTTAAATAGAACAAATTTTAAAATTATTTTTTCCTAATAATAGATATTTAAAATTATTATATCACATAATAAAATATATTTTTTTTTAAAAACTCCTTTATTTCTATTTTTATAATATTATCATGGATTTTCAAAAATCCATATCAACTTGATACTTTTTAGAAAACTTCAAAACATAGAAGATAACATGTAATAATTATCCCTAAAATTCATGGATGGCTTTAAAAGTTTAATATTAATTTATTTAAACATTTGAAATCTCACTTATTTAAATCATTCATTAATATAGAAATCACTACATCATTATTGTGACAGAAATATATTTATTTACTTGATCTCTAAAAATTAGAAATAAAATACCATGATTAAAAAAATGGATTTAGATTTCTAATGAATATTTATAGTCGAATATATATCCTATAAAACCCCATATACATTTTTTTACTAGAAGATACATATTTATGTTTTATTTTCCTTAACTTTAAATTAAAAGTAATTTTATGCCATTTTCAAACTGAAATTGCTCCATGGGTTCTTAAAATCCACCAAATGATTCCCCAAGTAGAAAAAATATCATTCAATATGGCTAAGGCATGTGTTAGGGTAATTTCATATTATTATAATATAATATTTTATGATTGTTTATAGGATTTACCCTTTTAACCATGGTAAATTAAATATTTAATGAACTTAATATTCATAATGTCTAAAAATAAATGTTAGCTATTTTCAAAATTTGGACCTCATGATTCTAAATATTGAATAAAATTTTCCTAATTAAAAACTGAGAAGTTTTAGAAATCAATTTATAATTAATTTCCATTTTTGAAGCAAAAATATGTGTTATCAAGAAGTTAAAACAACAAGAAATTGAAATTTTTTTATTTCCAATTTCAATGTGAAATCCATTCCAATGAAAAATATTAGATTAAATGATAATAATATATTTCAATAAAACTTAAATTAGAATTGAAATTATGATAATTATATTTAAATAAAATTAATTAAAATTAAGTTTTGAATTAAAATTCAGTATTTTCAATATTGATTAAAAAATTAACATTAGCTAAAAAATACCAAAATATCATTCAATTAAAATTTTGATGTATTTATTTTTCATGAGAAGTTTATTGTTTCCAATAAGACATATAAATGTGTCATAAACTACATTTAATAAGGCATCTCCATCAAAATGCGGTAAAATAATTTTTTTAGAAAATTATTTCTTTTATCTGGAAAAAAGAATTTACTCTTATATCATATCTAGAAAACATATAAGATGAATTTAAAACATTACATTAAATATATATCATATATTTTTCATTAAATAAAAATCCATAAATTATTATATGAATACACAATTATTATATTTTATATATGTTTTCATAAAAGCACATCCGTTATATTCAATTAGTTTTTATTTACATTTCTAATAAATATGGCAACCAATGAATAATAATTTAAACATATGTAAACTATATTAAAAATTTTAGTTCATACTATTCATTCCCACCATTCCAAGAGCTAGGTGTTAACTACCATTTAATTTTATTATTGAATTATTTTTCAGTATAACTCAATGTTGTGTGTAATGTAAGATTTCAGAGAAGCTCATTGTTGCATGTCAAGTACTCTATTAGAAAAAGATACCGTTTAACATATAATTAATATCTTATTCATATGTATTAATATAAATTAAATGGCATTATTCTATAAATACCTGAGTTTTTACACACACCCTGGATGCATCAACACATCCACGGTGGCTTCATCCAGGATAGAGAATATGATAACTAATGATGGAATAGTGTAATAATTTATGATTCATTGGCCCACAATAGCCTCCACTATGAAACTGGTTAGGTCCCTCAATCCATTATCAAAATGGATAATCCATACTCACTCAAACTTATGCCGCTCATAGTGATGGACATTTCATCCATGGCTATTTTAAAAAAGAAACTCACATGTACTTTATTGTCTCCACTACCATCATGGTCATTCCCATTTTACACAAAGAAGATCCAAAATCTGATTTTAATCCCCCAGAATGTTTATTTCCTTTTCCAATTTAATGAATGAACCATAGAAAAAAAATAAAAATTAGGGAGGAGATCTATATATAATTCAATATACTATGGTGTAAAAATTATTCCCACCATATAATATTTATATCCTCAAAAGTATCAAGATCATGTACGTGAAAAGAGGTAAGGAAATTTCTTCAAGTCCTCACATTAACATGGCTTATGTCCATTATTACCACATTGTCATATCACTCATGAAAATTGGAATATATTTCAATGTATAACCTAATACTTCCATTCAACTCTCCGAACATGCTTTTCAACCAATGAGCTTTCATGTTGAATATCAACCTCCTCCCACTCGATCTCATGGGACAGATATAGCTTATACATCTTTAGTTGGGAAACATATAACACATTATGCATATAAACGAAATTAATACGTAAATATAGTAAAAACCCACAATATCAAGTCTCTCAAAAATCTTTAATGGGGTGAAGTTATGAGAAACTAACTTACCCTTCCTCCCTAAATTCCTTTATTTTGTCCGATATGAAATGATAAAGTAATCCCGACCACCCACATAAAATTCAAATGGTTGAAAACACTAATCCACCTATGACTTTAGGGGACAATAATCTATCAAAAATATTTTCATGATCAAAATGAAAATATACATCTTCTTTTGAATGATACTCAGTCTAACCAAAGTACCTCCCCCAACATCCACCCAAAAAGATATAATATATAAGGCATACTATACAATTTATGAAATTGGTGCCATATGGAAAGAAGCATGATAATTATTTTAATAAGAAAATTCCAGTAAGCTTATATGTTTTTTCAAATATCCAATGAAGTCAAGAATTATTTCAAGGAGTATGTCTTCATGAAACTGGATATCACTCTCAGTCTGACCATCCATATAGGAATGATATACCATACCCAACCTCTTTTGAGAACACATAACTACCTTAAATCCACTCCAAAGTTAGGATATTATATGAGGGTCCAAATATAAAATGATATATTATGGCACACCATGTATTCTAAATATCCCACTCAAATACAAGTTCCCAGGATACTCTTCCACCATTGAGTCCTTGATGCATAAGAAATGAATTGATTTTATGACTCTAATAATAATCACCCATATAAAATCATAATCACTGAGAGTCTAAGGTTTAAAAATAATGAAGTGTATAGGTGTATTATCTCATTTCCAATCAAGAATGGGAAAATTTTATCACAAAAATTAGGCCTCTAATATTCTGAATTAATTATCTAATATGTAAGGCACCATGTTAAAAAATCCACAATCCATCTTCTAATTATAGGCCATCAAAAATGATTTCTCACATCATGATACATCGTTGTATCCCCAGGTTCACAAACCAATTAGAACAATTTCCATTAAACATACATCAATATCCATGACTCATCAGATAAACCATCATACCATGAATGAGTAACACTCCATCTGGAGAATGAGACCAATCACTCGATGCCTCTCCACTATAATGATTAATGATAAAGAGTTGATACTCTATATCCTTATCCTATCAATATAAACTATAGTCATCAATAAATGATCTACATTTAGAGAAATCTATGAATAATTTTTGGTAAACTATACATTCGCTTAAACTAATCTCAACAAACATGCCCCTCATGTACCACTCATCCAGTGATTTTACAACTATTTGTGTCATAAATTTGATACTCATAGTGTCTGCAACCAAATTTTTTTTTCTAGGGGTGCATGAAATATCAATATAAAATATTACGATGAAATCCATACAACATCTCTATCTCATTTTAAAATACCTATAAGGGAATATGTAATTAAAAAACTTATGGTCTTAAATACACAATAAAACTCTCCCAAAAGATGTAGTCGGCCACGTATTTAGAGTTTTCATAACTACCGAAAATCCAAAATCATGAATGCGGTTTTTATTCTTACTCAGAAGTAATTTCTAATAGTCATAGTTTAACTTATATATTCCCTATATCAGAACAAAAACCAATCCGATACATGAGGTAACACAATAAATATATTTTGAAACCCCCGACTAAAGAATAATCAAGACTAGAACTATATCCAATATCACATAAATCTCTTAAAAATTTCTCTAAAACTGATCTCTATAATTTCTCATTACACCTTTATGTGTGAAGTGTACCATTGGTGAATCATGATTTGAGAAGTTCAAGAAATAAAATCTATAATAAATAGATAATCCCCAAAAACTATTAATCTTAAACACATTTATGGGATATTCCCAATTCCTCACTTCCTAAGTCTACTTGTAATCCACATAAATACCATCCAAAAGAACACAAGTCCTAGAAATGTTATCTGTAGAATCAAGATCTAACATCTGGATAACATCTTTTATAGATGATACTCTTTCAAAATTTCAATGATGATATTAGTGTGAACAAAATGTTCATATTTCTAACTAATATAAATAAATATTCCACCCATAAAATATGAAGTAATATAGAATTGATGGATGAATTATTCCACTAAATACATAAGAACTATAGGGGAATTAGTAAGGCAAAACCACATTACCATATATTATTAATTCCAATACCAACTGTTAAATTTGGTTTAAGATATATCATCATCTCAAAACATTATGATATGATACCCAGATCTCATATCAATATTTGAAAACCATTGGGATCCCGTGAGATAGTAAAAGAACCATTAATCCTATGAAAATAATATGTTGTCTTAAGTATCCCTTGGTGGAGTTTTGGGTAATCATACAACACGAAAGACTTTTTTGCAACATTTTTGGTAAAAATCACGAGTGACATAGTTGAAAAAATAAATTGATTACTCTCAATATCCTAAATATGATCCTCTAATTATTTTAATACATTATAGTTTATATAGTAATATAGTAAATAAATGTGAATCATCATTAAAATAAAATAAATTGTAAATTGAACATCCCCCTATGGCATAAATTTTGAGAAAGCATATTGAAAGATTTAGGATACTAAATCAATACCATAGGAAGAGTAACACAAAGACACAAATAAAAAACATAAAGAAACATCTCTAACTTCTATAATGATATAAAATCAATACTATGATTAACATGACCTACTCTCCTTGATCTAGGATCCAAATCACCCTGAAACTAAGGATTAACTCTATCAGAATAATGAAAATGTACATGATGATGATATAAATTGATATTGTATATGTAGATAATTGTCACAACCAATCCCCCGGGGCCCACATCATGACTACCACAAGCCCGCCTTCCATAGGCCAAAGGCTGGCGACTCGCACCAAAGGAATAATTATCTAAAACTGGGAATTTGTTGCATCTATAAATCATAAACACACACAACCAGAGTACAAACTCAATAAAACACTAAGTAAAAACTGAGAAACATGTTCACTTAAAGTAATGGGGGGCCAGAATACGATCCCAACTGTAATGTACAAATACAACTAAATGTAAGTAAAACTAAAAAGGGACAAATAGATGAAAGGTGGAAGCAGCTCCTGGATCATCCTCCAGGGTTCCTACCTGATGGGTAGGTTCAGATGGCCTCCTCAGCACTCCACATCTGTCAGACTCTACCGTGTACTGATACGTTGTAAGGTCCTCCTTCGGGTACCATCCAGTCCCGACGCTCTCGTCCTCCGTTAGCACTGTTTGTCGTCTCAATCCAACACAACGAGGTGCGGGCATATCCCGTGTAAGGGTGATTATAACGATACTCAGTTGGGACCCCGTGACCCTTAAAATCTCAATAAATCCAACAAGGATAAACCACAAATTATGATTTCAATGGATAACCATTACTTAGGTATATTACCGTAGATATACCAATGTTATCAAGTAACCCATCTCAATCATGAGGAAAAGTCAATGGTCATTGACTCAGCTCAAACCGGTATTTTCATTATCGAATCCACATCTTCTGGAGAACCCATCATCTATCAAGTATAGTGGCCATGTCATGACTTCGAGGCATTACTCACTAACTTTAGATTGCTGATGTACTCCTCCAGTCGAGTACCAATGGTCTACTGCCAAACCAGGCACTCCGTCTGCTGTGGGTCTGCCGCCAAACCGGACACTCCCTCAAATAGCTATCAGAGGTACTCCTCCTGTAGAATAATGTGGGGCTACTACCAAACCAGGTGCTCTTTCCGCCATGGTTATGCCGCCAAACTGGGAAGTTCGTCCACTTGGCTAGTCGAATCACTTCGAGTCAAATCGGTGAACAAGTCGTTAGGTCAAAAGCTACTGGGTCTCCGCACTATTTTTGCTCATCTCTGGGAGTATCTTCTCCATGAGCTGCTGGTCAATACTCCAAGTGTCACAATGTTTATGGTGTATGTATCTCAATATAACTACATGTCAAAGGGTTCCCAATTCAATAGATGATGTGTCAATCAGACGCTCGGCCTGTGAGTTATTAGTAGTTTAGTCCCGGTGGCCCGGTTGGATTCCTGTTCAAACCAACCTAACAGTGACTCAACTATACCCTGAAATTCATTGTGGTATACTCAATGGGATGGCTATGCTTCATGAATATTGGCGCCGCTAACGATTCATCTGTTGGGACCACGTAGGAGGGATAAGGAAGTAAGGAATGTTTGTGTTTACAGAATGGTGTCTTTTGTTGTCAAAGAAGATAAGTCAATTCACTTTGTAAAAGTATTGTTAAATTAGAATATTATTTTCTAATTTGTATTTTAAATCATCAAAATTTTGTAGAACTTTTGGTGCATGCCGTATGAAGGATAGATTTAAAAATGAAGTGTTTTTTGAAAACCACATTTCACTATCATACTATACTAAAATGACAAAGGCAAGAAGAAGGAATGCAAGTGGCGGTGCGCAAGTGGCAACACATAAGTTGCGGCACACAAGTGACGGCGTGCAAGTGTCAGCACACAATTGTTGTAGAGGCATGAAAGTCATATTTCAAATAGATTTTTTTCAGAAATATTTCAATGGAATGAAATTGGAACGTAAGTGGTGGTGTGAAAGTGGTGGCGTGCAAGTATTGGCGTGCAAGTATAAGTGGTGCATAAGTCCTATTTAAAAGATCATCTAATAAAAAAATGACAAAGGGAATAAAGTGGCGCACAGGTTAGAATGTCTCGCACTAGTCAAGAGTTTCAAACAAGTATTGGCGCGAAAATACATGTTGCACACATGCCATATTGCAACATCATCATATCAAAACATAAAAAAGGAAAGAAAGTGTCATGATAGTGATGGAAGGGAACGCAAGTGGTGAAGCAACACGCAAGTGATGGACAGGAGAAAATGTATTGGTGTGCATGTCTACGTCGTGCAAGTCATCGAAATTCCTATTAATAGATTACTAGCTTCCTCATTTTTTAAGGCTCAATAATTGAGAATTGTCTTTGAGCTCTGGGCGCACAAGTAGAGAGTTGGGCACGCAAGTTGAGGGTTGTTAGAAGGCGTGCAAGTTGGGGATGCATGTTATGGAGGCACACAACTGTTAGTTGGTGCGCAGGCTGCAAACAGGCAGCACGTCTGAAGGGAAGCGCATACGTAGGCAGCACGCAAGAAGAGGCACACAGGTTTTAGGTGCACAATTATTGGTCGCACAAGTGGAAGTGGGATCTCAAGCTATTTTTCTCCAGGGGTTCATACCAGCTTCTGGGTATGAAAGTGAAGAATCTCATTGAATGATGTGATTTCTGTAATCTCATTAAGAAGCACTAATCCATTATATTTCCCTATTTGTGCTAAAAGGGTGCACACACACAATTTTATTGTTTTAAATGTGATGCATGAGTGTAGGGGTATGTCCTACTCGATGTATTCCTCATTAAAGGATTTTTTCTAGTGAATTCTGTGGTACTGGATTGTTTCTGTACCATACCAATGACGTAGCTACTCTTGTGGATTAGTGAACCTTGTAAATGTTGTCTTCCTTTGGTTTTGTGTGTTCAGTAGGGAAGAAACTCTTTAACAGGAGGTGAAGGTTGTTTCAAAAAGGGGAAACATAAAAAGAAAAAGATATCATTGATTCACCCCTACCCCTCTCAGGGATACTTGGATCCTAACTGGGAACTTCAACTGGTAACAGATCAAAATGTTCCCTTCGTTTATTCTTGGCTAATGTGGTTGAATGGAAGTTGTAATGGATATTATAAATTGCATGAACAATAAGGGGACTATAATTTTTGATGGAAAGAACTATCACATATGGAGGGACAGAATGATGCCTTATTTTATGTCTCTTGCATATGAGGTTCTTGGAACTACAATGGATGGATTTCTTGCTATTGATGACAAGGTTCCTCTTACTCCTATCAATAAGAAGAACATTGATAATGATGGAAGAGCTAAAAATGCAATACTCTCATCTCTTTCTAAGAGTGAATTTTTAAGAGTGAAAGGTGTTTCTATAGATAAAGGCATCTGGGATAATTTGAAGAACATTTATGAAGGAAATAAAAAATTTAAGAAGGAAAAACTACAAATTTAGAGGCTTAATTATGAAGACGTGAAAATGGGAGAATCTGAATCTATTGGGGAATTCTTTACCAGTATTAATGAAATTGTCAGTATAATCAGATGTCTTAGTGAAATGTTGGAGGTTTCTACGGTCGTCAAAAAGTTATTGATAATTCTGCACGACATGTTAGATGCTAAAGTTTCTTAATTAGAAGACAGAGACCTAAAAAAATATCTCTGGATGATTTTCATATCACTCTCATTACTTATAAAATGAGAAGCGAGAAGACTATGAAGAGAAAAACAAAATCTGATAGAGAAATTTCATTCAAGTATACAAAGAGAGATAAGTCAAAGAAGACCCTTATTGAAGATGATGTTGGTGAATCCAATTCTGAAGATGAGGTATGAATTTTTTTTGATGAAATGTTATCCTTGTTTTATTAAAATGTGAAAATAGGTACAGAGAAATAAAGGGGGAAACTTCATTTGAGATGTTTTGAGTGTGGAGCGGTTGCTCACATTGCAGCTAATTTTCCTCAAAAGAATAAATAAGGCAATGATGATGATGAAAGAAGGCCAAGAAGGTCATGGAAGAATCAAACTGATATAGACAAATATTTTTCAAAGCGTAAGGATAAAATGTTCTTCAAATGAAAATAAAAAATCATTTTATCTAAAGATGAAAAATAAGAGGATAACGAGGATGAAACATAGAAATCATTTGTAGGGAAATCTAGAGAAAATACATTTATTGCAGTTGTGAATAATGAAGAGTATGAGAGCAATAGTTCAGAAGAAGAAGAAACTAAACTTGAATATCATATGAAATAAGAATTGAATGAATCCTTGAGGAATATCAGAAGTCTTGACAAGGAAAACAAAATGCTGATAAATGAAAATTCCACATTAAAAAATCAAGAAGGTTTTACTGATGAGAAAATCAAGATGGAAAAAAAGATTTGTGATCTGAAAAATTCTCTTGAGAATTCAAATAATCATAATGATTATCTTGAAGTAATGTTGAAGGAAAAAGAAGATGAGTTGGAACTTTTCCAACATAAACTTTATAGAGCTCAGGAAATGAATATCAATTTCAAAAATTATATCTCAAAATATGGTGAATGTTCCAGTATGAATGAACCAATCAAGTATTCACCAAAGTTACCTTAAAATGTTGAAATGTAATACAGAACTGCTTCTGATAAGAATAAGGATAGAAAGACTAGGTATGTGGTCAAAGTCAGCAATGATGAAAAATAAGAAGTGCATAAAAATCATGAGTCATGATAGACTTATAATACTTCTGGTGATGTTAAATATGAACTGGGAAAGTGAGTTACAAATGAAAACATGAAGGTTGATGGTCAGCATAGTTCTATTAAGAAGGTTATTGATAAGCATGTGCAAAAATATGGTCAGTATAGAATTTTCAGTGGCAAATATTCTTTCTATGGTTACTGCTTGTATTATGGTGGATTCAGACACGTGGAAAATATGTGTTTGTTCAACCAAAAACATTACAACTATTCCACAAGTTTTGAAAGACAATAATTGAGGGGGAGTCAACTCTTTAAAAATAGAAAGTCTCCAATTAAATTTCAGAAGATATCTGTGAAGACTGATGTGAATGTTGAGAATAGGTTCCAACCATTCGAAACTATTGGAGAAAGATGTGATCGACCCAAAAAACATGACAAGGGCTGCCATAGCATGTTACAAGAGAAAAAATAGATTCTGAAAAATTTCAAAAGCCATAGTTTTTAAAATATAAAAGGGACAGTGATGATAAGTCCTAAAATAAATAGTTCATGGTTGTTTGTCTCAAACACATTGACCTAGCTAGGAAATTGTAGGAAGCACAATAGAAAGTGAAGGAAACGGAAGAACCAAAAGCTCATGTTGTCGAAACTGCTTTGAATGCAACAAAAGGAGATCATCCATGGATTCTTGATAGTGGTTGTTCTTCTCATATGATAGGATATTAAATGTTTCTGATGAATGTGAAAGACTTCAAATAAGGAACAATGACATTTGGAAATGATGAATCTCTACGGATCAAAGGTATTAGATCGGACATCATTGGAAAATAAAAGATTAAATCCCAGAAGAAACTATATGTTGATGGGCTGAAACATAACCTATATATTGTGTCACAACTTTGTAATTAGGTCTACAATGTTATCTTCATAAAATATAGATTTGTTGTGAACAGTGAAAATGATGGGAACATAGTTACAAAGGTCTAATGTACTAGAGGGTATTTTTTCCATGTTAGTGAAGTGAAGAATCCTTGTTACATGGATGTAGTTGATGAAAATCAGTTGTGACATAAAAGGCTAGGATATATGTGTCAATGAATTATGTGTGAGTTATCAACACGAGACAGTGTCCGAGATATGCCTGATTTTTCAACACTAAGAGATTGGTGATGCACTATTTGAGAAAAAGAGATGATTGCAAAGTCTTTTCATAAGAGAGTTGAAATTCATTCAAAAAAACCATTGAACTTATACATTCCGATATATGTGGACCAATGAGAAAGCAATAAAAAATTGACATAATTACTTCATTACATTCATTAATGACTTTACTCACAATACATGTGTTATGTACATGAGGCATAAGTCAGATGCTCTGAAAATGTTTAAGAGTTTCAGGAGGAAATCAGAAAAAGAATCTGAGTTTTCAGTGAAGAAGTTGAGAACTGATAATGGTGGTGAGTATAAGAATGAATAGTTTGAATGTTATCTTGAGAATCATGGAATTCAACATGAGTTCAGTTCACCATACACACCTCAACAAAATAGGGTTTCTGAAAGAATGAATCGAAGTCTGGTGGAAAAGGGGAGAGGTATGTTTCTTGACCATAGACTTTCTCATTATTATTAGAGGGAAGCCATGAGCACTACTATTTATATTTAGAACTGATGCTTTTATAGACCAAACTTAGATATGACTCCATATGAAATGTTCTATGAAAAAACTACAAGTCTGAAACATTTATGAGTATTTTGGAGTCCATGCATTATAAATAAGAAATAAGGATTCCTTGGAAAGTTTGAGCAAATAAGAGATGATGGAATTTTTTCAGGTATTCTCTAGATGGAAGAGGATATAGGTTCCTCCAAAAAGAAACAAGAATAATTATTTATTCTTCAGATGTAAAAGTAGTTGAAAATGATGAGAAAGAAAAGAATTCATATGTTGATGTGGAAGACTATTTGGATATAAAAGTTTTTGTTAATGATTCTGATAATCCTACAAGTTGTGTTAATCCTACCAGTGAAGAGGAATCTGACTCAGAAATCTCGATTGATGAGGATGATGTTCGAACAACTCATCCTATGTTGAGGGAAAAAGTGGAGGCTAAGAAAATTATTAGAGATAAACATCAAATAGTTCAAGAATGAAGAAAAAAAATGCTATATCACATACATATCTTTATTAAAAAGTTGAACCAAATAATGTAAATGAAGAATTTGAACATCTAGAATGGGTACATGCATTGAATGATGAACTTGATCAGATTGATAAGAATGATAATTGGGAACTCATACCCAAGCCAATCAACAAGAATATCATTGGTACAAGGTGGGTTTTCCGGAACAAGCTGAATGAAGATGGTAATGCAATAAGAAACAAAGAAAGATTGGTTTGTAAAGGGTAATCACAAATTGAAGGAATTTATTTTGATGAAACCTTTTCTCAGGTGGAAGGATTAGAAACAATCAAAATCATTCTTTCTATTTCTACACAACAAGGTTACAAAATCATTCAAATGGATATAAAATCTTCATGTTTGAATGGTGACCATGACAAGGAAGTCTACATTTATCAAACATGAGTATTTATTATTGGAAAGGATGAAATTTATGCGTGTAGGTTGAATAAGGCTTTGTATGGGCTAAAATAGGCTCTGAGAGCATGGTATTCTAAATTATATACTTTCTTAAAGAAGATGAACATTAAGAAAGGGAGAGTTGACAACAATCTCTACATCAATGAATATCAGGAGTTTTCACTGGTAATTATTATTTATTTTTATGATATTATATTTTCTTTAAATGATGAATGATCATGTGAAAACATTATTGAGGAGATGAAGAAGTTATTTGAGATGTCCATCCAGGGAGAAAAAAAGTATTTTTTTGGTCTACAAATTTCACAGAAGAAGAATCATGTTTTCCTGTCCCAAGGAAAGTATTCTAAAGAACTTCTGAAGAATATTAGAATGGAAAATTTGAAACTAGTTTCCGCACCATATTCAGTAGGAACCAAGATGTCTAAAGATAGGGAAGGCAAGGATGTTGATCATAAAGAGTTTGGAAAGCTGATTGGATGTTTGTTGTATTTGACTGCCTCAAGACCCGACATAGTGTATTCTGTCACTTTTTGTGAATGATTTCATAGTGATCCTAAAGAATCACATTTGATTTATGGAAAAAGAATTCTCAGATACATCAAATGAACAAAAATTTTTGGAATCAAGTATGATGTCTCATGAAATATTGGTCTATTCAGATATTCTGATGCTGATTTGGCAGGAAATATTGGTGATCGAAGATCCAAATCTAGTGGACTTTTCTTTTAGGGGAAATGTTTTGTTAGTTGGCATACCAAGAAACAGAATTAAAAAACACTTAGAACAACTAAAGATGATTATGTTGCTTCTACTCAAGATGCAACTCAACTAATTTGGATGATGACACATTTAGAAGATCTACTTGTTGAAGTAAAGCTATCATTGCTCTTGGGTTGTGATAATCAGAGTGAAATCAATCTTACAAGAAATCCAGCACACCATTCTCATTCAAAACACATTGATATAACGTACCACATCATCAAAGAGAAGGTGGAGAAGAATAAATTGAGGCTGGAGTATGTTCATATATCTGAACAAGTTGCTCTTATATTCACAAATCTGTTACTGAAGGAACCATTTGAAAAGATGAGGTTGCACATGGGTGTCCAACCTCCTTCTAATCAAGGTTAAGGTACATGTTTATGTCCCCTATCTTGTCTTACATTTGGATAGTGTTGTAAAGGGGGAGAATTGTTTCATTAATCTATCCTTATGGAAGCATGCATAAAGAGGGAGTTGTGGGAAAGCTGTGAATCCAGCACGTATGTGTGTGAACTATTCTAACTATTTTTTGGAGTAGTTGTTGGAAACAAATGTTTTTTTCCAAGAAAGTTGAAGAAGTGATGAATGATGAAGTATAATTCTAGATGAAAGATGTTCTGAAAACAACTCAGGAGGTATGATCATGAGATTTCATAGTCATTGCTTTTGGACTACATGGTTTTGGCTGTTAATAATTCGTGTTTCCTACAATGTGTCAGCTCATGGAGGCATAGAATTGTTGATAATTAATCCATTGCATAAGGTTACAATGTTCAGTGATCTATGAATCTTGGTTGACAAAAAAATCCAAATGAGCAGATTGTTGGGACCAAGTTTTATGGATAAGGAAGTAAGGAATGTTTGTAGTTGCACAATGTTGTCTTTTGTTGTCATTGAAGCTAAATCAATTCACTTTTTAAATGACTTGTTAAATCAGATGATTCTTTGCTAATTTGTATTTTACAATCATCACATTCTTGGAGAACTTGTGGTGCAAGATGTATGAAGGATAGAGAGGGTAAAGAAGTGTTTTTGGGAACACATATTTCAATATCATACTATCCAAAAATGAAAAAGGCAAGAAGAAGGCGCGCAAGTGGCAGCGCACAAGTAGCGGTAGGCAAGTGATGACATGCAAGTGTCGGCATGCAAGTGTTGTAGAGGCATGCAAGTCATATTTCAAATAGCATTATTTCAGAAATATGGAAAAGTTAAGAAGGTGGAATGCAAGTTGTGGCGTTCAAGTACTGGCGCGCATGTATAAGTTGCACACAAGTCCTATTTCAATGATCATCCAATCAGAATATGACAAAAGAAAATAAAGTGGCACGCAATTTGGAAAGTGTCAGTCAAGTCAAGAGTGTCATGCAAGTATTGGAGCACATGTCTTGGCACGTAAGTACATGTTGCGTGCAAGTCATATTCCAACATCATCATATCAAAATATGAGAAAGGAAAGAAAGTGTTGCGCTAGTGATGGAAGGGCATGAAAGTGATGAAGCGGCGCACAAGTGATGGTGCTGCGTGTAGGTATAGGTTAAGAAAGTCACCAAAATGACTATTTATAAATTGTTAACCTCTTCGTTTTTAAGGCTCAATACTTCAAAATTATCTTTGAGCTCTGGGCATGCATGCAGAGAGTTGCACGCGCAATTTCTGGGTTGTTAGATGTCACGCAAGTTGGGGACGCGCAAGTTGGAGGCATGCAAGTGTGAGTTGCCGCGCAAGCTACATGTTGGCAGTGCATCTGAAAGTCAGCACACATAGTGGCAGCATGCAAGAAGAGGCGTGTATGTTGTAGGCATGCAAATATAGGTCATGTAAGTGGAAGTTGGTGCGCAAGCTGTTTTTCTTCTAGGGGTTCCTACCTGCTTCTGTGTAGGAAAGTGAATAATTTCTTTGAAAGATTTGATTTTTATAAGCTCATTAGAAGCACTGATCCATTGTATTACCCTATTTATGACAATAGGGAGCACACACACTATTGTACTGTTTTCAAAGTGTTGCACAAGTGTAAGTGTATATCCTACTAGTTGTATTCCACATCAAAGGATTGTTTTCTTGTTGATTGTGAGGTACTGGATTATTTCTGTAACATACCATGGATGTAGCTACTCTTCTAGTGTAGCGAACCTTGTAAATCATGTGTTCATGTGGTTGTGCATGTTCAGAAGGGAAGAAACTATTTAATAGGAGGTGAAGGTTGTTTCAAATAGGGTAAACAAAAAAAAAATATCACAGCTTTACCCCCTCCCCCTCCCAGTGTTACTTGGATCATAACTGTGAATTCATCGTCAAACAGATGTCCGGTGCTAATGATATGTCTCGTGAAGGTAATGGGTCAGTAATGGGCATGGGTCCGGTCTTACCCGGTCAGTCCGACTCGGCCCCACCAAGCCTGGGATAACCCGGTCTGGGTCGACCTGGTCAGACATGCTAGGTCTGACCTGGCCCATTGGGTGGGTCAGACCGCTATGTTTGGACAAGATCCACTGGCCCCGGCCTAGAGGACCGTGAGGGAGGTTCAGCTTGATTGTCTCCATGTAGGTGGCTCGGTAACTCCGCCTGAGAGACCAGGCCGGTTCAGACAACGACACCGTGAGGGCGTCCCGGGTCGGCTCAATAGGCTGGTGGCCGGGAGGCCAGCGGGAAGGCTATGCGTGGTTCAGGTGGGCAGGATGGACTCCGGGATGGCCCAGGCACACAGGGAAGGCCACGACAGGTGCCGGGCAGCGCGTCGGCTTGGGGCGCGGGGCGCCGGGAGCACTCCAGTTGGGGCGTGGGGCACCGGGAGTGCTCCTGCAGGGGTGCAGGGATTCGAAGCATGCCTTCAAGGGTGCATGTCACCGAGAGTACGTCGGTAGGGGGTGCGTGGCGCTGGGAGAACACCGGCAGGGGCGCGGGGCACTGGGAGCGCACCACAAGGGGGCGCGGGGCACTAGGAGTGCGCCGACAGTGGCGCGGGGGGCCGGGAGTGTGCCGGTAGGGGCGTAGAGGTGCTTGGAGTGCACCAGGGTGCCGCTGGGTTGGCATAGTTCACGGAGGCTGAGGTTAGAGCATCCTTTGTTTTCAGCCTTTGTCTTCGTCACTTCTTCGCCATGCCATAGGGCATCACAAGAAAGTAGATTGATAGAGGATGTCTGGCCATGTTAGGTTGGCCTATATCCTCTGTGTCTAGAGGAGAAATCAAATGGCTCAATGAGATAAGCTATTGATTTAAAACATTCCAGAAACAAACCCTTTCTAACCGATGAAGGGGATAATAAAAAGTATAACATCTTCATGAAATAAAAAACTCTTACCTTTCCTGTCATTCGTCATTGACGAAGTCGCGGAAAGCGGTCATTGTTCCGATTTAGATGATCATGTCCCACGTTGAAGAAGCATGAGGAAGTAGGTCGGAAGAGAAGATCCTCTCCGACGTTCTTCGCATTCTTTGTTGGAAGTGTTCTCCCAAATTCCTCTCAAAAGGTCTCACCAAAGAGATTTATACCAAAAGAATAATAAGAGTTGATTATTGTTTTAATGATGGCACGAAATTCAAAGTAGTAAATTAAATCCCGACTCTACCAATTTAATTCTTATGCGGTGGCACATTAATTGTTGAGGAAGTCAAGAGTCTCTCCATCATTAATGAGGTAGTGTTGGGAGGTTTTATCCTCCTCCACTAATAGGGGTCGGGTGGTCCCCACCCCTACTATTTATTGGAGAGGTTATGCTAGGGTGGTCCCAACCATAATTATCCTCCCATGGGAGGTTATGTGTGGGTGGGCCACACCACCATAACCTCTCATGGGAGCTTATGGTGAGGTGGCCCCCACCTCCAACCAACACTTGGGGTTTTTTACATCCACCAAATAAAATAATGTTTATACTTTATTTTATTCAATTTAAAAGAAATCAAGAACTTCTTAAAAACCATCTTCCACTCACGTCAGAATGCAACTGCGGCGATGGTCTCACTATGCCATCACCAGCACTGCGAGTTCAACAGTGGCCTTAGAATTCAATTCCGAGCACCAGTTCAAAAGTTATAAAAAATCCCTTGTATGTTTACTAAACGTACCCGAACAAAATTCAAACAATGATTCCGGGCACACCGGTCATCAGAATCAAGAACCATCAGAAACTGCAGACTCGTAAAATTCCAATGTAGTTTTTTAGAAAAATTCAATAGGAATTCTGAGTTTTACATTATCCCCACCTCAAGGATTTATGTCCTGATAAGCTACAACTCACACTAAGAGGACAATAAGGGAGTACTGAGCATGCATCTTAGCCTCCCGCTCATGTGTGCTCTTCTGGAGGTTCCCGTGCTGGCAGCGAACGCACACCAGAGGAATCATCCATCCACACATGACATGCTCTTTTCAATCCTCAATATCCACTGGAACATCCCTAAAAGTCACCCCTTCATCGATTTATAGCTCCCCATGGTCTATGATGTGGGACGGGTCATCCACGTATCTCCTTAGCTGAGATACCTGGAAGAAGTCATGCACCACATGGTGGTTTTAACCTCTACCAAATAAAATAAAGTTTGCACTTTATTTTATTCAATTTAAAAGAAATTAATGACCTCCCAAAAACCTTCTTCCACTCGCGTAAGAACACAACTGCAGTGAAGGTCTCACTAAGAAATCACCGGCACTGCGAGTTCAACTGTTCCCTTAGAATTCGATTCCGGGCACCTGATCAATAGTTATAAAAACCCGCTCGTACGTTTACTTAATGTACCTGAGCCAAACTTCAAAAATTGATTCTGGGCACACAGGGCGTCGGAATCAAGAACCTTCTGAAACTACAGATTCGTAAAATTCCCATGTATTATAAAAATTAATTTCCACTAGAATTCCTGGTGTTTACAATAATCATCTGATCCAAGCCATTAATGAGATAAAATATGTACGGATCGAGAAATAGAATATCATGTACAGATTGTGGTCAGTGGTCCAAACCTGAAAATTGGGACGTCAAAAATCTTGAACTAACATCTTTAAAAAATAAGTGGAAACAGTCACCTTGAAAGACATAATATTGGATCACATAAAAATAAAATAAATAAACATGGATGATGTAAATGAATAATATTTTTTGATATTAAATAATTCCATAACCATTAAGCATTGAATAATAGCCATACCTATCATGGAATCTGATCTTTTCAATGATTCATCTAGTTACTACTACAATGTATAAATACATCCAATATAATCAATCCCTTTCTTCGGAACCTGAGAATCATCCCTGGAATAAATAAAATATACCTCTAGTTTTGTTGTATTAGATATATATTTAGAACCCTTGGCGAAGGTGGATCTATATAGACAAACAAGGAATGATTTATAATAGAAATGATATAGATGACTAGATTAACCACATGAGTGTCATATCCTGGGTGCTGACATAAAATGTGCTTTAAGGTGTCCCTTTCACCCACATTGGAAACATACCACCAATCCAAGCCCTGAAAAATTTTGTGCACTCCAGCCACTTCCTTGAGGCTAGTTTCCCTACTTTTACTTTTGGAAATAAGTTGAACACTAGATACATCCTTTTTTCATTTATTCTATAAAAATTATTTTCTTCTGATCTATATCCACCATATCTATGGTTTACATATTTATATCTTTCATAATGATGGGTAATAATATGTGAATCAGAATAGAATTATTATCTAACCACACGACCTTCTCAAAACTCAATAACATGGGAAAATCATTTGAAAAGATATCGTGATACATGTTCACTAACTAGGAAAACTGAGTAGCATAATCTATTATTGAACACTCCCCTTGTATCAACGTCCAAAAATCCATATTCTTAACCACTCATAACATTTTAGGATAATGTTATTTATTGAATACATTCTTTAATGTGGTCCATCTATGATCTATAGAAAACTAGGAATTAAAAATAGATTTCCACCACATCTAACCTGGCCCCTCCGGAATAAATGTGGTGAACCCTTCCTTAGAGTCTTATAGATCCTTTATAAACTGTAAAATACTTTTAATAATCTCAATCATTTTTTTATTCTTGTATCTCATTTTAACCATTAAATATCAATGGATTGTAATTGTTTAATTATGTAGCATGGTGCACTTTCTATTTAAATTCATCATTTTAGACTTGTTCCATGGTTTGAATCATTAAGACTGTAATTCCCACCCAAATGGAGTTATCTAGATGTGTCACATATGGGGCCTGCTCTAAAACATACTCAGTAGGATTCAGAGAAAAACAACTTGAATGATCCATATTCTACAAAACAATGATGATGCAAAATATCAATAAAAAATTAAATTCATTTATTATAAATATAATTTAAATAACTAATTCCAAAAATGATAAAATCACTAACAAGGTTTCTATACCACCACAGACATCCCATAGTATGTCTATGATTTCAATAAATGTGATATGTTCAGGAACACCCCCACACTACCTATCAAGTTTTGACTATCACACCTTATTCAATCAACTAACCTAGACATAATATGGTGATAATAAAGTATGAGTATTCAATTTAATGATGCATCCCATTGATTCATATTTTTAGTAGAAAAAAGTTGTTTGTCAAATAATATCACTCAAATTGGCCCAACATAAGGCCCAAGGCATGATCCAAATCACCACTATCCAACAACAAGCCCTAGAGTATTATACAAAGAAACATTTGAATTATTTCAACCCCAATAGACATATGATAATATTGAAAGAATAAATGTATGATGATTTAAACAAAAAACATATCATATTCAAAAACAATTAAACAGTAATGATAACAGTCAATAACTATATAATAAGTTATACATAGAAAAACTAAAATACAAGAGACATGAAACTTGTAACATCACATGAGTTTATCTCCATGTGACCATATGTCACCACCATCATATCCCATGTAAATGTAAAAACAAACCAAGAGAGTTTTACACTACTTATGGCTCTTCCCTATACCCACGTCCAATAAAACAATGGATAAAAATCCCCAAATAAAAATGAAGGGTACATGAAATAAATTTCAGTAGGCTGATCCATGAATCTATGAAATGTATATACATATAAATACCATAGTTATTATATATAAAAGACTCTAAATCATTCAGAGAAGAAATAATTTACCATCAAAATCATCCTTTGGTTTTATTTTTAAAAACATTTGATAATAAAATAACCAATAAAATATGATATAACATATACCCATGAGGCATAAAACAATGAATAAAATAGCTTTCAAGCATATTATTCCATTTTAATTTTTAAAATTAGAATATCCAATTAAAATGAATTTAATGTGTCCAAAAATATCCATGGGGACATTTACAATGAAATATTTTATAAAACTAAGAAAAATAGTAGTTGACATAAGTGAATGCTAATGTTCAAGAACCACAGTTCCCCTATATGGATACCCACCAGAATATATGCAATAATTGGAGTCACATTTAAATATAGATAACTACATTAGTTATCACATATATCAGGTTTTCCAAATACTCGAAGGTATTTCCAGAATAATATTTCATCATCATTATTTTTATGAAATCATGATATCATTTCATAAAAATTTTCTAAGGAAAATCCATTTCATTTTCATAATAATATTTCCATAAATTCTATAGTGATTCAACACCAGTTTCATTCATGAAAGCACAATTCTATTTCAAAACCATATTTGATACCCTTTTCATAATCAAATGATTTGTATCAAAATGTATTTCAACAAAAAAATTATTTTGAAAATATTTCAATAGCTTACAATGATAAAATCACCTATCATTTAATAGAAATAAAAATTTATCAATAAATAAAATATAATCATATGAACATAAATCATTTTAGGGGATAAGCCATAGGATATAGACATTATTTTACAAGAAATAAAAAACATGTTTCCTTGAAAATTGGTGATGGCGAAACGAAGAGATTTTGTCTCAATGGATATAGATATGTAATGATAAAGAAAAAGAATAAGGGATATAACTAGAGCGATTTCTTGATTAATGAAAAATCTTCAAAAACCATTTCTGGGACATGATAGATCTGAAATATGAGAAAATAAAGAGGGTAAAATCAATTTAATAAATGGAAAATCATTCATGAGAAGCATTAAATCCCTCAATTAGGGTTGAAAAATATATATAGAAAGTATCCTCATAATATAAAGCTTCATTCTGGTATTTAAAAGAAACTAAAGCCACCATTCCCTTGTGGTGTCTTTATGGTCTTGGTGGATTAAACTTTGGAGGCAGATCATGGGCACAAGTTATGGAATGATGGATGTATTTAGGATATAATTACTATGAAAACCCCCCATTATGTAAATGGATAGGTTCCTATGGACATTATTTATTGGGAGAATAGAAAAATTATCCATCTCTAGACGAATCACAATATTATTCATTCTAACATTTCTCATTTCACTCAAGAAACTCATAGGTAAACCAGGGCCTCCACAACATGTGTGGTTCTGCCGATGTTACAAAATGAAACAAAAAAATGTAACAAACTAGGTAATGATATATTACATCATTTTCATATTTATATGTATTGATGAGATATATAGTTATATTTATTATAAAAACATAATGTAATTTTAAAATCAAGAAGGAAATAAGATTTTATTCTATTAACTTCTTATGATTTATTTAAATGATTAATTTTAAAATTATATAATTTTAAGTTAAAAAAATTAATTTAATTTCTAAATTAATCATCTAAATGTTTTTAAAGGATGAATATTTGATAATTTTCTCACAATATTAATTTTTCAATGAATAGTGAAAATTACTAATTTTTTTTTAAAATTATATTTCCATTTCAATTATTTATGAAGAGAAATTATATTTTGAATTTGTTTTAAATTTTAATTAATTTATATTGATATAAGATAATACTTATATAGTTTTATATGTATTATGTACATTAATTTTTGATTATAAAATTATATAAATAAAAGGTCATTTTTCTAGAAAATTGTTTTCATCATGTTTTTTCAGTTTAATTTAAAAATGAATTCCTAAAATTAATTGTATTTAAAGTTGAAAATTTTATTCCATATTTGGAATCATTAGTTAGAAATTATTTAAAAATTTCCCTTTTATTTTTTGTTCAATATTAATAAAAAGCATTGAAATTTGGTGAACACAATAAATGGTAAATCTCATAATTAAGGTTAAAAATAAAATTATATGTTGAAGAATGACCCTAAATCATGACTTAATTTTATTGTGTGATTATATATTTAATATAGTAATCTAAAATTATAATATATGTCATTTGTTTCCATTTTTACATGATTTTGACACTTTATATTATATTGTATATAAAAAAGTAAATAATGTCTCTCTCCTTATTTAATTATATTTACATATTAACATAGTGGGTAAATAGAGGATAATTTTTGATCTAAATATTAATGTTAAAATAAATTATATTTTAATTTTTTTGAATTTCTTTTTAATATATTTTAAATAAAAAATTTCTATAAATTCATATAAAAAATAGTCATAGTGCTTGTAAAAGGTGAATAAAACAATTACAAAAATGATTTTGAAATCTCATAAAACAATTTTATTTGTGTGATTTTTATATTACATGATTTTTTAGATTAAGAATTAATATTTTATAAGTTTTTATTCATATTATTCTAATTAAATTTTTTCCCTATTGATTTAAAATGCAATTAAATGAATGGTTTGAAAATTGACTTTAATGTTATTTTATAATAAATAGTATATTATTAATTAAAATAAAATATATAAAAATATTATCATCATAAAAGTAAATGGGAATAGTTTATGATATCAAATGTGGTCAATTGATTAGGGTTTTTCCCTTTATAGAAGCTATATTAACCCCTTGTGAGTAAAAAGCCACGATTTCACAATAAATGTGGAAAAGGATAATGAAGGGTTAAAACAAAAATATGTGGATGAAAAGGTAATAAATACTTTTAATAATTATTTTATATTACAATATTTATAATAATATTCATCTGATAAATTAATTTTTACAATTTTGAACCATTTGGACATCAATATTAAATTCAATTTATGCAATATTTTAATTTATTCTAAGAGTGCCCCTCCTCTCTCTTACAAATGGGAACCTCTTCGTCCTATTTCCTCACAGTTCAAAAGCATTTTTGTTTAGCGAATACCTATACAATGAAATTAAACATAATTTTAATATATGTTTTTATGGCCATAATTTGGGAATAATACCAATATTATAAGTCTTATTGTATAGACAAAAGGATGTTTTGTGAAGAGAAGGTATACTACTTAATTGACCATTTTTTGTATTATTTCTTTATCTACATTATCAAATTATTATTTTAACACGATGATATAATGGAATCATTATATTAAAAATAATTATATGTTATTATGTTAATTGAATAAACTATATCCACCTCCAACCTCCATCCAATGGTAACAGAATCCATCGTTCATGTGTAAGACGAACTATTGCCTCATAGACTGGGGTAATTGAATTTCCATAACCACATATAAATTATGATAAAATTGATAGATTAATTGAATATATATCATATGAATTAAATTTTTATCATTAATAAGAGACAATATAACAAGTATTTTTGAATGTGTTGATTTACTTAAAAATGAGAACATCGTTCGTGCACACATGTGGACTACCACCTCCATGAAGCAATGTTATTTTTTTCATCACCACATAATATGAATTATATATTTTAGGGAATTTAAATAAATACAATGTTATTTATCATATTATGATCTTTTTTTAATATGAAATACTACTTACCTTCTTTTTATATGGATCTTTTACAAATGGAAACATTACTCATTCATATATACGAACTACTCTCTCGAGGATTGTAACATAGTTCATTTTTAATAGAAATATTTTATGGTGAGTGTTAAAAGTATAATATATGTAGAAAAAAGATAAATATTTTTCAATATATTTTTTATTAATTTCCTCTCTTACGACAATCAACCTATCAATTTTATTTTAGACATATAAGCTGAATTTCGTCAAAAAATTTGATATGAAAATAATTTATTATGTAACTAATTTAAATATTTTAATGAAGAATAAAAAACAAGAAAAGGTTCTTAAAAATTTTAAAAAATTAAAATAAAAGTTGTTTTTGATTGTAAATAAGGCAAATAATTAGTCTACTAAATGTAAAGTACTTTATTTTCAAAAAAAGTATATTATAATGTTTCCCTTAAAATTCCTTCTCTAATATGATCATATTTTATAAAATATTCTATTATTATATATATATGAATATTAAGAAATTATAAAGAAAATGTTATGTATCTTTTTTTACATTCCTTCGATGGTTTAAAATTAAATATTTTTATGGAATATTTTTACTTTCTTTATAGAATGAAAAATGTGAAATTTAATTTTAACATATACAATGATTAAAACATTTCCATCAACTAAAACCATTATGTAATTTTTTTATTTCCTTATAACATTTCATGTTCTCATCAAATAGAAACCATATTTCACCTTTTTTTCATTTTTCTAATGATAATTAATTTTTAATATAAAAGGGTATTTTAAAATCTGAAAGAGTTTTGCATAATTGTATGAAATAGTATCTAAAATATTTTATGATGATGAAGAGAAATAAAAAAATATTTTATTCTTGATATTGTACTATAGAATTATAAATGTTAAAATTTTTATCCTGATACATATTATAATAGGGGATTAACCCCATAATATATCATAAAAAATGGTATGTCCTTATACAACATAGATGATGGTTAATCCCCTTTATATCTCATGAATTCATTTGGTAACATTCCTTTCCATCAATGGAATGAATAAGAGAGATAACTAGTGTGGGTTATAATATGGTTTTAACTGGGATCCTATTATTTCTGACGCAAATGGGTTAAGAATATGATTCTCAATATTTAAAAAATTGGTTTTAATTTTTTTTAGGCATTAAAAAAGAATTGGTTTGAGAAAAATGTGTTTGTGTTTTTAATGTCTAAATGGTTTATTTTATTCACTCACTAAAAATTTAATGAAAAGTAATAATTTCATGAGATTTCATTTTTTATCTGGATTAATGGTTTTCCTTCTTTTTTATGACCCAACCACCTTTTTGTTCTCATCCAAAATTTTAAATTGTTTCCCCTAGGTTTAAGATTGGGTATATGAAAATAATAATTTTTAAAGAAGTGAATCTTTTTCTTTTAAAATTATTTATTTTAGAAATTTTTATATTATTTGAAAAATATAAACATATCATAAGTATACACATTATAAAAATGGGTTTTATGTATGATTATTGACCTAAATATCTAATGCTATAAACTAGAAATCATCAAAAAAATGTATGATATTTACTTATTTACTAGAAATCATTATTTCTTATTGTTTAAGGATGGTTCATTATAGTTAGTATGAGAGAAAATGTTTTGATAAATTTATAGTTTAAGATATTGTTAATGGAATTCCCATGAAAGATCCTATATTATGGTGAAGTTTAAAGGATATATAATTCAAAGATAACCATGTTTCTCAATCAAAACTATGTTTGTTTAGAATGGTTTTCCATAGTAGAAACAATGAATCTATTGTAGGAAGGATCCAGGGGAAAAATTTCATTTAAATTAGTTTCCTAAAATGGTTGGAAATTGAAATGAAAATTATTTTTTAGTAATAAAATAGTTTATGTAGTATATAAATTGTACATCCATCAAAATTAGAGAGAAACTAGATTTAAATAAGGGGAACATGACCACAGTAACGTTTTTAATTAGAACAATATCCTCTAGAATTTAGTGGATATTCAGACTGAATGGTTGTTTAGGTATGGATCAATGACCTATAAAATATATTTAAATTTACTAGGTGTTTAGACTGCCAAAAGGTAACCCTTTCCATTTATCATTTTATGGTTATTATGATTGATTGTGGTATTTGTTTTAGAATATGAAATAGAAATATGATATTTATTCTATAGAACGTGATAAATTTAATGATTATTTCATTGAAAAATATTTTTCTAATGGTTATTGGAAGATGTATGGATAAAATATTATTGTAAATGAATAGTAAAAGATGGAGGTTAAGTATCCTCATATGAAACAAATTTTATATGGTTTTCAAGGTATGTAATAGATTTTATTTAGGAATATAAAAATAAAATTATTATATATTACTTATGATTTAAAAATAGTTTAAATAAATATTTTTTGACATGATAATTTATAATCAATTAGTAATTTGTTCCCTATGTGGGGAATGTTGATATGAAGTTTACTGGAATTTATGTGTATAAAGATGATAAAAGTAAGAAATGGACATTGAGGAATGAAATGGAGATAAAACCAAATAATAATTAAATAGGTTATCCAATAACATGTTCCTAGTGAAGTAAAATAATTTTCAAGGAATTTTTATAGGTTCCATAATTCATTATCAGTGTGGTATGTTTAGATAGGGGTTAAATGAATTTAAGGAAATTATTCCTTAATAATCAAAAAATGTGGTAAAATATATCCATATAATGGTGAAATGTTTTAGTGGAAATTAGTTGGTTCATTATGATAATGTGGGTTTGAAGATAGTTACGGAATATAGAAATAATAAAAATCAAAAACAAAAATGTGTAGAAAAATAATTTTCTACAACTACAGTTGATGTTGGGACATCAAGTGCAGTGGAAAAATATATGATACATGTTTATTCAAATTATTCCAATTCCCTATTAGAATATAGATACTTACAGTCATTCATTTTGGAGAAATTTGTAAGAAAAAATGGAATACAACCTCATAAAAATATGAGGAATATTTTGGTACAGACTCTAGGTGGAAATATTAAATCATCCATGATTTATAAGAATATTACAATTTTTATTGGTGGGATGTTTGTTCCTTCAAATATAGTTGAACGAACCATGGTAGAGTATGATATTATTTTCGATATAGAATGGCTTTATGTTTATCATGATTAGATAGATTGAGAAGCTATGAATGTTAAGTTCAAGGATTTATTAACATTGATAACTCCCCAAGATGATTATAAATGGAATAGTGATGGTAGTTAAAGTTACATAGGTCGTGTTGTTGAAAAGAAATAATCATTATAACTTTGTTACAAGCTATTAGTGAATGAATTTTTGGATTTAGTTCTTTATGATTTCCTTGGTTTTATTCTTGATCGGTGTTTGAGTTTACCATTGGCTTATTACATGAAGCTAAGAGTATTTAAAAAACCATTATTTAATAAAATAAATAGAACTTTTAGAAATGGAAAATAAATAATAGGAGTTTCTAAATAAAGGTTTTATTTGACATAGCACATGACTATGGGGTGATATTTTTTTATTTCTATCTAAAGATGGTTCAACGAGGATTTTGAATGATTATAGATTGTTTCATAAAATCACATTTAATAACAATTATCTATTTCATTATATTAATGATTTATTTGATCTACTATAGAGAGAATAGTATTTTTCAAATATTAATCTCATTCTAGGGCACCATTATTTGATGGTGAAGGTGGAAGATATTCCAAAGAAAATGTTTTGTACTATAGACAACCTCTATGTGTTTTTTATTATTCAAATGGATTACCAAATTCACCAATAGTATTTATGGATTATATTAATATGTTTTTTCATAAATATTTATTCAATTTTGTGTTTGTGTTCATTGATGATATATTTTGGTATTATAAATGCTATTAATAGCATGAAGGAAACCAAAATACACTTTTTTAGAACTTAAATAAAAATTAGTTTTATAGAATATTTAGTATGTGTGAATTTGGATTGATACAAATATATTTTCTAGGGAAAATTATTTTGAATGATGGAAAAACTGGTGACCCATTGAAAAAAGTTGATGAATAGTGGTCGAAACCAAAAAATAACATAGGGATTCATAGTTTTTATGTTATGTCATGTATCTACCATAGTTTTCAATAATTTTCTTTATTTTCTATCCTATTTTCCATGTTAGCATGAAAATTAGTAAAAGTCATCTGGATGAAAGAATGTGATGATTTTTTCTAGGAACTAAAAAAGATTACTGAATTCACAAGTTATGGACATTCAATCTATAAATAGAGAATTTGAGCTATATAATGATTCCTTATTGAAAATAAATGGTACTGTCCTAAATCATAATGATTAGTTATTTTTTATGATTTACATTATTTGAAATATGATAATGTGAAATATCTCAAAAATGATTTGGATTCCGCAACAATGAGTGTTTCATTAAAATTTTAAAGAATCTTTTAAACGGTGTATAGTGTGAAAAATATGGTAATTAAACAAATTTTAAGTATATATTCCATTATAGTGAGTTGAACATGAGTTTATTATGGTGGATGATACTAATTAAGTATTACTAGTACTAGATTAATTATTATGATATAAAATAAAATGATGTAGATGATGCTTCGAGTAAGAAAACTGATTCTTCATTAATCAAATGTTTTATTGAACATGACCATCGGTTAATTATTTGATGAATTTTGGAATATATTTTATTGATATAGTATTATCATTTATTTTGATTCATATGTTAGTAAAACAAACATTCTATGATAGAATTAAATATTCTTTTAAGGATGCTCATGAGTTATAGGAAAAGGTATAATTTGTTATGAAAGGAAGTCAACTAAATTTAATTTTGACCAAATGTGTTTTTATAATTACAAATAGATTTTGAGTGAATTTTTTATTCATAATTGAATAGATATTTTTTAGTAAACTCATAGTTCCCACATTACATTCATCCTAGTAGAACTATGGTTTATAGATACCATCAGGAGTATAGCTGGTGGGATGGAATAAAAATTGATATTTCTGACTTTACCATAATATTTTTGTATTTTCAATAAGTTAAATCAGAACAGTAATTACAATAAATGGAGGATTCGAAATTCTATAGTTATAGAGTGGAATTTAGAGAATATATATATGGATTTTATAGTGATAACTCCGAATACATATTGAGGTAATAATTTAATTAGAGTTATTATTGTTCAATTATATAAATCTACACATTTATTTCCCACTAGATATACTATGCCATTAGATCATATTTCTCAACTGCATCATAAGGATCTTGTAACACCCCATGTAAATAAAAAATATGACATTTTTATATTTATCCCTATTTGTGAATAAAATGTTAATATTAATTTAAATGGATCGCTATGCTCGATGTCTTACCCAATACCCAACAACGAGTTCCTTTGAAATCATACGTTGCACTCTAATAATAAAGTATTATTATTTTAAATGGTAGTTCACACATAGACATTGTATTGTCAGTAATGAATATAAATAACTAAAATATGATTATATATGTTTGGTAAATGTTTTTACTTTTATCCAATAAATTTTTGAGGCTTAAAATACAAATGAATCCCATCTTAAGCATTGAATACACTAGTATTTTTAAAAGATTGTTTTACTACATTTTGATGGCAAACCATTTTTTTTAAATCAAACATTTGAAATTTTATAAGAATTATTTTTCAAAATAAATATATTATTTATGATTGTGACATTGATATTTACCTTGGGTTAATTTTTGGTATTTTTCTGACAATGTTCATTTTTCAATGAATAGTGAAAAATACTGCATTTTACATCAAAACTGCTTTTTCATATAATTTAATTATATGGTTATATTATCTATTTAATTTGATTTAAAGTGTAATTAGAATATATTTTTACCATGTAATTCAATTATGGTCATTGGGATTAATTTCACTTTGGAATTATGCATAAACAAGTGCCAAACGTTTCAAAAATATTGTTTCCAAAAAACCCGGTATTTGTTTTGACAACGGGATGTTTTTTTAAATTAATTATCGAAATTTATGTGTTTTGAATTTGGTAAAATGGATTAAATATTTGGAATCAGAAGGTCCAAATTATGTACTTTAGACTCTTTTTTTTGGACATTATGAATAGTAACGACGATAATTATCTTTAATTATCTTGATTAATGAGTAATCAGGTAGTTAAAGATAATAAAATTATATCATAATAATGAAAAATTACCACAACATGTGTCCTAAGTCTACTGTTTGTATCATGGCCGACCATGGGATGCCTTGTTCCAAATATGGGGGCCCCATGGAATCACTTTTGTGAGGAAGTGACTTTTTATCTTTTTATTTTTAAAGAATGTTAAATGTAACAAAGAATGTATCACGTAAGTAAAATATTTTTAATTTTGTATAAAAAAATGATATTTTGGACTATAATTATTAATTGGAAAGCTAAAATGATTTCCTATATCATAGTATTTTTTTATAATTTTTTTAGACATTAAATAAATTAAATTATTTATGACATCATGATGATGCAGCGATGACCTCATTATTTAACAATTTAAATAAAATGGAAAGATAATGTAAACTCTAAGACCTACACATGTCCAAAACCTATTGGATGGGTGTATTTCGAACCCTTATCACCTTATCCTTGAAACACATCAATGTGGGACCATTAAAATCTGAAACTCATTTGAAAATAATGTTACATTTTATACCTTTCCAAGAGTGCCCCTCCTCTCCTATTATAAAAGGCCCCCACCTCTAACTCCTTACTCACACTTCCAAAGCCTTTGGCTCGGCCAACCGCTGCCCATTTTGTCTCTATACATCCCTCTCTAACTCCTTGAAGCCTCACATTAGGCGGAAGTCTTCCCAAGGAATCCTTTGAGCTCAAACCAATGGGAGTTACTCGATTTTATGGTAATGTCTTCACTTGAGTCCTTTTGTTTAATTTTTCTTCTCCAACCCCCTAAAATCTTTTTATTCATTTATTTTGTAACAACTCCAGTATCTTCAATATACTAGGATGTTGTTATAAGAAAAATTCGAGCTACACTTACACACACCTACATCTAATGGTTAATGAACATACTGTTTCCGTGGATGGAGAATTCACTACTAGAAAACAGGGCATTTGAGCCCTATTACCTATAGAGACCGCCATTGGCGGTCACTAAGCTTCCTTAAAAAAATAAGGGGCTTCTGCCCCCCCCCCCCACCCCCTCTCCACTCGATCGTGCCCGAGCCCTTCTCCCCCCCCCCCCCCCCCGCCGCGCGCCATCCCCGCCGCCCCGCCCTCCGCCGGCCCACCATCCACCGGCCCGCCCTCCGCCGGCCCACCATCCGCCGGCCCACCCTCCGCCGGCCCTCCCTCCACCGGCCCGCCCTCCGCATCCCCACCCTCCGCCGGCCCGCCCTCCGTCCGGCCACCCTCCGACCACCCTCCGCCCTCCGGCCGCCGTCCGACCACCCTCCGGCTGCCCTCCGACCGCCCTCCGCCGGCCCGCCCTCCTCCGGCCGTCCTCCGCATTCCGGCTCCGGCTGCCCTATGCCATGCGGCCGCCCTGCGACCTCCCTCTACCCTCGAGCCTCCCGCCTCCGGCATCTCGACAGCCCTCCGGCAGCCCTCCGACTGCCCTCCGTCGGCCCCGCCCTCCCCGGCCGCACTCCGCCCTCCGCCCTACAGCCACCCTGCAGCCTCCCTCCACCCGCCTCCGGCAGCCCGGAAGCCCTCGGGAGCCCTCCGGCAGCCCCCCCGGCATTCGGCCTCCAGCCCCTCTGGCCTCCGACCTCCGCCCTCGGCCCTCCACCCTCTCGTCCCTCCCCCCAGCACCATGAACACCCACCCTTCCCCCCGAACCCTGCCAACCCCCATCCCATTCGTCTTCGTCCCCTCCCTCGCCGCACCACCGCCACCCGTCCCCTCCTTCACCATCCCCTCCCTCGCCGCACCAGCTCCGTCTCCGGCTCCCCACCGCTCCTCTCCCTAAATACACTGCCGTCGGCTCCCCTCCCTTCCAGGTTTGTAGCGCAATCAGGTATGACATTGGCTTTCACTTACATTATTATTTTATAAATGGTTCACAAACAATTAGTTAGTATTTATTTTAAATATATTTGATATCAAAAATGAAAATGTAATAAGTCTTATGTAAATGTTTTTTATATGGATCTTATTATGGATAAGAGTTGGATTGATCTTCCAAATCGAACGTCTAGGGAGTATTTCAATGGCATTATGCAGTTTATAGACTTCACGAGAGGATTTGAATGTGACAATATTAGTTGTCCATGTAGAAAATGTGCTAACAGATATCAATTCACATGAGATACTATGAGGGAGCACCTTTTCTTTAATGGATTTCTGAAAAATTATAAGTGTTGGACTCGTCATGGAGAAGAATATGTTCGTTTTCAAAATACAGATGCAGCTCAGATGGATGTTGATGCAAGGATGACTGTTCCAATGCATGAAATGCTTACTGAAATGGTACGTGGGTTTGATCCTGAAGTCATTGACATCCAGAATCTTGAGACCGGTGAGATAAATCTTTGCTTTGGTGTAGATCGTGATTCGAGGCGGTTTTATGAAGCACTTGATGATGTGAAAAGATAATTATATCCTGGATGTACTTCTTACAATAAACTGTCGTTTATCATGGAGTTGTTGCATTTGAAGACTTTGAATAATTGGTCAGACACATCATTCGACATGCTTTTGGTTTTATTGAAAAAAGTTCTTCCTGTCAACCCTAAGATTCCTGAGTCATATTACTATGCTCGTAAGTTGACAGAGAACTTAGGTTTTACATATGAGACCATAGATTCATGTGCAAACAACTGTATATTGTTTTGAAAAGAAACTGCCCATTTGGATATTTGTACGGTTTGTGGTGCTTCCAGGTGGAAAGAGAACAGGGGAAATAATACTCATCAAAGTCAGATTGCGATATAGGGGAAACCGATTTCCGTAAATCAAATGCGTTACTTTCCCCTTAAACCCAGATTGAAATGATTTTTTATGTCATCTAATGTTTCTTATTTAATGAGATGGCATGCAGAAAGAGTTCATGAAAGTGATATGTTAACCCACCCAGCAGACTCTCATGCATGGAAGGAATTTTATAAGAGACATCCCGACTTTGCTAAAGATGTTCGTAATGTCCGATTGGGATTGGAAGCAGATGGTTTCAATCCATTCAAGTCTATCGTTGGTGCAACTCATAGCACATGGCCCGTGGTGTTGGTTCCATATAATCTTCGTCCGTGGCTTTGTATGAAGCAAAAATTTATATTACTTTCCACTCTTATTGATGGACCTAAATGTCCGGGGGATAAGATTGATGTTTACCTTCATCCATTGATTGATGAGTTGAATGAATTTTGGGGCGATGGTGTGATGACTTATGACTGCGAAACGAATGAAATATTCAAACTGCATGCTGCTTTATTGTAGACAATCAATGACTTCCCAGCTTATGCAAATTTATTAGGCTGGAGTACGAAAGGGGAATTTGCTTTCCATTGTTGTAATAAAAGTAAAAAATCTGTATGGCTTAAACATTCCAAAAAATGGGCATACATGGGTCACATGAGTTTTCTCCCTCCTCAGCACAGATTCAGAAAGGACAAAGTGACATTTGATGGTTCTAGAGAGTTCAGACCAGCACCAAAGATCATGATAGGAGTCGAAATGTTATCGTAGATTGAGGAAGAAAACATCCGCACGGTATATGAAATTCAGGATTTGGTGGCTCCTACAGTACATAATATTTGTGCTGCAGGTAGGCAGCGCAGTCACAATTGGAAAAAGAAAAGTATTTTTTATAGTCTTCCATATTGGAAAAATAACATGTTGAGGCATAATTTGGATGCCATGCACATTTAACAAAATGTTTGTGATAACATATTGTGGACCATTTTAGGTGTCAGTGGAAAATCAAAGGACTATGTTAATGCACGCCGTGATTTGGAAGAAATGGGTTTAAGGAAACAGTTGCATTTACAGTTAGCTGAGGGAAACAAGGCATATATGCCTGCTGCACAGTATACGATGACTACAGAGGAGAAAGAAACATTTATTTCCATTTTTAAGAGGGTCAAGGTGCCTGATGGTTATTCTTCTAATATTTCAATGTGTGTGAATCTGACGAGCAAGACATTGCAAGGGTTGAAAAGTCATGACAACCTCATATTACTTCAGCAGTTGATTCCAATCGCAATTTGTGATTGTTTATCCCCCAATGTTGTTCAGACCTTGATTGAGATGAGTAATTTTTATTAGATAGCTTTGTTTAAGAAATCAACGAATGAGTGATTTAAAAAGATTGTAGGACTGAATTTTACTTACGCTTTGTCACTTTGAGAAACTTTCCCCCCACATCTTTTTTCGATGTTATGGTCCACTTGACAGTGAACCTAACTGATGAAGTAATGGCTACTGGTCCAGTGCAATTCAGGTGGATGTATCCTCTTGAACGGTATTTGAGTACATTGAAAAGATTTGTACACAACAGAGCTCGTCCAGAGGCATCAATAGCCAATGGTTATTTGATGGATGAGTGTAATACCTTTTGTGCAGAATATCTTACGGATGTTGAAACAAAATTAGATAAGCCCTCTTGGATTCATGATGGTCCAGTTGGAGAAGGAACCACATTTGATATGGACAACATCATGTGGATACAAGCGCATTGATATATCTTGTTCAATACTCCATCAGTTGCACCATTAATGTAGTAAGTATCTTATCAATGTGCTTGTATAACTTTTTCATGTTTTTTTGCATAAGACGATCTTTTAAACATCGCGTTATCATTTGAAGGAAACACATTAATGAGATAAAAGAAGCGATGCATCATGCAACTAAGTTTCAAATTCAACAATCTCATTATGCGTCATTTCATGATTGGTTCAAGGATTATGTATGTATAAATAGATTTTCATTATGAGTGACGTATTATACTAATTCTTTCTGCATATATCAGTATTGATTTTTATAAATTATGTAGGTTCGTAAGCTGAGGGAGTTAGGGGACCCCACGCTACCTGATGTATTTATCCAAATGGCTAAGGGTCCATCTATAACGGCTCGTCGTTATAAATCTATTGATTCTAATGGTTTTCGAATTCACATTAAAGATGTTGACGACAAACGAGAAACACAAAATAGTGGCATCAGTTGTCCCTTTGTCGATTCTGGTTATTACGGTGGTCAATTGATAGACATCATTGAAGTTGTATACACACACGGTTTGAAGTACATATTGTTAAAGTGTAATTGGGTTAATCCAGTGCGTGGATGTAAAGTCGATCAATATCAGTTTTCATTGGTGAATTTTAAATATATGTTATACATAAATAATGAACGAGTTGAGAATGAACCTTTCATTTTGACATCACAAGAGGAACAAGTATTCTTCGATACTTTGCCTTCGGATCCAAGTTGGCAAGTTGTTGTCAAAATGTCTCGGCGAGGAGTGTTTTTATTTGAAGAAGATGAACTCAAGACTGTTCCGTTTGTTTACCAACAACTTGATCAACATACCATAGTTCAACGTGAAGAAGATATTTATTGGGTTAGAGTGGTTGTTGAAGGGGAAACGGTCGATTTCCATGCTTAATGAAAGGTATAATTGTTTTCCCGCTATTCAGTAGAATGTCCTAGGATATCATAAATTATCTAATCATTTTATAAATCATTATAAGTTTTAATCCTCACTTTTGTAAGTTTTAATTCAATCATAAATATTTAGGTTGTTTTTAATCTTGATTTATTGATGTTATGGTCGGTGTATCATCCCTTTGAGGTATTCTTCATCTGATTCATGTGCTGATAGAATTTTTATTAGTTATATCTGAAATTTGGCTATGCATTGACTGGTTTTGTACATAATTTGTATATCTGTTTTGTTAAATGTCTGATTTTTTAAAATTCATTCACAACTAATTATTCAATCCATTTTTTGTTTGATTAACTGTTGTACAAGTCTGATTTTTTAAGAACAATCCAATTTATCTTTTAAACACTTTGGACTCATTACTGATGTTTTCTATGACTGCAGACATGTCAGGGGAAGAGGCAGAAGATCCACATCATCTATCTGAGGCATCTACGTCTCAGGGTCGAGGTATGTTTGAATGTCATTGTCTATATTTTTTTATGTAATTGACATACATACATATATATATGTATATAAAATTTTTCAATTTATATATAAAATTGTTTTCAACAGGATCAGACTCGGCTGCTACTTCCTCTCACAGGAGAGGCCCTGGTCGTGGAATATTATCATGGAATTCTGACACGACGATAGATGTTTCATTTGATGAGGTTTTTCATCCTGTGGGACCGAATGCCCCAGAATTTATTCGTCAACTGGGTCATATCATACGTGACCCAAATCGATTTCCATTGACCAAGCGTGGCTGGGCTTCTATCCCTCAGGACACATTAGATCGTCTATGGAGGGAGGTTTAGGTAAGAAAATAATTTTACTTTATTTTCTATGTATAAAAAATACTAATATGTTTGATTATTTTCTTTATAGAAAAAATTGAAAGTATTCCCTGAAGAGTTTCGGCCCATGTGTATTAGAAAATGCCGTAAGAAGTGGAATGAATATAAAGGAAAATTGAAGAAAGACCACTGGGTACCAAATGTGGGTGCCCTAGACATTTTGGAAAAGTCCCGAGAGGTGTCCTCCCGGCTCGGTGGCGTGACTTGGTTGCATATTGGTTTAATGAGGGTGTTTCAGTTTGTATAATAATTATTTTGGTGTATATATATTTTCAAGAATATGTGATTTGTTTGAAATTTGAATGAATTGAATGTAGGAGGTGTCAACACGCCATTTTGATAATCGAGGGTTGCAGGGACCACCTCATAGGCTCGGGACACGTCACATGTCTCAGATCCGACATGAGGTATATATTATTCATTTTTTAATTTATTAATTAATATGGTTTTGTGTTTATATTCTTTTAATATACAGTTGCTGGAGAAAGGTGCAGCAACTGATAAAATGTCGGTGTGGATGAGGACTCGTGATCGCAATGATCCAGAGGTTGCAGCATTGATAGTAAGTTTATGTACTTACCAATAATTACATAAATCTATATATTAACATATATATATTAATATATATTTAAATATTTCACAGGCTCAATTTGAAGCTGAGTTAGAACATCTTCCAGAGGACCAACGACAACTTCCCATGCGACAGAATGAGATCTTTCATCGCATTGTCGGTCGGGACGGGCATGGCTATAGTTTGAACTATGGAGCAGCGATTCCCTGTTATGTAGTGCCACGCGTTGCAGTTGTCGGTCCTTCTGTTGCTCATATGACACAGCAGATGTCAGATTTTGAGGCACGGCTGTGCGCTTCCGAGGAGGCAAATGCACAATTGACAGCTGAGGTTAGAGAACTGCGCGAATATGTGCGTCGAGCTGATGGTGCAGAGGATCATACAACACAGGTATATATTGTATTTATTTGTTTAATTTAAATTATTTTTGTTATTAAAATATTTATAATGTTTATTTGTTGTGGGCCCCTGGCCCAACAGAAAGAGGTAGCATTGATGACAACGCGTGACACTTCATATATTTAAGAGATATGTTTTTTGTTTTTACTGGTGGGGTTGACATTGATGTACTGTATGTATTCATTTTATTTAAATTAGAAGGTTGTGTACTTATAATTTCTTTCTTTTCTTGTTTATTATATGATAGCTAATATTATCTAAGGCTTGCATTTAAAAACTCTAACCCCCCGCACCCCCGTAAAGCCCCCCCCCCCCCCCGCACCCCCGGACAGCCCCCCGCACCCCCGTACAGCCCCCCCCCCCCCCCCCCCCCCGCACCCCCGTACAGCCACCTGCACCCCCAGACAGCCCCCCCCCCCCCCGCACACCCGTATAGCCCCCCACACCCCGGACAGCCCCCCGCACCCCCGTACAGCCCCCCGCACACCCGTACAGTCCCCCGCACCGCCGTACAACCCCCCGCACCCCCGAACAGCCCCCCCGCACACCCGTACATCCCCCGCACCCCCGTACAGCCCCCCTGCACCCGCGTACAGCCCCCCCCCCCTGCACCCCCGTACAGACCCCCGCACCACCCGGACAGCCCCCCCCCCCCCCCCCCCCCGCACCCCCGTACAGCCCCCCCGTACACCCGTATAGCCCCCTGCACCCCCGTACAGCCCCCCCCCCCCCCTGCACCCCCAGACAGCCCCCCCGCACCCCCGTAAAGCCCTCGCACCCTCGTACAGCCCCCCACATCCCCGTACAGCCCCCCACACCCACGTAGAACCCCCTCGCACCCCCGTACACCCCCCCCCCCCCGCACACCCCGTACAGCCCCCCCGCACCCCAGAATGTGTTGTTTTCAGCAGCGCGACGCGCGATGAAATGGCGCGTTGTGGGGGTCAAAAGCACCCGAACGACGTCCGATGGAGAATGCCACGAAACCGCACGAAAACTGCTGGTGAATGAATTCTGAAATGGTCGGCCAGACGACATGTCATTCGGAGGTGTCGTTTGACTGCGGCGGCCGGAAACGCATTTCTGGTGCCATAGAACACCAAAACGGCGTGCGGCGGTCCAATTCGGAGCAAACGTGCTCCGAATGACCTTAAACCGCACGAGAACGATAGGAATATTATTCCTGAGATGAATGAGGATTTGGCACATCCATCGGACGTGCGGTGCACTCAGCACAACCAAATGCGTCGTTTTCAGCAGCTCGGCGCGCGCTGAAATGGCGTGTTGGGGGGGGGGGGGGTCAAAACCACCCGACCGACCTCCGAATGTCACAAAACCGCACGACAACATCCGTTGCGTGAATTGTGAAATGGGAGGGTAGACGACATGTCAATCGGAGGTGCTGTTTGACCGCAGCGGCCGGAAACGCGTTTCCGGCGCCAAAAAACAACAAAACGGCGTGCGGCGGTCGAATTCAGAGAAAACGTGCTCTGAACGACCTGAAACTGCACGAGAATGATAGGAATATTATTCCTGAGACGCAGGAGTAGGCGGCACGTCCATCGGACGTGCGGTGCGCTCGGCACAACCGAATACGTCGTTTTCAGCAGCTCGACGCGCGCTGAAATGGCGCGTTGGAGGGTCAAAACCACCTGAATGACCTCTGAATGTCACGAAACCACACGACAACATCTTTTTCGTGAATTGTGAAATGGTCGGGTAGACGGCCCGTCAATTGGAGGTGTCGTTTGACCGCGGCGACCTGAAACGCGTTTTCGGCGCCACAAAACACCAAAACGGCGTGCGGCGGTCGAATTCGGAGCAAACGTGCTCCGAACGACCTGAAATTGCACGATAATGATAGGAATATTATTCCTGAGATGTAGGAGGAGGCGGCACGTCCATCGGACGTGCGGTGCGCTTGGCACGACCGAATGTGTCGTTTTCAGCAGCTCCGCGCGCGCTGAAATGACGCGTTGGGGGTCAAAACCACCAGAACGACCTCCGAATGTCACGAAACCGCACGACAACATCCGTTGCTTGAATTGTGAAATGGTCGGGTAGACGACACGTCAATCGGAGGTGCCATTTGACCGCGGCGGCCGGAAACGCGTTTCCGGCGCCCCAAAACACCAAAATGGTCTGCGGCAGTCGAATTCGGAGCAAACATGCTCCGAATGAACTGGAACCGCATGAGAACGACAAGAATATTATTCCTGAGATGCAGGAGGAGGCGGCATGTCCATCGGACGTGCGGTGCGCTCGGCACGGCCGAATGTGTCGTTTTCAGCAGCGCGACGCGTGCTGAAATGGCGCGTTGGGGGGTCAAAACTACCCGAATGACCTCCGATTTCCACGAAACAGCACGACAACATCCGTTGCGTGAATTCTGAAATGGTCGGGCAGACGGCACGTCAATCGGAGGTGCCGTTTGACCGCGGCTCTTGGAAATGCGTTTCTGGCACCATAAAACACCAAAACGGCGTGCGACGGTCGAATTCAGAGAAAACGTGCTTCGAACGACCTGAAACCGCACGAGAACGATAGGAATATTATTCCGGAGATGAAGAATGAGGTGTCACGTCTATCGGACGTGCGGTGCGCTCGGCACGACCGAATACGTTGTTTTCAGCAGCTCGGAGCGCGCTGAAATGGCGCGTTTGGGGGTCAAAACCACCCGAACGACCTCCGATTGCCGCGAAACCACACGACAACATCCGTTGCGTGAATTTTGAAATGTTCGGGTAGACAGTACGTCAATCGGTGGTGCCATTTGACCGCGGCGGCCAGAAACGCATTTCTGGCGCCATCAAACACCAAAACGGCATGCGGCGGTCGAATTCGGAGCAAACATGCTCCGAACGACTTGAAACAACACGAGAACGGTAGGAATATTATTCCTGAGATGCAGGAGGTGGTGGCACGTCCATCGGACGTGCAGTGCGCTTGGCACGACCGAATACGTCGTTTTCAGCAGCTCGGCGCGCGCTGAAATGGTGCATTGGGGGGGGGGGGGGGGGTCAAAACCACTTGAACGACCTCCGAATGCCACGAAACCGCACGACAACATCCGTTGCGTGAATTATAAAATGGTCAGGCAGATGACATGTCAATCAGAGGTGTCGTTTGACCGCGGCGGCAGAAACGCGTTTCCGGCGCCATAAAACACCAAAACGGCATGCGGCGGTCGAATTCGGAGCAAACGTGCTTCGAACAACCTGAAACCACCCGAGAACGATAGAAATATTATACCTGAGATGTAAGAGTAGGATCCACGTCCATCGGACGTGCAGTGCACTCGGCACGATCGAATGTGTCGTTTTCAGTAGCGCGGTGCGTGCTGAAATTAGGCGTTGGGGTGTCAAAACCACCCGAACGAACTCCGAATTCCACGAAACCGCACGAAAACATCCGTTGCGTGAATTCTAAATGGTCGGGCAGACAACACGTCAATCGGCAGTGCCGTTTGACCACGGCGGCCGAAACACGTTTCCGGTGCCAAAAACACCAAAATGGCGTGCGACCGTCGAATTTGGAGCAAACATGCTCCGATCAACCTGAAACCGCACGAGAACGATAGAATATTATTCCTGAGATGCAGGAGGAGGCGACACGTCCATCAGACGTGCGGTGCGCTCGGCACGACCGAATACGTCGTTTTTAGCAGCTCGACGCGTGCTGAAATGGCGCGTTGGGGGGTCAAAACCACCCGAACGACCTCTGATTGCCACGAAACCGCACGACAACATCCGTTGCGTGAATTCAGAAATGTTTGGGCAGATGGCACATCAATCAGAGGTGACTTTTGACCGCGGCGGCCAGAAACGTGTTTCTGGCGCCATAAAACACCAAAACGGCGTGCGGCAGTCGAATTCGGAGAAAACGTGCTCCGAACGACCTGAAACCACACGAGAACGATACGAATAATATTCCTAAGATTTCGGAGGAGGCGGCACTCGTCATCGACGTGCGGTGCGCTCGGCACGACCGAATACGTAGTTTTCAGCAGCTCGGCGCGCGCTGAAATGGCGCGTTGGGGGGTCAAAACCACCTGAACGACCTCCGAATGCCATGAAACCGCACGACAACTTCCGTTACGTGAATTCTAAAATGGTCGGGCAGACGGCACGTCAATCGGAGGTTCCGTTTGACTGTGGCGGCCGGAAACGCGTTTCCGGCGCCACAAAACACCAAAACGGCGCGTGGCGGTTGAATTCAGAGGAAACGTGCTTCGAACGACCTGAAACCGCACGAGAATGATTGGAATATTATTCCTGAGATGCAGGAGGAGGCGGTACGTCCATCGGACGTGCGGTGCGCTCAGTACGACCGAATACGTCGTTTTAAGCGGCTCGGCGCGCGCTGAAATGGCGCGTTGGGGGGTCAAAACCACTCGAACAACATCCGAATGCCACGAAACCACACGACAACATCCGTTGCGGGAATTCTGAAATGGTCAGGCAGACGGCACATCAATCGGAGGTGCTATTTGACCGTGGCGGCCGGAAACGTGTTTCCGGCGCCAAAACACACCAAAACGGCGTGCGACAGTCGAATTCGGAGAAAACGTGCTCTGAAAGACCTAAAACCGCACGAGAATGGTAGTAATATTATTCCTGAGATGCAGGAGGAGGCGGCACATCCATCGGACATGCGTTGCACTCGGCACAACCGAATACGTCGTTTTCAGCAGCTCGACGCGTGCTGAAATGACGCGTTGGGGGGTCAAAACCACCCGAAAGACCTCTGAATGCCACAAAACCACACGAAAACATCCGTTGCGTGAATTATAAAATGGTCGGGCAGACGGAACGTCAATCGGAGGTTACGTTTGACCGCGGCGGCCGGAAACACGTTTCCGGCGCCAAAAAACACCAAATCGGCGTGCGGCGGTCGAATTAGGAGCATGCTTGCTCCGAACGACCTGAAACCGCATGAGAACGATATAATATTATTCCTGAGATGCAGGTGGAGGCAAAACGTTCATCAGACGTGCGGTGCGCTCGGCACGACCGAATACGTCGTTTTTAGCAGCTCGACGCGCGCTGAAATGGCGCGTTAGGGTGGTCAAAACAACCCGAATGACCTCTGATTGCCACAAAACCGCACGAAAACATCCGTTGCGTGAATTCAGAAATGTTTGGGCAGCCGGCACATCAATCGGAGGTGACGTTTGACCGCAGCGGCCGGAAACGTGTTTCCGGCGCCATAAAAAACCAAAACGGCGTGCGACAGTCGAATTCGGAGAAAACGTGCTCCGAATGACCTGAAACCACATGATAACGATAGTAATAATATTCCTGAGATGCAGGAGGAGGCGGCACGTCCATCGGACGTGCGGTGCGCTCGGCACGACCGAATACGTAGTTTTCAGCAGCTCGGCGCGCGCTGAAATGGCGCGTTGGGGGGTCAAAAACACCCGAACGACCTCCGAATGCCACGAAACCGCACGACAACTTCCGTTACGTGAATTCTAAAATGTTCGGGCAGATTGCACGTCAATCGGAGGTGCCGTTTGACCGTGGCGGCCGGAAACGCGTTTCTGGCGCCACAAAACACCAAAACGGCGCGTGGCGGTTGAATTCAGAGGAAACGTGCTCCGAACGACCTGAAACCGCACGAGAACGATTGGAATATTATTCCTGAGATGTAGGAGGAGGCGGTACATCCATTGAACGTGCGGTGCGCTCGGCATGACCAAATACGTCGTTTTAAGCAGCTCGGCGCGCGCTGAAATGGCGCGTTGGGGGGTCAAAACCACTCGAACAACATCCGAATGCCACAAAACCGCACGACAACATCCGTTGCGGGAATTCTGAAATGTTCGTGCAGACAGAACATCAATCGGAGGTGCTATTTGACCGTGGCGGCCGGAAACGCGTTTCCGGGGCCAAAAAACACCAAAACGGCGTGCGGCAGTCGAATTCGGAGAAAATGTGCTCTGAAAGACCTGAAACCGCACGAGAATGGTAGTAATATTATTCCTGAGATGCAGGAGGAGGCGACACGTCCATCGGACGTGCGTTGCACTCGGCACAACCGAATACGTCGTTTTCAGCAGCTCGGCGCGTGCTGAAATGACGCGTTGGGGGGTCAAAACCACCCGAAAGACCTCCGAATGCCACGAAACCACACGAAAAAATCCGTTGCGTGAATTATAAAATGGTCGGGTAGACGGAACGTCAATCGGAGGTGCCGTTTGACCGCGGCGGCTGGAAACGCGTTTCCGGCGCCAAAAAACACCAAATCGGCGTGCGACGGTCGAATTCGGAGCAATCTTGCTCCGAACGACCTGAATCCGCATGAGAACGATAGAATATTATTCCTGAGATGCAGGAGGAGGCAACACATCCATCGGATGTGCGGTGTGCTCGGCACGACCGAATGTGTCGTTTTCAGCAGCGGGGCGCGAGCTGAAATGGCGCGTTGGGGGGTCAAAACCACCCAAACGACCTCTAAATGCCACGAAACCACACGAAAACATCCGTTGCGTGAATTATGAAATGGTCGGTCAGACGACATATCAATCAGAGGTGTCGTTTGACCGCGGCGGACGGAAACGCGTTTCAGGCGCCACAAAACACCAAAACGGCGTGCGATGGTCGAATTCGGAGCAAACGTGCTCCGAAAGACTTGAAACCACACGAAAACGATAGGAATACTATTCTTGAGACGCAAGAGGAGGCGTCACGTCCATCGGACGTGCGGTGCGCTCGGCACGACCGAATGTGTCATTTTCAGCAGTGCGACGCGCGCTGAAATGGCGCGTTGGGGGGTCAAAACCACCAGAACGACCTCCGAATGCCACGAAACCGCACGACAACAGCCGGTGCGTGAATTATGAAATGTTCGGGCAGATTGCACATCATTTGGAGGTGTCGTTTGACCACGGCGACCGGAAACGCATTTCCGGCGCCATAAAACACCAAAACGGCGTGCGACGATCGAATTCAGAGCAAACGTGCTCCGAAAGACCTGAAACCGCATGAGAACGATAGGAATATTATTCCTGAGATGCAGGAGGAGGCGGCACGTCCATTGGACGTGCGGTGCTCGCGGCACGACCGAATGCGTCGTTTTCAGCAGCTCGGCGCGCGCTGAAATAGCGCGTTGGGGGGTCAAAACGGGCCGAACGAGGTCCGAATGGCCTGAAATCAGACGGCATCAAAGGTAGAGTGAATGTTGATGTGTTCGAGATGATGACACATCAATCGGATGTGTCTTTTGACCGTGGTGACCAGAAACGCGTTTCTAGTGTCATAAATGGCCAAAACGGGCGTCTGACGGTCAAAGTCATAGCAGACGACATCGGATTGACCTGAAATTACAGGGAAACAATCAAATTATTATTCGTGACGTGTACGCGCAGACGGAACGTCAATCAGACGTGCGGTCTGTGCGGTAGGGCTCATTATGCATTCTTTAAGTGTTGCGCGCGCTTGATAAACGCACGTGGGGGGGTCCAAACGGGCCGAATGAGGTCCAAATGACCTAAAATCAGACGACATCAAAGGGTGAGTAAATTGTGACGTGGTCGAGCAGAAGACATGTCAATCGGCTGCACCGTGTGCCCGCGGTGACCGGGAACGCCGTTCCGGTGTCATAAACGACCAAAACGGGCGTCTTACGCTCAAAATCATAGTGGACCACATCGGATTGACCTGAAATCACAGGAAAACAATCTATTTATTATTCGTGACATGTACGCGTAGACGGAACGCCAATCGGACGTGCGGTCTTCACGGTAGGGCTCATTATGTGTTCTTTAAGTGTTGCGCGTGCTTAATTGTTTTCCATTTTTTATGATTGTTACCTTTGTTTTATGTATGCTTTTCCACCGTGAAGAAAAAAACATATTTTGTACATTTTATTTTAAAAATGAGAAATATTTTATTTAATATTATATATATAAATATTTTCATTAATATATATATATATATATTATTTAATAAATAAATATACATACTTTATTTAATATTATATATATATCAATATTTTCGTTATTTTATATATATATATATTTGATTTAATATATATATATAAATTTATTTATTAAGGTATGCATTTTTTTAAAATTTTTTTTTCAAGTTTAGAGGCTGCCTCTGGCGGTCGCTATAGCCTGCCGTCCGGGCAGTATTAGCGACTGCCAATGGCGGTCGCTAATGGTTCCCGCAAGTCAGCCTACAGCGACCGCCAGGCGGTCGCTTACGGCGGCATTTAGGCCACCTAGAGAGACCGCCATTGGCGGTCGTTAATGACCTACAGCGACGGCGCAGAAGCGACCTCCAATGGCGGTCGATGGGCGGTCGCTATAGGGCATTAGAGACCGCTAATGGCGGTCGCTAATGGCCTTTTTTTAGTAGTGATTTCTGCATCCTGAAACGATGATTGTTCAACATTCTTTTAACACCTTCAAAGGTGGCCATTAAGATGACACTATACTTATATATGATATATGATATGTTTATGTTTTACTTATGCTTCTGTATTTTTCATTTATGGCATACCTTTATGGTTTCCATTATGGGTAAAGGCGATATCTTCATTTAAGGAAATGCGGACTATCGCCCCCTCAAAGTGATGTGATTCGTTAATTCCATATGTGGGACATATAAAGGATGGATTTAAAGTTATTATATATGATGTTATACTGGAATTATAATATACCTTTATATCATTATTATTTTCTGTCCATTAAAGTATGAGATAGAAATGAAAGTAGCGTTCATGCGTACGTACGGCTTACCGCCTCCATGACCGGTGCATTTCATTTCTTATCCCCAAATGTAATGTATTATTATGAGTACATATATATAATGGATATATATGATGTATGTTACATATAAATGATTAATATAATTCAGTAATTAAAATATATATACCTCCCATATTGTTTTAATTCCATTAATATGACATAGAAATGAAAGTAGCGTTCATGTGTACGTATGGCTTACCGTCTCCATGAATGGTGCATTTCATTTATTTCCACTAAATGATTATGTGATATTATAAATACAAGTATATTCTGGATATATATGATATATATGATATCCAAATCTGGAATGTCATTCTGGATATAAAGAACCTTTGACCCCACGAACAACATGTAATTGTAAGAAGTCCACTTTCAACTTAATAACCAAATATCGACAAAACAAACATTATTAACTTAATGATTACATAATGTTTATAAAATGGAAATGAGTTATATAAAAGGAATAATAAGCTTGAAAAAGGTTCTTAATCAAGTATAAATTAACTCAAGTTTATTATTCAGGAGGTTAAAGAACGATCGAGTCAATTCGGACCCGAGGTAAGGGATCATACTCCTCTCTTTCTTTTTAAGTACACTCTTTTATGTCATCTCTTTTAAAGCTCATATTTCTTGTTATTTGGATGTTATTTTATATTAATATTACTGTAATTTTTATTTTCATGTGATGAGAGACCCTATTCTCTCTCATCAATCCATTTTAGAAGTTTTGAGTGGCGCCGTTAGGCTGCCGAATTTTCTTAAGAGATCATACTCTCTCTTTCTTTTTAAGTACTCTCTATTATGTCACTTCTTTTAAGCTCCTATTTGTTATGTTGGGGGATGTCCTTTTATATTCCTCTTTCTATAAACTTTATGTTAATATAATGAGATACCCTATTTGATCTCATCAATACATTTTTGTAAGGTTTATGTGGTGCCGTTAGGCTGCCGAGTTTTCGTAAGGGATTTTTCATCTCACTTTTATTCCCGTGAGATTTATGCTACAGTTGACACAATTTCCTTTGAGTGGTGTATGTACTGCCCATTATTCTACACTTTGTGTAATATAGTTTCGTTTATGAGTATTTAAATCAATGATGTATTGTCCTTCTTTCATGGAGTGTATGTTTTGAAAGATACCCAGGTCGATAAGGGAACCTTTCAACTTCCTATTTTTAAAAGACTTCTCTTGTTGGGTCTTTTAATTTACATATTGTTATGTTGGGATATGATCTCATATATACTTATTGATGTAAATTTTATGTCCAAGTGATGAGATAAACTTTTTATCTCTCATCAACTCATTTTTATGTGGCGCCGTTAGGCAGTCAAGGGAACTTCTTAACCCAATTTCGATTTCATTGGGTTCAACATGTATTTATTGAATATGTCATCCTTTGAATATGTGTGAATGAACTTTGATTATTTTACAATTAATATCCACTTATATTTGGTGTATTCGTTTGTCACACCTAATTTTGAGATTGAATTATCCTTAAATTAAGGATACCTTCTTTATAAGGGAATTCATCACATTTGACATTTCTATTGAGGCTTCATTATTGTTATGCACCAATTCACTCTTATATGATATATATACGTTCCTTTGGAATATTATATCATGAATCCATTTATTCTCATGATATTATAAAGTTCTGATTAAATGTTATTCCTTAATTATTGTATTCAAGTGTCTCTAATTTTGGTAGAACCCCTTTAACCAAAATATCGCTTTAAATGTTTTAATTATTTGTTCTTATTAATATCCATGTTTTCAAAATGGTTTTAAGGATTTATTTATATGTATATTAATGGTTTAAAATATTAAAATCTTCAAGTTGGTATGGGACACTTTGATTCAAAAATCTCTTTATTAAATGTTTTAAATGGTTTTGGAAATGGTTTCTTTTTTAATGGATTCATTATTTCAATATACTAAAATGTTATATTGTGATTGAAATGTGGAAATTTTAGGTTCCCTTTATGCATGTTTTATGTGATATGTTTATATTATGGTCCTTGGGCATTGTTATGAAAAAGGGTGGTTCTGTGATAAACTAAGGGTGGGTGAGCCCGCTATTGCTCTCCAATTCATTGGGTAACGCGAAGGAGTGAAATGTTATGGTTTCTCTGAAGAGATTTAGGAAATATACTATGGTGGGTATTCCAAACGTAACCAAGAGGGTTACTCCCTACGTAAGAATGTTATGAATGACTCAAGTTACCTTCTATGTCTTTTGATTTCTATGATTTATTCATGATTTGATGAGGTATGTTAAAGTTCCTATGTTTTATGGGTAAAGTATGATTTCATTATTATGTATATATGAACTCATGTTTCCTTTCCATATTTTTATATCCCTTACTGTTCTTTTTATGCTCATACAATGTTTTTTTGAAATCTTTTTCAAAGGTCAAGGGAAAGGTACATGACATGATGATAGTGTCAAGGATGTGTCAATAAAGAATCCATGTTTTATTTTAAAAATGTTTCCGTTTATGGGAAAAAATGAATACTATCTTTTATGTAACCATTATGTTTAAATGTGGAATGTAATGCAAGTTTGATGATCTAATTCTCTAAAACTCTAAACCTAAAAAGATCCTCAATGTGTAATCTTGTATTAACTCAAGATTAAGTATGGTTTAATGTTGGGGCCTTATAGTTGGTATTAGAGGTCGGTTTAGATAACTTTAGAGGTTATGGTATTCTTTAAGCATAAGTGACATTACCATAATGGTTAGGAATTCAGAAAGAGTACTAGTTTTATCTAAAGTGAATGAGTAAGTATATATTAGTGTTTATATTACTCATTAGTAAATGATGGTTTTGTTGATATACTCACACTGACCTTTTTGGTTTTAGTAAATGGCTGGATCTAGCAGGCACCAAAGTAACAGTGGATATGACGGAAATTGTGACAGTTTTTTGAGAAAGAAACTAATTGATATGGGAGCTGAAATGAGAAATCTTGTGATTATCCTCAACCAACTATCTGGAATCATGATAGACCACCTAAACCTTGGTGATTTCTCTAAGACATCATATATGCGAGAAACAAATCCCTATGGAAGTATAGGTAATAATCATAAAGGTAATTGTGTTAAAAAAACATATGTGTCAAAGATGTGGAAAGAAACACCTAGGAAAATGTTTCAAAGGGATATAAATATGATATCGATGTGGAAGTTCAGGTAATAATTATAAAGGTAACCATTAGGGTTTATATGATCCTTACTTTTGAGGTAATTATGGGTTATTATATGTTCTGATAGAAAATGAAAGGCATGAGATAAACATGAGGTTAAAATATGTTATGATTATTTTTGAAGATTTTATCTCATTTTTCAGAATGATTTGAGAATTATATAGTTTTGGAAAAAGTACAACACGCAGACTGCATGACAACCCGTCGCGTCGAACAAAGCTGTGGGAATCGAACCCACACCCAAAGTGCGACTGGTATTTATCGCCTACCACTGGACTTCGTGAAGTCCCTGGTTAGTTTGACTGATTTATTTTAGTTAGATGATTTTATGAATTAAGAGTAAGTTGATTTTGGGTTATTTATAGAAATTTATTAACATATCATTGAGGATATGTGATTAGTTTAATTACTTTTCAATACGAGACATTAAGAGAAACTGATGTTGTTTGGAGATAAATGTTACGATTTAACTTGGAAGACTATGTGACTAAAACCTTCAAATATTTGGGTTTAAATCTTAGTTTTGTTTACTTTGAAGAATTTTATGGACAAATTGTTTATCGAATGGTCATCATTGAACTTTGGGTTTTGTTGGACATATTTTGGAGATTAAGAATAGATATTCTTTTTAGAAAGGGTTGTCTTTTTCTGGATTATCTAATCTTGTACTAACCTTTTTGGTTTTGGTTTTGGGTAGAGTCTAAATACATGGGAAGTATATAGTTCTCTATTTTGGATTAGGTGATTCTCTAGAAATTGATTATAGTACTCTTAATGTGAACAAGTCTTTCTAAATACTCGTCTTTTGGAGAAAATATGACTTTCTGTAAGGAATCTAATAAAAGTTGATAGTCAACATGATAAGTGATTATGTTTCCTTATGAATAAATTCCTCAATAAAAAGTAACTTAAAAAAATTTTTCTATTAACTTTTCCTACTGGGGAATCTAATACCTTTAACCCATCACAAGTTTGTGATTTTCTTGTGGTTAACTTTCTCCTAAACATGTTTTCTATCACTCTCCATCAGAACTTGACCCTTTGTTTTTTCCTCCATGTCCATATTTTCATACTTGGAATCCTAGTATGGGTTAACTCGGGTGACCTTAGTACTTATCTTCATTTATTTTAAAGTGATTGTTTTACCGACTCTTGTTCCGTTGTGGGACTTTCAAGGATGTTTCCAAGATCAATTTTAAAATTGCGAGGATGCAATTCCCAAAAGGGGGGAATGATGTAACACCCCAGGTAAATAAAGATTATAAATTTTTTATATTTATCCCCATTTGTGAATAAAATGTCAATATTAATTTAAAGGGAACGTTATGCTCGATGGATTACCCAATACCTAACAACGAGTTCCTTTGAAATCATATGTTGCACTCTAATAATAAAGTAATATTATTTTAAATTGTAGTTAACACATAGCCGTTGTATTTTCAGTAATGAATATAAATAACTAAAACATGATTATATATGTTTTCTAAATGTTTTTACTTTTATCCAATAAATTTTAGACACTTAAAATAAAAATGAATCTCATCTTAAGCATTGAATAAACTAGTATTTTTAAAAGATTATTTTACTACCTTTTGATGGCAATCCATTTTTTAATAAAACTTTTGACAATTTTATAAGCTTTATTTTTCAAAATAAATATATTATTTATGATTGGGACATTGAAATTTACCTTGGGTTAATTTTTGGTATTTGTCTGACAATGTTCATTTTTCAATGAATAGTGAAAAATACTGCATTTTACATCAAAACTGCTTTTTCATATAATTTAATTATATTGTTATATTAACTTTATAATTTCTTTTAAAGTGTAATTAGTATATATTTTTACCATTTAATTCAATTATGGTCATTGGGATTAATTGCACTTTATAATTATTGCATAAACAAGTGCCAAACTTTTCATAAATATAGTTTCCAAAAAAACCCGGTATTTGTTTTGACAACGAGAAGTTTTTTTAAATTAATTATTGCAATTTATGTGTTTTGAATTTGGTAAAATGGATTAAATATTTGGAATCATAAGGTCCAAATTATGTAATTAAGACTCTTTTGTTTTTGGACATTATGAATAGTAACGATGGTAATTATCTTTAATTATCTTGATTAATGAGTAATCAGGTAGTTTAAGATAATAAAATAGTATCATAATAATGAAAAATGACCACAAAATGTGTCCTAAGACTACTGTTTGTCTCATGGCCGACCATGGTATGCCTTGTTCCAAACTTGGTTGCCCCATGGAATCACTTTTGCGAGGAAGTGACTTTTTATCATTTTATTTTTAAAGAATGTTAAGTGTATCAAAGAATGTATCACCTAGGTAAAATAATTTTAATTTTGTCTAAATAAATGATATATTTTAATATAAATATTAATTGGAAATATAAAAAGATTTACTACATCATAGTATTTTTTTTATAATTGTTTTATACATTAAATAAATTAAATTATTTATGACATCATGATGATGCAACGATGACCTCATTGTTTAAAGATTTAAATAAAATGGAATGATAATGTAAAATCTAAGAACTAAACATGTCCAAAACCTATTTTATGGGTGTATTTCAAACCCATATAACCTTATCCTCGAAACACATCAATTTGGTACAATTAAAATCCGAAACTCATTTGAAAATAAAGTTACATTTTATACCTTTCCAAGAGTGCCCCTCCTCTCCTCTTATAAAAGGTCCCCACCTCAACCTCCTTACCCACACTTCCAAAGCCTTTGTCTCGGACATCCCCTACCCATTTTGTCTCTCCACATCCCTCTATAACTCCTTGAACCCTCACTTTGGGTAGAAGCCTTCCCAAGGAAGCCTTTGAACTCAAACCAAAGTGAGTTACCCGATTTTAAGGTAATGTCTTCACTTGAGTCCTTTTGTTTTATTTTGCTTCTCCAACCCCCTAAACTATTTTTATTCATATATTTTGTAACAACTCAAGTAACGTCAATATACTAGGATGATTTTATAAGAATAATTCGATCTGAACTTACACACACCTACATCTAATGGTTAATGAACATACTGTTTCCGTGGATGGCGAATTTCTGCCTCCCGAAATGATGATTGTTCAACATTCTTTTAACACCTTCAAAGGTGGCCATTAAGATGACACTATACATATATATGATATATAATATGTTTATGTTTTACTTAAGATTATGTATTTTTCATTTATGGCATTCTTTTATGGTTTCCATTATGGGTAAACACGATATCTTCAGTTAAGGAAGTGCGGACTACCGCCCTCTCTAAGTGATGTGATTCGTTAATGCCATATGTGGGACGTATAAAGGATGGATTTAATGTTATTATATATTATTTTATACTGTAATTATAATATACCTATATGTCATTATTATTTTCTTTCCATTAAAGTATGAGATTGAAATGAAAGTAGCGTTCATGCGTACGTACGGCTTACCGTCTCCATGAACGGTGCATTTCATTTCTTATCCCCAAATGTAATGTATTATTATGAGTACATATATATAATGGATATATATGATGTATGTTACATCTAAATGATTAATATAATTCTGGAATTTAAATATAAATACCTCTCATATAGTTTTAATTCTATTAATATGACATAGAAATGAAAGTAGCGTTCATGCGTACGTACGACTTACCGTCTCCATGAACGGTGCATTTCATTTCTTTCCACTAAATAATTATGTGAAATTATAAATACATGTATATGCTGGATAAATATGATATATATGATATCCAAATCCGGAATGTCATTCTTTATATAAAAAACCTTTGACCCCGCGAACAACATGTAATTGTAAGAAATCCACTTTCGACATAAGAACCAAATATCAACAAAACATACATTATTAACTTAATGATTACATAATGTTTATAACATGTAAATAAGTTATATAAATGGATTAATAAGTTTTAAAAAGGTTCTTAATCAAGTAGAAATTTACTCAAGTTTATTATTGAGGAGGTTAAAGAACGATCTAGTCAAGTCGGACCCAAGGTAAGGGATCCTACTCCTCTCTTTCATTTTAAGTACACTATTTTATGTAATCCCTTTTAAAGATAATATTTCATGTTATTGGGATGTTATTTTATATTAATAATACTGTAATTGTTATGTTCATGTGATGAGAGACCCTATTCTCTCTTATCAATCCATTTTGGAAGTTTTGTGTGGCGCCATTAGGCTGCCGAATTTTCGTAAGAGATCTAACCTCTTTCATTATTTTTAAGTACTCTCCATTATGTCACTTCTTTTAAGATCCTCTTTGTTATGTTGAGGGATGTTCTTTTATATTACTCTTTCTATAAACTTTATGTTAATATGATGAGATACCCTATTTGATCTCATCAATCCATTTTTGTAGGTTTTATGTGGTGTCGTTAGGCTGCGGAGTTTTCTTAAGGGATTTTTCATCTAACTTTTATTGTCGTGAGATTTATGCTACATTTTCCACAATTTCCTTTGAGTGGTTTATGTACTGCCCATTATTCTACAATTTTTTTAATATAAATTTCTTTATGAGTATTTACATCAATGATGTATTGTCTTTATTTCATGGGGTGTATGTTTTGAAAGATACCCAAGTCGGTAAGGGAACCTTTCACCTTCCTCTTTTTAAAAGACTTCTTTTGTTGGGTCTTTTAATTTACATATTTTTATGTTGGGATATGTTCTCATATATCCTTATTGATGTAAATTTTATGTCCATGTGATGAGATACACTTTTTATCTCTCATCAACTCATTTTGATGTGGCACCGTTAGGCTCTCAAGGGAACTTCTTAACCCAATTTCGATTTCTTTGGGTTCAACATGTAGTTATTCAATATGTCATCCTTTGAATATGTGTGAATGAACTTTGATTATTTTAAACATAATATCCACTTATATTTGGTGTATTCATTTGTCACACATAATTTTGAGATTGAATTATCCTTAATTTAAAGATACCTTCTTTATAAGGGAATTCATCACATTTGACATTTCTATTAAGACTTCATTTTTTTATGCACCAATTCACTCTTATATGGTATATATACTTTCCTTTGGAAAATTATATCATGAATCCATATATTCTAATGATATTATAAAGTTCTGACTAAATGTTATTCCTCAATTATTGTATTCAAATTCTCTAATTTTGGTAGAACCCCTTTAACCAAAATATCGCTTTAAATGTTTTAATTATTTGTTTGTATTAATATCCATGTTTTCAAAATGGTTTTAAGGATTTATTTATATGGATATTAATGGTTTAAAATTTTAAATGCTTCAAGGTGGTATGGGACACTTTTATTCAAAAATATCTTTATTAAATGTTTTAAATGGTTTTGGAAATGGTTTCTTTTTGAATGGATTCATTATTTCAATATACTAAAATGTTATATTGTTATTGAAATGTGGAAATGTTATGTTTCCTTTGTGCATGTTTTATGTTCTACGTTTATGTTATGGTTCTTGGGCATTGTTATGAAAACAGGTAGTTCTGTAATAAACTAAGGGCGGGTGAGCCCGATATAACTCTCCAATGCATTGGGTAATGTGAAGGAGTGAAACGTTAAGGTTTCTCCGAAGAGATTTAGGAAATATACTGTGGTGGGTATTTCAAACTTAACCAAGAGGGTTACTCCCATACGTAAGAATGTTATGAATTCCTCAAGTTACCTTCTATGTCTTATGATTTCTATGATTTATTCATGATTTGATGAGGTATGTTAAAGTGCCTATGTTTTATGGGTAAAGTATGATTTCATTATTATGTATATATGAACTCATGTTTCCTTTGCATATTTTTATATCCCTTACTGATATTTTTATGCTCACCCCATGTTTTTTTGAAATGTTTTTCACAGGTCAAGGGAAAGGTACATGACATGATGATAGTGTCAAGGATGTGTCAAGAAAGAATCCATGTTTTATTTTAAATATGTTTCCGTTGATGGGAAAAAATGAATACTATCTTTTATGTAACCACTATGTTTAAATGTGGAATGTAATGCAAGTTTGATGATCTAATTCTCTAAAACACTAAACCTGAAAAGATCCTCAATGTGTAATCTTGTATTAACTCAAGATTAAGTAAGGTTTAAGGCTGGGGCCTTATAGATATAGTTATGTTACATGAGGTTCTTCTATCTATTGTACCATACCATGATCCTAGGTTCAGTTAACATATTTGGAAACGACTGTAGAAGTTATTGGGTGCTGAATTAAAATTCAGTATAGATTTTCATCCTCAATATTATGGAAATTACAAGTGAAACATTCATACCATGGAATGCGTGCATCATTTTTATTCAAGGTATTACTAGATAATTTGGGATTATAACATATCATTAGATGAGTTTTCTTATAGAAACATTTTTTATTATAATATACAAATGAAAACTTTAGCGCCTTATACATATATAAGTGTCAGACTACTGCTTTTTGGGAAGAAGTATGATAATGTATGTTGATGGGACCAATGATGGTCAAAAAAATGATTGAGAATGTAATGATGATTCAATATAATATGTGTATTGATAAATATTAGTAGAAATTTTTTTTCGAGATAACCGTAGAAATGATATTTCTTTTGAGATATGTGATAATGTTTTTTTCAGTATCTACAAGGAAAATAGCTATATGATTTTATAGAAAGTAGAAGTTAATAACATGATTCATTGAACTATGTAAAATCCTGTAGATTATTATTTCAGTTTCACACTGAGTGGGGTTCCCTAGGAGTTTATCCTATGTATATAAGTTATTTTATGTTTTCATGATAATGAAATATTTATCGGATTCACATCATGTTTTGATCCATAATATAGTTTAGTTTGAAGAAAACCACTATTATGAGGAATAGAATATATATATTCATGAACATATATTCCATGTTCCGTTAAATTAGGTAATTCATCAATATAAGGTTTCACGGAAAACCCAAATGCTTGAAGATGCAATATGGGTATATGAAAATGCAATGATGCAATGATACTATCACTTGTTTATGTAGAGTATAAAATTGCGAGGATGTAATTTGATAAAGTGTGGAAGAATGTAACAAAACATGTAATAATATAATAAATCATTTTTATATTTTATATTATTTATGTGATAGATATTAATATTCAACATAAAAACTTTAAGTAATTTATAAATCAAAAAGGAAATATTTTAATAAATATATTTTCTTATATGTTTTTCAATAAAAGTATAGATTTAAAATTATAGAATTATGTTTTGATAAAATTCAATTCATTTTTTAATTCATCTTGTAAAAATATATTAGGGGGATTTTTTTCATTTTCTAAAATTATTGAATTTTAAATTAATAAAGAAAAATACTAATTTTTATTGAAAATAATATTTTTTTTAAAATTTTTAAATTAAAATTTTATATTTTATAAATTTTATTACTTCATAACATCATTTTTATTTAAAATAATATAAATTTACATTTTTAATTTATTTTTATAATTTAATTTATTACAAAATCATTTTATAACTAAATATGTTATTTTTAGGAAAAATTGTTATTTTTCCATTTTCCTAGTTAAATTTGAAATTAAATTTTAACACTTATGTACATTGAATCGTGAAAAATTGATTCCATATTTTTAATTACTCTATTAGAATTTGGTAAATATTTTCCATAATTTGTTGTAGAGATAAATAGTAATCCTAGTACATTTGTTTCCATGATAAATGGAAAATCAGTTAATAAAGGTTAACAATTTAATAATATGAACTATGAAATGACCCTAACACTTGATTTAATTTTTTGATGAGTATACCTAATTCATAATCATCTATGTGTCTAATATTTGCTCTTTTATTCCCTTGTTTCCATGATTTTAACCCTTTATATCATTTTATATAACGGAATCTCTAAAATGTCATTCCATTTGATTTATTATCATCGAATTTTGGAAGTGAGTATAAATATAGGATATGTACTATCATAAATATTAAATAAAAACATTTTTTTTTCATTTTTTAAATATAAATTTATTTTTTATTAATGAAATAATAACCATAAATGCTTATGAAATATTTACATTGTGATTGTTCTAGCCCACAAAAAATATTTTGAAAAATACAAAAATAATTTTATATATGTGTTTTTATCATTTCAATAATTTTTAGATACAAATGAAATATTAGTGATACTTTATTTTCTTTGATTTAATTTTTTTAGTGTGATTTTAAAAATCAAATTAAGTGAATAGTTATAAAATTGGCATTAATGTTATTTTATAATAAATTATATTTTATTGAAGGATTTAAAATTCCTAAATACAATAAATTCATCCAAGTGAATGATATATATATTATTACATTAAACATAGACCATTTATGAATAATTATTTTCGTTTATTTTAAATATTTTATCCCCTTATGAATAAAAAACATTTATATCATCGTCATTTCCAAAATGGTAAATGAAAGGGTTCAAATAATAATATAAGTGTTAAAATTTGATCTAAAATTATAAAAAAAATATTCCAAAAAATATTTAGAATAATTATTATTCTATATTTTAATAATATCAATATGGTTATATTTATTCATTAGAATAAATTTATATTAGTTTATAATTTTATGAAATTCCATGAGCTCCCCTACCCTATCTTATAAAGGGGAAATTCTTATTCTCAATTAGTCAAACCTAAAAGCATATTGTTCATAATATAACTAAAAAAATACCTTATACAAATCCCTCTACACATACAAGAGGTCTTATTTTGGGTATAATACCAACCTTATAAGTATTAAGAAATAAAGCAAAGATGGTTGTTTGAAGAAGATGTATAGTTCTACACTAAGCATGTTTATATTAATTCTTCATCTGTCTTCATCATATACTTCGTAAACATGATGATATAATTATATAATTATATACCATATAATTATATTTTATTTGGTTATTTCAATAACATATATCCTAATCCAACCTCCATAAAATGTGAAAGGAATATATTGTTTGTTTGTACGGTGGACTACCTCCTCGCATACAGATGCAATTAATTTTCCATCACCACCTATCATGAATGGTAGTAATTATGGATTTAATATACATATATATATATATGTTATTAATTAGAAGACTATTATTCATTAAAGAAAATATGGAATCTATTTTCTGACCTTCTCATTCAATTAAATGTTATAACATTGTTTGTGCATACATGCCGAACTGCCACCTCCATGGAGCGATGCAACATTCCTTTCATCACCATGTCAGATTCATTATTTACATAATACATATGATGAAATAATATTGTATTTATGATTATAATTATATAAATATAAAATAATATTTACCATAATTATATAATGATCATTGAAAATTGGAAATATTACCCATGATTACGTACGACATGTGATCTCTATGATTATAACATTGAATTTGATTCATAACCTAATTTTATATATAGTTATCAATGTTTAATTTATGTACAAAAAATATAAAATAAAATTAGATAATTATTTTTATTATTTAAATGATTTAATATTGAACACTTTGACCAAAGTCAACCTACCGAAGTTATATTTGACATATTATAAGAATGTCATCAAAACATCAGCTATGAACATAATAGAATATGTAATTTATTATTACATGTTATAAAATAAAATATAAACATGAAAAAAGTTCTTGAAAAAGTAACGAATTTACATTATTTTCTTATTTATAATAATAAAAAAGGAATATGATGATTTGATCTCAATGTAAAATGCATTCTTTTATAAAATTTAATTTTATTGATTCTCTTAAAAATATTTTTCTTTTATGTATATAATTTTAAAAATATAATATTAATGTATTTATATAGACCTAAAATAAATATAATGGAAATTTTAATCCTCTTTTTACTTTCTTATAATGTTTCTCGAAAAGAATATTTTGAAGGATTTTTTACATTATTTATTAGAAGACAGAAGGAATGTTTTTAATGTATTCATCGATAATTGATAATACCCCATATGAAATCATTATCATATTTTTCACAAATTTTACACGATTTTATGTTTTTTACAAAGTAAATCCATCTTTCACTTATTATTTTGTATTTTGGTATAAAAAATGGGATTTTAAAATAAAATGTAATTTTTATATCTAAATGTTTTTTGCATACATGTTTAAAAGTGATATCGAATGTTTTTATGTTGAGAAAGTGAATAAATAAAATGTTTTTTCGTTATATTGTACATGAGTATTATATATTTGAAATGGGTGATACCAATACAGGATATAAAATGGATCGAGCCCCATTATAGATCACTAAAAATTGTATAGCGTTATATAGTTTAAGAGAAGGGTTAGAACCATTATATATCTACAATTCATTGGGTAATTCTCATTTTCATCAAAGGAATGAAGGAAGGAGTTAACTAGTGTTGTTTCTCTTATGCATTTAAATATTATCCAGTTATTGTTGACATGTGTATAAAAATGATCTTAAATATAATGATCTAATTTTGGAAAACAGGGTTTCATTTTTTATATGGTTTTTAATGTTTTACTTTGAGACGAAAGTTTGAATTTTTTTCATTTAGAATTGATTTAATTTATTCAATCAAAGAACATTTATATAATGTTAATCATTTCATGGGTTTTAATTTTTCATCAAACTAATAGATTTCTTTTTTCCAATTACCTAACTTCTTGTGCTCATGACAAATTTTAAAATTTCTTTTATAGGGTTTAAAATTGGGAAATGGAAAATAGGAAGTAAATTTGAAATTTGTGAATATTTTTCATAAAAATATTACATATTTTATTTTTAAAAGTTTTATAATATAGAATAAATAGAGACTAATCAGAAGTGTACACATTATAAAAAATACTTTTGTTTTGTATTATTTATAACTTAATTCTCTGAAACTGTAAAACTAAAAACATCCTCAAATATAAGAGAATAATTTAATTAATTAAGACAAATGATTATGTAATATTGAGGGATATTAATTTATAAAAAACTGATTTTAAGAGTTAAAAAATATCAATAACTTTTTCCAACTCACAAAAAAACCTAGAAAATGAAATGACAATTTGAATAAGGGTTTTGTACTTATATACAATTGGTTTATACAGAAGTTCAAGTTGTATGAATTTCGTAATTTTCAATATATCAATATGTGTTTGATGCAATAATATGATGACGTTGAAAGTAAATTGAAACAAACATATTGACATTAGGTGTGTTTAGTGACATTGATAATAAAATCAAAACAATTATTTTTATGTGACCATTTTATTAATTTTATTTATTATTAATGTTTCAATATATATTTCATTCAAATATATGTTGATTATTTGGTAATTATTTTTAGATTTGTTCTGAAAATAACGTGTTGAAATTTCTGAACTATTTATGAAGTCTAACACATGTTCCAATGGTTAATTGGAGATATAACAATGATTATAGTATTTAAAATTTTTTGTGTGTAAATATGAGTTAAATAATTTATTCAATAAGTTTATGGATTTTAAAAAACATTTAAATTTTGAGAAGCTTATTTTAATGAATATAATGTTAGCCTTAACAATGTTGATGAATATTTGAATAATAATTTTTTTGGAGTATTAAGGAACTAAATTTAGTAATTTTAATATATTTTTATTAGAATTGAAAATAATAGGCTTCCCATGATTAAGGGTATCCTAGAAAAGACAATATGAGGAGAATAGATAGGGTATAGAATGTACAGAAAACACACAGATATAGTGTAGAGAGGACATGTTGTGACCTAGAAGGAAGAAGAGGTTTTTATCCACTAATACATTATGACATGAGCGACCATGGGTGAGAAAAAACACCCATGAATATTTCACATTCCATAATATGAAGTAGCTAGGATAATCAACTGAAGAAGCCTCCTCACATAAAATTGAAGTTGGATTTGGATTTAGGTGGTTACTATTCTTCTATCAATAAAAGATGTAAACATAAGGAGGATTCATGGATTAAAAAAAATTATTATAGTATGAACCATAATCATCATAGTAATGTTCTATTTTCAGACCACAACAATTTTATTTAAATCCTCAACCAAATGAGTAATTCATGCTTGATTCAAGAGAATGCATGATTGAGGAAGTGATGAATAATCGATAATGTAAAGAGGACTATGTACTTTTTATGTTCTAGAATCCATGATGACACATTGTGGTTAGAAAGAAGGATGCCAAGTGATTCTATGAGGATTGTTCATATATGATATATGATCATGAGGTAAGTGTGGGTGATAATGATATTTTCACCAAATTAAGACAAAATTAGGTTGATCATGAAGATAACATGTGGCCATAAAGAAGATGAGTTTTTCTCTCAAGGTTAGAACACGATAAAGAATATATTTTATTTATTTTTCATTCAAAAAATTGTTGATGAGCTCCACATACATATATTATTAAATTTTCTATGAAATAGACTATGTGAAGTAATACACGGTCATATTTTGTTCATGAGGCTAGTATACAATCATTTTTCTTATAAGGATAGATAAATTACATGATTCATGGAGTATTTGTAGATAATGGGGTTTATATGCCCATTCCATCTGAGGAAGTGACAGAATATTTTTCATCATGGAATGGATAGATTGGTAAAATTCAATTATAATAATAATGATAATCTAATCACCTTGATTCTTTCATAAAAATACAATTTAACAACATTTGAATTTTTAGTAATGAGTTAGAAATATTATTATCGAACGAACATATTGTTATCAAGATATAAAGAAAACTGTATAGTACAATGGGGTGAGTGAAGATGCAATCCATTCAAAAATGTGCTTGAAGCTTGTGTCATTCGTAAATATTCAGTATCTGGACAATGATTTCACAATGCTTTGGATCATAGGGGTTCTAGACTTTTAATATCATTGTATATGACTTTCATTTGTGAGAGAACTTTTTATGAAAATGATGTGTTATGATATTTACATACAATATTTTATAAATTCATGAAGAAAATATTTAGTGTTATTGGAAAAATAACTTCTGAAATAATTTAAGAGAAGATAATATGAGGAAACTAGTACACTATTGAATTGAGGACAAAGAAGAGACTAAAACATGATGATCACTATATGAGAAGACTTAAAAACTCATGTATTGAATGAGTTTAAAATATTAAGATAAAATAGAGATATAATGATTCATGATTGACGGAAATACACATCTTTAAGAATACTTGGACATACCAAAATGATGTATTACATGATAAAACTAGATCTTATACAGTCATGGAGGAAGATTCTTTTTAGTGGTGAAGAATAATCTAAGAGAAAGATAGTGATACATTTTTTATTATCTATCAACCATGAAGAGAAAATTTTGTGTTGTGAATATAAATAGACATAACTAATTACTTATGATTGTAGAATGCAACCAATAATTATTGAATAATTGGTTGTGATGTATAACTAGTTGTGGATATATTTTGTGATTAGGGTGTATATCAACTAAGGGTTGTAGTTGGGTTTTTGGTTGTATAACCCCAAATGAAAAAATTATAACAATTTTGGTGTATAACCAACTATATTTATTATGTTTAAATAGATTTGAGAATATATAGTTGGGGTTCGTAACCAGTTACTATAACGACAATGTATTTATGGAAGAACCGTGTTAATCAATGTGTGTTGTGATTGACTTATTCCTATTTCATAGGAGTTGTGTATAGTCATATAAAGATTAGGGTATAGGAACATAATAGTTCTTAGAGGTTGAATTAATAAAAGAATAATTTTTTTTAAATTTCACACCATAGATTCACCCATCTTAGTGGTACCTAGTTGACCCATGGGCTCTACACAACTAAAAATGTAATGAATTTCAACATTAATTATTTTAATTTTAAGTAATATATCAAGATTTGGATGATCTAAATTAAATATTGGTATATTCTCCTCATTTCAATTATATAATAAGTTAATTTATCCTTTAAAAAATAATTCATTTGAACAAAATTTGATGTTTAATTTTATACCCATGTTTAAATATTCATTAGTTTCAATAACAAGATTTGAAAATTTATGCAGATGAAAATGTTTTACTTATGATAAATCATGTTTCCATATATTTTTTTAAAATTTTATGGAAGGTGTTTCTACCATATACTAAAGGTATTATTTTAGAAATGGACTTCTTTTGGGAGGAACATTCTGTATCAAAAATAATACCATATATGATATTGTAATAACAGTTTATCTTCAAATATTTCTTTAAAACAAAAAAAGAGTTATTCGAAAAATCTAACGAGTTTGTATTTTTATAAAAAAAATTCAATTTAATTTTTTGTCTTAAAGGATATTTGGAGTATGTTTTATATAAAATATGTTCAATGTTAATAAATATTTGATTATACTAGTAATAAATTAATGCATTTTCACACTATATCCTAAAAAGTTTTAGGTAAGTGACTGTAAAAATGTGAACTGTTACTTTTTGTTACTATGAAATGTGATTATCTATATTACCTAAAATTATTATAATAGTAAAAATAGAATTGTAATTTTAATAAATATATAAAATGTGTTATTGGGTACGGTGGTAAAAAGAAATATAGAGTTACATTCAGTTACTATAACACAAGTAAATTCAAATTAATCCTAAATTGATTTATGATTATTTGTTGCGTAATAATGTATATCATTACATTATTTCAGTGAAAAAGATTTATATAAAGGGTTCCATGGATACTGGTATTAAAATTATTAATATTTCTATGTAGATAATAAAACATTAACCTCAAAAAAATTTATGTTGTTGAAGAACCACTGGATTGGTGGATGAAATGTTTAACGGTTATCCATTTTTTCACATTTGGGATGATTTTGATGGATGTTTTAAGGATATTGAGATGTTTTTATGGTGTTGGTAATGTGTTTAAAAATAAATTGATATAATTTAAATATGTTTTAAAGCAGCTGAAAAATATTGAATTTTTTTTCCAAAAAGATAAATTGAAAAATAACCAATTGTATATAATTTAGAACTAAGCATAAGGAATCAATTTATGTGTGTATGGCATTGAGTACAAAATGTAATACTTTATGTATTATCATATGTCTTTGAGCCTTAATGTATTTATTAATCATTTAAATTTTGTCCATCAACTGATTTGAGTGAAATTTATTGATTGTTAAGCCTTCTCCACAAGTGTTATCTTTATTGTATTGAGCATTAGACTACCTTGATAATATGAATTTGATATTCCCAAATTATGGTACTTATATATAGGGAAATTTTATGTTTTTAATTTTTCAGAATATGAGATTAAAAAATTTGAATATTCTGAAGAAAATCCACATGATGATAGTAAATATAATCCATGAGGATGAAAATGTTGTATTAAATATTTTATTTAAGTTATTTATTTATAGAAATCAAAATGAGTATTTTTAATAGATATATAATTGATATTTGTTCCTATTTATATGAAATTAGTTTTGGAGATTTATGGTGATTCTATTAAATAAGAATTGACATAGATAAATTCTAGAGTGTTTCTATATTGATGCCTTACAGATATTCAATCGTATAATCAATTTCAAATTAGTAAAGGATTCAAATTAGTTTTTTTAATTTCATGAGTTGTATTGAGATGATTATTTTAGATGTGTTTTACAATAACTCGTAACTCAACATGGAAAACATTTTTGATGAGTGATTATAAATATAGTGGTGTTGAGATCTGATGAAATGTTTTTAGAAGATATGTTGACAAGTAATGTGCAGATGGATACATTGGTATCCCATATATATACACATTCTATTATGGGGAAATATATTTTTGATAGAGGAGTGAGGTAATGTCGAATGTACAAAATTTATAAATTTTTAATCACACTTTCACCTAGATGTAAAAAGAGGTTATATCATTTTTCCATTTAGGGTTACTAATAATGACGAATGAATAATAATTATATTAAATGATATTTTTTATTAAATATATGTGGGGAAGACTATAGAATATGAAAGAATAAAATATGATATTCTATATAACAAATATTTTACCATTATGAAAAGTGTGTATGGTAAAGATAGTCATGAAAGCAAGAAGATTTCTTAGTGTATGAAGGTAAGAACTTTTCATGTGAATATATTTTAAATAAATAATTTAGTGAGTTTTTCTATTTAGAAATAGAGAAGAAGTTCAGAACCATGATATGTTTTAAATGATCATAATTTTTGATATGTTTATGAATCTCATTGAGGGAGATTTACATTTAAAGTTAATGATGAAACCAAACACTCAAGAATTTCATCCTCATTCTGGTTACGCTATATGTGTGCTGTCATTCTGAAGATTCAATATCTGTTATGACTCTTGATAAGAATAGTGTGAATATAACTTCCTAGTATTAATGTAAATAGACATTAAATCACAATTTCTTGGAATACGTAAAATATTAAAAAAACATACACATAAAGACTGTATTAGTTTAGTGCCTTTTGAAACCTAGAAGCATATACACTCGTATATAAATGAGCCACATTATCTCCCACTATGATCTCAAATACTAGAACCCTTAATAGACACATATTACATAATACATATCCTCTTAACATGGGGCAGGAAACATAAAAAGGGGTGAGATAAGATTCTCAATTAGGGTAAATTATTTAAAAATTTATGAATATCAAGGAGTACATCTGTATGAGAATGTGATCATAACAAAAGAAGGTCATAACCTACATAACACAGGTCATAAATATGAATCATTGAATAATTCTTGACAATTCATAATTAATGAATCCAATGAAAAATAAAGAATAAAATCCATGAAATTGTAACATAGCAATAAGAAATGGTATTTGTTTCATACACATAAAGACAAAAAATCATATGTCAATAATAACTCTTAATAACTTGAAAACTTGTTAGGATTTGGCTATGACATGTGTACCAAACTTTTTTTGGGCTTGGGATATAACCCATGTACCCTCATTCTTTTATTATTGGGAAAGAGTTTATGCACCTTCTTGTATTGGGACAGTAGGTCGTACATATGTATGAATGCTACTTTTGTTTTATTTACAAATTCATACCAAAAAATAAATGATATATATATTTTATTTATATTTATTTAACAACATAAAATTATCACTATTATATATATATATATATCATATAGGTCCACTAAGAACATCCTTAAGATATTCCATGGTGTGTCTGAACGAGTCACATAACATGGAGGGGGCGGTAGTCCACACTTTGTCAAACAAATATATCTTATTTAAACCAGACATAAAGCAGAAGGTTATGTTAAAAAAAAAAATTATTAATATGATATATATAATATATAAATGTATTGTCTTTCATTATTCCTACCATGAAAGGCAATAAAAGAAAGATTAACAGTCATCGTTTCGTGAGGAGGTACTTTTCTACACATATAAAAAGTAAATTTTTTACCCATTATATTAATGTGTGTGTACATTTAGGTATAAACATTAGGATAAAAAATTATATTATTATTAGGATACTAGTGTTGTTATTAAATCATGGAATAACATGATGACAGGGAGTGGATAATATAAATAAAACAAAGGAGATTTAGGGATGGTGTTACCTCTTTATCGGGTAACGCCTTTGGTTTTAACCAATGGGATTATTTTGAAGGATTTATGACCAAATAGAGGCTAAAAGAAGAATATTAAGTTTCTATAATGTGTATTGGGATGTGATTTTTGGATACAATGTGGTTTTAGAGGTGTTAGACAGTGGAAGAGATGGTGACCTTTTATAGATAAGAGAAAGGACACACATGACATTTTTGAAAACAAGTTTGGCGTGCCCATGTTTTTATCTAAAAAGGTCAAAAATCCAACATAAAAATAATGTAATGTTTTTGGAAGAAATTTTTCCATATAATTGGTTTTGGACAGGTGTTTAGCTCATTTGGTCCCTTAGGGGTTTTCCATTATTAAGTTAAATTTTACATTAAAAAGTGTAAATTGTTTTAATTGAATTAAAAAATATTTTTGGGAAAAAATAATTTAAACATACTAGAAATTATAAATAATTTTTATTCTACATATGAAATCTATTATATTAAAAACACCTAATTGTGAGATATTAATTTAAAATTAATCATGCAGACAGATCGACCAATGTAGATTTTAAAAGTAAAAACACCCAAAAGATTTCTATACTTTTATACCCAATTTCAATGTGATATTGATTATAATTACCTATATTTGATAATATGATAAAATTATTATCTAATTTAACTTTTAAACCTATATAAAATACTACTTATCCTAATAAATAAATTAGAAGGTAATGTTTTTTTGAAATAAAATTCAGTATTTATAAATTATTCATTAAAAAATGAAACATCAGAGAAAAATATGAAAAAATCAACCTTCCTCAATTTTAATATTTTTATTTAAAATATTAAGTTAATTTGGACAAATAATATTTATAGATTTTCCAAAAAATATGACATAAAATATGTTCTCCATTAAAATTAAGTAACATTGCTTTTTCTAAAAATATATTATTTTATTCATAAAATTTGATTTGATCATAACCTATCCCCCTCAAATATATTGTATGAAAATAAAAAATATTTGTTTTAATATTAAATACATATATTAAAATATTATCACATACACATTATAATATATTTCATTTATTATTATCATATATTCTTTTATATTCAATTGGTTTTCATGTTAATATTTATTTAATCTTAACCAATGAATTCATTTTATATTTGTGTAAACAATTTATTTTTTGAAGATAATAAAAAATTATAATAAATAATAATTTAAATTCTAGGAGATATCATATTATGTTAAATAATAATATTTTTAATAATATATTCCGGTTTTATAAAACATGGTCTTGGATGTAACATAAGTGAACATTGATTTTTTGTATACATAAATATAACCATTAAATTTTGTGCAGTGTACAATTAAATTGGTATGGTGTACAATGTAATAAAAAATTAAATATTTAATATATATATATATATGAATTTATTTTCAGTGCTTCATGAAATGAAAAATAAAAATAATATTAAATTAATTCAAAAAATATATTTCACAAAATCTCAGGGTGTTACAGTGAATCTATTCTATCACTATTTGCTTTTTATTTTCTAATTTTAATACTAATGAATATGTGTCTTGATAGTCTAACGAACCATGAATAGTGGTTGTTTACCCTGGAATGGTATGAACCTTATAAAAATATGTGTGTTCATTGTATCATTATTTGTTTTATAGATTAGTCAGTTAAAGACTCTTTTTGTGAGTTGATCAATGCTTAATAGGTTATAGGTATTTATTTATTTTAGAAGAAATTATAAAAACTGGTCTCAAATATTTCATCGACCTAAATCAATGGAATGACTTGTTTTCCAAGAACATAAACTGGTTTCAAATCCTATTCCTTCTATTATATTTAATAAACTGCATAAAATGGATAATAACAATTTTATGAACAATATGGTTGTTTATAATTTTAAGGAAAAAAATTCTCATTTTTGGAAGAACAATTTTCTTCATATATTTTATCATATGGATTAGATGATTGAGATACCATTGCTATTGGATTTACACTAATGAAAGTGAATACTGCTATGAACCAGGAAAATAAAATGCATATATAGAATGATGGAAATGAAAAAATTTCTATGATCATATCCATCCTATAATAGGTTTATCCAAAAGTTATGGGACTTCAATAAAATAAATAAATATAGGAAAAACTAGAGTGTAGCAATGAAGGGAATGTGAAATTCATGGTGGATAGATTAAAAATTTAGGGAAGATTGTTTAAGGACATTAATAAGTTTGAGTAAGAGAAAATTGAAAAATATTTCACATAGATAAATAAAGATTTTTTCAATGTTGTTTGGTTATGTGAAAAACAAGAGTATTATAGAATTTTCTTAAATAAATGAGGAATTTCCTTAACATTTTTAATCCAAATATCTATAATATCTGAGATATGTATGTTCATTCCAGGGATGAAATGCATAATTGAATCATAACATTATAAAGGGAAAAAATTATATCATTCATGTACCATATATATATATATGAAATAGATTTTGAGGTCATGAGAAATTCTAATTTTTTTGACAATGTAGACTCATGTGACTCATAAAATGATGAGGATTATGGATACTATCAACGATTCAATTCAATTAGTCAAATAGACTCAATAATTAAGAGAACAAGGTCAACAAAAATAATCCAAGATGATTTTTTAGATATAGTAACATTAGTAACATTAAAATTAATTATCCTATGTATAAGAAATTATATTCTATATTATTATATATGGGAAACCATTAAAAAAAAGTTAAATAAAATTTAAAAATCATAAATGATTCTATTAAAAAATTTGAGGCATTAGAATAAATTTTATTTGAAAATTTGATATAACCAACAAATCATTTTATTGTGGATATGGAAGTTAGTTTGGTGATAAATTTATAATTTTCATAGGTCATGTAGAAAAAGTAACGAACACTTCAATTGGTAAAGAAGATGATTCTTTACCAACTGAATATGGAAAACATATTGAAGAATGATCCTGAACTATTCCTTGTAAAAAAACACTGCTCGTGAATAGAAGTTACTGAATGTTAACTGAAATCCAATTGATGAAAATATTATGTTTGAAAATAAATAAGAATCCCTTATCTGTGAGATAAAGAATTTGTGTTTAAATCTATTGAATAATAGAATATGATACAATATATCAATTATAATTATACAATTAAATATGAATAATTATCTATGACAGATCCTTTTTGTCTTGAAGTTGACAATGTTCTAATGAAGTTATAGTAGTAATTCAAATTTTTTTTATAAGTAATGGATAAATACACTAAATCATATGAGATATTTTTCATAAAAATAATAGTTAAAAATATACCTAATGAATTAGTTTGTAATATTATTTACACAAATAATGTAAGATCTAAATAAAAATCCCTTCAAGCTTAGTCTAATAAAATTGGAGAGAAACATTCATTAACTTCAATATAATAAAACAAGTATTCTAGATGCTCTCAAAATACCAAATTGAATAAAATTTAGAATGAATATGTACAATATAAACATAATTCTAGAAATAATTATAGGTATAATATTTATGAACTAATATGATATAGGTTCTAAGGGTAATTATAGTGATATATAGTTTTTGGATAAAAACTATTCATATTCCGGTATAACATTTGACTACCTAGGATGATACTTGATGTCAAGGGAAGTCATCCAGATGATAGTGAACTAGATTTTCACACAAGACATGGATGAAAGTTTAATATGTCATGTGTATAGATATATAAAATTTTTATATGTTTTTATGATGTTTATGAAAGATATGATTAGTAGGGACATTATATAGAGAAATCCATTTCATTATTACTTTGTTAGAAAACTTATATTGAGAAATGAATAGGAATTAAAAAACATTAAATAATGGAAGAATTTATATGTACGGTTACATTGAAAGGAAATATAAATAAACCATGGATTCTTTGTAGTGGGTTATTGACCTACAAGATAGGTGATAATATGATTTTTATGAATATTTAAAACCATAAAAGTGAAGTAGTTACATTTTTTAGTGATTCCTCATTAATTTTTAAGGTTGTTTGTTCATCTAAAATTGATCCTGAAAACCTAAAATGAAAAGATGTTTTATTTATGGAAGGACAAAACAACATTCTATCCTATATTAGTAATATATATGTAGATGGAAAATAGGTTATTTTAATGAATGAAACGTGTTCCATTAGTAAATTAAAATAATGAACAATCATTTCACAAGGAAGATGAACCAATACCAACTTTTTCTAATAGGTTATCCAAACAATTCATTATAACTGAGTGGAAATACTGAAATATTTATATGTCATAGGTAGAATAATATGTTGATTAAAAGGTTTATGAGTAAAATTGTAAAGCATGATGTTGTGATTGATCTTCAAATGATTAAGAGAGAACAAGATGATGTGTGTGAAACATTCCAAATAGGGAATTATGATATAAAGAACTCATAAAAGACAGAAATTATCACTACCATTCCACTAGAAGTTATTAAAACTAATAAAAAGGGTATTATGAGAAAATATCAATAAGAGGTGATTTATATTTCATCAAATTTATTAAGTATTTCCCCTGAATCGATAATGTCACATTCCTAAAATAAAAATTAGATTTAGCTGTTGTGTTCAAATATTTTAGACGATAAGTCAGAATGGAATCATGGATTCACATTAATGAAATGAGATTCTTCCTGGGGAAGGAATATACATCTGGTGAATTTTAATGTTACCATAATAAAAAATGAATAAATCATCTTTTCAGTATACTATGTACTACTTAATAGAATAGGTAATCAGATAGTAATAATAGGAGTGTTGTTGAAATGGGATGGATAATGTTATCTAAAAATGAATTTTTAATTTTTTGGGGGTAAAGGCTTCATGTGATTTTTACACTTACATAAAAGATGTATTTGGAGACACCATCATTATTTGAATCCCTATAAACTATTTTAAAAATAGAACGAAACTATTAATTATTTTATATTGTTTATAATCCCATTATTTATAAATGTAAAAGTAACCAATCTTGGAATATTTGAGGAGAGGTAAGGTGAATGGATAATTATAGGGTACATATCTGATGGTAGTGGGTATTGATTCAAGATTTTGTTCAATATTTAATGGTCTATTATGATATCAATATTACCAAAAACCATTCAGAATTAGATCAATATTTCTGATTAGATATTAATATTTTAGATGAAAAAAACATGCATATTCCAGATAATCAGGTCGATGATGTAGTTGATATTAGAACAAGAAATAGTAATATTGATTAAAAAAATAATATTAATGTATAATATGATTTGGGTATTGACATGAAGAATTTATAGACGCTAAAAACTAATTTTGGTTCAGAAAATATTATTGGAGAATTAGTTTTTCATGTTAAAACAAGAAGGATAATAATTGTGGGAAATCACACAACACTAATGTCACATGTCTCTAAAAAATATTTAGCTAAAGAGGTTGATAATTTGGAATGGGTATATGCTATTAATGATAAATTTTATCAAATTGGGAAAAAAATAAACTTATGAGCTTCTCCCAGTACAAAAAAATAAGAATATAATTAACACCAAATTGATCTTTATAAGAAATTCAATGAGAAGTGTTTGGTGAAAAAAACAAGATGATTCATGTATATAATGGATTCACTTAAATGGAAGGAATTTAATTTAATAAAACCATTTAACCCATAGAATGTATTGAACTAATTTGAATGTTTTTAGCTATTACTGCACAAAATCAATGCAATGTGTATCAAATGAATTTAAAAACTTCATTTATAAATGGTGAAACCAGGGGTGAATAATTTATTGAATAACCGTATAGTTTTATTTTCATTTTTAATGGGATAATGTTGTGTAAGATGATAAAGGAATTATCTGGATTAAAATAATATCTTAGATCATGATATTCAATATTTGAAAACTATTTTATGAAATTATTGTTCTAAATAGGAAAATATGATAGAAATTTTTATGGTAATGGGATTATCATATATTTATTGATTTATATTTTACATATTGATGATATAATATTTTCTAGATATGTTTTGTGTATTTGTGATGAATTATTTGAGAAAATGAATGAGCATATGGAGTTTTCATTTTTTGGAGAATTGATATTTTTAGGGTTATAGATTGGAAATAGTTAAGATTCTATATTTCTATTCGATGAAATGTATTATCGAGAATTTTTAATAAACTTTATTGAAAAATATAGAGAGTTTTTTATACCAATTTTTATTGGAACCAAACTAAGTAAATATGAATAAAAAATCATTGTTGGAAAAAGTAAATTTATAAGACTCATTGGATTTATATTTTTTATCACCTCAAGGAAGAAAATCTCCTTTAATGTAACACATTGTGCATGATTTTATTGTCAAAATGGATTCATAGATTATTTAGATAAAAAAGATACTTTTATATTTAATGGTAATAGAGAATCATGGACTAGAATATGATTTTAGTATATATTTATGGCTACTATGGTACACTAATTTAGACTGGACTAGTTATTATAAAGATATAAAATCTTCATAAAGTGGACCATTGGTCATTGGTGATGTATTTTTTAGATACAATAATATGAAAAAAAAGTGAACAAATAAAAAATGAGGTAGAATATAGGGTATAGACTCATGAATGTAAACAGGTTTTTTTGATGGTTGCTTAATTGGTGGATTAGATTGTTCAAACAATGAATCCATCATGGTTCTGGTGTAAAAATTAATGTGTAATAAAAATATATAAGAATACTATATAAGATACTATATCCAAAATTAGATGGATATATTATCATTTTATTAAATAAATAGCGATCAGTGCATATATTATGCTTGAATAAATTAATACCCAAAATCATATTTCATATTTCCTCAATAAATATAACCAAAGAGAGAGGTTTTCAATGTTTACAATGTAACTACATGATCCTCCCTCACCTCTCTTATGAATAAATGTTACATAGGTACCCATATATAAGCTTTGTATTGTGTTTAAAAGGGAAATATAAATTGTAACAACTATATAGAAAATTGGAAATAAATACATTATTATAGGGGTTGTGTCACTTTCATGTCATTTGAAGATATGATAAATATTTATCGAGAAATATTTATGAAATTTATATTTTTTTCATGAAATAATTTAGATTTCATGTATGCTAATTGGGTAAAGTTTCGTAACACTATGGAATATAATTGTCTTAAATAATCACTTTATCTGGTTGTACAGTGCATGGATCTTATCCACTGAGATATGCTATGATATTATGATTCTCAATATTAATCTAGATTATGTGTGAATACTTATAAGATTATGTTAAATAGTTTATATATATTTCAAAAGAATCCAAAACGGAGTGTTTAGTGTACATTTGTATTTGTTAATTATATAATTAATGGTTTTTAATTTTATTAGCCATTATTAAAGAGGTTGACTGAATTATTTTGGGATTTTGAGATATATTTTAGTTTTTTGGAATGCATTTGATAATTTATAGAGGTAAATTGAAGAATCTCTAAAGTTGTCATAAAAATAATAATACTTTATCTAATAATTGAATTTGGATAATTACTGAGTGTATGGATTTGAGGGTTGAGCATATGGACTTGAGTACTAAATATAATACTTCATTCGTGAGAATAATTCATTGGTTATAACAATATGTATTCCTTGTAATAATTACTTCTATAATATGACATGAGCATATGTCTTATAGATAATAACACTTTTCGATGACTTTAATCCTTATTGTACTGAATATAAGAGTTTTCGGCTTGTATTGAATTGATCTCTCACTGTAATACATCCATAATTGGAGGTATTATATGTTTTATCTAGTTAAAATATGGGGATTATAGAATTCAAATACTCTAAAGAAAAAAACCCAAGAATCTAAATCTAATCATCAAGGATTAAAAAATCACATTTAATATGTTATTTAATATGTTTCATGAGATATATGAAAATGTGTTTTTTTATTTAATATATATTTGAATTTTTGAGATGGTTTATTTGAAAAGACATTATATAACTTGTAGAAAATTCTATCAATGATGAATATTAAGATATTAATTCATTAATGTATTTTTTATGATAATTTTCTGATCTTCATCGGTATAACAACTTAAATTTTTTGAATTGATTCCATATTGGTTTCATTTGAATGTTTGAGTTATATTAAGATAAGTTTTGAAGAGGTTTTTTACTAAAATTCATTTCATGACAACAAAAATAGTTTTTATAAGTTATTATTCATGTAGTTTTATAAATATCTCTTGATATTTATGAAGCTAATAGGTTGAAATGATGATGTTTAAAAGATAGATTTTATAATTCTTGAAAATAAACATTACACTATGGAAATATTTAATGAAAATGGTGTTCATTAATGTGGATGGTAAAAATGATTTTATTTAATAATCACTCCTTTGAATACAATGAAAAGGAGGTAACAACATTTTTCTCATTTGTGGTTACTAATAATAACAGAACATGTTTAATTCTCTTATTTGATATATTTTTATGAAAATCAATTTCATAAAAATGTTATAGGTGAGAAAAATAATATATATGTTGACATAAAAAAATAATAGATAATTATTAATGGTTTGAATGGTGATGTGAGTTGATAATATAATAAGAGATACCAGTTCCTAATGTTTAGTAATTCTAGTCATATCTGTTAAAGATTTAGAATTATATGAATTTATTTTAGATAGATATTGAAAAGTTTTTCAAAATCTGTAAGTGTAGGAAGTGAGTAGCTATTATTAAATATATAGGAGTCTCACTAAGGAGGATATACATCAACAATTTATAAATAAACTAAACTCTCAATAAGATATTTCTCATTGTGCTTACATTTTATGTATTGGGTCAGTGTAAAACTAAATTTTCCTATGTAAATATATAATATCAATGTGACAATATATGATAACACTGTATGATTTTGATTTTTTGTTGGTTATATTGAGTAATTCATGGTTAGGTACATTGTCCAGCAATAAAAATACAGAGGTTTCAAATCAAGGGGCTAAACCTTATAAAAATAATTGTGATAATTGACTCATTATTTTCTATATACTCAAGTCTAGTAATGAAATTTTTCATGAGTTAATGAAACCATAATCGGTTGCAGGGGTTGAATTAATTAAGGTGAAATTTGAAAAACTATCCTTTAATGATTCATCCCCCACTCAAAGGAGTGATTCATTACTAGGAACATTATTATTGATGTATATGAGTTTGAATATTTACAAGGATGTAAACATTAAGAATATGAATCTAAAATATCACTTTTGTTTAAAACTTATTTCATAAAATATATTATTTACTAAAGAGTTTAGTCTTATGATTTTATCATATAGTCACAATGTTATGTGGAATGAATTACATATAGATGTAATAAGTTAACAAAACCAAACAAATTGTAGTCATCAAAGGCATGAATTGGAATTATATCATATATAATATGATTGATATGTTCTTATATAGTAATTTTCTTTATTTAATATAATATTTTGATTATAAATCTTCCATATAAAATGTAATAATCAGATTATCATTATTTCACATTGGATGTATAAATGCACATATTAAAATAAATTTTATGAAACCCAATAATAGAAATAACCATTAAATATATTTATTTGAGATATCCATAAATGGTTTTTTCATAGAGTATTATTTTTTATGATGAAATGTAATAGTTAATGATATTAGGATTATTTTATGAGATGTATAATTTGTTAATGAGGAATAAAAGTTATTTTTATGTCCTGGATGGACCACTAGGTATACCAGATTGAGTGTCATCCAATGTTTCTTTAGTATATTTAGGGTATATGGATCATATAGGGCTCCATAATACCTGAGGATGGTGAGATAACTAGAATAGTATAATTTATACTTTGATTCCTTTCATAAAAAATACATTATTTTGTTTCTAATCAATAGGTTATTTTTTATGTTTATGATCATATCATTGGTTTGTGATCAACCAATATGGTATTTTTTACACTCATATAATGTTTATGACATCTATTCACTCGATTGATAAGGAATTCAATGTATGTGGATATATATAGAAAATACATATTATGTGATTATCTATTTAGATAAGGGAAATGTGGTGTTTCCATCAGTAAAAGATAAATAACATGTGGTGTATTCATTATTCATGTTGGTCTACACTCATAGAATTGTGAATATGTGATTTATCTCTTTATAATTTACTAACATCATGTCCCATGGTTACTTAATGAAATATAATAAATGAACATATAATAATTCACAGTATCTAAGGTTATAGTTGTTGTACTTGTATACGAAGATATAGTTTTTTGATGAAGTTTAGAGAAGTCCCCTTGGTATCTTGAGTTTCATTGATTCTTTTATTGAGGTTATCGTTGTCTTATATTTACTGGTCTAGTGATTCATATTTGTTTTAAACTCTATAAAGGCACTTGGGGTCCTACTGTGTTTGACTGAATGGGGGTTGAGATTGACTAAGAGAGATACTCATGTATTTTAATGTTAATTGAAAATACTTCTAGTTGGGTATTCATAATGTATTTAATAAGATTTTATACATGGTTAATTATTATGATAACAGTCCATAAGTGTTTTGATGATATCAAAATGAATTTTGGATATGGTTTCACGTGTTATTTTATATGATACAATAAATGAAGAAAAAGAAGAAAAAACATCAAGGATTTAGTGAAAGCATTCTATTGCAATAGAAAATCCCAAAAAACTATATATATATATATATATATATGATAGAAATATATGATATAGTATATAATTAAATATAGAAAATTTTACATTATGGTGTTTATGTTGTAAAATATATTTATTTATAAACAAAATATTTCATATTATAAAACTCAAGGGGAAATCATAATGTGGTGAATAAGATTCAACGATACTTCCTATGAAAAATTAGATAATACAAATATGGTAATTTTAAGTAATAACAAAATGTTATGAAGTTCATGATTTAATTACCCTACCCACTCAATTATAATGTATAATTTAGTGATTTAATAAGTATATTGCATGGATGTGTCATAATGGATGATATCCATATCAAATGGTATACTATATGTTATTTTATTTGATCATCTATATGTTAAAATTTTACATTCCACTGATTAATATTATCATTGGTTATAATCAATGAACTGTTAAAAGAGTTGTAATATAAAGAGAGAACTCATCCATATGATATTTGAATTTGATGAAGAATTAAATCATGAATTATAATACCTGAGTTAATGAATGAACACTTAGGGTTCATCTTGGATTGTTTTATAATAACATATCATGTGATGGGAGTGGTAGAGTTATTTCATGAAACACTATTAATACTTTTTAGTTCTCGTATTTCTCTTTCTTTACCACCTTTATCCCAATGTCACTAGAATTTTCTCAATGTAGGAGGGATCCCACAAGTATGATGTGTGATTCAATATTTCAAAGATATATAATGAAGAGAAGAGCCATTATATTTCCCTTTATTGATTATTATCAAACATGTTTGATGTATTTCTTGGAAGATGTAGTAGTTCATTGTTGAAAGGTAAACTATTTTACAATCTTCATAATTTTATTATTTTTTATATTCTTATTTTTCTATTCATGGGTATCAGGGAAATGGGATTGTTTTTCCATTCACCTATTCTAATATGTTTTATTTAACCCTAATAATGCCATCATTCAATACACTAACCATCACATTCATTATTCTCTCAGTTTTTCATGGTTCAATACACTGAATAAAGCCAATGTGGTTTGTTTAAATAATTATTATATAATATTATACCATCCTAGGTATAAAAAATAATATTCCTAAGACATCATTACCAATAATTAATTTGGATAAACCTGGATTTTTTTAAATTTTATACTCTTATTCTTCTTAACAAAATCCAAAAATATAATTAAATCCTAATATAATACAAACCATGATGGCCCAAATATTACACACATATATTTTATATAATTTAACATAATAATATAATAAATCTAAAAAACAAAACCCACTCCCCAAAACATAAATTTTAATTTCATTATATATTATCTATATAACCACCTTATTTGACAAAAAAACATACTTTTCCTATGGTAAATACTTCCTCACACTTGACACCCTTATAGACACGTCATACAAAAATATCATAATTACCTGGGGGAATGGTAGATATAAGAATAGAATGAGTTCAATTAGATAGTGAAGGGAAATACATGTCAATGAGTCATTCCTTCCATCCATATTTTCATTTAGATATGACACTTCTAAAGTGTAAGTGTGAACTAGAACAACTCCACTAGGTTACAAATTCAACCACTACAAGATCCCATCCATTGTAAGATCAAGAATCAAAATAACGCTAAAAAATTTCCAAATTTAAAAATTCAAAAGGATTAACAACACCTAAATCAGAAAAAGTGACAACCATCATCACGATTACCCATCTATCATGTCACTTACAACTGATGTTATACTCATCACAAGAGTCAAACCCTCCTCATAGCCGAGGATTAAGCTGTCGAGACCATCTTCCTCCAAAAACTGCCTTCCCAAACTCACATCTCAAAGATCCTTGAAGCCCACTACACATCTCTAATTCAAATTGATTGTAGGAAATTAAGATCCACAGAAGAGAAAAAATAGGTAATTTTTGGTAAGAACAATGTAAAGGATCACTTATAACTGTCGATGCAGAAAAAATAACACATTGACGATGTCGTCACATTCAACCACAAAACATCAAATGTGCTGAATAGGTTGCCTCACTAACCTTGTCACGTCCATCAAACATTAAATGGGACAAACACAATCTTATCACATTGATTCACCATTCTCATAATCCCCAACCAACATTACACTAGTGATGTTCGAGATGACCTTCAGATCCCACCCCACCGTAGAAGAGATCCTCCACTAAAACCGGCGAGGCAACCGAGAATCTCAGCACTGAAGCCTTAGACTGATGGCCAACATCCCAAGTGAACAACCAACAACAAGAAACACATTTTAACAGATATATCACAAAACCTCCAAAAAAATAAAAACTCCACATCGAAGAGAGAATAGAATAAGAAAAAGTGATCAAGAATTAAACCCTAGAGAAAACAGGAATGAAAATCTAGAAGATAAATAAGATGCATGGAGATACCCTGGGAGGGGGGTGGGTGAATTAGGAAATAAGACCTTTCTAATTTAAAAAATATCTCATTAAATTCTTATAACAGTAGAATATTTTAACCTTATTATTATTAGGCTCACCATTTGTCACTCATTAAGATATTGATCTATTTTTGACCTTATTATTATTTATCATTTGATCTGATTATTCCATGATACTTTAAAAACAAAGAAAAAAATTATTTCATGTACATTATAACCATAAAATCCTACAGTATAAATGTATTTTTTTCATGGTTCACCCATACATGGATAATCCATGGAGTTTGAAATCAATAATTCATAGATGCATCATAATTCACAAAATAGAATATTTAGTTGTTGGTTTAGGCTAGGACACTCTTATGACTATGAGAACTCCCTTTATAAGGTTTAGGAATGAATCACTACTTCTGAAGGGACTCTCACCCACTCTACTCATTCCCTCACTGTTATATATATAAGAAAATAAATATTATCATGTAATCCAACTAAAAAAACAACCCTATTATTTCACCCACTTTAGATAGGTTCCATTTAACTCTTTTTCACTCTTTTATATATTTGTTGTATACATCATCATGATCAACATCATCTCTTTTACATGAGTCGTCATATAAATCTCAACTGCCATCTTCAATGGAAATATCAACAATGAGTTAAAATCTTCCTTCCTTTTCCATTTTACACTCTATATTTCCCCTATCATAATATCAGATACATCAATCATGCTCTTCTTTCTCAATAACTATACACTCTAATATTTTGAGATAATGAAGACTCCATAAATTTCAACTTCCTAAAATAATTCTTTAAAATTTGGAGAGAAATTATCTTTGTTAAGATTCATTAATATCTCTAATTCGTCAAGAGAATAATCCCTAAATCCATTCTTCAAATTTCAATAAAAAAAGAGTAATAATTATAAATTTAATTATTATATCTTACTATTAAAATATAAGAAATATTCATTTGAAAATCTTATAAACACTATATCTTCATGGGTGGCGACCACTGTTATGGTGTGATATTCAATCCCACAAAAAAGTAAAATTTGTTATTTTACATCCATAAGAACCTCTATGACATGGTATATTATTCAATGATTTATATTTATTATCATTATATTATCATGGATTATACATTAATACAATTTTATGGAAAATACTTGTGATTATTTTATGACTATCACACTATGATTTTTCACACAGGGCCACCACATGGACACATTCAGATTGAGGAACCCACAAAACATCACTTAAAAACCCTCATTACTTCCACTACTCCCATTATGGGCCTCCAAATTTTACAAATGTATATTCAAATCACCAAAACACTTCTTCCATAGCATCGTTTTTTTTCATCTTCCACTTTTAACATCACATTGGATTCACCACACATAATGAAATATTTTGTATTATATTTCAACATCTCAAGTTATTCCACAACACATATCTATTATAGTATCGATTTTATTTTCTAATTTATATACCTTCAAATTTTAGTACTTCACATCAAGGACAATATTCTAATGGAATGACCATATCTTGATGATAAAAATATTTTATTCCTAATTAACTAAAAAATTGATGCATGTATATTAAAAAAAATACATATTCAAGGATGGGTCATACCTTTTCCACATTATTCCATCTTCATAAAATTTATTACTCATCCATAAGAACTTATGCTAGGGAAAAAAACCATTCTCTTGAATCCCAAAGATAATAAATATAATTGTGGGTTCTTGATAATTTTAAAGATCCACCTCATACAAAGTCCATTATGTATCCAGGTATATTTCCATATTTTATTAAAATTAAAGTGTTCGTAAATTCACAAAAATAACTAAATAATTAAACATATAGGTACTTTTCTACATTCATTAAATGTCAAAAAAACATAGAATATCTGTATATATATTCCAAAACACCTCCAACCTAATCAAAATACATAAAAATATAATTTAATTTTATAATAACTATTAATAAATATAATCCAAACCTTCACATATACTTATTTATCATCATGTATACTCAACCTTATTTAGCACCTCACTGGATAACCCCAATCAATTCCTAGTTCATTTCTACTTCTATCTCCTACATCAATAATCTTCTAGAATATTAATTATTGGATGATAATAAATATCTACATCAACAATCATTATTAGTATGTTAAATATCCAACATAATATATCAATCACCATAAAAATAAATCTAACACCATATAAGAACCAATATTCAATTGGATATTAACAACCCACAAATTTGAATTTATTGGAAACACCCATCATGAATATAAAATTCCATTGCATCATCAAGATGCATCACACACTCCCAATTCCTACTCGAAATTTGAAGAATGATTAGATCCATGGAATTATGTTGGTTTATAGGACACTTTGACATCAAATAATTATTAAAAACATTATTGAAGGAAACAAATAATGAATATTTGAAACACATTTACCATGATAGAAAATGGTGTAGGTCGAAGATGAGATGCAAAAAAAGTGGGGGGATTTCTTATTAAAAAATGTTATTAAATAAAACTAAATGAGAATTAATTCTAGAATTAAATAAATAAAATAATGTTAATATTTAAAATTATATTGATATAGATTTTGGACAATAATCTACAAGGGACCCTTATATATCCTCCCCTCAATATCCTTATGTAATTTTGGTTTAAAAAATACTCTCTAATGGTTATATGAAGATTCCAAATAAAAGATGTAAGACGATTTAATTTTTTGGAGTTGAATCTAGAAACCATGTAAACTTTTTTTTGTTACATCTAGAAACCTAATATCCCTCACTGTTAAAATAGTGATTTCATATCCCCTCACACTCAATGGTAGTGAGAAGCCAATATCACTCCCTCAATAGTAGTAATTAACTATCCCCATCACACTCAATATTAGATTGAACCAATTTAAAATAAAAGGAATATGCTTCCTAGGAACAATTCAATTTAATCTAACTATGAATCCCCGAGAATGAATATAAAAAGAAGATATGGGAGGAAAAGTGATAATTTTTAGATATATCTTATAAATTATAGAAAAAATGAATAATAGATATCTAAAAATATATTCAATGTATCCATATGCATACATGAAATATTGTGTTGTATTTATATCATCCAAAGGTCCTATGATGATTTCTAATGCCTTTAGGGATGAATATAACCGATTAAATGAAAAATATGATGGCATGAAACACAGTTAATAACTGTGTATTTATCTATCTGGATGCCACCTGGTTTCTGGTGGGTGTCAGCAAACCTTTTGGTGGAACTAGTTCAGAATTGGTCTTCTTCCTAGCTTCCACATCCCATTCGGTGGTACCTAAATATGTTGAAATTGGTACCTATAAGTGGAGTAATTTAAAAACATCCTCCACTATTAACTCTATTCCTTATTTTAGTCTTGTACTATAATGATTTATTAATAAATAAAAAAATTGAAATCAATGAAAGGAAAATGAAAGAGACAACATTTTTTTATCTTCACGACCTCCTATTAGAGTTATATATTCCTAATTCCCCCTTAAGATTATAAAATATAGATTATCTATTTAATATACAATGATTCGCATAATGCGATTTCCAAGAATATACCCAAAATAAATTTTAATATTTCAGAATAAAATTTAAACAATCATTTTCAATAATTAAAAAAGAAATTTAGAAGTGTAATTCAAGAATGATTTCAAAAATTATATAATAAATAACTCACTTTTTAAACATCTCCAACCATGATTATAAAAAAGTAAAAATAAAAAAATACTATGAATTTATGTTTAGTTAAATATCAAAACAATTCCAATTTCAAAAAAAATCAATAAATAAATGATACCAAAGAATGTATAGATATTTTCTCTATTAAAAAAATATAAGTGATTCTTTATTGTAAAACTATCTCCCCAGAAGAAGATATAAAAACATAGCTATAAAATTTATTGAAATTAAAATAATTTTTAAAATATTTGAAACTATTTTAAAGTAATAATTGAAATACTAGAACACAAAAATACATAAGATTTGATAACCATTCCCCCAAAAAAAGGGTAAACTATTTATTAGATAAATCAAACAATTAATTTCATCACCTTAACTTCCATTATAATTACCATAATTCATATAAGAAAGGTTTAAGGAAATAAATATAATACATTCATATTAAGATGAGGATCATGCATAATAGAGAGAAAATAGAAATGAAAATTTCATAACCCATAATGTTACATCAAGAGAGTTAATATTTAGAAGTGAATTTTAATCCGTTAAAACAATCACGACTTAAAAATATTTTTTAAAAACTAAAACTTTCACATTTTATATACTTTATAATTCAATTGTTAATTCTAATAGAGTCTAATGTTAATTTTATCATGCTATAATACAATAAAAAAATAGTTATTTTCACTTTAAAAATAATTCATGTACAAAATGGATCATTTCCCCCTAAAATTGTGCATCCATTTAAAATAATAAGTGATGAGAAAAAGAATATAAATCAAGATTCAAATGGAAAAAATAAAACATACCTAAGAGAGTGATTGAATTAGATCAACAAATTAAATATTTAAATAAAATAGTACAATGGATTAATGAACTCAATATTTAAAAATATTATTTTTAAAAATATAATTTTATATTTAAATAAAAAATTAAAATATTAAAAAAATTATGATTTAAAATATTGATCAATGAATTCAAGAGATAACTCAAAATAAGATAATAAGTCAGATAATTCAATAAAGACATATATTTTAAATTTAAATAGATAGTAAAATCTATATGCATATAAAATTTAAATTAAAGAATCATATAAAATCCATTTAACCCCCCTTATTAAACAATTCTTTTAAATAGAGTTTTTTTATATGAAAATCATGATTAATAGAGATAAAAAAATACAATTCAAATAAAAATTAATATCAAATTTCAAAAAAATGGTCATGATTCAAAATTAATTTGATTATAATGTTTATGAATTTTACTTGATGTATAACATAGTTTTAAACATACTCAAAATTGATATTTTATAAATTTTATTCCACTCAAAACATTATAAAAAACTATATTTGACCCCCTTTAATAAAAACATTTTCACAATATTTGATTTAGCCAAATTACAAAGTAAATATTTCAATAATTGGATTTTTAATGTTCTAAAACAATAAAAAATAGTAATTAGTCACCACATATGTGTTTTAAGTAGCCACCAATTATGTACCATGTTTCTCCTTGGGAATTTATGTTGAGACTTTATTCACATATTATAGTCAAGAAACTAATGTTTTTGATACCTAAAATTTGGGTCCCCAAATGTTATCTATTTAATACATAGAAATATAAGCTTGTTTTGAGAATAATTTTCTAGAATAAATATTTTAATAGAGATGAATTGATTATGTCCTTCTATAATGGGAATTTTTATAATAACATACTTCAATGAGTTTCTCTATTTTCTTGAAATAATTAAAAAATTATATTGAGATAAAATTCATATAAATATACTATTCATGGTAATTTAGATGAGACTTTATTATAATTATTGACATAATTAGAATTCCCAATATGACAGGAACTAGACATGAAAAAAACATTATAAAAAAGGAGAACATGTTAATAGATATTTTACGTTATTGATTTATTGATTCCAATTTTTTTAATTCTAGACACTCATTTAATATAATGGGTAACTCCCCCATTTTTGAGATTTAATATATCGATCACCAAAAAAGATTTTTGAATGATTCGTTAATTTTTTGGATCGTTCACAATAGTCTTGTATTAAATTTTCTTAATCAAACAATAGATCGTCATAATCTGGATGACATGAGTAACAATAATGACATAAAAAATAAAAATAAAAATTAGGATAATTTACATCATCACAAGACTTAAGGCATTTTGGGATTCCATCACATGTGGAATTTGTATAGATGAAGTCATCACATTCACCCCACCTGGAGACTTTGATACATTATACCTTCCCTTTTTATCTTCATCCTTATTTTTGTATTAGGTTTACTTAAGCTTAATGTGACCCTTTTTATTGTAACCATTGCACAACACATTTGGTACCAATTTTTTCATTTCCTTTCTGGAATTATAATTCAATTTATATATTCTCAAGTAATTTATTATCTTCACGGTGAATTATTTAGAATCAAAATCACTTCAGGATGAATCATTATTAATTTACCTAAAGGTATTGTTATTCATTATATCCTTGAACACTTCTAATTAATTCATAAATTTCGTTTTAATTGTATTCTCATATGTCGTGGGTGATGCAATGATATCTTCAAAAAAAATATTCATAATGTCTTTCACATCTTGAATCACCAAAACATCAGGTTCCATAGAATAACGAAATACCTGAATCCTATCTTTCATAATAATCCACATTTAAATAACATATCTCAAGGACATTCCTCTATTAAAAATATAAATGAAATAGGTAAAATGTTTTATTAAATTCTAATTAGGATGCTTAATAAATAATTCAAAATCATAATGATATATATCAAGACTAATATCCTTAACATTACTATTACCATTATGTATAATTTAATAGAAATTATAAATTTCCTAGGATGTTTTACACATTAAATGTTCAGTAAATTTACTTATATCATACCCCAAATGTAGATCATTGATATATTTTCCATTAATATCAAAGGATATTATATTAGATGGGGTCCATTTTTATTCTTTTTCAATAATGTGGGTATAAGCATGGATACCAATTCTCCATAATAAACACATTATGATATAATAAAATTTATAAATTATAGTTATTAAATTATTATAGTTTTATTAATTAAATTATGGATATCTACCCATAGAGTTTACCTTATGAGAAACGTCTATATTTTAGGTAGATACCTTCTTAATGTGGGAATCCATGAATTTTTTTGTGTTTTTAAAATTATGGTTCCCTCTGATACAAATTGTTGTTCAGTATTGAGATAGAAAGAAGAGGAAGGGGATGATGAATTTATTTTTAAAACATATTACAAATTTAAATTAAATGAGATGTAATTTAAAAAAAATACTCATAAAATGAAACAAGGATTTTAGCATAGAATAAATATAAATTTAAAACAAAAACCATGAGAGATTGATAAATGATTTTTAATATTATACTAATGGGACCCTATATCTCATTCCAGAATGATCATTGAGGAGTTTTGTGATAAAAACTTATTTTCAATTATCATATAAATAATCCCATTATATTTCTATGACCCTTAATTATTAATATTAGTAGTAAGACACCCCTTACCTTTTAGTGGTTGTTGGTAAAAACCAAATCTCTGTAATGTTTTTGGTAGTGATCACCTATCCTTCCTAACAATAATTTCCTATGATAGGCAATATAAAATTAAAATAAGAGTCTTAGTTTGTAAAAGAACATTCAATGACATTCAAAATACACTATAAAATATATAATAAGAACATATGGGTGGAATAAAGAAAATAGTGTAATGGAGCTTGATAATGTCACAAACAAAAACAAGGGAGCCATAAAATATCATCAAGGTTTATACATGAATCCAATCAGACTTATGGCGAATTTATAATACCTTATGGTAGGTCGATGATTCTTTTTTTCCTTGGGGGTATAATAATGCTACATGAAGGAAAAATAGGCTTATAGGGACCACTCCCAATACCTATTTTCTCTCTCTCTATTAATGGCACTAGGTAGCTGGTAGGTGTATTTTTCTAGCTATTGGAACATAAACATTACTTTTGTTCTCTTTAGGTTCCACCAACCATCTAGTGGTACCCCATTGAGAATCTGTTGATACATATATGTGGTGGAATTTAAAAAAAATCCTCCATGATCTTATTGGTCCCTCTGTTTCGTTTAATACAATAATGAATAGTTTAGAAACACTGAAATAAATGAAATGAAAATTTTAGTAAAATAATTTATTGATTGTGATAATTAGAACCACACATGAGACTGAGATATACAATAATAGTTGTTAAATTTGGCTCTATTATTACTCTCCCCTTGTCTTCCTAATACCATCCATCTTAAGATCCATTTCCATTATAATGTCTTGTAGAATTATTGGGGATATTCCGTAACATTTTTTCAACATTAATCTCATGATACTAATTATTATAATATTGAAGGAATCATTTCCTCTAATTTGAGAGAATAGAACAACCGTATTTGAATACAATTCAATAGTCTTTCAACATCTTTATCAATCAAGAATAGGAAACCAGATTTTCAAATTTAACTTTAATGATCATTAATTTTTATATACAAATATTATTCCAAAATATCCACCAATTTCATGAATTTTTATTTAAAAAAAACTCATTTGTTTTACTAATAAACGTATCTTATGTGACTTTAATAACTTATTATTTTTATTAATAAAAATTTTATTTTACAGTATTTTAGTTTAATATTTTTATTTAATTTCAAATAATTTTTCTAAGGAAAATACCAAACAGTATGATAATTTATCACATGAGCTGTTAATTCTCCTAAAATACCAAGAAATATGTTTTTTTGTCAATGAAAATTATATTATAAATCGACATATATCATCATTTTAGATTTCATATTACTTTAAAATTAAATTATCTTTTTTATGTATTATATGTGATAAATATCATATGATGTAGAAAAATGTGTCATGATCATTATTTTTCGTAATCTTATTTATCATATTCTCATAAAATTATAATAAGAAGCATTGATTTTTATAAGGAGAAAATAATGACAGATGAAAAATCAAAATATCAAATGAAGCTTTGAATTACCCTAACAAGATAAAAAATCATTCATGGATAGAAATTATCTCTTAGAACATTGTTCTATGTTTATTTATCGAATGATGATAGGATTATCTCATGAATATAGGAAATATCACACATAGTGTATTGTATTGTGACGTAGAATATTTTTTCCAATGTAAAAATACCCTTCGATGTTTAATTTTTTTAATTTCACTGGGTCTTTTGAAAATCGGAAGGCATAAATAAATTATGAAAAATATAATACACTTCAAAACTATATTCATTAGAATTAAGTATTTTATGATCATTTATTCAATATACCTCGGTATCTATTACCATTATTGAATGTCAAGTGAATTTCAAGCCTATTTTTCTAGAACTTATTACAGATCGATAAGGAAATATTAATTAAAAAACATGTTTATTTAAATGAATTCATAGAGTATCAATAATGAATAAGGTTATAATCAACAATGATATTTGTTATTTATATTTTCAGAATAAAAGTTATCTGGTTAGAATAAAGCATGTTTTTTATTATTATATCTAATCTTGACCATTATAGTATATATGGATCATTGAATTTAAAATACATTAATAGAGAATAAATAAACGAATGACATATAATACTTTAAAAAAAGAAAAATGAAATTCTATTTTTCTACACATACAGGATATTCATTTTTTTCTAAAAAGAATGAGAAATATCTAATTATATTATTTAATGGGAACATCAAATATAGTCTAAAAATATTCAAAATCTAATAATTGAATCCATACACTATTTTAGAATAGCCACACATATTTTTTCAATTTGAATCCTCGATCATTGAGATGAGTATTAAACACAATTTTTCCTTTTTATATAATGTATAGTGAATACTTCATTTATTAGCGTATAAATGCCTTGGATAAGTGTTGATAAAATTAGATATACTTATTAACTCGACATATAATTTTTTAGAAGTTTCAATTACATGAAATCAATTATATAAGTCACTAGGAAATGGAACATCCTAGTGACAATCATTAATATTACATAAAGATCATTGATGGAGTGGACTAGCAGATTAAAATATTCCCAAAACCACTATAATAAATACTCTATGTAATATTATTTTATATTATATTTGTTAAACATTATATCTGAAAAATAGTTAGTAATAGTCCACAATATGATTTCAATTTGTGTCAAAATTTTATGAACACAATTCAACCCCTCTTGAGTAATTATGTAACTCCCTATGGGTGAAAAATTGGTATTAGTGGATAATACTCTTATGTTAGAAACTATTAAAGGACAAATTCATAAGTATAACTTTCAAATTACTATAACCATTGAAAATAGAGAGGCAATTCCTATATACAAGGATTCTTATTTTAGTGGAGATAACTATACATACTAAAAATACCAAATTATTATTTATATAAAATTCATTAGTATAATGTTTTATATAGATTCCATTAATCCTTATACAATTCATAAATGATACAGTAAAAAAATTCGATTCATATATTGAATAATAATATGATGTAAACTCTAGGTCTACGAATTCTAGTATATGTAGATTTTTTGGTGATGTGATCAAATTAGTTTGATAATGTAATAAAATAAATAAAATGTGGAAAACAATATATATGGATTAAAAAGGTACTGATAAAGTATGTAATCCTTGATAAAATAAAATAAAATTAATGTTTTACATAATTAGAATGTTTGATGGTGATTGAATAACTGAGATAAATTTAAAGCTAACTAAAATTTTAAATAATGTGGTTGCCCTGGGATCTCATATTGTAGAAATAGGTCATGTTCATAATGGTCTCAATGATCATCCATAAAAATGGATTGATATTTCCAATTTTATTAGGGAATATTCTTCTGTGATTTTTTTTAAAAATAAATTTTTTTGGAACCCTCTAGATATAAAATGCTGATATGGAATACAATGAAGGAGATACTGTGACTTTTAAAAGGTATAATCCTTATTTAATGGCGTATAGATAAAATTTGTGAATAAAAATAATGATAAATAATTTTCATAATCATCATAGGAAGATAATTTAAGTATGATAGAGTCATGTGATGAAATTTCCCAATTTTCGAGGAACATCATGATGTTATACAATAAGTGAATAGGATTCATGAAATCATTTAACAAGTATAAAATGGACGATGGAAATACTGATGAAAATAATTTTTTATTAGTTCAATAAGATTGGGAATATCAAGTATAATTTACCATATCTCAAGGAGAGGAAAAAGTTTAAAAAGCAGTATAAAAATAAATTGTAAAATACGAATGAGATGAATTTAATAATGACTAAATAGAGTGCCTTGGAGGACTCTAGGGATGCAACCTATTCTAATTCAAAATCTAAATTATATAACAAGAAGTTAAATATGTACTTCAAGAAATAAATTTATGTGGTAAATTCTATTTTTTATCCTTATTTTTAATCTGAATATGAAATTTACAATTTTGAGAAATTAAATTTTCACTTATACACATTATAAGACAACAATAACTATTTCATTAAAATAACATGACTATTAAGATATTATGTATTGTTTTTAAATGATAAACATGTTTTAAATAAACATATTTCATAAAAAATATTTAAAATACCTGATTCTATTCTAGTAGTGTTTTCCACGGTTGTCAAAAAAAATTCTAATGATTAAGACCAAAAATATAAAGAACAATTATTCTGTTTTTACTAAGAAAAAAATCAATATTAAATCACTGGTATGAATAAATTATTTAAATAAATATATTAAAAATGATTTAAATTGAAAACCCATGGATTTATAGAAACTATTCTATGCTTAGTTCCAATTAAAGAAAAATTTAAAATATAATTGGTTTTGACTATATATAAATGGTCATTTTTCTAATGATTATTTCAGAATACATACATTGATATGTGTAATAAATAATGTTTTTATTTCTAAAAATTTATTGAATTCTAATTCATAAAATTATTTAAATATAATGAATATTTTTGTTCTTAAATCATTTATTGTTAACACTGTCAGACACAAGAGAATGTGGGTACCAAAATGACATCTTACATATTGGTTTTTTCGTGGGAACAAGCCAAAAAAATTTAAAATGGTTTATGGAAAGTGTATTCTCATGAAATATTAGTGGATATTTTCCAATATTTTTCCACTATCTGAAATCAGAATAATAAATTTCACATTTGGTGTCAATGCTAATGGAAAAATTATTAGAATTAATCAATTCAGATATCACCATTTAATCATAATAAATAGAGTAATTAATATTGAATCATTTAATCAAAATCTGATATGTATTATGCAAATATTTGATGATACATTTTCAATTTTTTTATAATAATTATTTTTCTCTTTCTAATTATAATTTGACTTAATTTAGTTCACCATGAACTAAAAATGTTTACCCACATGATTTTTATTCAACGTGTGAACAAAATGATAAAAATATGAATATTAAATTTGATGAATCATTGATTTGGCATTGGACTCTTAGATATTATTACATTTATTCATTGAATAAATTATTTATGAAAATATAATTTTTTTTTCCCCTAAACAATTTGGATAATAATAAATTTGATGTGATGTATTCCAAATGGGAAAGGATTGTTCTTCAATCCAATTAATGAAATATCATCATCCATAAAGCATACAATGATTAACATTAATTGGTTTGGACTTCATAGAATAAAAATTCTAGTTTTAAAGTCATGTTTTTTTGTATGATTATTTTTTAGGAATTACATGGGATTATTTAGTAGGAAATTAAAAGTGAATCAAGTGCTACATTTATTAATTTTTGAAAGCTTATTAATAATTTAAAAGACTATAACATTTTTTCCTTGAGAAGTGATCTTGAGGAAGAGTCTAAGAATCATTAATTTAGTTCATTATTATATAAATATATCTTGAAACATATATTCTCTACCCATAATAAACCTCAATAGAATTGTATTGTAAAAAGATGAAATATTTCGTTAGAATAAATTTCTTGAACAATGTTATGTAAATTCATCAAAACTACTCATTTTAAAGCTGATGATGTTAACAAAACATGATATGTAGTGGAGGATGGGCCTACCAACAATGGTGTTCACAACGATCTCAACTAGTTAGAAAAATAACTACCTAAACATCTTTCCCTTTTTGAGATAGACTGTAATAATATCCCTTCTTTCAAACATATGCAACCTTTTATTTTTTCAACAAATAAGTCTTATCACTTTTTCCAAGGGATCACCCTAAAAAAATATATAATTAAAAGATTAATAAAAATTAATAAATTTATTAAATAGTAAAAATACTAACTAAATAGTTAATATAAAATTTATTACTATATATAATATATTTTTTAATTATTTAATAAGTTATTCTTTTTTATTAATAAAAACCAATATATTAATTATTAAATTATTTATATAATTAAAATTGAATTAATATATATATATATATATATTTATTATATTTGAAAAATATATACATAATAAATTTAATATATTTATTCCTAAAAAATATGGGGGTTCACCTAGTATAACCTATGAACTCAAATGAATATTTTTTTAAATATAAATGAATGTATATTAATTTCTTAAATATAAAATGTATTAAAAAAATTAAATTTAAAATAATTTTATTAATTTTTTAATGAAATGATTATTAATAAAAATTATTAACAATAATATATGTGTATATATAGATAGTAAAAAAATATAATATTATCTACTTAAATAGTATATTAATTATTTAGAATATATTTTTAATTTAATTAGTTATTAAAATTGTAATAATTATTTAATTAAATATATATAATTTTATTTTTTATTTTTTGTTAGATACTTAATATACTCTTTATTAAAATATGTATATATAATTTCTTATAATCTATATATGAATAATTAAATAATTAATATACTATTTACTAATAGATGTCAATATATACTAATATGTATATTAATATATATAAATATATTTTTATTTATTAACATTTAATATATCAACATATATTATTATATATGAAATTAGAATTTATTTAAAAAAATTAATGATTGAAAATAAATATTAATAATAAATAAATTTTAAACATTTATCAAAAAATAACGAACTTATAACTTATAAATTTAAATTGTATATATATATTATTTAATATATTAATTTATATCAATACATGATTTTTATATGAAATTTTAAAAAAATTATACAAAAATTTAACAACTCAACCGGTGCTCAAACTGAAGGGACATCCATTTAGAAAGCCCAACATGGAAGGCCTACTGAGGGTGTGGAACATAATGTGTAGAGGGAGAGACAAGGCCTGTGGGGGACCTTGCATGTAGACAAGGGCACATTTAAGTATATGGAGTGTGTTTGTGGGAGATCGTCCCTACATTATGCTTCCGATGTGTTGATGATATAGAATCGTATAAAAATAAGTAGTCGAACATCGACAACATTGATGTGGGAATCGTTAACATGCTCACATTAGTTTTATTAGATCTTTATATACAACTGATAAATATGGCCTTTTTGAACACAATAGAAGGCACCAATAAAAGTTATCCTTTATCAATGCTATAAAAATACATTGAGAAATGGAACCACTTATATGTTTATAAAGATGTTATAAAAAGGTTTCATGTTATCATAGTAATTTTAACACTAAAAAGGAACCTTTTATTATCACTTTTCACTAGAATTGATAAAAGTCAATTTCTAATAAACCCAAATACATTGTAGTGAAGGAATACCCCACTGATGCAACATACTTCCAAATCATTGATAAATGAGCATCATTATTTATGTTCATACTATTTTATTCTATGTTTTCACCCTCATTCAATAATTAGATGTCATCAATACAATTGATATAAACTAATTATAATTGTCACATTATAAAGGTAATATTACCAATGGCCATAATTCTCAACGGTCATAATGTCCATGGGTCATAATGCCTAACTATAATAATTCATAATGGTTATAATGCTCAACAATTATGTAATGTCCATTTTTTTACTTCCTATAAATTCATTCAAACCAATCCCCTTAAACAAGAATAATCATTTTTTCTTATTTCAATATGTCAATTCCCTATCTTGGATTCTTATTATTTAAATTATTATTATTATAGTTCTGATGTTCATTGTATAAAATTTATAGGGATACTTCTACCTAATAATTTCATTATTTAATTTTGTCTAATTTCCATTATTAGTTACAACTATATTAGTAAATTTTTATCATTGTCATGATGTATATACATTGTAGTAAAAATATTTATTTTTATTACTATAATTTTATGGTTATTTCATTCTCACCACTTATAATAATTTCTCCCCCAAACTATACATAGGACCTTGAAAAAAAAGTAATTAAGACCTTATCATTGTATCCATAATCTCCCATGATGCCTCCTCTAGTGAGTGATTCCTCCAAAGAACATCACCAATCTATTTATCAATTTCATAGCACTAATTATCTCAATGAAGAATATGAATTTGATCTTCATTACATGATATGTTTGGATCCATCTAAATAAGATCAACTATTAAACATGGGAAGGGTATGACATGCACTTCTTTAAAAGTGATATACGGTAGTCCCTGTTCTATAGAGATAGGTTTGGATTTATATCTAAACTATATGGAAAAACTACAATCAGACCTATCATTTCAAATGTTCCAATGTACCTTGCAGTTATTTTCCATTTCTTTACAAACCTTATATCTCATTTCCATGGAGATATCTCTTGGACGACATAGTCTCTTACTTGTAATTCAACATCCATTTTTTTGTTGGTTTCCATCAGAACGTTTCATTCAAATTTTTGTTTCTTTCATACGAGTCGAGATATATATTAAATTATTTTTGGATTCCTCCATATGTTATGGATTTAATAATTTCTTTTATATAACTTCATTCCAACATGATAGAGTCTGAAATCTCTTCTAATAAAATGATTTATATAATTACATTTTTATGCTGTAGTAGTAACTAATAATGTATGGAAAAAACAATTTGTGGTGAACAATGATCCCTAGGTCTAGGTATGAATGAATTCAATGACATTATTATTATTTATAATTTTTGTAATGTAATTTCATAAATTCTATATGTTTGAGGATGATGGGATATTCCAATAATAATATCTAAATTTAATGACTTCTCTAGGATCCTTTATAATTTTGATGTAAATAATGGGTCATGAATATATAACAATCTTAAGGGTGTTACTTGAATAATCAGAAAAATATTTATATATCACCTTACAAGATTATACAGAGGTAAATATCCTATAATTTCATGGAAATGAGCAAAATTTGTAAGAAGAACTATATTTACCCATATTTCATTATGACCCTCAGATATATTAAGTAGCGTAATGATGAAATCAATAAAAATATTATCCCATTTCCAACATGGTATAGGTGAAGGATTCATAACCCCTCTTGGAATTTTTATATTAGATATCACATGATGACATATTAGTAATCTTAAAGAATAATATCAAATTTCACACATTATATTTCCCCCCAAAAAAAGTATCTCTTATAACAATACACATCTTCTTGCTACTAATATATCTAGAGAAGTAAGATCAATGAAACTTATATGAGAAATAATTAATCACTTATTTTATTGATGGAATACATAAATTCAAATAAAAAAATCGAACTCCCCCATTCCAAACATTAAAATCTATTAATTATTCATTCCTCGCATTATCCATCTTCTTTTGTGGGCACTCATTGGTGTTTTGAGATTTCATAGTCCCCTCTAATAATGAATATTGGGTAATTATATAGAATAATATTGATTCATATACATTCATTATAATACCAATTTCATTCATTAATAAATTCTAGATAATTAAAACATTATGCATCCTAATTTGGGATAAGATACCACAATATTTTTTACTCAGTGGTTATCTAATCTTATTTTATTTCCAGTGATAAAAATTTATAGTACATGTATAATCATTGAGTATTTTCAATCATCATATATTCCTCATATTAATAATTCTATATGAAAAGATATATTTTAAAGACCTTTTGTTTCTATATATATCACATTCCTCTCCGAATATATAGTGTATAAATATCATTAGTGAAATGATCCCATCTATCAACTTTAAATAATGAGTTATATAATAAATCTCATGAAATTTCAACTACTAATGACCTGATAAATTTTTATTAGAAAACATCCAATACATTTCCCCTATGCATAATTATAAATAAAAAATCATTATTTAGTAGGTATAAGAGTCAGTATAATAGAATTTACCATTATTCAGTTCAACTACCTTAAGCTATCTTTATATTTCTCTATCCATGTAAATTTCATCCCATTACATGCCGACATTATTAACATGGTTTCCAATAAATTTAAGTTTTAAAAAAACTCCAATAACATCTTTCTAAAATTGTGAAACTATATATTTTATTATGATAGTGGGTTTTTAACATACCATGAAATATTTTTATTATGATTTGATGAATATACGATCTGTGGAAATAATATAGGCATGAAAAGCAACTAGGAGATGCCAAATTTAAAATTTACTAAATTTACCTTATGACTATGTTTTTCATATAACCAAAAGAGTAATTTTCAAATTAGTTCAATGATCTTAATAAATTTTAAATGATACAAAAATATCATCAATAAATATCACAGTAAACTTATACTAATAATAATTTAAGAGTTTATTTAAAAATTCCAAAAATTTGGAGGATTATTTGTCAACCCAAAATCCATTATATTTAAATAATAATAAACATACCTAATACATAATGATTTATTTTGGATAACCTCAAATATATCTTTTAAATTATGATAACCAAAACACTGAACAATAAATGAGATGTGTGTATCTCCTTGATGTTGATCAGATTGGTCATTGTGGAAATGGATTATTGTTTTTTAAATTAATTCCATTTTCCCAACCCCTAATCCTATTGAATTTTTGTTTATAAAATATCCATTTTTAACTTATTTTATAGAGAACCATATTTCTGAAATTGGGCCCAATATATATAGATCAAAGGAGGGAATGAATAAAGGTGTTACATTATTACGATGACCAGAAGGAGGTTATGATGATACCAAATCGCAAAAAGTACATTAATCACATTGTTTCTTCATTATGACAACTAACTCCACTAAATCTACTTTATAAAGTGGCATAGTTGAGTTTTTCATCAAGGATATTATTTATAGAGAATTAAATTCTCAATCAAGGGGAAATCATAGTATTTTAGGAAAATATACATCAATATATTCATTCAAAATGTGAACTGATTATATTCACAAAACAACCCCAACCTTCATAGGTTGAATTAAATCTATTTATTTCACAATTACATTACTATATTGAGATAGAATGGTAGTGAAAATATAAAATTTAATTTTTGAAATATCCCCTTAAATACAAGTAATTCCACACTCATTTGGCTAATTTCAATTTCTGTCTCTTTATTATAAATTTTTTATTTCCATTTTATATTGATAATCCAACATATTATTTTAAATCCTTTTAAAATTAGCTTCATACTCTGACATTGTCTCTATATTAATTTTTCACATACTCACCAATTTGTTTTTCCATCTCAACATGTTGCCCCAGGGGAAATTATTTTTCTATAATAATCAACTTCTGTTAATTGAACTCAATATTTTCACTCACATTTGTATTTTATGTATTCTAAATCAGGTAAGACCATTGGTCATTATAACCCCTTAAACAGTAAACCACCATGATATCTTCTTTTCTTCTCAGAACACCGCAATTCTATAATGATCATTACAAGATACATCATATATCACTCTACCAACATTTTATTTGTGGTCCAACTAAATGATGGAAATTTTCCTTTATAAATGATCTAAATATTTTTATCATTGTGGAGAGGAATTTGACTTCTATTTGGGGGAAAGGTAATTTTAAAAATACTATGTTAACTTAAATTTTGTAGTAATAATTTTTTTATTTCTAAAAGTAACTCTTTTTTAGTAATTATCCATATAACCCCCACATTTTCCTCATTTATTGGATTGGTTTCCATTACTTTTAGCAGAAATCTCAATATAACAAGTGGTATAACATAATCAATATTACTATAATATAATAATACATAACTTATAAATTTATATATATATTATTCCTAAAATATGGTCATATGTAAAGGATACTGAACCAAAAAATTAGTAATAATATCTATAATTTCATAGTCGTAAAATATATAATTATGGTATTATAGTTATTATAGTTTTTACCAAAACATACTCTGATACCCAATGTAATGCCCCTATCCCGATCACCATGAGCAGGAGGGTTATTTATTTTGTAGTTATAAAATTACATGACATTTCATTAAAAAGATTAAAATTAAATATTGATCAGGGGGATAAATATATATTCCATAAATATTGAAACATTTGAGTACAAATAATTATTCCATAATTCAATAAATAGAGTTATTCACCAACAGTATTCCACTTCATTACATAGGCAATTGGGAAAACAAATTAATGTGTGAGATCAAACACTCGGTAAGTTCAAGCCTATAAAAAAATAACATAGCATACTATTGAGATAAGAGAAGCATCCCTGACTCCAATAACCCATATCTATTGTCTACATTATTAAATTGGCATAATATATAAGGGATCACATTAAAAAGGATCAATTAGTTTAGTAGAATCTGGTGACTACATATATACATTATTTCTATATTTAATTATAAATATTAAACATAGAATGAAAACCCATTATTGCATCCTTAACAACCATTAAAATATTCTTTGATCATATACCATGGAATGGAAAACATAATAAAAGGAGATATTAAATGATAAGAATGGGAAAATGTACAATATAATATTTCATGAGTAGATAAAAAATAAAAATATGTAAGAGGGAATAACCAATAAATATTCTATTTTATTAATAACATGATCACAAATACATCCTTGTATGGATTTAAACAAAGAGATAATGACAATTTTGGACATTAATTATCATACCATTAAATTATAATCCATTAAATCTTGATTCATATAATCATGGCCCTAGATAAGAGTGTTTCATTATATGGGAAGATAAACACCAATTACCCCACTAATGTGGCCACCTATTTTATCGAAAATGATATATCAATGCATTAAAATTCTATCTATAATTGGATACCACATATAATTTTCAACTATAATGAATTCCTCAAATATTGAATGGTAAACTAATTTCATTATAATAATTCTTTAAAAATAATCAATTATCCACATTTAAAAAGGAATACATAATACCAATAATTTCTCATTAAATGACATAAGTTCATAATAAAATTAATTAAAAAACTACTAATAAATAATTTCTATACAATTAAGATATAATCAAAATAGTTGAAATGAAACCATTTAAATCAATGATAAAAAATGTTCATAGAGGAAAAATAATTTCCAATGAAATTATAAATAGTGATTTGAGAAATGATCATTATAATGTTAATGATCTTGATGAATGGTATAATATATAAATTACATAATAATTATTGAAGACCATAAATTTATTATAAATAATGGTTTGAAATAAATAAATTATTTTCCTAATTATTGTGTAAAATGGGAGTGAAACAATAAGAATATTTTTCCTTAAATATTTAGAAACATTATTGTAAAATGAAATTCTAAATCATTATAAAGTTATTTTTCAAAACATTAGAAAATTATTTCTTTTAATTTTAATATAAAAACTAAACATTGACATATTAATGGAAAAAAATTTCCATTAAAAACACATTTCAACATTTAAACTGAAAAATATAGATTAATGGTAATAGTTCATGTAAAATAAACTCATGTTTTATATGATATAATAAAATTTATTTCACACTGTTATAATAAGTGAAAGAAAAATTTTCATTAAAAATTAAAAATAATCCTTTTAAAACATTATAATGAGATTAAAATGAAGATAAAAAATTAATTTACAAATAATTTAAATTTATATTAATACAACCATAAAACTGTATTAATAATATGGATATAGATGAGAAAGTTTTCCAACCAAAAAATATAAATAAAGTCAAATTTCTTTTAAAAAATCCATTCCATCATTTTATATAAGAGATAAAGGAATTTAAAAGAAAAAAATTAAATCCCCTGACAAAGTAACATGAGCGAAAATATATGGGGTTTCATAATTAATATCATGTTAACATTATAATGAAAATTTAATCATGAATAACCCTAAATAATAGTGAGATTGTTAGATATACTTTTTATATTTTTAATAACTTCTCAATCAAATCCAATAAAAAGTATAGATACGAATTGAATCATCATATACTATGAATAAAGAGTACATCATGATATAATATGTCAAATAGGTGGTATATAATCATTTTAAATGAATTAGTTTTATAATACAACATAAATATTAATGGGGTGGAAATTAGACAGAAACCCCTATCAATGGATTCATTCTTGGTCAAATATAGTATATCCTCCATAATAATGAATTAAAATTTATTAAATTAATTTTTAGAGAATTTTTATCTATATAATTGTATTTATGTTTTTTTCAAGACCATTCAAATCCCTTAATTGAATAGTTCTTTTTTACCTTGACCTCTTAAGGCTGTTTAATTAATTTTTCCAAAATTAATTTAGTATATTGATTATGATTAAATTTGTTCTGAAATGTTTCCATAATATCCACAATGTTTATAATTTAATGAATATAAATTTAATTCATTAGTTTTAATTATATAATTTTATATGCATGGTGTTGATGGAAAAATTAATCACGTCACATCCTTGGTGTGGTAGTCCAAACATACGTGCGAATGACTTTATAAAATAGAACGAGGAAAAGATCTGTAAGAACATATATATATCTTCTTTTGTTATACTCTAATGAAATCATCATGACATATTTAAGTTCTATTTTGGTGAGATCAGGACCTCAAGGTCATGGTGAATGGTGTTTTAAGGTATTTCATCAGTATTTTGTTACTATTAGATTCTTCTGTACTATTGAGAAGAGTGAATATGAGGTACCCTTTTAAAAAAAAATTGGGCGAAAATTTTTTAAATACCTGAAATATGAAAAAATAATACTTCTCTAACATATGTAAGATCAATTAAAAGTATCATAAAATCTATTATCATTTTTATAAGTTATAAATTACTATATCTAATAATATTTACACATTATTAAGAGGATTTTTGAATATTATCTCTCATTGTAACCCCTCATTAACCCTTGTAATAGTAACCATGGTACAAAAATTCTTTCTTTGTGGGTCGAGTAAGTGATTTTAAAAATTCCTAGTGGCACATAAATGACCTATAAATTGTATCCTATAAAATTTCACATTTATTTTTGATATCTTATGATCTATATGATATTTAAATAATTTGAGAAAAATTTGTATCATTAAATATCAATTAAAATCATTTTCATGACTATTCAAAAACTTTACTTTAACAACATCAACATAAAAGAAAAATAATTAGTATATAAACATATTATTTGTCCCTTAAAATTTAAAATTATCTAATAAATTCATTAAAAAGCAAAATTAATAAGAAAAATGATACTTTTATTTTTTAAAAATTTACTATATTTTTCTTTAACTTGTAGATGTGTCGGGTTAGAATTACATAACAATTATAAGAAATGAAACTATAATTAAAAATACAAAAATAAATATTCTGAATTATGTTTATTATTCATCAATTTTATCATTTATATTCATTCATATATCATTATATTTTTATTCTCATAAAGAAAAAATAATAAGTGATAAATAGTGACATTTTGAAATTTCCCTTTACATAAAATAATATAGACGAACAAATAAAAGTTAAGTTAACATAATTTCACTATTTTTTCCCTTTTTATCGTGGTGAGTTTTTTTCCAAGGTCACTATTTATTACATCCAAAATTGAATTCGAAGTCATTAATAAATTTTAACCTCATGAATCAAAATATTAAATCAATTATTCATGAATCAATCAACATAAATAGAAGGTATAAATTTTAATAAAAGAAAACAACACATTATTAAATATTTTTTTTAAAAACAAATCATCTTAAACCTAAAAATAAACTTATAACAAAAAGAAATATAATTTTCATTGCTATGGAATTAGTTGAATTTTTATTATTGAAATCAAAATTAATTTAATTTAAAAGAACCATAAAAAATAGAATGGGACTTTTCAAAATCTTAATTTAATGAAAAGAATTCGTATATTTTGAAAAATACGTATTTTTTCTCAATTCACCAAAAAATAATTATTTTATAAAAAAAATTAAATTATCTTTATTTTGAAACGAGGAATTTAAAAATTATTTCCATTCTCCCTAATAAAATTTATAAAATTGGTATCAATTGAACATAATATATACAAACAAATTACAATAAGACCCATTTTTTATGAAAATGTATTTTTGAAGTATGAAATGAATTTATACTCATAATTTTTCTAGTAAACACCATTAGTGGAATTTTAATTTATTTTTAAAAATTAATTCATCTATATTTATTAAATTTATTTATTTTAATTAAAAATTATTTGGAACATATAAACATGTTTTCTAATAAACTACGACATTTAATCTTATATCATATTTTTTAAAATTTAGTTCCTATATGTTAATAATTAATAAATATATTTCGCTTTAGGAGAAAATTTATAAATATATTTCATAATGTTGTTACTGCTATTCATAATTTCTAATTCAATGGCTAGGTTATAACAGTCATATTTAAAAATCATAATGGAAGAGTATTTTTTAGTTCACTGAAGTCCATTTTTTCAAGTATCATAGACTATAACACATAGTATTCATAAATTGAAGTATTTTGGCATTAGGATCGGTATTAATGTGCGAATAGATGTGAAAAAAGTTTCTGTGAAATTGAATAAAAAATCATAACATAATCCATGGATGATAAAAAAACTAATAATCAATGAATAAAATTTAATTATCACATAATTATGGAAATAATGGGAATAAATAAAACCAAACATATTTATCATATTGATGAGGATGTTTTTCTGGACATTATATACAATCAGGTAAGGATAACATAAAATACCCAAGGTAGTTTGTCTCATGAATCCAACCAATGATTAATGGTTCTATATAAATTTTGGCCCCACTCATCACAAAAAAAAGTACAATGTATCAATCATTTTTGGAGAATACATAAACAATTAATACTACTATGTTTCATAAGGATCCCCATAAATAATCATTTTTAAATAATAAATATGTATCAGTATGTAAATGATTAATGTACATAATATCAATATTTCTCCATTTAGTGGAACAATATTGATATCTAGGATAATATACAATAATTGATGTAGAAACAAATTAATATTTACAATGTCATGGAATACTAACTCATAAATTTAATCATAAACAGATATCAATTAATATTACATTCATTGTGTAGGTATATCTATTAAAAATAGTCATTTAGTTCAATATTGTGCAATGGTACGATATTGAATCAATGAAAAAAAATATAACATTAAAACCACAATTTTGTATCATCTTACACACTGACATAATTTAGTAACATAAATTCAAAATTAATATCAATAGTGTTAAAAATATATTAAAATCCATCATTATGGTTTATAACGATATTATGGTCATCCAAAGCATATCTTTGAAGAGTGTCAAACAAGGTGAACAAATATAACTATTTATTGTTATTTGAGTGAATATCGTATTAATACCCACCCAAAAATTTTAAGGTATATCTGACATATTTTAAGATAAACCTGAGCCTAAATTTATATATAGTGGCTATATATATATATATCATTTCTAGGAAAGAAGAAAATCATTACTTCTCTAAAAATTTAAGATTTTTTCAATATTTTATCCCTTAGGATTCCACATATAGATGAGTATTATAACAGATTATGAAAGAATTATATTGAGAGATTATGGAAATATATCATTTATAATATTATAATGAATTTATAAAAACGAATCATAATAACATATTACATTTTACTTAAAATTATTTAGAGAGGATTACCCAAATAGAGTATAAGAATAGATTATGGACCCTTAGATTAGAATGATAATGGATTTGGGAAAGACTATTATGAGTTTAAATACATAATCTCTCATTAATAAAAAATAAAATGGATTATAATAACTTGTAAATAATAAAATTATATGAAAAATAATTTTAAATGATATTATAATTGAAGGATAGAAATTGATAAGAACGAATGAGTATTGGGAACCATTACCTATCATGAGCTTCTTATCCTAGAGGTGTCCCTTAGAACCAACTGAACTAATCACAGTTGAATATATAGGTTGGTTATATAGTCATCGATATTATATATTAAGGGTGATAATTGACTATTACCTTTAAAATATGTGAAGTGGGGCTGGGTATTTTTAGTTGTGGTGAGTGGAATTTCATAGAATAAAGTAATTAATATTTTATTACCCCATTTTATTATATTCTCAAATATCCCCCAAATTTCACCATTAACTCCCTTAGTACTCCACTATAATTTTTAGTGACAAAATATAGGAAAATGAAACTTTATTTGATGAGTTGAGTCATTATTATATATATATGTTGTAATATTATCCAAATTTCTCAATAATTTAACACTTTTACCATATTATACTATAGAAATGTGTGGCCCTCACAACACTTTACAACAATTATTTTATGTAATTCCACATTACATGAATATAAGAAAATAAAATTCTATAGAAGAGCATCAATGATCCTCAAACTATAATGAGATTTGCAATTATCTCTATGAAACACATGTATCTTCATAATATTTTCCCTAGGTTATATTATATATATATGTGTACTTAATAATATACTCTCTTTTTATAAGACATCAAGAGGCCATTGGAAATGATGTATGTCAATACCTTATAACCTATTTATAAGTTCTCAATTCTCTAAATATTGGATAACCAGATGAATTAACACATGCCATGATATTCACCTATGTAGATAGACCGAAAATATTGACCTCATCCAATGAAATATTCATATTATATATAACTCGTATATGATTGTACATAAATATTGAAAAGATTTCATAATTGATGGCCCATTAAACATAAAAATTATACGAGATAAAAATACATTCATGTCTAACTATCAATAAATTACATGATCCATATTATAACAAAATTTCCATGATTAGTTTAGTCTATATGATCAAAAAATAATTGTGAAAAAGTATGAAGGTTCTTATGCTACATATTTTTCTATCAAAAGTTTTTGAAAAAATATTATACTTTCACCCCTCACATAAAAAAGCCCCCAATATAAAATTATCCACGTGGTATAATTTTTGGGTCATCCCAAAAAAAACCCCTTTTTATATCATCATAATATTTTATTTTTCAATATGAAATCCTACACATGATAAAATTAATGGATATAGTTCCTTTAATGAAAAATTATAAATTTTATATTCTTAAAAAATGTTCATGAATGCTTAAAAAAAGAAAATAATCACCCATCTAATCATATAACATACGATTAAGCAATAAATATGGTTTATGCTCGCTAATCATTTAGGGATATATTAAAATCGTTATTTCTATAAAATTCCTAAAAAATATCCATTTTATGATCTAATAAAACCTCCAAATAAACTCCTTTTGCGAGTAATGACTTTAGGGACGGTTTTAGGATACATTTTTTGACTAAAAACGCATTTTTAATATTCATCTTCTTAAACATTGTATTCAAAATTATTTACATCAAAAAATATAATGTTTAAATTTTATAACATTCATTTTTACTTAAACTCATTCAATGTTCATCATCATCATATTTTATGTTTTCCAAAAATAATACTTCACTGAGATTATTATGGAAACAAAATTTAACTCTTTATAATAACTTTTCAAAAAAATATTTCTTAAATAATTTTTGGATATCAATTGGATATTACATTCAATAATTATACATTAATATTATATTTATTATTATTTGAACATATATAAGAAAAAAAAATTCTGACAAGACATAATGAATCAATTATTTCTAAAAAATATTACGTTATTTTTGAAAAATTAATTTCTGTTAAGAAATTACATTTATTTCCAATAGTGATATTATTGGAAAAAAATATTAGAAACCATAAATAATATTATATTTTACATGTTAAGAGAAAAATTATAAGTATACTTATTATTTACAATAAATATCCTACTATTTGGTGGTGGACCTATAAAAAAATGAATTTAAGGGTTGATAAATGACGGTAGCTTTTTTATGTGGTCTCTAAATCTTTTAGCGACATCTATTTTGGGGATTCAAATGAATATATTTTAAAAATTCATAATAAACATGTTGAAGATGTCCATATCATTAGTTGGGTTATAGATGGTTAGGAGACCACATGACCACTGACCATGGATCCAGGGCATCATGTGGGAGGGGTGTTGTGGTATCATTTGACAATGTATTGGGTGTTGGGAAGCATTAATAGAGTATAAGGGTAAACCATTGGAATTGATAGAAGTTGGGGGACTTTTTTTGATGTTTTAAGAATTTCTTATAATATCAGGAGAGGTGGTTAAAGAGGTGTATTCATTTATGAGAAATGGAGGGTCCTGGTGGGAAAATCTGGATTGATTATTAGATTATAATAAGATATAACTAAATAGAAGTAATTAATACTAATACAATTCACACCTATTTCCCCCCCATAATGAAGGAAAATATTTTCCTTTTTGAAATATTTATTTTCACTATTTGGTAGTTTACAATACTATTGTTATTGACATAAAAATGGTAGACAACCTCTTCCGCATACAATGAAGCTATAAATGTTCTTTGTCATTAAACTATTTCCCCCACCTTTGATCAAATATCTCGGATACAATTTTTTATATTGGATAAAAATATTTAATCCGTATCTACATTTAAATTATTTTATATAATTATATCAATAATTACAAAGTGTATCTAAAACAATAATTATTTATTATTTATATTGTAACACCCCATGATTATATGGTACACTTTTTCTTGATAATTCATTAGCTTGCACTACATGGTAAATCGAGCTCAAGTGCACCCAGACCTATTAGAATATCTATTTAAAAAGATTTAATCAATATTATTAACCATGTTTTTATTTTTATATATCAAATATAATTTTAACACTCATATTTTCTGTTTAATATAAATAATATATGGACAAATTCAATTTTTTTTTATAAATGTTGTATTTTTGAAAATTTGTAGTATTTCCGCCTTTTAATAGAGAACCCTTCATAAATCCAATATTTGACACATTTATATATTAAATTTGAAAAAATGTATTTTTATTCCAAATAGGATATAATAATATAGTTTTTACGGAGTTTTTGTTTTTTTATAACATTCTTATTTATATGAATAGTGAAGATTATATAATTTTATTTCAAAAAAGTTTTTTCATTTATATTATTTATGTAGATTGAGTATCATTCCAATTGGTTTTAAAGTGTAATTGGATTATTTTTTTATCATTTAATCATTTTTTTCATTTTATGTAATTTTAAATTGAAATTGTACATAAACGCATGTAAATATTTTGATTGATTTTACTTCATAAAAACTTTATTTCTAGTTTTTACTAGAGGAATTAATTTTAAATTAATTACTGCCAATTTTATGATTTAAATTTGGAAATATGGACTCTATATTTTTTATTATTATGTCTATAGTTTTTAAATATGCACCATACATTTTTAGACAATATGAATAGTAACATCAACAATTATTATTCTTACCATAGGTAAAGGGTAAATATGGTAAATAAAATAATAAAATTATAATAGTATAACACTACCCTAAAAGGTGTCCTTATCATATTGGATGACATATAGACATCTTGGAGAATCCTTTGGTCTATTTTAGGACCTCATGGAGCCATTTGTGTGTGAAACTGACATGATATAATAATTAATTTAACGTAAAGGGAAATAAAACATAAACATATATCTCCTAACTAAAAAAAATTAAATTTGTCTTTATAAATTATATTTTTGACTATAAATATTCATTGGGAAAAAATAATATTTCTTAAGTCTTCATATTTAATTTTTAATATTTATACATTAAATCATTAAATTTATTTATAACACAATAATGAAACATTATTTTCTTTTTTAATGAAATAATAAAAAAAATCATATTATGAATATTAAAAGACATGTAATTTGAATTTTTTTCTGCCATAAAATATTTTTTTGGATTTATATGACATGTTATAGTGGATTTAATATATTTTTAGAAGGAATAACATTTTTATGACTTAAAAATATAAATTACTAAATATTGTCATAATTGACAAAAATGAGTTATTTAAAAAATACTATTTTATAAATGATATGAAAATTCTAAAAATAAGGTTCGACAGACTAAAATAAAAAATGTTACAAATTTTATTAATGATCCACTTTTTGTTATATTATAATTTTATATTGACTATATGAAACCTATAGTATAAAATTACAGGAAGACATAGTGAGTGTTAAACTGTTTATCTAATGGTTAATCCCAAAAGATAAGGTTAATTTCATTACCTAAACTTGTTGAAAATATTATTCTGAGAGGATTACCACCCAACTCATCTTATACTATAAAGAAATAATTTTTGAGTTATTAGAGAAGGAAAATAAATTTCTAATAACTTAATATTTCATGATTTTTCTAAAATGACCGTCACCTCTCTAATAAAACGACACTTCTCCTTCTCTTTAATTCAAATCTCCAAAGCCATTTTGCGCAGCCAAAACCTACAAAAATATCCTCCCAACATCCCTAAATTTATCATATAGGACACCCTTTTTGTATAAAACCATATTAAGGTGTCCTTTTGTGAAAATAAAAATTAGGCACACGAAGAAGAGGTAATCATTTTATCCCTTCATTTAATTTTATTTTCATATAGTAATTTATTTTCCTAAGATGTTACAGTACTAAAATAATATCCAGAATCTAATATATGTTGATATTTTTTTATGACTATGGTTCTACAACATTCTATATTTTACCCATCCTATTAAAAACAAAACCACTATGCTTGCATACTTACAGCTTACCCACTCCACGCCTTGATGTCAACTGTTTTTCGTATATACATTATTTCGATGGCTATAATGTTGAATATAAATGAACAAAATGATAAATATAACATGGAATTATTTATTGAAAATTAATTTTCAATAATTATATATCCCATTAAAATATTAATTAAATGATATCATCGCTCATTTGTACGTATGACTTACTCTCTCCACGATGTGATGAGACTCACTTCCACGCTCACCATCATAGTATGATTCTAAAAAATATATAATTAATAATTTTGAAATAAATGAAATAATAAGTCTAATGGAATAATATATATATATATATTTCTATTCATATATGTCATTCACTTACTTCCAGTCAATACAATATGAAAACAGAAACAACGTTCATGAGTACGTACACTCAACGGTCTCCCAGAACGGTGTATTCAATTTCATATATATATCTATTATATATAATTTTATTATGAATATATATGATATATAAATCATATTGTGAATTATATAAGTAATTAAATCATGATCTATGTAATATGATAAATAATATCAAATGAAAACATGTATGATAAACAAAGCGATTATTACCTGAAATGTTGCATTAACATTGATTTGTTAATAAAAGGATAATATAAAGTCCTAAAATAATCATATAAGATATCATATATATTATTATTATTCTTATATAAGTTAATAATATGTTTAAAAACGTTATAATGGATTTTTGGTGGTGTACAAAGTGTATGAGACCTTAGGTAAGAGTAAATTCATTAATCCCATTATTAACCAAGATTGTTTATGTGTATATATTTACAGGTACTTATTTTTCATACATATCAATGTTTCATATAATTTAATTCAAAAGTAATATTTTTAGGTTATATTTAATAGACTATTTAACTATAACATCAATTTAAATTTTATAAATATTTATTTTTCTAGGTAATTTTAATTAATGTCCACTTTTTCAAAATTATTTTAAGGATTTATTTATTTGGACATGATTATATTATAATTTTAATTCCATTCCAAATATTTAAATTGGCATGGAAAATTGATAAAAAATATTTTCTAAATGGAATATTCTAAAAATTGTGTGACTTTTAAATGATTTCATAAAAAAAGGAAATCTCTTTCAAAGATTGTTACTGATTATTTTCAACTATGTCAACATTAATTAATGGATATTATTATTGATTGAAGTTGATTTATTGTAATACAGTATTCCATATTTTATTTATATAATATTAATATGTTTTATTGTGTATGTTATATTTTTATACCATTCATGATTTATGATTAATGTATTGGAAATTTGGCGGCTAGTTTTAATACGATTGTTCATGTAATGTTTCACCCTTTTCATATGTGGATTGAAATAGACTTAGTAAGTGATGAGAGATGCCTGCTATCACACCTTGAGGAATCATTAGGTCTCATGAGACAAACTATATATAGACTTAGTTGAGTCCTTTCCAATTTATTTTAAGATATGTTTTTTTAAGGCCATAACCATTGATTTTTATATGTATTTGTCCGAAACTTGATTATATGTTTCAGATGTCCTGCATTATGAATTCCCTCATTGTGAGAATATTTTTTGATATTTCATGTTATTATTAATCTAGTAGAATATCAATGTGAAGTTACTAAGGGAGTTATATGTTTTATTCTTCCAATATTCTGTTGAATATTGTTTTTAAAAGTCTTGAGATTCTGTTTTATACCATTCATTAAATGTTTATTCATATTTTTGATGTCTCCCATAATATTGTATATCTTTACTGAAAATATGAGCTCACCTCCTTCGTATGTATTATTTTTAAAGAATGATAAGTAGTGTTTAATAATATATATTCAGGGTTAATCTAGGTTAATAATGTAATTATGAAATGATTATCAATGTTATGTTTTATGATAGAAATTGTTATGTAAAGTTAATGTATGTAATTATTTTCCAAGATAGCTAAAATGACTAGTCTTTCAGGACATGATTCCATGAAATCATGATAATGTATTAAAATAATGCACTGGCTTCTAGATTCTTTGGTCGGGTATTACAATTAGTATCATAGGAAGTTTAGTAACAAACATGGAAATAGATTTATAAAACATAGATTATGGATCAAAACACTAAGATTGTTTTTGAGGATAACTATAGAATAACCCCCTATAATTTTTGTAATGATCATGGATATCCTTGGATTAATTCTAAGATCATATAGATGGAATGTACCTTCCCTTTTATTATTTGGTTATCTTAAATATTTTTTGTTTCTCATCATATTCCCACTATATATAGTTAATAGAGGAAACCAGAAGTAATTGGATTAACATTGAGATTGATGGAAAATCTAGTGATTTTATGAAAAAAATTTGGAGAATTATTGGTGATAAATATATTTTGATTATGCAGAATCAGTTATCATGATATATGATTAACAATGTGGTCTTTGATTACATTCCAAACACATTGCGTAAGAGGAAGAGGAATGTTTATAAATGTTCAAATTTTAATTTCCATTGGGGAAAAAGGATTCAACTTCCTACAAGGAAAGAGGAAGGAAATAAGAAACTTGAGGAATATATCAAATGGAGGGGAAGATGTTATCTTTGTGGGAAAAGTGTCATAGAGTGACCTTTTTTATGGATTTGAATTTATCTTATGTGTAAATCATGGGCATGACCCAACTCATTGTACAATCATAAGAAACTAACTCTTAACCAAAAAGGACTTTTCCATTCCAACCATTAAATTTGATGTATTGAAATATTTATGTTTTTCGACTCATGAATTATGAATAGTGGAATATATAATATGTATTCAGTTTATTTTTTTCACTAAAGATATTCAAGAATATGTTAAATTGTCATAATGGGAAAGAAAATTGATTTAAGAGTAATATTATATTTAGATAACATATGATTAAGGTAATGATAACCCTCAATATTTTCTTTTTGTTAAGATAATGATTTTTAGATAATGATACGATGGATTTGAATACGTAAATGAGATGATGATAGTCTCAGGATAACTAATTATAGATTCATCAAAAAGAGAAGAACGCTATCATGGTTGAAGTGTACATATTTTTGACTTTTGGAATAATACCCTATTCTTTAAAACATGGAAACAATAATGTTTTTAATACGGAAATCTGATAATTCATGTTGTTACTGTGAATCTATAGAATACATGATCAATATTTTCACATGTTTGGAATGTGACAACCAAGAAATTCCATTCGATATATGGGAGATAAATTCTATGTCAATTTGGTTCACCCTTTTCTAATGATGTAGATTTTCATTTTTGGGAAGGATTGTAAGTTTATCCATTTATGGATAATATATGTTATACTCCAATTAATTTTTTTTAGATCAATGAATTTTCTCTCTATTCACGGACTTATGTTTATGTCATAACCTGTTCAAACAGTTTTGTTGAGACATATGGAATTAATTATCATTCTATTTATAGATTACATGATGTTACAACACATCTGGAATGAAAAATTCAACATCATTTCATTGAAAAAGAAATAAAGTTGAAATTATTCAAGGCATGACCAATGGGGAGATTGTATTGAAATAAAGTAAGTATTTATTCTAATTTTATTCAACTTTAGGGAAATAATCATAAAATATAAAAATGTTTTCCTAGTATATTTTTTTACGTCGAATTAAATGGTCCCTTAGACCATCCCAAATGTATGGATTTCTAAATGTAATGTTGTTTTAATAATATTTTCTATAAATTATCATCATAACATGATGGTTATATTTTAATTTTTATTTCAATGTTTTCATATATGGAACCCTAGTATGTTTTATTTCCCAAAACCTTCATACTTACCTATTTTCATTTTATAATAGAGGTCTCATTCATCCATTTTTTTATGTTGGATTTCAACTAAAATATTTTGAAATGTCAAATACATAGTTTTCAATACTTTTATTAAATTGAGAAAACATAATTTATTGGTGGAGGGTATAATGTAACACCCCAAGATTCCAGTGTATGCTTCTTTTTAACAATTCAATAGCTTTCCCTACATGCCACACTGAGTTCGAGCGCACCACAACCTATAAAACTAACCATCTAAAAAATGAAATCATGAATAGTGTAGACCAAATTATTAGTTTTATAAATCCTATATAATTTTAATGTTCATTTAATATGTTTCTTTGAAATAATATAAGTACAAACTTAATTTTTTAGATAATAGAATTAGTTTCTTTTAAAATGTAGTTTTCCCCCTTTTAATGGAGAACCTTTTTAAAAAAATAATGAAACATTCATATATTTAATTTTTAGAAATGAAATTATTTTTTAAAAGAAGTACATAAAAAATTAGTCTAGATAATGTTTTTTTGTATCTCTGAAAACTATTATATTTTAATGAATAATGAAGAATATTACATTTTCATTCAACACTGCTTTTTCATAAAAATTATTTATATTTTTGAGAATTTTTTTATTCTATTTTAAAGTGTAAATTTTTTATTTTTTTTCATTAAATCCTATTTTTTTATTATGTATAATTTCATATTTAAATTGGAAATAACCATATGATAATGTTTGGGTAGTTTTTACTTCTTAAAAACCTTCTTTCTAGTTTTGAAAACAATAATTAATTTAAATTTAATATTTACCAATTATGTGTTTTTAATTGGAGAAAATGGAGTCTTTATTTTTAATCAGAAGTCCAAATTTTTTTAAATAGGTACATTTCATTTTTAAAAATTATGAATAGTAACTTCAATTTTTATTATTTTTTACCATGGTTAAAGGGAAAATCATGTAAATATGGGTAAAAATATTATAATAATATAAAACTACGCTAACAAGTGTCCTAATCCTATATTATGATATATTTTTTACCATGATTTCCGATAGGTAGATTTTAGGATCCTATGGAGCCACATAGGTGTGAAAATGATTTTATATAATAATTAATTTAATGTAAAGGTAAATATAACATAAACATGTATCTCCTAACTAAAATAATTTCAATATGGTTTATGTAAATAATATCATAGAATATAAATAGTAATCAGTGGAATAAAAAGATTTTATACATCATGGTATGTTATTTTATAAAATTTATACATTAAAAAATTAATATTATTTATGACAGATTAATGATACCATATCCTATATATTAATTAAATTATTAAATAAATGATAATTTAAATATTAAAAGAAATGTAATTTTAAACTTTCAATAAAATTATATAAGGTTATGGATGATGATGACATGTTATATCTGATTTAATTCATTTGTTGCTATATAATCAAGTTGTTATGGCCTTAAAAACCAATTACTAAAAAGTGTTAAAATATACATAAATGAGTTTTCAAAACAAATAAATTTTTATTTAACAATATGAAAATACTAAAAATATAATATTTAACCAATAAACATAAATAATTTTTCAAATATAATTATTCATCCACTAGACGTTATTTTGGAATTTTATAGTAAATATATTAACCCTAATGAATTAAAATACTAGAAGACACAGTGGGAGTAAAACTGTTTAACTAAGAGTTAATCCCAAATATAAGGTTAATTTAATTTGGTAAACTTGTCTAAAAATAATTGGTTGAGGGGATTAAGATACATACTCATTTTATCCCAAAATCATAACACATTGGAGCTATTAGAAATCGAAAATCAATTTATAATAAATTAATATTTCATGATTTTCCTAAATTTCCCCTCACCTCTATTATAAAAGGACACATCTCCTTATTTTTATTTAAAATATATAAATCCATTATTCTCAGAAAAACCCTACCCAAATATCCTCCCAAAATCCCTCAATTTATCCTATAGGAAAATATTTTGGTCTAAAACCAACTTAAAGAGTCCTTATGCGCAAATCAAAAGGAGACACTGAAAGATGTGAAAATCGTTTTATCCCGTCTTTCGAAGATCAATTGTTGTTCTGCATCCTCTAACAAAGTTGTTACATTACTAAAATAATAATTAATGAATATAATTTATTTTGAGTTATTGTTATGATTATTGGACATCCATATTCTTCCTTCTACCCATCCAATGACAAACAATACCACCATGCGTTCGTATGTACAACGTACCATCTCCACAACGTGATGTAAACTATTTTACAGTTATACTATATTTTGATGTTTATAAGGATGAATAAAAATGAATTAAATGATAAATATAACAAGAAATTAACTATATTAAATTCATATTCTATCATAATATATACCATTAAACCATTATGGAAATGAAATTGTTTCCCGTACGTACGTACGACTTACCATCTCCACAAAGTGATGAGACTCATTTTCTACATTTACCATATAAGAATGATTATAAATATATATATATTATTAATAAGTTATAAATATTTTACATTATAAGGCTAATGGATTAATATATATATATATATTTTTAATTCAATTACTTCCATTGAAAACGATAAGAAAATAGAAACAATGTACATGCATACGTACAGTCTAACGTCTACATGAAAGGTGTATTCCATTTCACATATATATATATATATATATTATATATTTAGATTATAAATATATATGATATATATATATCATATTAAACATTACATATGTATTGAAATCATGATCTATGTAATATGATACAGAATAAAAAGTATGAACACGTACGATAAACAAAGCGATTATTATCTGAAATGTTACATTAACTTGAAATTGTTAATAAACTGGTAATATATCGTCATAAATGAATCATAAATGATAAAATAAATATTATTATTATTATTATATAAGTTAATAATTTTTTTAAAAACATTATACATGCATTACAAACACATAAAATTATATCAAACCTAAGGTAATGGTAAATTCGTTAATCTCATTGTTTTCCGAGATTGTTTATACATATGTATTTAATGTGAAATATTAATCTTCCATGTACATGTTTCATAAAAATGTCTTCAAAATGGAATATCTTCAGGTTTAATTGATGATAATTTTTAACTATAATGTAATTTTAATTTTTTAATGATTTATTTTTCATATTTTTTTTGATTAATGCCCATGTTTTCAAAATGATTTTATGGATTTATTTCGATGGACATTATTTTTTTAAAATTTTAATTACCTTAAAGAGTTTCAAAGTGGTATTGTAATCATTGATTCACAAATATATTTTAAATGTCATATTTTAAAATATTTTTACTTTCATATGATTTCATGAAATATGGATATTTCTCTCAAAATGTTATTATGATTATTTTCACCTATGTCAGAATCCATTGTTAGATTTTATTAATGATTGAGTGTGATTTATTATAATTCAATATTCTATATTCTATTTAATGATTTATGATATGTTTTACTTTGTATGTACTATTTTTAGACCATTCATGGTTTATGGTTAAAGTATTTTTATTTCATCTATTTGTTTTTATATGAATATTTATCTTATGTTTCAAACTTTTCAAAAAAGGAATGCATTGGATTTATTAAATGATGGGAATGGACTGCTATAGCCTCTCGAGGCATTGGTAGGTCTCATGTGTCAAAGAAGATATAGAATTAGGTGAGCCCTTGCCTATTTATTTTCATATTTGGATTTGACCAAGGTTATAAACATTTATTTTTAGATTTCTTGGCGGAGGCCTCGACAATATGTTTCAGATATTCTACATTTTGCATTCCATCGTTATTTGAATAATTGTTTATATTTCGTGTGATTATTAGACTAGTAGAATAACTATGTGAAATTTTAAAAGGAATTATTTTATTTATTCTTTCTGTATTGTGCTAAAGATTATTTTTAATAGGCTTATGTTTTAGTTTATTAAATTTCCTTAAAATTTTATTTTTATTTATGATAGATTCCCCTATATTTATATCTTTATTGAGAATCTAATCTCACTCCTTTCTTATGTTCAATTATCTCATGATGCCAAGAAGTTCATTATAATTGATATGTGGGGTTAATGTAGGGGAATAATGGCATTATCAAAGGGTTATCTATGAAATGTTTTATGTTAGAAATTGTAATGTAAATTTTATGTATATAATCTATTTTCCAGTACTAAAAAACCGATTGGTTCTTCGGGATTTGATTAATTGAAATCGTGCCTATATATTAAAATAATGCATTTCCTGCATGATTTTGTGGTCAGGCCGTTATAGATAACAACCATTATTAAAAATAATTTATCTTTTCATATATGAGTAAAAATATTAAAATACATAATATTCAATTTGGTTCACAATGATATTTTAAGTGATCAAATTCATAGAACTTCAGTATGATTAAATTTAAAAATATTAATTTATTTTTCATGAACCCTTTATGAAAATTTTGGTTCAAGTTCCAAATTATTATGTGATGTTCTAGTTTTTATCATGATCATTTCCCATGCACTGTAGTGTATTGTGTTATGACATAGATAGTTGTTCAACCTTCTGATTAATTATACATAAGATGTATTGTGTTACTATAGAAGGAATTACTCTTTTTTCGTCATTTCTAACTTTTTTATTAATTTTAGAATGAATATATTGCTCAGTGAAGGCTTTTCCATTCTATAATGGGGGATGAACAGTGTGGAGTTAAAAGCGATGACCAACTATCTCATTGAGTTAAAAAGGGTGTTGATCGTGGTATAATTTTCGTTAATCAAATTGAAAAATTTCTATTGATATATGACATTTCTATTGCATTATGGATTTTCCAACATTTATGAATTATAGTTTGACATGGGGAATAAAATTACTAAATGGAAAACCCAGGGTATCATTATAAATAGTGTATAAAAAATATGTCTATCTCTCAAATTTGTTTCTACCTCCTAGAAATATATAAATATGGAAATATATTTCTGGATCCCCATATGTCTTAGGTTATAATTCAATTAGAGAATAATTAATGTGATCCCACAATTATTTTAGTCTTTGGACTTTAGTAATAGTAAAAAATGATATTTGATATACTAATCATTACTTATCACATGATTCATTATCTCATGATTTTGAGTGTGATTCAATATGATTGTGTTCAAATTTTCTCTTCGGATTTGACAATTTTAATCCTTTTAATTCTATAGTGATAATTTACCCATTACTATAAAAATGAACCCTAGTTGATGAGTTATATAATATATGTTATTTATTTCTAAAGAACCCTCTCAAATCCAATATTATTATCAATGTTTTATTTAGTGGAGGCCACTGGACCCTTATAATGATTGAAAGTAGTTTTGGAGTATGACGATAAAGGAATAAAATAAAAATGGGGGTACACGATTTAATTTAGGACATGAGAAATACTATTCAAATTAATGTTTCTTTGTAACATGAATAGTCATGTTATGATATAATGTAGAATTATATGAATTATTCCCCCATCAATTAGGTTCATTCACTCCATAAAATACTTATTATATTGTGAAATTCCACTTCTATGTGGAATGTAAAAATAGATAGAATTTTTTTATTATAAAGTATGTTTAATAGATATTATTCTTATGTGAGGTTATCCAAGGGGTAATGATTGTTGATATGAAGTGAGAATGTGTATTGTAATAGATAGAGGATGACATTAACCAATTAATATGGATTATGGATCATTGATTAAAGAAAGGAAGTAGTGGGTATAGTGGTTTTGGAATTGTAATATTAATCATGTCATTACTAGGTTGATTCTTATAGAGGATGAATAAGAGAGATCCATTAGTAGGTGTTTATATATAATTCCATCAATATGAAAGATTATGAAAAATAGATAGCCCAACCAAAGTGTTTTTTCATATAGAACAACAAGATTGTATATTTATACTCAACATAAATTGTTCAGAATGTGGTGATTCTGGAATATTAGTATAATTATATATTTAGGTATATAAATATGGTTGTAGATAGATCATCAGTGTTGAAATGGTATTTGTTAGTCCACTTTCAACTTTAGAGTGATAGGGAATGAATCTCTTATATACTCCATGGTGTTGGTACTCCCACATATATCCAATAAATGGGTCCAATATATTCTGTTTGGGGTTGTAACTCTCATGTACATATATAAGGGTAGGTTCCCCTATAAAAAAATTATAGAGTTTGTAACTTCTCTACTTACATGGGGCGTGTGACCTCTAACTACTGAGATTGGTACGCTCTTGTCTAACACACACTTATCTAAGAGGTGTGAATCCTCTTTTAGTGTTAGGTACTCCCTCAATAGGCATTTTTACCATAGGGATTTATGAATTAAAAAATATATACTATTAGAGGATAAAAGGGATTAGTTATTTTATATATATCATATTAATGGAATGCTTATTGTTAAATTATCATATCAATGGAGTTAGTCACTCCATCATCATACATGCATTGATCAATTTGGTAAGGTTCTATCATTGTGGTTTCGTACTCCCTTGATTGAGTCATATATTTTAGAAAGGAATAGGACATACATAATATTTTCGTAGATATACATGGGATTATACATATTTGGGTACTTATATTAGTAGGGGCCAATACAGCCGTAAAGAACAAATATTCTTGTAAAAGGTTTGGGTTTCCCCAATGTGTTTTCTAGAATAGTGACATTGCAATTATTGAAAATATGGTGCGTTAATACATACAGTTACATGAATACTTAAGCGATCATTGGATCCACATTTTTGTTTACCAGTGGAAATGTGGGAAAAAGGGAGGTTGAATTATTCAGGGAATTCATGCCTTCTGACTTTTCATGAACCTCGTGGGTTCTTTCAAATCACAACAGATATATTGGATATTTAATTTAGAATTTGTGATTATAGTAGAATTTTTTGTATCCAAATTTTCTCATAACATATGATTCTTTATAAAGATGGTCTATGATAAAAGGGTCATATATCTATGGAATTTTATTGGTAAATCATATCTTAATTCCTAGCCTTCTCCTGGTTTCTTTCTTATTATAGAATTTTTAATAAAATTTTATATTATCATTATTTTTTGTTTAGTGTATCCTACATAGTATGTATATACATACACCTACATGTTATTTGTTCCCACATATGATGAGTTTATTGATTATTCATGTGGTTCATATATGTTCTTGGTGGGTGTATAGCTGGTGTGTATTGTTCAAAGATGACCCATGATGATACTGGTGGTAATTATTGTTAGATGATTATTCAAGTGTACATTTATAGAAGATGTGCATTCCAGTATGTTGTATCTTTTGAATTTGGAGACTTTATATTATGTGATTTTTCAATTATAGTAGCCTACGTGGTGATGTTATGATCATATAATGTTTCACAAATATAATTCATATTTTTTATCAATTTTATATGTTTTTTTTTGATATTTTGTGTTTTGGAGGTATTAATTATTTCTAGTTGTAATTGGATAATTCCACCCATAATGAGTGATATGCATACTCGGTGCATGTCACCATACAATAGTATATTTGAGGATTTCTTGTTGAGGGAATTCTTATTACTATTATCTTGGGTCGGACCATAATGCATTGGGTCAAGTCATAGTGATATTAGAGCGGTCGACTACTATGAACCATGTTTTAAGTTAGTAGAAATGTGGGAACCAGTTTACGAATTTAGGATGATGTTGTTAAGGGGGACTTGAGTTTGTTATCAAACAGGAGAGGCCAGTGTATATCAGGTGTAATGAACAAAAACGAATCATCATATCATGTAACTTAACAAGACTCATGATATGGCCCAAAGCTCATTCCTTATCACCCCATGTTGGGGACAAGCACCAGGGTTTGAAAAGTGAATCATTTGGAATGAATCACCATAAAAATAAAAAACATAATCACATGGGTTCCTCCTAGAAATATGTTATTATCCATTCATATGTTATAAACCCATTCATGAAAAAAAATTCAAAATATACAATACAACCAAAAGAGTGCAATTAAAATAGGATAACCATATAATTCTTAATGATCCCAATATAAATCAAAATAATATAACAAAAAATCATATTATAATTAAATGTAAAAGTGGTCATGGATGAGGAGAACAATAAATGATAACCCAAACATTCCTGAATATCCAAAAATTCACAACACGTTCTCTAACTCATAGTGAGAAATGGTCACAACCACCAAGGATAGACAAAGAATATTATGAAGAGCCCCCAATTTCGATGGAACTCTTTTATTTAATTCTATCCTTCAAAATAATATCTTCATATACCTAGTGTTTATATTATATATATGAGGTAAATTATATTCGGATACCTCTATGAAATTATATAAACTATTTCACTAAGAAAACAATTAGTTCTAGTTTGAAAATATGGGTTTTAAGACTATTTCATTAAAACATTTAAAAATCCATTAGTTTTTTTAAACCATATTTTTGTAGATAAATGAATAAGGTAATAAATAAATGCATCTGATCTTGATAGGAATGAATACTATAATTTTATATAAACCAAAATGTGAAATAAAAAATCCCACTTCTCAACCAAAACCAAAATTCATAAAGGGGTCATACCAATGAGTCAATAGGAATTAGGACTGGGTATAAGAAAACTAATTCAAATACATGAAACTAGTACCATTATGGAAGAACTTTTTGAATAAATGATCCATAAAATCCATACTCATTGGATAATATAATCCATCAAATTAGAAATCCTATTCTAATCAGTAATCATTTCATATAAAGTGCACAATCAATAATTGGGACACTTTTGTTCATATTGCCCACTCACCAAATCTCTCCCATTTTATTATATAAATAATTCAATAGTCAACATAATCATAATAAAAACATTAATTATCCCAAAAATTCATCAAATATCAAAAAAAACTACCAATGGAAAAGCCTTTGGATTCAATGTTCAATTTAAAAATTTTCGTAACACACTATTTATAAATAAGAATAGTTTCTTTTTAAAACCAATATGAAATCTCCGTTCTAATCAAAAAAATTATCAATGAAATGTATCATTCATAATAACCCCTCATAAACTATAATAATGTATAATAATGGAACAAAATAACAATGGGAAACCAAGGACTTAAAATGTACTAATGGAAATAACAATCTTGTGGAGAGATCTACCTTAGAACATAGTTAACCTCATCAGATTCATTCTAAACCACGATGGAAAGAATATATGGATCATTACATGCCTAAATGACTATGAAATTTATTTAATAATCCACTCCTAACCCTATGATCATACCATATGATATTATAGGGATTTATAATTCAAATGGAATGGGAGGACATGGTAAAAGGGTATTATAAGATGATAAATATAAGGGAAATTAAGGCCTACCTTGGAGAAATCATCCCAAGAATGGAAGATACCACACATGGATAATCTAATTGGTATTTGGATCATATGAGATCACCTATATCATGTAAATGTTGATAATAAAGGTCATCATGTGTTTAAAATCAAGAATGTAAACAAGTAAAAAGTATAATTTTTTGGTCTTAAAAAAAACCTCATGGTGAAATGTCATAGGAAATCAGTTTAGATTTTCCTCTACCAACCCCATTATTATGTATCCCACAAGAATGTTGCCTTGTATATAACATTATAGGGATTCCATGGTGCTACCTAATGGTCCACAAAATGGATCATCCTAATCAAACAGAACCAATTGATCCAAACCCATGGACCTTCATGACATGGATTCATCCTACATGACGTTGCCCCACCTATGGTTCTTCTTAAATAATTAAAATCCACCAAAACATTATTTAATCTCCACCCAGAAATGTTTTTTTTGAAAGGATTCTATAAAAGAAAAGTTACCAGTCTTGTTGATATCCATTGGTACTGGTGTGACACTATGAATCTCAAAAACTAAAACCCCATTAAAATCACAAGAAAACTTATAAAAGTAATAAAAACAAAATAATGTAAAAAATTAAATAAAATATATAACATAAATTTAAAAAAAATGGTCCAAAATGAGTCATAATTCTCTAAAATATACCAAATCATTTCCCCAGGATGTCTTCAAGGTTCATCATTCAAATACGTGAGATACAATAACTATTTTATAAAGTCCTCACACTCTAATGTATCAATATTTTCCCATCCACTATAACATAGAATAGAAACTCATGGAATTGAGTTTCTATACATCCCCTTTTTATGAAAATACATAATATGAGAAAGATTATAAACAATATTGGTGTCGGGATCCTCTACCAAATCCTCACATTCAATCACTTAGGATGGTTCTAAATGGTACATCTTCATTTGGGATACATAGAATATTCTATTACGAGATTTCATCTAGGATGGTATGGAAACTTATATCCCACTCTCTCAAGATATTCCATGATCTAAAATTAATATATATATCATGAAATAAATATAACTAACATTCCCAACTGATTTTTCATTACCATGGAGAAACATACAAAAATACACGATCACTATACTAAAATTCTACTGGACAAGAAAAATAATTAGTAGATTTTTTCTGATGAAATGATTCTTATACTATCCTCATTTATGTCCAATTCACCTTTTCATTATGTAGATTATTTTATACCCCAAAATGGACCCCTTACACAATTCTATCAAATAGTGTGGAGTTATAGCTAATCAACTATACTTGGTTTCAAAGGGATTCATCTTGATCAAATATTTTAAAAAACTTATAAAAATAAAATTCAACTAATGATATATTTATATAATAATACCTTCAGAATTTATTAAAAATTTCCACATATCATAAACACTTACCTCAAATCCTAGGAGGCAATGTGACTCCTTTTAAAATAGACAAAACCTTCGAGTGACCAAGAAAAATATCTCGAGGTATACCACCTATTTTAGAACATGGATAACATATGAAAATGAAATATTTTTTTCCTTCTCAATATGAAACCAATAACTAAAATAAGACATGTATATAACTTAATATTAACACACATGTTCAATTTCAACCTAAATATCCAATATGTTCTTAGAAAACATAGACATGAGGTATCATTCATCCTTAGATTCCCACACAACCTGACTGCATAGTTTTCTACTCAATGCATTTTCCATGACATTTCTTATTCAGATGGTATATTATATATCAAAATAAAAAGACTTATATTACTCCACCACATTCCTTTTATGATGATTTATTTTTCTAAAAGTGAATATACAATTCAGGATTTTATGATTTGAATATATAATAAGAAACTCTCGAAAAATATAATGGTGAAATTATTTAATGTAAATAATCATATCTAAAAAATCTTTTTCAAGAGTTTTATAATTCTTCTCATGAGCAATTAATTGATGATATCCCAAATCCACTTAATTTGTACCTTCCATCAATATTCTCCCAAATATCACACATGAATAATCATAGTAGATTCTTATAGCCCATTATGGGATTAAAATGGTCTTTATTAAGAGATAAAGTAAACCACACTTTTTAATCTTATAAATACCTCAAATAAATTTCATTCCAATAATTATTTATTCCTTTTAATGTTAAATCCATCAAGGGTAATGAAAACAAGGGAAATATCAAATTAATCAAATTTAACATCTAAAAAAAGTAATAATTTTGGTACCTCAAACACATTCTGATGATGATTCCAAGAAATCTTATAAGGACCTAAGCATTAAAAATATAAATATCAAATATTTTTTTGTTAAATATTCATTACATAACATTATGATCCATGATATAACTATAATTGATTAGTGTCATTCGCAGCCTCTATAATAAATAATTTTATACAAAAAATTTACATCATCTCCCACTAAGTTCTTGAAATCTAGCTCAAATCTTAGAACTATCACCCTTAAAACCATTATTCATATCCAATAGGGAAGAAAACATAATAAAGGGTGGGCTTAATTACATTATAAGGTTAAACAAAAGATATAAAAATGGTTAATCCCATTAAAAAATATGATAATCATTGGGGTATGAGATCAAGATCAAAACATATTAAAAATACACCCAATAATTCAATCATATTTAATTGATAATCCAAGTATTATTTTTTCATTCAAAATTTAAAAGAAAAAAAAAATTGGAATCATCAACAATCAATCATGATTCGTAATAGAATATAATAATCATAATATTCATGTTTTTGGAATACACATAATAATATATAATAAATTCCTTAGTAAAAGATCACTAAAAAGTCCATTATAGTGGATTGGGTTCACTCCTCATTCTTTCATTTCCTCTATCAAGTCTCAATCGGAATTTTATCATTGATGAATGATCCTCATACGTAACTATTTTCACTCTAAATTTCAATCCCTATTATTTCTAAATATATCTATCATTAGCCAATTCATTAGATATATATTATTCATGGTCTACCTATCACACAATTAAAACCATATATATGTGTTCCAAAATATCTCAAAACATTAATCATATCACCATATCATATCACATTGAATTAAAATGGGTTTCATATACACTTCAACATTATATCATGTCATAAGCGATGGAAAAGAAATGAGTTTTCTAAAAGAATTGATTTTGGGTACATGACACTTTATTTTTTTATTTTAAGTATATATAATGTTATGGATATGTTTAAGGAGGTTTTGAAGGTAATTGAAATGTTTTTGAGGTTTTTTATTGGTTTATAGGTTTATAATTATTATTATAACACATGAAACACCCACCACGAAACCGTTAAAATGATACAACGATCACTGGGTAGCTACACCGTTAGGTGGATGGTTTGACCAAACCTTTTTTCTAAGAGTTACCCTACAAGTATGGAGAGAGGGGAATAGCATGGCTGCGAAATAGTTTTTCTAACTGTGTGTGTAATCCATGCTATGAGTATTTAATGGTTGTGGTCCATATATGGTTATTACATGATTTTCCACACATATCCACAACCATGAACCATTTAAATGCATATCCAAAAATCATGCTTATAATCCAATTAATACCACAAGACTCTAATTTTTACACAATATTGGTCATACCCATAATTTCTTTTTATACTAATTTAATAGAGACCATTCCTTTCAATCCAAGAGTAATCCATAGTTGAATCTAGGTGCATTGGAAGATCGTGTTATTTATTATGTTCAAGTTATTTATGATTTTTATTATAAATAATCACCTAACCTATCTTATAATCATGGATATTATTCATTGAGGATAGATTGACATTGATTTATGTCAATCATGATGAGTTATTATTATTTCTTTAAAAAAATGATCTAAGGTCGTTTTAATCTATATTTTTGAAGGTTTTTGTGATATTCTTCATTTTCACCTATTTTTGAGAGATAAGTGGTTTCTCTATCAACTCCTCTTGATTAGAAGTTGAATTGTTAGTTTAAAATTGATTTCATTTCTTTAAATTATATCTAAACCCTTGTGTGATTTAATTGAAACCTCTTTAGTGATGTTTTCTGGGGAAATGTGAAAAAAACTTGTGTTGTGGAAGGGATTTTGGTTTATGATTTTAAAATGATGTATTTAAAATTTTTCTTTAGTTTTGAAACATAGAAAATGATTGTAGACATCTTTTCAATAAAATAATTATTTTATTAAAGGGTTTTGGTATATTATTTGGAATACATTGTAGGTGGTTGTTAATGTTCATTTGTGATGGATAAGCCTATGATGTTTCCCCTAAAGGTATTTAATGGATAAGGGTGTAAATATTACCACATCAAATAGGTTCATCATGTGACAAATTGTGGAAATGATGACTCACCACTCATGTGTATATAGAGGTCGATGGTTGACATGCATCTGTGGATTTGTGGATTTGTGAAAATGAAATGGGTACCCCAAATTGATTTAATAAATGTTTTAATGTCATATTATATTTTTTCATTGAAAAAATATATTGTTTTTGAATACTAATTTGGTTTTGTAAGATGATTTTTCTTGGTTAATGTTTTTGTAATTGATATAATCAGATTTATGTTTTTTAATCTTTTTTTTAAATATGAAAATATATTCCTTCCTAGTGGAATGATATTGAAAGTGATTGAGGTAATCCAACTGATTTTTTACTCACCCAAACATGGGATATCTTGTTAATTTATATATACTTTATATCGAGTCATAGGTAAGGAATAGTGTATCATTAATTTAGTGATGAATCACAATACCATGAGCTTGGACTGCCGAGTTGGTTCATGGAGAAGGTTGGTTGTTGTGGAGTTATTGTTTTTTATATCATTGATTTTTGTTGTTCTTGGTTTCTATATTTTACACTAATCTATTTTACTATACATTGGTTTTCTGTAGTTTTATTTTATACTCATTCATCGTATAGTAGTTGGTTTATTAGGTTATTTTAGTATGTTTGTTTTTCTTTAAAATGGAATATAATATTCAAATTGTTTTATGAATCCATTGAAATTAATTTACATTCTTTATTGTCTTGAGTATTTAGTCCGGGCCTAGTAACACCCAACACGTCTTCCAAATCCAATGGGTGAGGGTTAGGATGTTATAAATAGTATCTGTTGTTTGGTCTTAGATTTAAAAATAACAATTCATGTCTATTCATTGATTTTGAATGGTTGTTAGGAGATAATATCATTAGAACCTAGAATAGAGAGTATAAAAAACCACATCGAACCTTTTTATATTGGACATAATTTTGAAAGGGAGTTTCGGTACATAAGTGTTTTAAAAAACCACTAGGAGTTTTTTCATCATCATCATGGGTTTAGATGATGAGAAGAGAATGATATAAATTGAGGGAAATGACTTCATATTAGAAGTATAAAATTCATGTTCAAAATTTTTTAATGATGGGATCAAAAATATTTATTTAAAAAAAAGCTGAAAATATATTGTTTTTCAAAAACCTAGTGTAATTTTTAAAAATGCATTGAATGATGAAAATTTTAATTTAAAAAATCTTTCTATTGATATGTATGATATGGTAAATTTAAAAATATTAAGTCTTCAGTTTCAAGAGAGTAAGAAAAAGGGATTCTTTCTTTTGGTAATATAAATTGGAATGGGATAAGCATCATTAGATCCAACCAAAAGAGGCTACTGAGAATGTGTTTTCACATGAAAAATTGGTGAACTAATTCCCCATTATAATTATTTTCCTGGCTATTAAGGACATGGATTGATGGAACCGAATGGATGGACCGAGGAATGTGGATCATTCCATTTTATTCAAATATTTGAATCCACCCATATTTATTGTTGATTCAAAACCAGAAAATTTAAAAGATATGCCACATAGGATAAATGAAATCTTTAATTTACTAGGCACACGAGTAGAGCTAAAGGTTATGTTAGATGTGATTATATTGGAGGGTATAGCCTTCTAATGGTGGGATTTAGCAGACGAAGTGAAATTTTGAAAGGGAATTTCAAGGGTGTTTTTATGGATTTTTCAACAAAAAAATTATATCCTCACAACATTAGAATTTCAATAATATTGAAATTATTCAGTTCAAAGCATGAGAATATATCAGGATTAAAATATGTGGCTAAATTTATGAATATAATTCACCTTGAAATAGAAGATGTTGCAAGTGTGTCCTTGATGATTTTTTTGTTCGAATTGGGGATGAGGCTAAAGATTTAATAAATGATTTCCATGCTTTGTTTAATATTTTATAATAAGATGGTGAATATATTTATTATTGAAGAAAGAGACGTCACATTCAATATGGATAGAGGAAGCATGTTGATACATATGAGGAAAGCATTGAACTCTAATGTTGAGAATAAGGGGAAGATGATCGATAATTTAAAAGGAGGTGGTATGACATAGATTCATAAAACAAGATCAATGAATAATCCACTTAAACTATTGATTAATATAAGATGTTTAGTGTGTTTTAATTGATCATATAAATAAAGATTGTATCAAATCCCCAATAGCATACCACGATTGAAATCAGATGGGAAACCATTAGTTATATAGTCACTATTATATAAGTCTAGGTGTTAGGGACACATCTCATGCTTCTAGAACATCATACAATTTAATGTGATAAGTGATATATAATTGATCTTTTCAATAGAACCAAGGAAATCAAGGTTATTGTTTGAAAACCATGACCTCACAACTAGAGAAATATCAACAAGGTAGTAAATAGAAATGTACAACACGTATGAAATCGTATAGAGGAGAGAAAATTATCATGGTTGATCAACCAAGACATCTGATGGTTTTAGGTTTGATATTTTTGTATTCTAAATTTAAGCATGATTATTTGATACTGGTGCATCCCATTCATTTATTTCTTCTCATTTTTTTGATCATGTACGTTTTCAGGTTAAGATGATTCCTTCATTTTGAAACTACAAACTCTTCTTGGATACAAAGAATATAGGGCCTTTTTATGAAAAGCATGTTCTATAACCAATGAGGTAGATAAAATGATTTCATATTTCTCTATCATGGGTATGGATTGGTTGATAATGTTAAAAGATCATATCGACTATTATACCATAATGGTATATTTTACGAAAGATGATATAATCAAAAATATTTTATGAGGATTTAGAATATAAATGAATGTTTAGAAGGATATTTGGAAAAAGAGGTTGGAAGTACCTTATAATAGTTGGAATAGATGACCATGAAATACATGGATTATTTTTAAAAAAAGTATTTTCCAGCCACAGTGGATCAGTTTCAAGATGTTTTTCCTCATATTTTCTCAGGGTTTCCACCCATAAGAGAAGTGGAATTTACAATTGATTCTCTTATTAGGGACTAGTCATATCTCACTTCCATCTTGTCATATAGAAACTATATAATTATAGTTTTTTAAATTCCAATTGTAAGAGTTTTAATGAAAAAGGGAATATGAGACATAGTATGTCACTGTGGGAAAAATATGTATTGTTTCCCAAAAGGTGGATGCAACACATAGACTATGTGTGGATTATTGCAGTATTAACCGTGTTCATATAAAGAATATGTATCCTAGACCACACATTAATGAGCTGTTTGATCTATTGAGGGGATCCCTATGGTTCTCTAGCATTGTCTTGTGTTCAGGATATCCTCAAATATGGTTTTGGTAAGAGGATTTTCTAAACATAACTTTTAGAAGTAGATATATCCATTATGAGTACGTGGTTATGTATTTCGGTTTTATGAATTCATCATATATATATTTATATGTAATCATTATTTCATTTATTTAAATAGTATCTAAATATCTTTATTGTAGTGTTTTTGGATGATATATTGGTTTATTCAAGGACAAAAGAGTATGATCGAAAAAACATGAAAATAATGTTTAGTGTCTTGCAGGATCCTCTTATATATGAAAAACTTTCAGACTATTATTTCTTATATTAGAGGTGTTTTTATTTGGCCATGTTTTCTATCAAAAAGGTGTTTCATTGGATCCAAAAAGATAGATGTTGTGATGTCTTCGAAACATCCAGTTAATTTCATTGGAATATGTAGTTTCCTTGGACTATCTAGTATTTACACAAGTTTCTTTCATGAATTTCAGAACTATATTCCCAAATGACAACTTTTATAGGGAAATGGTTCCCATTTTATGGATATATACATGTTATAAGTATTTTAATTATACGAATTTTTTCCTTATACGCCCACCAATTATGATATTTTTGAAATCCAAACAAGGTTATGTGGTGTATTATGAACATTCCGCATATGGGTTTGTATGTGTTCTCATGAAGCAATATCATGTTGATTCTCATGGAACAAAACATTTACAGTTACATGAGAAGAAATACCTAAAAAATGATTTCTAATTATCTCTTATAGTATATTCAATGAATAAATAGTTTTATTACAACTTTAGTGAGGAATTTTTGGTGTGTAGGGATCAAAAGAGCTTGAAACGCATTTTATCAAATATTTTTTTAATATAAGATAGATAATATGGATAGAGTATCTTAAAATGATCAAATTTGGGTTAATTTATACACCTATAAATTATAACATGTGGGAGGATGAATCAACTAGGATGTCCTATAGTCAGTTGGCTGGAGAAGCATTCAAACAGTGGTAGCTGATGTCAGATACAGCCAACATTCACATGGACTGTGACGTCTAAGGTTTCATTATAGATTTCATTATGGTTCCTTGTGTACCTATTTTTTTAGAAGAATAATTAGGTATTGGAATAAGATTTAGAATGTGTTTCTATGAGGCCAAACCGCAATGTTGGGGGACCATTTAGGGATGACATCGTGAAGATATATCAATGTTGTGATTTCTAGATCATACGGTCATACCTATTGATTTTATGAATAAATTCTTAATTCATACAACCATTCGAGATGGTCTATTAATCAAAGAATGAAAACTATATAAAAGGTAATGAAATCACAATTTTTGTGGGCTTGAAGGAAACGAAAAGTGGATAATTTGGTTTTTAGATGACCCTCATATCAACATGATAAGGAAGAGATCCAAAGGATTGAGGGTATGTGGTAGTCATTAACAAGTCTCAAATAAAAATGTTTGTCATAATAATGGGTTCCCTATACACAAGTTGAACATTAATTATTATTACTACTAAATTTATAAATAATTATATATACAGCTCTTTATTTATACTAACCATAATTGTTTTGATATTTCTGCTCCCATGGTTTACATGATTAATTCCTTATATTATGTGTTGAATAAGAAGGTTATAATATTCCTCATCTTTAAATAGAACATCAATATACTAAGAAGATAATATTAAATATATATATATATATATATGTCATATGGTCGATACATATCAAACTAAAAATACACATATGATGTCTTACTATTAGGTTTTGGGGGATCATAAACATTTAGAGTTCTTCTCATGAAGTTCACACTTGGTGATCAATAGTAGTGAGATCATGCAGATAGACCAAAAAATAGGAACACCACATGTTTCTTATGTCATTGGATGTTCCTATCTTTGAACTAGTGTATTAGTCTCCTATGTTGAGATCACTATCAGTGTGTTTCATTTGATCTCATACATTAATGCAAGCTAAAAACCGTGATAATAAAATCATGGTGAGGTAGTTTTTGTTGGGTGCGTAATTGGTGGTATGTAATTTGTTTAATGATCAAGATAGATTTTTTCACTTCCATTTTGAGGAAGACATATATTGTGTTATGAGGTTAATCAGGATAATTGTACATTAATAAATCCATGTCCCAGGTAAAAGAAGGAAAATCCATCTTGTAATGTCAGGAAGTAATATATTCAATAAAAGGATAATAACATAAGTGTGCAACCTTCTTTATGAGACACCACTAGACAAAAATATTATATTACAGAGCTATTGTTCATAAGAGGAAGATGTTTATATTAAATTACTTATCTATACAAGGGCCATGAGTGGTTTCTAGACTCCGCTCTCGATTTTTGGGTTGAATAACCATATATTGAAATTTGTACCACGAGGTTCACACACTAAGTGTATCCATATTTCCTACATATTCTAGTTAATATGGGGTTTGGACAATGTGGGCCCCAGGTGTAGGGGTCGGTGATTGTCCAAGTTTAATTGGTCACAATTAAATATATTTCATTTAAATTATTTATATTTTGAATAATGATTGTTGAATTTATTTATCTCGGTATTCACATATTTTTTGATCATAATAGAGAACAACAACAAAAAGGTTTTTTTAATGAACATTGGATTTTTAAATTTCGACAAATTATTTAGAGAGTTTATGAGCCAAGTTAATGGTTCATATTTTATAATATAACGTTTTATTGTGTTATAAAGGAGTGATAAAATATTTATGGAAATTATGACATGTTTATTACATCATGTATATGTGAAAAGGTCTAAAATTATGGATATTACATTCCATGGATCAAAGTGAAATTTTCTTATGTATATACAAAGTATATAAGCTCATTTTAGCCTCTAGAATCTATGATCCACAACTTGAATGAATATAGAGAAAGAATATCTCTTATCCTCATCATTCAAGTTCGTATATGGAGGTACTAAAGGGTGAATAATTTCCAAACAATCATGGTTTCTCAATATACTCAGTGATCTTCATGTGAATGAAGGGATCCCATAACGCTCTTCGATTTCTTGAGATAGAACTTGAGAAACATAGAATGATGATCCTAGAATTGTGGTGTATGTGTGGTTTATCTAGAGAGAATCTAGTTTGGTGTATTATAACCATGAAAAATTGAAGATGAGAAAATAAATCTGGGAACTATAAAGGTACATGGTACTTTTTTACGCTTTGGGGTGATTTTATTTTTCACGCATAAACTGAATTACACAGTATGCTTTTAGAAACCCAGTAATGGGGTTAAGTGGATTTTTTGTTTTTAAAATGAATAAAAAATTAAAAAAATGAAATTGTGCATTCTATCATGCTTCTTTTTCACCGGGGCTCCTTTAATTAGTATCTGAGTGACCATGTAATTATTTATGTTGAAAACATTTAAATTTCAATTAGGCATTCTATTATTTTGAAAGTGGGTTTCAATAATGATAATGTGATACTGAAGACACGTTGAACTAAATTCTTATCAACATGATATGGAAAATCGAATATCAATGGTTTTTGTATGAATTTTGCAATGATAATTAATGTTTTACTGTTTTATTAATTTTATGGATACTATTTTTATGGATCGTATACCATAGAATAATATAAGAACATTTTTTGGTAACCAAATATACCAGAAGCTGGTCAGGGTAGTCTGTTGGAAATAAAATATTCTAATGGAAGATAGTCTAAAGACTCCCATGGAATATTGTTTAATTAAATGTATATTTCACCACATGGAATCTATTTTATATCCTCTCTAGGAATATTATTTAATTAAACATATAATTATTACATTTTAAGCTAGTTTAAACATCCCATAGAATATCATTTAATTATATGGATAAATCATCCCTTAGAAGCCAGTTTAATGCTTATCCTGGAATCGTTTTTTATTAAAAGGATAATGCTTCCATTGGTATCCAGTTTAATGCTTCTCAGGGAAGCTTCATTAATTGAAATCATAAATATTCTTTTGGAATCCATTTTATAACATCCCATGGAAGCCTGTCTAAAATAATTATATATAAGGGACAAACCATCCATTTATAGCTTGTTATTATTTCATATTATTATTATTATATATATTTATGTCTATCAAATGGATACCATATATTAGGCTGGACTAATTCGGTCTGGGTCCGACCAACCAGACCATCTTAACCCATTACTTGTCGAAAATTATTTTTTGTGATCTTTTTTAAGTATGTTCAAGCACCCAAAATATTATAAAATTTTCATAAATTATATTTAATTATATGGGATTTATGAAAATTAATACAGATGTTTTGGGTTAGATTTTTAATAAATTAAACAAATTTTATTGTACGTTAATGAATTAAAATTACCCTCGAGTTGAATTGTAGAAAATAAATTTCTTCCTTATGCAATATAATTTCATTATGATTGATCTTGAGTTTAGACTGAAACATTCATGTTTGGTTTATTGTTTTTAAAATTTAATTATTTAATTTATGTTTTATAAAATGTAATAATTATTTTATCTTGATGATCTGTGTATCATCCCTCCATAAATAATTTATATAAGGTCATAGATGTCCATATTAGAGTGAAAAAAATTAAATTTTGAATTTGGAGTAACCCTCACCTATGTGTGATAAGAAATTGTAATGATCATAGGAGTTCATGGTGATGCAGTTCATATTGAGACCTAGCATAGACACAACTTGTGCAATTAATGGGAGTTGTGGGTGATGAAATTCATGTGATGTTTTGACATAAATAATTCTACTAGTGTCTCAATTAATCCATTTTTCAAATGAATTTTTAACTAATAGTTAACACCTCATAATCATGTCATTATTTATTTATTTTTAGGGGAATATTTTATTATATTTTAATGTGTATTTATTACACGTGATCACATCATATAATAATTAACAAGAATAAAATGATAAAATTAACATGCTCATTGAATGTTTTCTATTTAAAACCATCATTTATTTTTTAACTTGATCAAGAAGAAAAATCATGTCAAATTGAAAGGTATTACACCTGATAATATTAAATTAAAAAAACCCTCAATTAAATATTATGTCCTAACTACCTTCCATCATTCAAATTTGATCTAAATTGTGTATGGTGTTCTCATAATTCCATTGAAAAGGATTAATCTTATTAATGGGGAGTTCTTATGAGAGTGGTAGTCCGGCTTAACTAACATTGGTAGTAAGGCTTTTCAAAATCAAATAGGCTTTTAATTTTTGAGGTAAAGTGTTGACTAATTTGATGTAATTCTTTACATGATATTGGATTCCACTCAACAGATCAATGTGCCATGAGATAATGTGGTTCCACAGTCATATTACTTCCTTGGAATCATTTAGTTGAGGCATAGCCCATAGCTTGTGGAAAATGTGTAGAGGAATGAGGATTCATTCCACTATAATACTCTACTAATAAATTACTATGGTTCAGGTACATTGGGATACTAGAATTTGATAAAATACTTAGAGACATTTAAAAATTTAGAATTTGAAAATCTATACTAGTAATCATGATAAAAGTACTATTCTTGTAAGTTTATTGGTAATATATTAAATGAAAACTGCCAACTCAATTTCACCCTGATCAATATTGGATACAAATAATATCCTTACCTGTTATAACTTCCTTGATTGGAATTGGAACTTACGCATTGTATTATGCCTTGAGAAGAAAATTATGTGATGGAATCCCCAAATCCACGATGAACCTCCTAAAAGAGCATCCAACGCAGATAAATATAAATATAAGAATATTATAGAAGATTTAGTAGATGTTCTGGGTATCATGTTGTAATCTATGCCCAATGAGCATTAGAAAATGCCTGAGGATAAGGATGCATTCCAAATACCTTATTATCTCTAAGATTTATGCTTGGAGATAGCTCGGTATGAATGAATTGAAATATAAGGTTCCATGTTTAGATTCATGATTGTAGAAGGAAATCAAGAACAAACTTTTGTACTCAACATGATTATATACATTATGATACTTGTGTCACTTGGAGTCAAAATCAACTAAGATCTATCAACTGATCTCATTCTTGCCTCTTTACAATTCTACTTCATGTCATTCATTGTAAATTATAATATCAATAATAGGAATAATTCACTCCCAGATCCATTGGAATTAGTTCTATAGGTTGATAATGATATGAAAAATATCAATTCATTAGTCCATATTGTAAATAAGCTGTATAAGGGAAAAGAAAAGGGGTCTAGGGCCAAGTGCAGGCTGAAGACACCGATACACCATCCTTCCAAAAAAATATAAAAAGGGAGGGAAAAGAAAAGGAGGCTGTCTAAATTCTCTCTGGAATGAAAGGAAACAATAATTATGAATATAGATCTATGAAGATGATAAAATGGGATCCTTATAATTAATATATTTTATTCATTTAATTAAATCTGTCTATTTCTAAAATTTGTGTATTTTATACTGTATATGGATCACATATATGTATTCAAATACAAAAACCAAGTAAACCCAAGACAAATAAAAATGTTGAAGTAGATCTCTGGGCTTCAAATGGCGTGATTCTAGCTGCATTAGAAGTGGGAGATTGTCATCCTAAATTTCCTAGTTGTTTGTCTCCTGTATTGAATAATAATTATTATGTTCCTTCAGTCACTAGAAATATATTCTCTATGTGATGTGTAGACACATTGGGATTTTATTTCATGTTTAGAAATTAATTTTTTTCCTTTTATAAGGATAATATGTGTTACGGTATGGGACCTCAAGAAAATGGTATTTATATACTAGATCTCGAAAATTAGTTAATGAAAATCAATGAGAAAACCAGCGAGCATGACTCATATAACACCTGCCTATGGAAATATAGGATTGGTCTTGTAAATAATAAGTGATTGTAGAAATTAAATAATGTAGGGTATTTATACTCAACTTATTTAATACCATTTTTTGTATTTCACACTTTTTGACAAGGAAAAATGATCAACGAACCCTTCTCTAAGAATGGAGTATGAGCCACTGAATTGCTGGAATTAATTTATACTAATATATGTGTACCATTTCCAGTAGAGTCCAAGTGTAAAATTTTGTACATCATTACATACAAGGAATACATTATTATGTATTTATATACTTACTTAATGCAGTATTAGGAATATTCGTTTCATATGTTTAAGAAATAAAATCATGAAGTAGAATCGAAGCTTGGGTAGAAGACTCAAGCATTAAACCTAAAATGTGTTGGATAGTATCATAACAAATATTTCATTAATCACTTTAAGGAGTGTGGGATTGTATCCCAATATACACATCCTGATACACCACAATGTAATGGTGTTATTGAAAGGAGTTATCAATTGCAACATTAAATGGTCAGACCAATGATGAGTCACACAACTCTTTCATCATCCTTTTGTGGATATTCCATGTAGATAGTAACATATACACTTCACTGAGTACCAAATAATGCTAAAAATGGGATTCCATATGATTTTTTCATATGGAAATAAACACACTCTATCATACATACGTGTATGGGGATGTGAAGAGTCTTTCAAGACGATATCATGTAAAACAAATAGCTTCTAAATGTTCAATGAGAAATTTTATAAGTCATCCAATGAATCAAAATGATATTATATATATAACCCTTCAAATATAATAGTGATTTTGGAATTAAAATCCTTATTTATAGACAGGGAGCACATTTTTAACAGAAATAGTGGGAGAAATATTTACTTTGATAATGATTAAGCACAATAATTACAAGAGATGGTATAGGAGCAATCTACAAATAACAAAGTGGGAGAAAAATATTTTACTAAGACAAAATTACTACCTAGGTATACTAGAGAGGTTATAGGAATATGTAGATATTGTTGTTTTCAATGTGTAAGGCGACACATTGGTCCTATAGAATGATGATCCTCTAACCTATAAGAATGAAATAGATGGTGAGGATGCCACTAAATTGAAATAATCAATGAATTATGAGATGTTGTTCATGCATCAAAATCATATTTGGATTTGGGTGGACCCTCAAACTAATGTAAAACCAATTTTGATTAAATGGGTATTCAGGAAAAATCTATTCATGGATAGTAAGGTCAATACCTATAATGAATGATTATTTGTGAATGGTTTCAAACAATGTCAAAGAATCATAACTGAATAAACATTCTCTCCAATAACAATGCTAAAATCAATCAAAATATTTCTTGCATAAAAGACAACCATGAATATGAAATCTAGAAAATGGGTGTTAAAACTAATTATCTAAAAGTGATGTTGGTTGAAGACATCTATTTTACTCAACCTAAAGGTGTGGTTAATTCAAATAATTCCAATAAATTATGAAAAATATAAAGTTCCTTTTATGGGCTGAAATGGGCATCATAGTCAGGGAATATTCATTTTTATGAGGCCATAAGTGAATTTGGTTTTTTCAAGATTAAAAAAGATCCATGTGTCCATAAGATAGTTAATGATAATTCCATCTGTTTCCTAGTATTATATTTTTATGAGATTTTAATTATAGGAAATGATGTGAAAGTATTGTAGTCACTAGATTCTTTGTTAAATGAATTCTTCCCCATAAATGACTTTGGTGAAACAGACAACATTCTAGGGATCAAGATATATCAATATCGATTACAAAGGATTCATTGGAAATGTCAATGTACATAAATTTTAAATGTACATAAAATGTAAAATATGGAAAAAAAATCCAAGAGTGGCATTCTTCCACTATCATGTGGCATTAATCTCTCTACAAAGATATGTCCACAAATATAATAGGATATTGAAATAATGAGTAGAATACATTTTTCGTTAGTATTGGGATATATCATGTATTCCATGAAATGTACTATGTTTGATGTTTATTTTTTTTAAGAATGGAGGAATATGTTAGGAAATTTCAGGAGAGATATAATGGGAATCTATTAAAAATATCCTAAAGTACATGCGACACACATAGGATCGGTTCTGGGTGTATGGTGGACTTGACGAACTAGTCATAAGGGGATACACTGATGCCAGTTTCTCTATAGAAAATGATGATTTGAAATTATGTACAGGGGCTAGTTAATCTCTAATTTTAGCTGGTTTCAATTAAAACTAATTATATTATATTATTCATTTTTATAATGAATAGTATTTAATTTATTTCCCAAGTTATTCATACAACTTTTTATCACAAAATTGAATATGATAAATCTATCCTTTTTGAATGAACAATAGATGTTCCCGGTTCGTTAAATAAGTTGGAGAGATTACTTGACAAGTTAATGGTTCATATTTTATAATGTAACATTTTATTCTGTCACAATAGATTAATTAAATATTTATTACTTTCATATTATATTATTCATGTTTAGAATAATTAGGATGTAATTTATTTCTCAAGGCATTCAAACATTTTTTATCACAAAATTGAATATGAGAAAACTATATTTTTTGAACGAACATTAGGTGTTCAAGGTTCGTTAAATAGTTTAGAGAGATTACATGTCTAGTTAATGGTCCATTTATTATCAGGTAACATTTTATTTTGTTACATGTGATTGATGAAATATTTTTGAGATTTATTAAATGTTTATTTAGTGATATATGTCTGTAAAGGTCTAAAATGAAGGTTTATATTTTCCAGGGATCAGAGTGCAATTTTGGAAAGTAAATCCTATGTATAAGAGAACATTTTAGCCTCTTGAATTTTTATCTCCGCCATTTTTAGGAAATTAGAGTGTGAATATCTCTTCTCATCTTCCCTTATGTTCATAGAGAGTGATATCGAAGGAAGAACAACGTTAGATTGATCCTACATTCTGGATCGAGTTTGCATTCCTCAGGCGATCCAAGGGGAATCGTAAAGCTCTTAAATATCCCCGGAGATCACCTAGGTAATGTAGATAAATGATCATGGAATTATAGTTAATGTGTCAAAAATATAAAGGGTGTCTATTTTGGTGTCTTATATTCATGAAAAATTGACAATGACTGAATCAAACTGGAAACTATAAACATAGAAGATTACATATAAGAATTTTTTTATTTTTCATGAATAAATTAAATTACATGTTATTCATTTCGAAAAATGGGAATGGAATTAAGTGGAATATATTTTTTAAACCTTAATCCAAAAAAAATTAAATTTTTCTTTCTTTCACGCGTCTGTTTCACCCCAGGATCTTTCAAAATAGTGTATATAGCAATGGATTTTGTGACAGGAGTACCGAGGATGGTACATAAATGTGATTACATATAGATGATAGTGGATTGGATAACATATGTTTCCCATTTCAACCTTGTTCATGAATCTCAAATAGTATAGGAATTGTCCAAAATGTATATCTGATATTATTTAAAGAGGTTTGGTTTTATAGTATCTATTTTATTAGAAATATATATGAGGTTTACATTTTACTTTTATAAATACATGCACAAATATTGTGGGAGACACTTGACTATGAGAATGGCATATCATCTTCAAATGGATGGACAATCCAAAAATATGATAAAAACATTGGAATTCGTTATTAGGTCTTGTGTAATGGAATCTATATTCTCGTGGGAATAACACATACCATGTGTAGAGTTTTTTATAAAAATATTTATTATGATTTGATAAATATAAATCATTTTGAATAATTTTATGGGCATCATTGTAATTCTCCACTTTGTTGGGTGGAATCATGTGAGACATAACTCATTTGACCCATCATTGTGTGGGAGATAATGTATATGATTTAGTTGATCAAAAAAAGAAAGAATATGAATTCCAGTCATCAGAAATATTATTAATATTTTCATAGAAGACTATTTTAATTCATGGTGAGTGATCATGTGTTATTCAGAATCAAAGGTTTCTCATTGATGTATAAACCCTAATAAGATACATTATTGTGTCGGTGAGGTGGCATATCAGTTGAATTATCCACCAAGGTCCAGCCTAGTACATACTATGTTTCATGTTTCTCAATTGAATATGCATGAATCAGATCTTTACCATGCGATTCAGTGGGATCACATTGACCTAGAATCGATTTCGACATTTGTTTATATTCCATTGTGGAGTGTGTTTACCTAAGAGAATGTAATTTATGTTAAATCATTGGTATAGTGTAGGTTTTATAGAAACATGGACAGATTTAAGAAGAAACATGGGAGCCTAAGAGGGGAATTCTAGAGCGATTTACAAACTCTTTCATGGAAATATTATTTTTCATCATTATGGGATTATAAACATAAATGGTAGGTAGAATATTTCACCCCTGGTTTCAGGTATGTTACCCATTTTTTATTTATTTTAAAAATATACATTGTTCAAGATATGGTTAGTGTGATTTATAGTATATTTCCTTGTTTTAAAAGAGTTTTTAGAGATTTGATTTTTTATCATGGATTTTATAAACTGTTAAACATCCTCCAGGAAACCATTAAAATGAAAAATCAGAAACTAGGTAGGCTCACAATTAGAGGCATGGTTTACATAATGGGTGTGGCTACAATTATAAACAATGTCCGGGTGAACATAGGGGAATTACAAGATTGGTGAATTTTTTTTTCTATTTAATAAAAAAATGTGAGGGTGTTTGGAGGTAGTGGATGAAGAATTTTTAGGGAAATGATTATGTCACGGCCCGTCCCCCAGGGCCCATGATGTGACTACCCCATTCCTGCCTTCCTTAGGCCAGGGGAGGGCGACTAGAACCAGAAAGACATATCCCTAAATCTGGGAAGGCATTTCCTTTAAGCCTACGAACTCACACAATCCATGCACACAACAGGATAGATGAAAAAAGTAAAATAAATAGTAAATAGAGTGAGTACAGTAAGTAAAGGGTCCAGAATATAAGCCTAACTAGAATGTACATGTAAAACTGGAACGTATAAGTAAAGCTGAAAACAGATCCTGTGAACACCTTCCAAGGATCCTAACTGAAGGGTAGGTATAGGTCTCAAATGGTAGTTTCTATGGTAGGTCTCATCTAAGGTCCACCTATAAGCAGTCTCCAGTCCTAGTATCCTCTTCCTCAGTCAGCGTTGTCTATCGTTTGCACAAGACACAACAATGTGCATGCGTAGCCCGTGCCGGGTTGAGTATAACAATACTCAGTAGGGACCCCAAAACCCCTAAAGGTATCTCAAATCCTCAAAGGATAAACCAAAGGGCATGAAAACAACAGTCAAACCTACTTATATATATTCCCATACATATTCCTATGTTATCAAGATATACTCATCTCACACAAAAGGGAAGAATACCACAAAGGTGATGCCAAAATGGTAGAAGTACCACACAGGTAACACCACAAAAGTAGGAGTACCACAAAGGTAAAACCACAAATATATATTATCACATTGGTATATTACCGATATATAAGACTCAGCTCACACTCCCTATAATTGATGTATATAAGTACATATGATCAGTCACAAAGATAGATCTTCTTATTCTATCAAGCGGTACTACTGCAGAGTATACAGAGACTGACCCCCATAGGATCGATAGGTACTAACCCCCACAATGACCCACACAAGATCGTACCCTCCTGGAGTTTATAGGAACTAAACCATACAATGAAAAACATAGGATATGACCCAAATAAGACCATTATGCACTGAATCACTTAGGATCAATGAGAACTGACCTACATTGTATCTAACCCACACAGGATTGGAATGCGCTGACCGAGAAAGGATCGTTGAGGACTAACCTACATAGGATTTGAACAAAACAAGATCAGTATGCGCTGACCCACACATGATTGTTGAACGCTATCCCACATATGATCTGACCCACACTGGATCAATAATGACCCACACAAGATCTCTCGGTACTATCCTCCGTATGATTCATCTCCATCCTCCGCCTCACTACCAGCCACTTGGCTCCCACAATTTTCACGTTTGGGAGAACTAATTCTCAAGCCATCAATCATGTCTCAACAACCAAGATGTTCCACGAAGAATAATCCAAAATGATCTTCATGTCAAAAAGAACCCAATACAATAGACGACACATGAATCAGACGCCCAATCTGTAAGTAATTATTGTTTCTTTTCCAAGATCCCAGTTTGATTCAGCGTTTGATCCAACCCAATTTTACGACAACATTATCTCAAACTCATGTGGAGTATTACAAAAGGACCATCTCGATCCAAGGATCCCAGCTCTGTAGACGATTCGTCAAACAGACGCTAGATTTTCTTGTTACGGCCAAAAGGAGTATCTATGTCTAATTGGGCCCGAGTCCTGTTCAACCTAGCTTGCGACAACCCGACCCAGTTCGGGTTGACCCGAACTGGTTCAGGTTTGGCCCGGCCCATGAAGGGGTGCCCACCCGCTGGGCATGAACCGGTCCGTACTGGGTGCGGCCCACTGAGGGTGACACGTGGTGTGCCCCGCCCGGACTGGTGTGGGGTGCACCATAGCCGACAATCATGGGGGAAGGCCCCACCTTAGATTACTCTAATGGTCCAATGGACAAATTGGTCACCGTATTGGCATGTAGGACCGCTTGGAGATCCTTCTTCATGTGACACGATCGACCAAAAAAGCCGGTCTGATCATCTCCTAGCGCCGTAGTTGCACATTAATGATCACCAATGGCCAGCTGGGTGTCGTCCGCCCTCCAGCCTCTACCCTAAACAAGCGGTCGTGACCTTGTTGACACTCTTTTTCATCACAGAGTCCAAATGAATGTAAAGGGAAATGACTTAGCCCAAATTAATTCAGCCTTTGAAGAAAACATCAAGAATCGGCAAAGGCATGAATAAGGCTAGAAAAGCATATGCGCCGCGCATGTTCCATCACTTTCGTGAAAGTCTGCTTGCGCGATGCCTACTAGTCGTGAAATTGACTTGGGCGCCCTATGTGATAACTTCTTGGGATCTTCTCCAGCCTATAAATTGACCCGGTGGGCCACCTATTTAAAAAAGGAAATTATCCAGAATTCAGATTTCGAGCTCTGAACGTCCAAGTCTCTTCTTCAGGTCTTCCAAACACGTCTAAGGTAATTTTTTACCTAGAATGGGAGGTTTAAACAAGAGGAGTAAGGTCTATGTGTTACAATTCACTAAAACTTGAGTGCCTAAGGTGTTTTACCATAAAAGGAAATGAACATACTTCAGTGTCGCCCTACTTCTTCAAAAAAACTTGTGCGCCTCTCTTCTGGAAGTACCTCAAGATAATTATAAAGTCATTGGTCAAGGATCTCCCATTTATTACCATGATGGTTTACAAACGCGCAAGTACCCATGTGTCGCGCAGGTATACCTGCACGACTAGGACTTTCGCGCCCACGCAGTACTTGCGCGCCTTCCAGGACTTGCCCGCCCCTACATTTTTGGGTACCTTTCTTTCCCATTTAACCCATCTCATGTCGTTCCACCTCCCGTATTCAAGATTCAGTCTTCAAGACACTCTTCAAAGCCATTAATGGCATGATTTCGTGATTTGGATTCCTTACCAGAAAGTAACACCGTGGAACATTTCACAAAACCTAGTGACTTTCACATCATTTTGTAACTAAAGATTGATATTTCATTCTTTCAATCTCATCCTTTAAAGATGAGAGAACCCATTAAACTGGGTCTCCATTCCATAAATAATCCCCAGTCTTAATTCTCAATTCTAGGCATCCTCCTTAGGAGTAAGCCCCAAGTCCCCTAATATGGGAATCCTTTTCATGAGTAAGCCCCAATCTTAAAATTCTCAAATCTGGGCATCCTCCTTAGGAGTAAGCCCCAAGTACTCATTAACATGGGCCTCTTTTTCAAGAGTAAGCCCCTGTCTCAAATATGGGCATCCTTTTCAGGAGTAAGCCCCAATATTAAAATTCCCAAATCTAGGGATCCTCCTTAGGAGTAAGCCCCAACTGCTCATTAACTTGGGCATACTTTTCAAGAGTAATCCCCAATCTCAAATATGGAATTCCTTTTCAGGAGTAAGCCCAAATCGTAAAATTCCCAAATCTGGGCATCCTCCTTATGAGTAAGCCCCATGTCCTCATTAACCTAGGCCACCTTTTCAAGAGTAATCCCTAGTCTCATTTATGGGAATCCCCCATAGGTGTAATCCCCAATCTTAAAATTCACAAATCTGGGCATCCTCCTTAGGAGTAAGCCCCAAGTCCTCAATAACATGGGCCTCCTTTTTATGAGTAAGCCCTAGTCTCAAATATGGGAATCCTCCTTAGGAGTAAGCCCCAAGTCCCTTAATTTTCTCTCAACCAGTCCTAATTTACTTTTAATCTGGATCTAATTCTCAGGAGTAAAACCCAATCATAGGACCCCTCTTAATTTGGGCCTCCTTTTCACGAGTATGCCCCAAATTAGAGTATCCAAATCTCCATAAAGTACATATACCTTTCTGGACCCTGTTCCTGGATTTCTTCCCTGAATTAAATCCTAATCCCCATCTATTTGGGAAGTAATACATACATAAGCCTCACATGATTTCTTATGATTGCATCTTTCATGGAACAACTTTCTGGTTTTACCAATACCTCTTGTTTCTCCCACCAAGCATGGATCACATGAGCGTAGAGTGTAAAAGTAATTATGACATCTTTCGTTGATCCATTAATCATAAACATCATATTCCCTTACTCGAACTACGTGGGTTCTGATTCCTTTTCCAAAATAAAGGATATTTAGGTAGCCCATCTGCGGGTATGATCCCAACTATGAAATAATCAATGTCCTTCTGAATGACAATAAACTTCAAGTGCCCCACTGAGTGGCTTTAAAACCAGTATGGTCATCATAATGACAAAGAGACTATTATGTATCAAAGGATACCATTGAGTAAGAATCTATAACAAATAAAGATGATTTTCTATCGATGAAGAACCTCAAATACATATAAAATATTCTCTAAATTTCCTACATATCAATCATTGATTGTCAGATCTAAAGGAAAGCTCATTTTATAATTGTTAATGTAATAAGGATTCACAAAAATAACTTAAATCTATAAAGAGAGTATTGGAGTAGACAATAATTCCCCTAAAATGGTGTGATGAGTCCGACCTCCAATTCTCTCAACCAATGCAAATTCATAAGCCTCACCAGCCCACAACTAATGAGCGCCTACCTTTGGAATTAGGTTCAAATGGATATGGAATCATTGGATGTTTCTGGTTCTATGAACAAACCAGTTAGAAACCGCTTGGAAAGTTTGAACTATAAATCAATGAGGTCATCCACAATTCCAGAGAGGAAACAAAAAATGGTTAACACAACGTGAATCCTTATCCAAGTTAAAATGATGTTTTTCTTATTTGTTAGTCCCCTATTTAAAAATCAATGAGAGGGACAAAAAAACAATAATTGAAATATGGGATCATCCAAAATATGTAGTGGATAAATTTCTCTTGATTACGTTTGTTATATCAAACAGGCACTCTTTTCCCAGATTTTCTGCAATCTAAGAAATGGTTGCTCTCAAGTTCACACGTGTGAATACCACTGCTGCGAATGCCACTACTGCTACTCCTGCTGGATCATCATCCGTTCTGAGGATGATATCACCTACTCAGTGTCTTCAACGCTAGGTATCAAAAGCGATGGTTATGGAGTACCATCAAAATGGTACAATTCAAACTCTGGAGGCTTCCCGACAAGCCCTCCATGCGAATAACTCACCCTGGTTATCCAGACAGCGACGAACAGTAATCAAGAAGCAGGCGGTGCTAACCACCATCTCCAACTGTTTCGGGTCATTATCCCTCGAATGAAATCACCATTATCTCCCTTATTCTCGTGAGGTGAGTGTTCAGGTCCCTCAGGGACTGAATTCAAGAATATAGGGTTCCTTCCCGAGGGCTACCACTAACAATCGCTGCCAGACTCGTGCGGCAGTGCGCCTTCAACATGATGAGGGTACTGACTCCAGGCGTACGGCTCTGGTTCCTCAAACCCGAGCAGGAAAGATGAATCTACAGAGGCGAAATCCGGTTAACATTGAAAAGGTTCTCATCTCTGCCATCTCTTGAGAAGTCCACCAACCTAACATGGTGGCAAGCAATGAGCAGGCACACACACCTACCCATTTTAATTATGTTGTCCAGCAGACTCGTCTTGCAGCATCACGCCAATCCCGCCAGAAAATTCTGGTGGAGTACTATAGTCAGGAACATACACCTATTTATACATCACCAGCTAGTCAGAAGTCTTGTTTGACTAAAAATTATGGATCTCATCCACCACGTTCGGCGAAGTGCAATCAGCAGGAACATACAGCTGATACTATTGATCAATCCTACCAATAGTCTCGCTAGGTAGCATTTGGAGAAGTCAGTCGGAATCCTCCGGCGACAAATAGAAGGCAGAGTCATCTCTCTACCCCTACACTCGAGTACTGTCAGGATTCAATGATAGGAAAAGGGGACAGGAGCATTCACATACACCTACTCCAAGCACGGAATGGACGTATACCCCCCGTTTCGGCAGCTAAAGTCACCAAGCATATTCTATCAATGGTAAAAGAGCAGAAGCATATTCTTGCTCATATCCTGGATGACTGTCAGGATATTATAATAGCATCAGCATCATCCCAGGTAAAGACACATAAATCTATCCCTACCAGTGGAGTGACACAACAACAGTTCACTCCGAAACAGACACACACATCTGTTCCAGTCCAAGAGGGTTGTGGGGCATGCTCCCCCATATCATAGGGATAACCAAGTCAGGAACATACATCAGATTTGAGTGGATATTGTCATCCTAACCTAGACATCTATCCTGATTAGGCACATACACCTGCTCAGAGCCGCTACTTTCGTCCATAAGTGGTTTTCATGTGGAGTAAGAAGGCGTCTAAGAAAAAGACCTTCCTAGCACAATCAAGAGATCAAGAGCCAATCTGTAAAAATGTCTTGCTCGATGCTGGGGTTCTTGAAGCCCTCAGAGAGTTATCTGTTGGAATTCAAGATTCTAATCCCTCATTTCCCAATAGTGGGAACATTAATTACGAAGGTCTCCAACATACACTTCCACATGAAGGCTTTCTTCATGAAAATTCAGTTGATCTCGATGTTTCATATTCAGATGCGAGCCACAGGAACCCTCTGTCTGTCCAGAAGACCATGGAGAAAAAGATCTCATCTTTTGTTGTAACCCACCATGTTGGTCCTCCCCATGATGATGAATTTCACTGAGAAAGTCCTCTCCACAGTAGTGATGCACATTTCCCAGAAAATTCTCTAGTGGACAATGTAGTGTCGAGAAATCCCTCTTATCTTGTGGCACTTCCAAATGTGAAACCAGTCATATATGATGTTTCATCACTGGCAGGTGAAATACTTTCTCAATCGGAAGATATCCTAGAGTGTATGTCATTCTCTGAACCACCCCTAAGTCATGCATCTTCTTGTTTAGTCAGTGATTTCTCTACCAATCCTGTTGATTCCAATGAAGCAACAAAGAAGAACCAGCTCTTGTCAAAACATGTAGAAGAATCTTCATCAAATGATAAAGAGGAAACGCTGAACATGAGAAAACAACTGGTGAAAGGTGAAGTGCTAGTCATGTTTTTGCATCTGCTTGACTCTCAGTATGACATTCCAGAAATGTTGACGGAAGATGGAATTCATGATATTCGTCTCAACATATGGAATACTCTTTGTCAGTTGAAAAAGAAAGTATTATCTTATGATGAATATGAAAATCATGTTATGATAGTAGAAGGGTTACAATGCCAAATTGACTTGTCATCTCTATCAGTCTCTCGATATCCAAAGGCTGAAAAGAAGTAGAGATCCCTTCAGCGTTCATGCCTTAGTGACTAAGAATTTTGCGCCAGTTAATTTCCAATGCACCATCTAGTATTCATGTCAGTGGATGGGGTGTTCATGGAGAACAACATTTCACGGTGCTCTCCAGTCAGTTAAGCTCTCCAAAAATGGTCTCATGCAATGTTATTTCCAATGGTCGGCCACTGATTCCTGGATTTGTTTGTAATCAAATGCTTTCCCAAGAACAGGTTTCAAATAGTTCCTCTCAAAATAAAGAATACAAAGACAAGGTGTTTAATTACTCCTGCATCAATCAAATGAGAATATTGAACATGCCTCTCGTTTGGAGCAAGCACATCACCAAGTGACAAAAGTATTAGAAATCATCCAATGGTCTTTTGAACCAGATGATAAAAGTGGAAGTCGATTGATGCATCCAGCTAATTTACAGACCAAAGTCTGCAAGATCAGGATAGATTTTAAGAAAGTATCTAACATAGCATGTCATGAGCCACCCCAGCATTCCAGACTGGGGACTCTTTTAAACAAACCCTCAGAATCAACAAATAGGATTCGTGGAGTTGAGCAAAGACAACAAGAATAGCCCCAGTCCACCAGACTAGGGACCTTTTCAAATCATCAACCCCTCATCCGATAAAGTTGTCTCTTCTTGATTGTGGAAGAATCCACAAGAGGAACGAAGAGCCAAATTATCAGGAGATTCTCTCCAAATTACGGTTCTTCAAGAAGTTCTTGAGGGATATAATCAACAATAGGCAATGTATCATCAAAGACATGGAAGGAGACAATATCACAGAAATTCTGATAGAAGGGATAAGATGCGTTATGCATCAATCAATGTCATATGTGCTGTTGTTGCTGATCCACTAGATAAGGCTCACTTAGAGGGATCAGATGAAGAGGTTCATGTTTAGGAAGTTGTAAGCACAAACACAAATGACGGAGGTGTGCCTACCTGAAATCAAAGGTTTACCCAAAATCTGAGTGTTCATTCAAATAACCCACTTCCCCTTCTCCAAAAGGGATCAACCAAGGTAAAGGGGAAGAATCAGGTTACATATCCTCCCTCTGGAGAGGGCCAATCGCTCTCACTAGAGCAAAGATTTGAGCAACATGAGGAAGAATTGAATGAATTGAGGAGGATAAACGCATAACTACTTCAGGGTAGTCTTCCTCCTAAGTGTGATGTAGTCAGTCAGCCAAGGGACTTTTTTGCAGTTACTGAGATGGATCAGGAATATCCTCCTTTATCAGTTCACCCTCACAGGTCTAATCCTACGGGTCAAGTGCAACAACAATTGGCAGTGCTGCCATCATTTACAGTACCAGCTACCATAACTGTCCAAGCTCCAGTCAGTGCTCCTTTTCAGATTCAAGCTCAACCAGATGTTTCTCAAAAGTTAATAACTACTATTGAGGTATTAACAACATTCTTGGAAGCTATGGAGGGAGAGTGTGCGTAGGTTCAACCGGAAAAGAAAGATTACCCTGAATGGGTAGATTCAATCTCTCCCCCCATCAAATTTTGGGTACCCTGTATTTCCAATTTTCAATGGATCAGGAGATCCTAAAAAACATTTGACGCATTATGTGTCTTGTTGAGACCCTATGATGGGAACTCCAGAGGATCAAGAAGTGGTGAAACTCAAATGCTTCATGCGAACCTTGCAAGGACCAGATTTTTTCTTGTATACAAGCTTGAAATCCCGGTCATTTACCGGATGGGAAGATCTCCGTCAACGATTTCATCTTCAATTCAGATCATCTTCGGTAAAGACAATATTTTTTTATCTTAAAAACTCTATGTAAAGGGAGAATGAAAGAGTCTATGATTTCATATCTCGCTGGAAGGGGTTAACATATTCCCTGAGCTTAGCACTCCATCAAGAGGAAATGATGCCAATATGTGTGGAAAATCTGTGTGATGTATTACACACACCATTGATCCCTATGAAAAACACAGGAGGGTTTCGATACATCACTTCAACCACTCAACAAATTGAAGATTCTCTTATATAGACCAAGGCTAAATATCGTGTAATTCCATCAGCTCCAGGAAGGAGAATGGATAAAGCAGGGACTGCTATAGTTATGCTTAAACAAGCATCTGTACCTACATATACTTCAAAACCTCCCTCTACTCGATGGGCTCCACCTCCTGAGCGCAAAAAACAAAGGCCATTTCATTAATATGATCAAAGAGATCAAATACAAAGACAATTTGAGTATCTGAAAAGTAAAACATACTCTTTCCTAAATGAACATGTTCCTGGTTACTTTATTTCGGCTCTGGAAAATAATTTGGTTCAGTATCCAAGGCCCAATAGGATAAATAAGGAAAGGGATGAAGACCATCCCAATTATTGGCCATTTCATCAGATGCTGGGACATCCCATCCAGGAGGGTTTTGTCTTCATAGACCTCCTACAAAATATGGTTGACGTAGGACAAGTCCAACTGAAAGGTTCTTCAGCTCTGGTAGCATGTGTAACTGCTAGAATTCCGGAGGAGGAATGCGAATGGAAAGAAGTTAAGAACATAAATGCACAAAAATACGATGAGTGGATGGTCAGAAATACGATCAACCAAACTCATGCCATTTTGTGAATGCAATTGAAGAAACCAATTGTGCCTTCTACCATGAATGCCACAGCAAAAACCACTTCATCAGAGGGAAAATCCTTGAAGAAACGGCATGATTCAATGAATGAGAAAGAATCAGAAGAAGATGAGTACGTGTCAAAGCCTATTTTGTATTTTACCCTAGCAGATTTCATGCCATCTACTTCGATGCAACAGGTACCACCCCATCAAATGGAACAACCTAAATTGGAATGTTAGGAAGAGTCTTCATCGAATGAAGAATTGATTTTCGGTTATGTTAATATCATTCAATTAACAGATCTATATTCCTATTGCTGTTTCGATTATAATGAGACCAAATTCCCTATATCAAATAGAGGAATCAGAGGAAGTTCAAGAGGCTCAGGATACAGGGGAATACATTGATCTTTCAAAATCCACTATTCTAATTCTACCCCTGCTAGAACTGTGTACGCAGCAGAAACTCGTGGCAGAGCCCTTCATCGAGCTCAACAAGAACCAGAAAGTTCTTCCACCAATAGAAAATTCATTCCTTGCACAGTTATTCTGGAAGACCAGTTGAAGGTCCCATCTTCTTCCTCTCTACAAGTAAATGGATCTAATCATTCTAATCTTCCAAAACCAAGAATATTTCCAACTCCTATCCCGATACCTGATGCATCAACTTCCAAAGCATATTATTCCAAGGCACCTACTAAACCACATGTTCCTACTAGGAAAAGCAGACCTATGGATCAAATATATGTTGTATTGAAACACCTTGCCCATGTACTGGCCATGTTATCAAGCCTGGATGCTTTGAATCTATCAAAGGATCTTCAGGAGGTACTCATCGAGGCTTTGTCATGTCCTCAAGAGTTTGAAACTAAAATTGTTGCAGCTGTTGTCTATCACGTAGAGAATAATCCTACAGAATTCCATTCAGTGATATATTTCACTGATGAAGAGGAAGATTATGTCGTGGATGGACATATTAGACTTTGTACTTATCTGGCAAGGTCAATGGCATAGACGTCCAAACAACTTTCATTGACAATGGATCAGGAGTCAACCTCATGCCCATTCGTACACTTCGTCGATTGGGCCTCACGAAATCTGATTGATCTCCTTCTACCATGATGTTACAAGGATATGATAAAAATTAACAAGAACCACTGGGCAAAGTTACACTTAGAACTCAGTTTGGAGAACTTGTATCCAATTCATATTTCATGGTTGTTGATCAAGACTCAACTTTCAACATCTTGTTTGGAAGACCCTGACAACATCAACATGCAGATATCCCTTCATCAAAACATAAATGTCTCAAATATTGTTTCGATGGTAAAGTTGGGACATTGTATGGTGATAAGGCCTCATTAAAGACATGTGAGTCTCAATACGTTGAGGAGGAATTCTATCATGTGAAGGGAAAGGATAAATCCACAACTAGGGAGATTACCAAAGTTAATGCTCCATATGGTTGGGAAAAGATTCCAGTAAATCCATTTGTGCATGTGAGTATAGATTATGTGTTGCTTATTAGTCAAATTGAAAGGGTAGACCCAAATCAAAATACTCTTATGGAATGATCCATAATGTCAATTACTAAAATCGAGCCACACAACATGGGAGAAACTATTAACCCACCAGGGAATGATGAAAGCTCAAATGGATATGTCTTCGTTTCATGTGCTAAAATCCAGCAAATCTATACTTTTCCAACCAGGCCTGGAGAAGTTATAACAACATCGGAGGTGAACAATGATATAGATTCTCAATCTATCATCTCCTATTTATTTCCCCAGGAAGACCCTTCAACATCAATGGGGTCATAAATGGAAGCCTCTTCTTCAAGATGTTCAAATTTTAACATCTCTTCTGATCATGGGAATTTTTCTTCATCATTTGATATTCAAGTAGAAACGGAAGAAATAACACATGAAGAAGAAGAAGAGTAAGATCTCAGAGATGCTCCTCCAGCATTTGAAGAGGGTATATCTACCACCATGGATGAACTCATAGAAATAAATCTGGGCACAATAGAAGATCCATGACCCACTTTAATAAGTGCGTCCATGACTCTTGAAGAACAAGAGATGTATATTTCCTTTTTAATGAAATATAGAGATATATTTTCTAGGAACTATATAGAAATGACCGGGCGTGAACCCGATGTGGCTACTCATCATTGGGTTTACCAGAAGAACATCAAGGATTTAAGCAAGCCACGAGAAGAAAACAACCAACTTATTCTTCCAAAATTGAAGATGAAATGGATAAGATTATCAAAGATAACATTGTTAGAGAAGTTCCATATCCCATGTGTTTGGCTAATATTGTCCCTATGAAGAATAAGAATGGAAAAATTAGAGTTTGCATCTATTTCAGAGATCTTAATCGGCATTGTCCTAAGGATGATTTACCAGTTCTGATTACAGAACATTTAATTGATGCAACAGCTAGATATGAAGAACTTTCCTTCATGGATGGATATTCCAGATATAATCAAATCTGAATTGCCCCAGAAGACTAGTAATCCATAGACATCAGAGCCCCTCATGGTGTGTTTTTCTACCGGGTAATGCCATTTGGCTTAAAGAATGCAGGTGCAACATATCAGCGTGTCATGCATCGTATCTTAAAACCCTTTTTATGTATGTTTTTTAAATGCTATGTGGACGATTTGGTTGTAAAATCCAAACATAATTCTAATCACATGGCTGATTTGGAAGTCATATTTTTCAAGCTTCAACAACATAATATGAAGATGAACCCATTAAAATGTGTTATTGGGGTAACCTCCGGAAAATTTCTCAGCATTTTTGTATGCCATCATGGTATTTTAGTCGATCCTAAGAAGACAATGTCAGTCCTTGGTATGTCACCTCCTTGAAATTTGAATTAATTTAGAGGACTTCAAGCACACTTCTCCTATATTCAGCGTTTCATCGCCAATTTAGCAGGAAAAAGTTTACCCTTCACCAAATTGATGATGAAGGGAGTCCCTTACCAGTGGACTGAAGAATGTCAAGAAGCATTCAACATTCTCATGAAGAATCACTTAAGTCCACTGATAGTTATGCAACCTGTTGAAGGAATTCCACTTATCCTTTACGTGAAATCCTTAGAGAGATCATTGGGTGCCTTTATGGCTCAGAAGAATGATGTTGGGAATGAAAAATGCCTCTACTACCTCAGTCGGACTATGCTTGATACAGAATCCCAGTATTCAAGTATTGATAAGTGATGCCTGGCATTAATCTTTGCAGTTCAGAAGTTGAGACACTACATGAAACATCACGAGGTCAAATTGGTATCTCGCAATAACCCACTCAAAATCATCCATAGTCATCCAATGATTATAGGATGTCTGGAAAGGTGGACAGTTATTTTTCAGCAATTTGAATTTTAATATGTGTCTCAAAAGGAAATAAAGGGCCAAGCTCTGGCTGATTTCAGGGCTGAACATCCTTCAGTGGAAGACACATCTTCAGATATTTAACTCCTTGATGAGGAAGTCATCTCTATTCAGGATAGTCCTCAGACCTGGGAAATGTACTTTGATGGTGCTTCAATAAATCCAATAGGGAGGAAAATGGAAAATCCTAAATTCAAAAAAGTTTGATTATGATTTTTTCACATTTCTCCAGAAAAGGAAGTGTTATCATATTCCTTATTATTATGGGAAGGTGGTACCAATAATGAATCAAATACCAAGCTCTCATCACAGGAATGGAATTGGCACTTCAAGCACAAGTGAATCATTTAAAGGTGAAAGGTGATTCCATCCTGGTAATCAAACAAGTCAATGGTGATTATGCAATCATAAATGAAGAACTACTCCCTTTGTATTATTACTTCATAGAGTTAATGGCGGAATTCCCTTAAGAACTGAAATTTTCTTATGTCCCGCGATCACGAAATGCTCATGCCGATGCACGAGCTAATATAGCCACAGCTCTGGCAGATCCAAATCGGGACAAGGCAACCATCAGTATTTCCCACCGTCATGCAATTTCACCTTATGTTCGAATCAAAATAGAGTAAAATAATAAAATTAGTCCCATTCCAGAACCGTATGGTCATACTACAAGATGGATTCCACTTATCAGGGAATACCTTCAAAATGGAACACTTCCACCTGATAGATCCAAGAAGGAACAAATCCAGTGACGTGTGGTCAATTTTACTCTTTATGATAACCCAGATCACATAGAGAAAATTCTCTACAAACGTCATTTTTATGGAGTTCTCTTCAGATGCATTGATGGTGAAGAGATAATGGATGTCATGAAAGAAGTGCATGCAGGAATCTGTGGTGCCCACCAATCTGGACATAGACTATCTAATCTAATTAGAAGTCTTGGATAGTTTTGGCCTTCAAAGATACAAGATTGTGTTGACTTAACAAATAAGTGTCATTCATTCCATGTACATGCCAACTTCATTCGTCAACCTCCCGAGTTTCTTCATATAGCTAAATACTCATGGCCATTTCCCACATGGGGAATGGATGTGGTGGGGACTTACCCTTCAGCTACGGCCAAGCAGTTTATGTATATTCTTACTACTAATGATTTCTTTTCCAAATGGGCAGAGGCAATACCTCTCAAAGAAGTCAGTTATAAATGCATTGTTAGATTTATAAAGTCTAACATCATTACCAGATTTGGTGTCCCTCAAACCATATGTACGGAAAATGGAACCAACTTCTGTTCATCCGAGGTGAAGAAGTTGTATCAAGAATACAACATCAAATCCAATCATTCATCTCGGTACCATGCAGCGGCCAATGGCCAGATAGAAGCCTTTAGTAAGACTCTATCAAATATACTGGAAAAGATGGTGGATATTGATAAGAAATCTTGGCCTGATAAACTCTTCCATGATATATGGGATTATCGGACTACCACCCACACTGCAACGCGGTCAGCTACATATTCATTAGTATATGGAATGGAAGTAGTCTTGCCTATTGAAGTTCAACTACCCTCGCTCAGAGTTTCCATTTGTGATCAATTATCTACAGATGAATAATCTCAAATGCGATTGAATTAATTGGAAGGGATAGATGAGAAAAGATTGTGTACATTGCACCACTTCGAAGTCTATCAAAATCAAATAGCATGATCTTTTAACAAAAAAGTTTGTCTTCGTTCATTTTCTCAGGGAGAATTGGTATTAGTTCTCAGAACTCCAATGATAATAAGAAAGAAACCTCCCAAGCATGAGCCAAAACGGGAAGGACCTTATTCAATATATAGGGTCTACTCCAATGGAGCTTATTTTTTAATCTCAATAGATGGTAAACTCATAAATACTCCATGAAATGCCAGATTTTTTAAGAAGTATTTTGTATAAACACATAATATATCATCATTGGTCCGATATGACCTTAAACTGCACCGCCGTCTAGCAAGACATTAAACGGAATCATCCAATGTCCATACATATGACCATAAACTATTTGTATTAATTATTTCCAACACGATGTTAAACCGTGGAAAACAATTCCCTAATTTGTCCTCACTGCATGAAATTAAACTACACAGTCCCCCTTCTGTCTAGCGTGACGTTAAACTTCAACATTCATGGTCCATGCATATGACCTTAAACTATTCGCACTTTCTTCCAACATGATGCTAAATTGTATCGTCCTTTTTTCTTCCAACATGACGTTAAACTGTGTTGTCCCCATCATCCTAATTACATGACGCTAAACTGTATTGAATGTCCTTTAATACGTCTTACATGATATTAAACTGTACTTTGTCCCTGCTACATGACACTAAACTTTGCATCACTTATAGTCCTAACTGCAAGACTTTAAACTGCATAGTCCCTTTTTATGTCCTACATGACATTAAACTGTTCATCGTTAGAGTTGTTGCTACATCTTGTTTCTCACACCGAGTATGACTCACGTGAGTTTAGAGAAAAATTCAACCATAACACTCTCTCTGGGCTACTAACCATGTGTATGTCCCAACATCATCATTTTTTATGTCGTTTTCCTCAAGAACAACTTGATCATTAATTCATTATTTAATTGAACTACGTGGACATTGATCCTTGCCTTCCAGGCTGGGTACGTAGGAAACCTCCCAAGGTTCAAGACCAAAACCAATCTTTTCACATCGGTTCACCTCCATCTTATATGATGTTGATTCATGAAACCGTCCCCAGAATCAATCTCTTTACATTGGTTCACTTTCGTCCTTGCTATACGACGTTATACTATACAACACTTTTGACCAGTATGAAAATAAACTACAATTTTTTTTGATACCCTCACCTAAGAGGGAACCATTATTTACATTGATTTTTCAATAATTTTTCATTTCAAATAATACATGCATACATGGAAATTCCCAAACATTTTATCTTGGGGTAAACCATCATTCCATTAAACATCCCTTTCACCCTTCACATGTATGAACCCAATTTGTACAGAGGGTTTTTCTAGAACAACGTGGGCTTGATTACCATCCTTATGGGATACGTAGGAATGTTTGAGTTTCCCTCAAATCCAACCCCAATTCTTTGGGCCTAACCCCAAATTCCACTTTTAGTCCCTTGCCGGAAAAGTCCCCATGAAAACACACACTGGGTATTTCTTATAATGGTCTGAGCTCTATAACCTTAAACTAAGATCTCTAATCCTTTTGTCCCACATGATGATAAACTATAGTTCAAGAACTATGTGTGGCTTGATTCGCATCCTTATGGGATACGTAGTGAAGTCCAGCATTTCCATTCCTGACCCAGCAACAACATGATTATGGTTAGCATTGATCTGTGTATCTCTATATACATTGGAAAATACACATATTCATGTGTCATAATCCGAACCGTACATATTTTCAGATCTTCATATCCCTTTTCTGAACTTTTATTCACAAAAATGTCAAATTTCTAGGAGTTCTTTTACTTGACTATGCATTATGTGCCCTTAGGAAGCCTTGCATAAACAGTCTATATAACAGACATGTCAGCCAAAAGGTACTATTATTTGAATATCTAGCCAATGCCCTTATGTGGCCCTGCATAATTCAACCCCCTAACGAGTTTTTTAAATAATGGTAACTTCATTCTTGGTAAGAAATCCTATTTTGTCCTTATTGGTCAGAAATGAAAGTATGTAGTGATCTGCAAAAATAGTCATCCTTAACATGTTTGTCCCATATCCTTATTCATGATCTGAAAGTATTCAAGTCTATGGTTTATATTCTCCTTCCCTATGTTTGGATCAGACCTTCATAGGAGTGATATCCATCCATTTCATTGATAATCTTGTTTGGAAAATATCTTCTCCATATTCAAGTACCTCTTTCCATACAGCAAACTATATACTTTGGTAAATTTGAATCTCCATAAACATTCACTGGCTTTTTAGCACTAGGAATGTAAATTTATAAGAGTTCATTTTCCTGACTATGCAGCACGTTCCCTTAGGCGGCCTTGCATAAACATTCTACATAACAGACTTGTTAGCCAAAAGATACTATTTATTTGAATATGGAGCTAATTACCTTAGTTGGCCCTGTATAATTCAACCCCCTAACAGGTTTGTTAAATAATGGTAACTTCATTCTTGGGAACTACTTCTTCTAATTACTTTTAGCTCTTTTTCACATCATTCCTCAAATCCAAATATTCTTAAGTCATAGTTTACATACTTTCCCTCAAACTTGAGTATGGTAATATTTTTTTCAGATAAATTGACAAGGAATTGAGTAAATTTTATTCAATTTCAGTCAAAGCTATTTTGACCTTAAACATTATCCTTTTTATGTCCGACCTGCATGACTTTAAACTGCCCACAAAAGGCAGAGGAACTCTGAATAAAAGTCAAGTTCCAGCTCACTAAACATACATTTTGTATGATTTAGGTAATATTGAGCAATTAAAAGGTTCAATGTTTGTAGGTTTATTTACATTAATCCTAGTAAAAATCAAACTTTGCTTACTAGGCCCATTGGCTTAGGTAAAATTTAAAGTAGGTAGTAGGAAAATACGTGAAAAAGTGATTGAAGATGAAATAATTCTTTCCATTTGATGCACATGAATTAGAGGGACGTCCACATATTGGAGCCTCTTCACTTTTTCAGGAAATTACAAAAGACTGTCAACATAAGTCTTCAATTGATGAACCACATCCCGAGATTCATCAGCAGCTACTTGAAGTTCATGAACTCGACGAACTTCACTATTTTCAGCATGATGGAGTGCTTTATTGGCATCCGAAATGGTCTTCATACCATTCATTAAAACTCCCTCAAGTGAATTATTGATTTGGTCATGTTCCCCAATAACAACATCTAATTGTTGCTGAAGGTGCATCTTCTGGACGACTTTTTCTTTGATCTTAGGCTCCAGCTCATTCATCCTGGCAGCATAGTCAGCCTCAGCTCAGGATACCACAACCTCAAATTCGCCGATGTTGACTGATAGTTTCACCCTGGTAAGATCTTCATGACACTTTTTCTCCTACTCCCTCTTGAAGATGACTTGTTTCACCGCGGTATGGATCTCTTGGTACCCAAAACCGTAAAGTCTTGACATGGTAAACTAGGACGACAATCGAGGGATCTAAGATGATAGCTCTTCTAAAGGCACCTCAGATATGATTTTCCATATGTTGTTCCATGCCTTGAATCATGAGAAGCTGAGCGCCTTAAGCACCTATGGGTTTGATTCAACATCATCATCACAAGGAGGCATGTAATCTTTGATTAATGCACTTAATGAGGTGCCCTGTTATTCTTCATCCCCCCTAACCCTATTTGTTTCACCTTCTACTGTTGTTTGGACATAAGTTGAGAAATCTCCTCCATTTCTAACCTTTTAAGTCGATAACCCTGTTTGATCAATTAAAAGTATGGTTAGTTTCATAGAATAATGGAATTTGGTTTTCTAGCTTAAAAACATAGTCCAATCATTACCTAACAGTAGATCAGAAGCTTGAGAAGACTCTTATCCATCATTCCCAGTTTCAATAGGATCTTCAAGATGGGTCTTAGGAGGGTTTACTGGATTTATCTCTACTTGATCTAATTTTTCTGAAATAGTAGGGTTGACATCAATGTACACACCCTCTTTAGGAATTGGTAGTTCAACAACTTCTTTGGATGGAACTGCATATTATTTTCAATCATGATTAGAAGTTTAAATTATAAGAAAATTTACTTGGCGAAGGATAACACTCATGCCCATGGTCTTTTAAGTCACATGATAACTTATCATGATCATAAATTTATTCAAAGGACATGCCATGATTCATCATTTAATCCAATGATATTTCAGAATCCTGGTTAGTCACAATGGTAGGAGCATTTTATGTGTCCTCTTGGGGACCCTCATTATGCGGCCCCTGACCCTGGACAGCTTTTCAGGAAGGATGGAAGATTCAGTTGCTGCGGCCACTGATGATTCTGGAGGAGGTTCTTCTCTACTTGTAGCAGCAGTAGGAGCAGTACTGGGAAGAGATGTTGGCTCTTTTTCAAAAGCAGCCAAGTCAGCTTGAATTTGAGATTGTTCCACAGAACCCACCATGGTCCTTGAAGGAGGATTATTCCATTCCCTCAGGGGAGAAATTGAAGAAGCCCCTGAAATTTCCAGAAATATGAGCATCATTTTCATGGGTATAGACTCATGATTACACGAAGGAATTATTGCTACTAATGAAGCGTTTATCTATGGAATTCCCCCTTTGTTGCGTTTGCTTCTTTGGTATTTTGGGAGTATCGGTGGTCTCCCTTATTTGAACCTAGATTGGAGAATGAAAAGTCGTTGTCAGCTTCTCATTCATGGCCTACTGACCCAGAGATATTTCCCTCGGTTCGCAAGGAGATTCATCAGTAGCCCCGATGGCAGAACCACCAGGGCTATATTGTGTTGAAGGGACCTCAGTAGTTCCATTCATTGAAAGATGAAAGATGAAAAAATAACATCCTTAAGAAACAATTATTTTACTGGAATAAAGTTGAAAATAGAATAAGGAAATATAAATTACATCTTCTGGAGTCACGTAATCATGCCACTCCTCATCAGTCCCCTCAGCGGCGCCACGATCCATAAATTCCTTCACCCGCCTGGTGACAGGAACAGACTCATCAGTGGCATATATGAGAATTTCTAGCTCTCTTATGTAAGCCCAGACTTCATTGGGGTTATCCTTGTATTGGATATCTGTAGAATCCAGAATATTCCCTATTCCAAGAATTTGTAGGCCCTCACACAAATCCGTCCAGGCAGTCTCAGTACCACATTATAAACTCTACCATAACTGGACAGCCTCCGGTCTTAGATATGAAGGGTGCGAGGAAGGTCCTACAATATTTGACAACAATTTATTCCCAGCTCATGCAACTGCAGATAGAGAATAATAAAATAAGGCTTATTTCTTTTTAAAGTAGTAGTCATTAAATTACCACAATGAAGTAACTCACCAGGATTTGATGGAGTAGGTCTCCTGATTCTAACTGTAGGATTATATCTAGCACGAGACTGCTTTTCCACTTGTTGTGCCTCATCATCCCTATCATGGGAATCAGGTGAATGAACCCTATATGAGTCTGGCAAATCCGCTTCAGGTGGGAAATCATCACCTTCCTGAGGGAGGTTTTCTTTATTTACAGTCCTCTTCATTTTCCCCACCTGATAAACTGGGTGATTTAGAACCCCTTTTATGTATGATGCTATCCAATGCTCGCCATAATATGTAGTCAAGTTATGGGCCGCTTTTTGACTGGTAGATCAAATATCGCCCTAGTCTTCTCCCTTGACGTCGCAGCCACACTAGTTGAGCAACCATCTGATGTTTGTCTAACCTGACATGTACTGGGGGAGATACAACAATCTTTTGTAGACATTTAAATTAATGTGAAATCTATATGGAGCATAGGCCTCACATATAATTTCTCCGTCAATCCTGGAAACTATCACACCATCTCTACAAGCTAGCATGTATTCCCTCAAATCCAAGTGGGTTGTTCCATCATCAACAAACCGCTCGGTTGGAGGATTTCTATAGGGAATGATGTTTAATTCCTTAAACATTCTCAGACTCACTTTCATGTCTTAGGAATTAACATCTAATGGAGCAACTCCAGAGAATGCTTACACTGACAGCCTGAAAGAACTTACAGGAATTTTTAATCCATTTTGTACACTGTATGTCCTCAAGTGAGTGGAAATCCATCCCCATAAAACAGGGAATGGTCACACTATTCTTAAAGGAGATTTAACCCTGAATACATGAAGTAAACTCCTAAAAATATTTTCTAAAATGGGGGTAGCCAACCCAACCATTTTCCCTCAGCCAACTTTTCCGCAATGACAAAGGTCCCGGGCCTGACACCTCCCTTCGAATCCCTGACAGGAAAGAGATAAACGCTGTTCCACATAGACAAGAAGCATGCCAGACGAGTCTTCTTTGGGATCCTTTGATTCAAATCATATCCCCACTTCTAGAACTCTCCTAGTTCTATATTTGGCTAGAATATGCCAAGATCACCCCTCTTCTCATGTTTTGGGCAGGTGGTAGGACGTTTGGGCCTCTTATCCTTGGATTTCTTTTTCTTGGATCATTTCTCCTTCAGCTCCTTCTCCTTTAGTTCCTTATCATTCTTATCAATATGAAATATATTCATCCTCTCCTCCGGATGAATATCATTTCTATAATGAGTTAATGAGGTATCTGAACTCTTGAGCATGTGGAAGATTTTACATAATTCCCGAGCTAAAGCAGGAGTCTTTTCTGAATCATTCCATGTAAACTTGGGAGGAATGAAATCATCATACATATCACCCAAAATTTGAGCCCCTGAGATCTTGTGGAAATCCCACATACTGATGCCTACTTCTCCCTATGTCAGATGGAAATAATTAGTTTCTGGGCTCCAGTGGTAGAGTATCTCCAGCATGACATTATCATGTCTGTAAAAATATGTTTCCCCAACCCAGACAGCTTCATATATCACCACTCCTTTCAGATCATCGAAAAAATATGCACAGTTTTGTCGCAACCAGTATGCCCACATCCAAGTTGGGTTCACACCTCCCCCAGGACAGAAGTCCCAACTTTTCCTCCAGCCTTTGGATTGATCCATCTGAGCACTTTAGAAGATTGAAGGATGAAAATGTGTTTGCAGATCAGGCATATGAGGATTCAGATCTAGCGTACAAGGTCTATGATGCATCATGTGAGCCTTCTCCACTGTTCTAGCACTTAGAAATACTCCTCCACATGAGATATTTGCTGAAGCAAAGTTGGTATAATTATGAAACCACGAAAATGGGAGATAGTTATTTGCTTCTGGAATAGTAACTTATCATAGATGACCATAGACATACAATGGAAAATAAATGATTTGGGGGAAGTCACGATGATATTTATTCAGATACTTATCCAAATCCGGAAGAGTGCTACTTTTTACGGTATAATAATCATGGCCAATGATGTTCATCATATCATCAATCCGCTTGCTAGCCAGTTCATCAGCTATTCCGGTTCTAAGAGCCATTGATTCTGCACAAAATTTGAATAAATTAACTTTTAAGTATGTTAATTTTTCTTAAAATTTGTGAAGGAATTTCAAAGAAACTGAAAAGGCATTAAGGAGTTCAATTCTAAAACGTGGGATGCAAGTATGGATGTATCGTTCAAGTATGGATGTATCACGCTTGTGTTAATGTGAAACACATGTTTTTGTCATGCAAGTATCACCGCGCAAGTCCTATTTACCTTGACAACTGCATGAAAACGAAGAAACAACAAAAAATGAGCAACGTGCGCGGCGAAGGGGACCTGCATGGCGAGAGATCAAAAATCTAGAATCAGATGCTATGCATGGCAAATGACCGCGTATTTATAGGACAGGTGGCCCAACTGCACGCCTATATCCAATGCGCTCCATCCAACATGCTCCAAACCTACGTGACTTGAACCTGCGCACCAAGTGTTGCGCACTGAACAATTGCGCTCTTCCTTTCCTTGAGTTTTCTTCTTTTCCTCAGAGTCACATCCTCATTTCTTTCATATCCAACTCTGAGGGGGGGCTTTTATTGACACTCCTTTTCATCATAGAGTCCAAAGGAATGTAAAGGGAAATGGCTTAGCCCTAATTAATTCATCATTTGAAGAAAACATAAAAAATTGACAAAGGCACAAATAAGGCTTCAAAAGCACATGTGTCGCGCTAGTTCCATCACTGTCACGCAAGTCCACTTTTGCGATACCAAATGGTCACGCAAGTGAATTTCACACCCTACGTGATAACCGCTCAGGCTCTTCTCCAACCTATAAATAGACCTGGTGTGCCCCCTATTTAAAAAAAGAATTTTTTCAGAATTCAGATTTAGAGCTCTAAACGCCCAATTCTCTTTTTCAGATCATCTGAACTCTTCTAAGGTAATTATTTACCTAGAATTGAATGTATAAACAAGAGGAGTAAGGTCTAAGTGTTAGAATTCACTAACACTTGCACGCCTAAGTTTTTTTACCCTTAAGGGAAATGAACATACTTGAGCGATGCCCTACTTCTTCACCAAAACTTGCGCGCCTCTCTTCTGGAAGTACCTCAGGATAATTCTAATGGCATTGTTCAACGATCTCCCAAGTATTACCATGTTGGATTACAAATGTGCAAGTACCCATGTCTCACGCAGGTATACCTGCGCGACCAGGACTTGCGCGCCAATGCAATACTTGCGCGCCTGCCAGGAAATGTGCTCCCCTGCCTTTTTGGGTGCCTTTCTTGCCCATTTAACCTCTCTTATGTCGTTACACCTCTCCTATTAACGATTCAGTCTTCAAGACACTCTTCAAATCCATTTATGGCATGATTTCTTGATTTGGCATCCTTATCTGAAAGGAACACCATGGAAAATTTCTCAAAACCTAGTTATTGTGACATCTTTTGGTCACCAATGATTGAGATTTCATTCATTTAACCTCATCCTTTAATGATGAGAGAACCCCTTAAACTGGGCCTCCTTTTCAAGAATAATCCCCAATCATAATTCTCAATTCTGGGCATCCTCATTAGGAGTAAGCCCCAAGTCCCCCAATCTGGGCATCCTTTTCAGGAGTAAGCCCCAATCTTAAAATTACCAAATCTAGGCATCCTACTTAGGAGTAAGCCCCATGTCCTCATTAACAAGGTCCTCCTTTTTAGGAGTAAGCAGTAGTCTCAAATATGGGCATCCTTTTCAAGAGTAAGCCCCAATAATAAAATTCCCAAATCTGGGCATCCTCCTTAGGAGTAACCCCCGAGTCCTCATTAACATGGGACTCCTTTTCAGGAGTAAGCCCTAGTCTCAAATATGGGCATCCTTTTCAGGAGTATTCCCCAATCTTAAAATTCCCAAATCTGGGCATCCTCCTTAGGAGTAAGCCTCAAGGCCTCATTAACCTGGGCATCCTTTTCAAGAGTAAGCCCCGGTCTCAAATATGGGCATCCTTCTTAGGAATATGCCCCAATCTTAAAATTCCAAAATCTGGGAATCCTCCATAGGAGTAAGCCCCATGTCCTCATTAACCTAGGACTCCTTTTCAAGAGTAAGCCCCAGTCTCAAATATGGGCATCCTCCTTATGAGTAACCCCCAATCCCCTTAATTTTCTCTTAACCAGTCCTAATTTACTTTTAATCTCTATCTCATTCTCAGGAGTAAAACCCAATCATAAGTCCCCTCCTAATTTGGGCCTCCTTTTCAAGAGTAAGCCCCAAATTAGAGTATCCAAATCTCGATAAATTACATATACCTTCATGGACCCTGTTCCTGGATTTCATCCCTGCTGTAAATCCTAATATTCATCTATTTGGGTAGTCATACATATATAAGCCCTACATCATTTCTTATGATTTCATCTTTCATGGAACAACTATCTAGTTTAACCAATACCTCTTGTTTCTCACACCGATCATGACTCACGTTATCTTAGAGTGTAAAAGTAATTATGACATCTTTCATTGAGCCATCAATCATAAAAATCATATTCCCTTAATCGAACTACATGGGTTCTGATTCCTTTTCCAATACAAAGGATACATAGGTAGCCCATCGGCGGGTACGATCCCAACTCTGAAATAATCAATGTCCTTCTAAATGACAATAAACTTCAAGTGCCCCACTAAGTGGATTTAAAACCAGTATGGTAATCATAATGACCCAGAGACTTTTATGTATCAAAGGATACCATTGACTAAAAATCTCTAACAAATACAGATGATTCTCTATCGAAGAAGAACCTCGAATACATATAAAATATTCTCTAAATTTCCTATATATCAATCATTGATTATCAGATCTAAAAGAATGATCAATTTATACTTGTTAATGTAATAAGGATTCATGAACATAACATAAATATATAAAGAGAGTCCTGGCGTAGACAATAATTCCCCTCAAAAAGGTGTGATGAGTCCGACCTCCCATCCTCTCGACCAATGCAAATTCCTAAGCCTCATCAGTCCACAACTAATGAGCGCCTACCTTTGGAAAGTATGTTCAAATGGATATGGAATCATTGGATGTTTCCGGTTCTACGAACAAACCCACTAGAAACCACATGGAATGTTTGAACCTTAAATAAATGAGGTCATCCCTAATTCCAGAGGGGAAACATACCTCTTACACCAGCGGTGCGGACTCGCGCCTCCACATTGCCTTGCTGTCGGTCCGCTTGCCAGCCACCGCCTTCTTCCGTAAACCCTCACGTCATCATTCCAAGCTCGAAAATTATGTCACTCGCATATTCATGAAACTCGTGTAGAGATTTGCATGTCCATATTTCACATTCAAAAAAACATTGTATTTCCATATTCATTAATTATTTGGTGTCGAAGAACGCACGAAGAACATAAGAAGGGGATTATTGTATAAGTTCATAATTGTGGCCATGTTTTTTGGGAATCATCATTTAGAATCATGAATATGAAGAATCATCAAATAGATTTAATCATAACTCAAATTAATACTCCCACCTTGTTTTCTCGTTGGAGACGGCGTGAGGAAGGAGATGAAATCGATGAAGTCTCTGATATCCATCACTTTCGCAACATGCTCCAATTTCAGTTCCCCGTTCATGATCTGGTGATAATTCTTCATTAGAGGGGTTCTTCATTTGGAAAATGTTTCTCCAAAGTCTCTCATTTGACCATCTTTTTCCCCGTGAGAGGTGTGGTGCCAAATTAATAAGTTAATATTATGTTTTGGCTCATCAATGGGGAATTTCAAAATTTAATAAAAATGAATCTTTATAACAAGGTGATTCATCAATTCAGAATTAATGATTCCTATTAGTTGAAGAGGAATTTGGTTACACATTTTGTGTAACTGGGCATTTAATTCCCCAAATTAAATGCCCAACCACCCTCATGTTTTCCACACTTTAATGATTCCAATGAATTGGTTTAAAATAAAATAGAAGTAATTATTTAATTTTATTATCTGTCTATCCCTCCAACAAAAAATCAGAAAACCTATCTACATCCCTCAACCTACAATGGTCGAGGTGAAGGTCTCTTTAAGTGAATACCAGTGCAGCGAGTTCAAAAGTGTCCTGAGATATAAATTCCAATCACTGGTTCAAAAGTTAAAAAATGTCACTCGTGCATTTACTGAACGTACCTGGAAAAATGTTCAGAAATTATTTCTGAGCACACTGGGTCTTGGAATCAAGAATCATTAATTTTCACGGAATTTTAATATTTCTATATAATAACAAATTACATGAAAAATTATAGCTATTTATATTCTCAACACATTAGGTATTTACTTCGACTAAAGCCACATCACATTCTTATGAAACAAGTGGGGGTAGTGAGCATGAATCTAAGCTTCCCGCTCCAATGTACTCTCCTGTAGGTTCTCGTAATGCCATCATACACGAAACAGAGTTATCGACCACCCATGAAGGACCTGATCCTCTTGATCCTCAATCTCCTCTGGAACCTCCAAAAACATTTCCCCATCATCGTTGTCCAGCTCACCCCAGTCAATTATGTGTGAAGGATCATGTACGTACCTCCTCAACTCAGATACGTGGAAAACGACATGCACCAGTTGAAACTGAGGTGGAAGAGAAAAGTATTGATCCACCTTGCCAACTATGCTGAGGACTTGAAAGGGTCCGATGAAACTTGAAGATAATATTAAACCCTGACCAAATCTCTACAAGCCTCGTCGAGGTGAGACCTGTAGAAAGACATGGTCAACATCCATGTACAATAGAGTTATATGTCTCCTATCATAATAGGTTTTCAACCTACTCTATGCAGTATTCATTCTCTCATTGATGATATGCACCTTCTCCATGGTAGCTCGTACCTTCTCTAGTCCCATGACTGCTGACTCCCCTGGGTCAGTCCATCTAAGGGGTGATCTACAAGGTCGCTCGTACAACCCCTCGAATGGTTTCATACCAATGGTGGAGTGGTAGCTATTGTTGTACACGAACTCCACCAAGGGAAGGCGATTCTCCCTAATGTGGACAAAATCTAGGACGCAAGAACATAGCATATCCTCGAGGGTATGAAGTGTCGCTCTGTCTGACCATCCATCTGAGGATGGAAGGAGGTGCTCAACAAAAGTTGTGTCCTGAATGCCTCCTACATCCAATTTCATAACAGGGAAGTGAAACATGCATCATGATTGGAGACAATTGCAGATGGGACTCCATGAATGCATACAATCTCTTTCATATAGAGGTGTCCCATTCTCTCTATTGTTCCCTACTCTGTGATAGGAAGGATATTTGCCGACATGGTGAGTCAGTCAACGATCACACAAATAAAATATTGCACCTTGGACATGTTGGATCCATGGTTTTATTTGATTTAATTGAAATATGTTTTGTGTTTACTAACAATCCTAATAGGATGTTTAGAATATATTCCTGCAAAGCGATCTGACAGTTCACGAAGATAATAGTATTTAAAGTGGCACCATTTTCTAGTGTTTTCCAAATTTCTGGACATCAAAATTGGCAAATGAAGAAAAGTGTTTTTGGAAAAGGGACATTCCCACTGATTACTTAGATTCATGGAAACTTGTGTGAGATATGTTTTACAACAAAAAATCATAAAAATATGGCAAAGGGAGAAGGGGAGCCCATGTTTTTGGTATAGTCGCACAAGTGACTAGCATGACAGAGACTAGGGCGGCTGGACATGCGCACCGAGAGGAGAATTTTGCGCCATCGTTCAGGGTGTCTAGAATGCCATTAAATAGCAGAAAACCCCTACTCTTTCTCATGACGTTCAAGACATAATGAAATTCCGAGCTCCCATCATGTAGGTTTAGTGGCGCACATGTGGTTGTGCATTCGCTCAAGTAGAAGCTACGCGACAGGTCTTTAATGTGCATCCATGGTGATTTGTGCAAGAAAGAATGTGAGCCTCCCATGTTTGGAGTTTGCAAAGGTGGTGTCACGCAGGTGGTTTGGTGACACCTGCGTGCCAGGAATTGAAGAAGTGCGATAATTTACAGTTGCACGCGAAAACCAATTTGGGCGGAAAATAGTGTGAGTCGCACAAGTTTGAGGTTGAAAAAGCATGTGTCGTGAAAGTGGTAGAGGTTAACTTCCACACCATCTTAAAACTTGTGCATCGACTTGGAGAAGTTTCCTAGGTGTGGTTAAATCACACCAGTCTTTTTGGGGATGCTCGAAAGATTGAAGTTTGCCCTATTCATTTAGTGCAAAGGGATATTCCTCTACAGGTGGAAGTTGGACATCAACATAGCAGCTACATACAACAGAGGATGTATTAATTAGAGATGTTGAAGAGAACTTCATGTATATAAACTGAGGGGGACTTCACCCAAGGTAGTGAGCCAGGGGAGTCAACAGGAGTGACCCGAGGGATGTAGTGAGATATCCCAAAACTTTTGTTAAGAAAGTCAGCCTAGGAGAGAGTGAATGTGCCCGAACCATTGTAATCTACATCTAGTGATTTTTAGTCATATTTGGTACAATTGAAAACTTGTCTGTGTATGCTCGTTGGACATAGCCCTTAGTGGTGAACCAAGTAAAAGGTGTTGTGTCATCTCTCTGCGTGTTAATGTTTTCATTCTAATCATATCCATCTTATAGGTTTTACAAGTTCCAACCAACGTCGGAACAAGATCCATCACATTAAAAGAAGAATGTTTTCACCCTGATTCTCCCCACCCCTCTCAGGGTGTCCCAGGGTCCAACAAGTTGTATCAGAGTGAGGTTGATGGTGTTAGATCTGTCCTTTGTAGTCATGGAGAATGCAGTCAGTGCTATGGGGAATACCTCTCTTCGATGGAAGTAAATTTCTGATTTGAAAGAATAGAATGAAATATCATTTAATATCCCTTGGAATAGAAGTCCTCTTTGCTACTGTGCAAGTAATACAAGATATTGTTCCAACATGGATTGCTAAAAATGATACTGACAGGAAAGTTCTTGACTCAGATGTTAAATCTCAAAATGTTATCATTGTGACACTCTCAAATCAGATCTATCTAAAGGCGATGAGTTTCACCTCTACAATTTCATTGTTGGATAAACGTGAAAAAATTTATGAGGGAGACAACAAAGTGAAGGAGGTGAAACATAAAGTCTTACCCAATATGTTTGACGATCTTAATATGCATCCTAATGAGAATTCATATTCATTCTTCAATCGAATTACGGAATTTTTAGGAGGAATTAGAGGTCATCGAGAAGAAATCAAAGAAATTGATATCATAAATAAATTCTTGAGAAGACATCCTCCTTTGTACAATGAAAATGTGTCAACCCTTGCAGAAATAGATCTATCTAAACTATCTTTGGATGATCTATTAAGTACTCGAGTGGCATATGATATGAGAGTCAATCCTGAAGATGCCAAGACTCATGTAAGAAAATGAAATGACATTCAAATACATGGAAAAACTGAAAATTTTAGAAGATAATGGTGGTGTAGATGAAGTGGAAAAGTAAATTCTTTCTCTTATCACCATGTAGCTGAAGAATGGAAACGGAAAATTTTATGGTAATCTACCTCTGGCATGATTTCATTGTGGAAGAGACGGGCACATTGCCTCATAGTTCCAAAGATATTTTTATGATGATGAAAACGAAGTAGAAGACATGAAGAAGCCTCCGAAAAGGTTTTTCAGAAAGGGAGACTTCAAATCTGGAATGAAAATGAATAGGAAGAGTTTTTTCTGTGAATATGAAGATGATGATATTTAATATTGTGAAGAAGAAGAAGAAGAAGAATTTAAAAGTGGAAACCATTTTTCTATGATGCCTACCATTGAAAATCCATAACCCTTGATCAACCTAGGGAGAGATAATGAGATTACTTCTAATGGTGATCCAAAGTTTCTAATTAAGGATTCCATTTTAATGCTTGGGAAAAAATGTAAGTGATGCAATAGGTGGAATTAAATGTTGGAAGAATCATCAAAATATGTCGATGAGGTTGAAGAAGAAATTGAATGACTAGAACAAGTAGTGAATGTTCAGTCTTCAGTCCTTGAAATCACAAATGACATTGTGGAACTAAATCTTATAATTGAAGAACAAGAAAATGTCATAAATGAACTTTCATCCAGACTGGAATAAATGTCCAAGACTGTTGAGGGTATTGAGGAAGAAGTTATTACTCTTTGGAGTAAAATTGAATTTCAATCAATCACAAATGATTGTAAGAATAAAATTCATTTTTGAATATTCTCATATTCAAAATTTCTGGAAAGTTCCTAGTGTGGTTCAGATGGGGTTTCAAAAATCTTGAGTGATCAAAGACCTGCTTGCATGGGAAATAGTGGAATTGGCTGTGTAGCTGAGACATCAATTTCTGGAAGTGGAGAGAGCTAACATAACGACAAGATGAAAGTTGGACATGTTGAAATGCTGCCTGAAGTACAGAAAAAGAATCCCTCTATACAAACTAAAAGGAGAACTAAATATTTTCCTCAATCATTGATAAATGACAGGAAGTCTAACTAGTCTCCCAAGTAATAAGGTATGACGATAAACTCAAGTGACATTACATTTCATCTCATAAAGTGTAACTTTTGTGGCTATTTTTTCCAAACCATGACATATTGTGGAGAGGCATGGTGATACATGAATGGGGAAGTTCTAGGATGTCAATAAAGGAGACTGACATTATATACTCCATCTTATAGAAGAAATAGATTCTATAGATACTATTTTCATTGTTCTAACATTGGCCATAAAGTTATGTATTTCAGGTAGAAATTCGATCGAAGAGATTCATACAACTCTCAGAAACAGGTCAATATTCATCCTCCTAATTGTGTCGATCTCACAAACAGGTTTTCTCCTATATAAGAAGATTATTGGGTTGAAGAATCTGATTAGGTAGAAGAAATAATTATAAGGCCATCAATATCTTATACTCAATCCAATACCTCATCTAAAGAAAAAGGGAAGATCGAGAAATCCAATATTGCATATGTAGCCTTCAAAGCTACAAAGAGCATCAGCACCTAGATTCTTGATAGTGGATTCTCTTTACATATGGTAGGAAATGCTGACCATTTGAATAACATTGAACACAAGGTTGGTATATCTTAAGGTTTGGTAATGATGGTGTTTTGAAGATTGAAGGCAGTCAGAATACTGCTCTCCCCAATGGAGAGCTGAAGAAGAATGAAGTTCTTTATGTGGACGGTCTATGCCAAAATTTCCTCAATGTAAGTCAAATCTGTGACTCAGGGCTCATGGTAACTTTCAATCAAAAAGGATGCACTATAAAGGTAAAAACAGGAAATTCTCTAATGAAAGGCTTTAGAAAAGATGGAAACTTATATCAGGTTGACACCAATGTAAACTCTTTCTATTTGTCTGATGAAGAAGAAAACAACCTCTGGCTTCGAAGGCTGGTGCCATTATCCAACACGACATGGAAACGATATATAAGATGAAACGTTTCATGGATATCCCCATTCTAAAATGTGAATGGGAAATAACTTTTGATGCTTGCTTATGAGGGAAGCTAGTCTGTAATTCATATTAACCAAAGAAGAAAATTGAATCACACCTTCTTGATCTCATCCATAACGACGTATGTTTCCCGATAAATGTTGTTAGAACTCATGGAGAGAGGTACTTTGTCAATTTCATTGATGATTATAGTATAATGTCTTCTGTAACGGTGATCCACAGGAAGCAACAAGTACTTTATTGTATGAAAACTTGTCACCGAATTGCTGAGAATGATACTGGATGGACAATAAAAGTCCTGCAATATGATAATGGAGGGGAATACCCATCCATTGAGTTTGATAATTACCAAGAAAAACATGGAATACAGCATGACGTACCTTCTGTTATAAATCCACAGTAAAATGGAGTTGTTGATTGCTGGAATCGAAAGGTCAACAATCTGGCCAGGACTATGCTGATTGAGAGTTGTATCTCCCACCATTACTGGAAAGAGTCTATTGAAGCTACAATGCACATTCAAAATAGAATAGGGTATTATATCGGAGAAACTATGACACCATATGAATAGGGGCATGGAAGGAATCTGTCGCTAAAATATTTTCAAGTTTTCGGAAGAAAATGTTTCATCTGAAATAAAGAAGGAAATCAAGGTAAGTTTGGTGACAATGCTGAATAAAGTATTTTTCTTGGGTATCCAATGAGCAGTAATTCCTACAAGTGTTTCAATAAACTCTAGGGGATGATTTTGGAATGCAATGATGTTAAGATCATTGAAGGGAAACCCCAAATGCTTTAAATAATTTCTATTTTGAGGAGATAGAAAATGAGGATGAATGTGAACATAGAGTAAATACAAATACAGAAATAGAGGAAGGTGTACAAAACACTCAGGGATCACATCATGATGTTGACTCAGAATAAGAACCTAAAGAGGAAATTATTGGTGGAGAGAATGTGTCTGAACTTAAAAGGAGACACCGAAGAGTTGAGAATGATCCATATAACATAATTGGGGGTAGGAGTGCACCGACAAAAACAATGACGATGAGGAATAACACACAATCTGAATTTCTATTAGTCGTGGAACCATCCTCTTTTTAAGAAGCTGAAAAGGTTGAATTTTGGGTGAAATCCATGAATGAAGAGTAAGATCAGATTGACAAGAATCAGGTATGGGATCTTGTCCAGAGACCCAAAGGTCACAATGTGATTGGTACAAAATGGATCTTCAATAAAAAGATTGATGATAATGGAATTTTTGTTAGAAATAATGCATAACTAGTATGTAAAGGTTATTCCCAAATTGAGGGTGTTGATGTTGAAGAAAACATTGCTCCAGTGGCTAGACTAGATTCAATCAGGATTTTTCAAGCCAGGTCTGTCGAAAAAGGATATAAAGTATATCAAAAGGATGTAAATACATCGTTCTTGAATGGTGTACTCGAAGAAGAAGTCTATATTGAACAACCAGTGGGTTTTATTCTTGGTGCTGATGAAACAATGGTCTGAAAACTAAAGAAAGCACAATACGGCTTGAAACAAGCACAACATGCATGGTACTCCCGGCTGGATTCTTACCTCAAGAAGCTAGTATTCAAAAGAGGTGGATTAGGTCACATTCTATATGTGAATAATTCCACAAAAGATTAGGTCATTGTTGTAGTCTACGTTGATGATATTATATTTGGCAGAAGAAGGTAGAAATCAGTGGATGAGTTTTCTAATCACATGAAATCAGAATTTGAAATGTCTATGATTGGGGAGCTCACATATTTCATGGGGATAAAGGTGATTAAAATGAAGGATTACACTTTCATCTCTCAAGAAATGTATGCAAGAAAGCTGCTGAATTAGTATTACATGAAAGACTCCAAACCAATGTCAACTCCAATTGTAGTTGGAACCAAACATGGAAAGTATGAGGATAGTACATCTGTATACCCCACCATATACAGGAGGATAATTGGGAGCCTATCATACCTAACAGTGACATAACATGATATTGTATTTTCTACATGTCTGAAGTCCCGCTTTCAGAGTAATCTAAAGGAAGAACATATGGAAGCAGTAAAAAGAATCATGAGGTACTTTAATGGTACTCACAATTGTGGCATATACTTTGCTGCAGGATGGAATAGTGAATTATCAGCTTTCTCTGATGCTTATTGTGCTGGCGATGTATTGGACAGAAATTCCACCAGTGGTGGAGCATTCTATATTTGGAATAAATGTGTTGGATGGTTGTTCAAAAAATAAGAATGTACGTCTCTTAGTACTACTGATTCTGAGTATATATCCTCCATAATGTCCTTCACTCAACAGCTATGGATGAAGCAACAATTAATAGATATTGGTGATGAGTTGAAACAACCAATGATGATTTACTTTTATAACAAGAGCACAATTGATCTTACGAAGAATCATGTTCAGCAATCTCGTACAAAACATATTGAAATTAGGTATCACTTTATCAATGAGAATATTGAACAAAGCGTGATTAGAATGGATCATGTTGGAACTGATGATAAAGTGGCTGATATCCTTTCCAAGACACTGCCAAAAGATGTGTTTGAGATGCATCGGTTGAACCTCGGTGTTCAGCCACCTCCGAGTGCATAAGGATGTAAAGAAAAACCCATATCCCCAGTTATGTTAACTGTTTATTAATCTTTTTGTGGATATGTTGTTGGTTGATGGGGGAGATACAATCCAAGGGTGTTTTGAGATGTTCAATGAGAAAATACCTATCTTTGGGTTTATAGCCAATCGGGGAGAAGGAATAAATTCAAGAAATGTTTGGTATCGAGATGAGAATTTGGTGATAGTATGAGAAGGAATTCTTTGGACAAGTAATGCTTCTTGGAAAATTTAATATAATTGGATGAGAATCATTGCGAAATTCACAAACATGGGATCCCAATTCACTCTTCCCCTCTTATTTTATACAATGAGCATTTCTCATGTAGACTTAGAGTGTTGGCTAAGTTGATTCTTGTGTATTTGGTTTGCATGTGACTGGTACTCTATTGAATTTATTTATTTACTAATTTCCAACAAACCCAAAGGGGAGATTGTTGTAACCATGGTGTTCATGGCATGAATTGGATTATGTATTGTTATTGTTGACAATCTTCAGTGGATGTTCAGAATATGTGCCAAAAAAGTGATCTTACAGTTCAAGCAGATAACAGTATTAATGGTGGCACCAATTTCCAGTGTTTTCCAAATTTCCGGAGATCAAAATTTACAAATGGAGAAAAGTGTTTTTGTAAAAGGGGATTACGCACCGATTACATGGAGTCTTGGAAACTTTCACAACATATGTTATTCAGGACCATAACATCAAAATATGGAAAATAAAGAAGGGGCACCCATGTTTGGGGTTTTGTCACACAAGTGGCAAGCGTGGCAGAGAGTTGGGTTGATGGACATTCACGTCGAGAGGAGACTTGCGCATCGTCGCACAGGGTGTCTAGAATTACTATAAATAGTGGACCATCCCTCCTCATTTCTCACAAATTTCATGACTTAAAAAAATTCAGAGCTCCCGTCGCGCAGGTTTAGTGGTCGCGCAAGTGGTTGTATTGTCGCGCAAGTGGTTGTATTGTCGCGCAAGTAGAAGTTGCACGACAGGTGTTTTCTGCGCATCCTAGGTGGTTTGGGCAGGACGGGGTGTGAGTCACCCAATTTTGGAGTTGGAGAAGGCGGTGTCATTTAGGAGGTTTGGTGACACTTGGGCGCTATGATTTAAAGAAGCACGACAGTTGGTAGTAGCACATCAAAACAAGTTTGGGTGGAAAAGGGTGTGAGTCGCGCATGTACGAGGTTGAAAAAGAAAGGTTAACGCAAGTGGAAGAGGTGAACTTGCACTCCATCTTAAAACTTTCATGGCGGCTTGGAGAAACATTCCAGGTTTGGTTGAAGCACGCCAGACTTTTTGGGGCTGCACTAAAGCTGCAAATTTTCCCAATACCTTTGGTGCAAAGTGATATTTGTCTACGAGTGCAAGTTAGATTTCAAAAAAGCATCTGCATACAATAGAGGATGTATTTATTAGTGATGATTAAGAGATCATCATGTATATAAATGGAGTGAGACTTCACCAAAGTCAATGATCTAGGGGGAGTCAATGAGAGTGACCCGAGGGTTGCAGTGAGCTATCCCTAATCTTTTGTAACAGTATTGATCTTGGGATAGTGTGACTATGCCCGAACCATTGTAATCCACTCCTTGTGAAGTTTAGTGGAATTAGGTATGACCAAAAACGTGTCAGCATATGCTCCTTAGATGTATCCCTTAGTGGTGAACCATGTAAAAAGTGATGCGTCATCTCTCTTCATGTTAATGTTTTCTTTCTGATCATATTCATTTTATAGGTTTAAAATGTTCCAACCAATGTGGGAACAAGATCCATCACATTAAAAGAAAAAAGTTGTCACCCTGATTCACCCCTCCCCTCTCAGTGTGACCGAGGGTCCTACAAGACATGCATGGAAGTCCTATAACAATGTCCATGGAGATTCCATCCCACTTCCACTCTGGCACCTCTAGTAGTTTTAGTAATCCTACTAGACATTAATGCTCAACCTTTACTTGCTGAAAAGTAAGGAACTATGAGAAAAACACTACCACTGTTTTCTTCATTCTCGGCCCCCAGTGATGACATCGAAGGTCCTAGTATATCATTTCCACTCTTGGATGTACTAGATTAGGAGATGTATGGAACTTCCTCAACACTTCCTCTCAAAGCATCACTGGTACCATCATACGTCTTGTGAAGAGGAAGATGTGCTCCCAACCTTTAGAAAATACATCAGGTTCATGCCTTGGGGATATCTAAGCACATCGAGCATCACATTCAGTGTCCCCATGATGTGCCTCCCTAACTCGCTGATGTAGTGGGGGGTGACTGTCAAGGACTAATGATAAGCTGATTCATCTTGATCAATATTGTATATCTGCAATGCGGCTAGATGCACTGTTTCATCACTGAGTAACATTATATTAGATCTCCTACTGAGTGAATCTGCCACTTGATTCCCCTTCTCGAGATTATAGACTATCACTAGGTCATAGTACTGGACGAACTCAAGCCAACACTATTGTCTCAGGTTCAGGTTCTTTTGAGAGAAGATATATCAGAGACTCTTGTGATTATAGTTGATTGTAAAATGTTCTCCCATCAAGTAATGTCGCCACATCTTCAAGGTGAAGACCATAAATATTATCTTCTGGTGAGGTGTAGCATTGTTCTTCTCATGTTCTCTCAGTTTTCTAGAACCATACACAGTCATAACTCGTTCCGGCATTAGGACACATCCAAGTCTGGTTCTTGATGCATCATAGTAGACTAAGTACCCATTGCCTTCATCCAGTAGCCTCAAGATAGGGGCACTCATCATTCTATGCCTTAGCTCCTGGAAACTCTACTGGCATATCTCCGACCACATGAAGAGATTCCTCATCTTCTTCAACACAGATAGGAGTGCTGTAACTCTTCAAAAGTAAGTCAAAAACCACTTTTACTAACCAGCCAACCCCTGGAAACTCCGCAGCTCTGTCGTGCTCCTGGGGGGATCCCAAGCAAGCACATATTCGATCTTTGTTGGATCCACCGAAACTCCAGCCTCAGAGATGACATGTCCCAGAAAGTGTACGTCTCATATCCATAGAAAGCACCTTGAGAGCTTACCATAAAGATGGTTCTCTAGGAGTGTGTCTAGTACTATCTACAGATGATAGGCATGCTCCTCGTCTGTTGATGGGTATATCAAGAAGTCGTCAATGAAAACTACTACAAAGCGATCGAGGTATGGCTGGAGGATCATATTCATGAGTCACATGAACACTGTTGGGGCGTTGGTCACGCTAAAGGGAATAACCATGAAATTATAATGGCCATACTGACATCAGATGACCATTATTTGCACATGCTTGTCTTTTACCAAGAGCTGGTGATAGCCTGATCTAATGTCTATCTTCGAAAACCACCATGATCTCATCAACTGATCAATGATATTGTCAATCCTTGAGAGTGGGTACTTGTTCTTCACGGTCACCTATTTCAGGCCATCATAAACCCCATAGTGTCTCAACCTCCCATCCAACTTCTTGGAGAACAAAATTTGGTCATCCCAAGGAGAAACCCTAGGTCAAATGAATAACATGCTCTGCAAGCCCTACAAATATACTCATAGCTCTCGATGATCTGTGGGAACCATTTGATATTCTGGTGTAGATATCGGTGTTTTTCCAAGGTTCAAAACAATGTAAATGTACACCTCCCTATGGGGAGGTAGTCCCAAAAAATAATTAGGGAAAACATCAGTGTACTCTTCCACCACTACATGATAGCTCAGACTTTCAACATGAACAGCTCCGAGGGTAAGGCCATCCCACTGATGTGTGATCTACTGCATCCTCCTCTAGGTATGTCCATCATGCGCTGTGAAGGTTCCCTTATCACCGGTGAAGGAAAACATGGACCCATCTATCTGGACACACAACACTTTGTGCCTCATACAATCAATATGAGCATGGACTGTGGATAACCAATCCATACGCAAGATGTTATTGCAGTTCCTCGACACTGCAACTAAAAGATCCCAGTTGAAGCTCTTGCCTCCTAGAGTAAGCTCACATTGCTGGCACTAGTGTGTAATCATTGAATCCTCTCCCATAAGTGTCTCTAGAAGTAAGGATCGAGAAAACGACGGCACCGGAATCTCCGAGCTACAAATGAGGTTTGTGATAATAAAATAGTGATTGGAACCTATATTTGTAAGTACTGAAGCTAAGGTGGAGTAGACACAGATTTTACCATGTATCATCTTGAGATTTCCATGGTCATAGGACTCAACTGCATGGGGCTGAGCTCATCTCTGTCCACCTACTACCTATAGTCATGGTGGACCACCATGAGGTGGTGGCTGTAGAACCTCATATCACTACCCACCGCAAAATACAGGGAATTCTCCTCTACCACATCTTCCTCATGCCTGTTGACCTCCTCGATCAAATCTTAACCACTCCCCATGAAGTCCTTCGACCGTAGGCTAGTTGTTTGTATGGTGAGTCGGGTAGTAGCGATCGATGTGACCCAACCCGCTACATGAATAACACAGCTTGTTCCTCGCCAATCCTGCCCTGTCTTGAGATCCTCACACCATTTACCATGTATCTTGTGGTTTTCCAACTATATGTATGGTCTTCATGGACCTCTGCATCAACTGTCAGCTTCCAGCTACCGATGACTCTACTACGTGTCATCCGGTGGTGGGTCTAGCTATTGGGGGCTGCTTAGGAATGAAGGTATCCACTAAGAGTTATCACTCTAACACCCTCACATGTCTCGGCATAATGAGAGAAACTATCTAAGATCTAATATCCAATACGATCCCCTAATCAATGGTCTGATCCCTGAATAAAGGGTCCCGCACCTTATCAGTGGAGTAGCGTGAGAGGTCGGTGAACCTCGAGGAATATTGATCCACAATCATGAAGCACTGATACATGTGGAGAAGCTATTGTGTACGCACTGAGTGTAGGGTCTATGGGACAAACTATACCTTGAAATGTCTCTCGAAGTCCACCTAGTCAAGAGTCACCTCATAGTGAACCTACACCATCAAGATCCACTATCTCCCTGCTGCATCCTGAAGAAGACTAGTGGAAAGGATCCCCATGAGATCATCTGGTGTCACTACAAGTGGAAAAAATCTAACCACAACCTACAGCTAGTCCTCAACTGCATGTGGATCTGTCTCTCCCCTGAACCTTGGTGGCCTCTGGAACTAGAACTCGGGCAATGCACTCATGCGGCGTGCACACTCTGCTGCTGGGGCTGGTGGAATTGGCTACCCAATGGGTAGTAGTGCTGCTGGTACACCACCCAATGGTACAACTACTGTAAATGGGCCTTGCATTGAATCCTTGTCGGTAGATGGGCTGTCATCACGTATTCTAATAAGATCCCTGGCTGTCTGGCTGTGTTGAGGCATCATGAAAAGAAACAGGTGCACCATGATGATTAATATTATACCTAGTGAGATGACTCAATGATATCAAATAGAAAACATTTCAAAAACACATAAGTAATCAGTGTTTTTATGCACTGAGTCAGAAATCAGATGTCAGGGTCCAGGAGTATGGATACGACAGCCACCGCACCAACACTGGACTCCTCAAACTAAGGACCACATACATAACACTTAACACTACTGCTAAATAAATGATCAAATTCCATGTTCATCGATAGAACCGAACTCCTCTGATACCAATTTTTCATGACCCGTCCCTCAGAGCTCGTGTCGCGACTATTCAATCCTGCCTTTCCAAGACCAGTGGATGGAAACTCGCACCGGAAAGGAATATCCCTAAAAAAGGGAAGGCATTGTGTTTAAACCCGTAAACTCACACAATCCAAGGACACAATAGGATACAAGCACAAAATAAATTAAATGGTAAAAGGAGTGAGTACAGTAAGTAAAGGGTCCTGAATACAAGCCCAAATGGAATGTACAAGTAAAACTGGAAAGTACAAGTAAAACATAAAACAACTCATGTGAACTCCCACCAAGTATCCCGGCTGAAGGGAAGGTACAACCCTCAAACAATCATCTTTGAGGAATTCCTCGTCTAAGGTCCACCTCTGACCAGTCTCCAATCTCGGTACCCTCTTCCTCAATCAGCATTGTCTCACATCTACACAAGACACAAAAAGGTGAAGTTGTAGCCAGTGCAGGGATGAGTATAACGATACTCAGTAGTGACCTCGAGACCCTAGATGGTCTCTCAAATCCTCAAAGGATAAACCCCATGTCATGGAATAAACAGTTAACCCTAATTAGATATATTCCCATACATATACCTATGTTATCAAGATATACTCATCTCACACAGGAGGGAAGAATACCACAAAGGTAACACCATGAAAGTAGAAGTACCACACAGGTAACACAAAGAAGTTAATAGTACCACACAGGTAACACAATGAAGGTAGTAGTACCACACAGGTAACACCATAAATATATAAGACTTAGATCACACCAAGTATAAGTGAAGTATAAAAGTAAGGATGATCATTCAGGATCCTAGATCATCTTATTATTACAAGAGGTATTGTTGCTGATTATACGGAGCCAGGCCGACATTGGATCGATAGGTAATAACCCCCGCAACGACCAACACCAGATCTCACCCGCCTAGATTCAATATGTACTTATCCCTTCAATGTCCCACATTGGTTCTGACCTACACATGATCATTATGCACTGACCCACATAGGATCAATTAGCACTAACCCACATGGGATATGACCCACACATGATCGGTATGTGCTGACCCAAAGAGGATCGCTTAGTAGTGACCCACACAGATTCTAAACCAAACAGGATTGGTATGCGCTGACCCACATTGTTTCATTGAGAATTGCCCCACACAGGATCTAACCTACATAGGATCAGTGCTAACCCACATAACATCACTGAGTACTAACTTTTGTATAATCTGTCTCAAACCTCCGCCTCTGTGCCAGAAACTGGGTTCCCGTAATTACCATGTTTGGGAGAACCACACCTCAAGGAATCAGCCATACCATAACAACCGTGAAGTTACATGACTAAGTATCCCAATGTTCCATCATTTCATAAGCGACCCAAAGCAATAAACAACCCATCAATCAGATGCCTCGTCTATAAATTATTATTGTTTCTGCTCCGAGGGCCAGGTTAGATTCGTGGTTCGATCCAACCCTGACATACTCTAACATTATACAAAACTGAAGTGGAGTTTACCAAAATGACCTTCTCCATCCAAGGATCACATCCCTACAGACAGTTCGTCAAACAGAAGCCCAGTTTTAATGTTACGACCAAAATTGCGGATCTATGTCTTATTGGGTCTAGGTCCGGTCTGACCCCGTTTAACTAACCCATCCCGACCTAGTCTGGGTCCAGCCTAGATGGCCTAGACCGCAGCGTGCCTGGCCTTCTAGGCCACAGTACGACCCTACCCACAATGGGGCAGCCCGACCCACTGGGCAAGACCCGGTCCTCGTTAGGCACGACCCGATGTGCATGTTCTGCCCAGGCTGGTGAGGGGTCCGCCTGAGCCGAAACACAGGGGGAATCCCCCGCCAGAATACATTAACAGTCTAGTGGACCATTTGGTCACCCTTATGTCCTGCAAGATCACATGGCTATCTGGCTCTGTGTGACCCGGCCGACCGAAACTGTCAGTCGGTTCTCCTTCCAGCGGCACGGTCGCACGCCGCTAATCACATGCGACCGGTCGAGTGCTGGCCTCCCTCCTGCATCTGGTATGGACAAGTGGCTGTGACCTCATGTTATGGAAGCGTGGACAAGATCCACTGCTTCACCCCGCGGCTGGACAGAGTGTCGGCCACTTCCCTGCTCCGCCATGAGCAATAGGCCACAACCTCTTCTTCCTACGGTGCGGATGCACGCCTCCATCTTTCCACACATCTGGCTGGGTGATGTCCCCCACCTTCTTCTACGGGAAACCACAACATCATTCCAATCTTGAAAATTCCTTCTTTATCATTTTCACGAATCTCGGGTCGAGATCTCTGTGTCCATATGTCAATCTCAACAAAACATTGTGTTTCCAGTGACATTAATTATTTTGAGTAGAAGAACGCATGAATAACGCTAGAAAAGGGTCAAGTTATATGTTCCAAATGATGGCCATTTGTTTTTCCATCATCGTTTAGAATAAAAAATATGAAGAATCATTAAATAGATTTAATCAAAATTAAAATTAAAATTCCTACCTTGTTAGCTCAATGGAGAAGGCTAGATGAATGAGATGAAATCGATGAAGTCGCCGACGTCCATTCCTTCCACAACATGATCCAAATTTGGTTCCTAATTCTTGATCTGGAGATCATTCATTGTTGGAGAGGTTCTTCATTTGGAGGACGTTTCTCTAATGGCTATCATTTGGAAATCCTTTTCCCCAAAAGAAGTGTGGTGCGAAATTAATTAGATAATATTTAATGTTGGCACATCAATGAGGGATTCCAAGAGTTAATGAAAAATAACTCTTTATAACAAGTTGATTCATTAATTCATAATTCATGAATACTAATAATTAAAGAGGAATCGGGTTACACATTTAGTGTAACCAGGCATTTAATGCCCAACATTAAATGCCCGGCCACCCTCTCATGGTCCCCACCTTTTGGATTCAAATGGGAGGGTTTAAAAATAAAAAAATGTAATTATTTTATTTAGTTATTTGTATAAACCTCCAATGAAAAATACAAAAAATGGCTTCTAACCTCAACCAACTATGGTCGGGTTGAAGGTTTTCTTAAGAGAATATTGGCGCTGCGATTTCACGGTGTCATCTGATTTCAATTCCATGCACCGGTTCAAAAGATTCAAAATGCTGCTCGTGAGATTACTGAACATACATGAAATAATTTTTATAAATTCATTCCAGACACACCGGTCTTGGAATCATGTGACACCAATTTTTGCGGACTCATAATATTCCAATATAAGAAAATTATTCCTTGAAAAATCCAATTATTTATAGTTTCCGTAACGATGCACCATAACAATGTTCCAATAAAATTTAGATCCTAAAATATTGTATAAAATATGATTCACACCCAAAGACAGAAGTTTTTACCCAAAATATGTCATAACCCAAATTAACCGTCCTCTTAAGGTTGTGTAGACCATTTCTTTTCATTTGGCAGAAATATCTTGGGGAATCATAGTGCATTGAAGTCAATGATTCATCGATAAATACACATTTCTATCATTTCCATAGATTTATTCTCCTTAACTATATTTAAATCATAAATATAATTCAATGGGGATATATTCATGTTGTCTGATGTCAGTCATGATGATACATGATTAATTTTTTGAAGGTAACAAGTTCTAAGGATATTCTAAGGAATTTAAAGATGATTTTTTATTGTTGTTGTAATGTTTGTAGTTTTTTTCGATGTTTGATAGGTAGGTGGATTAAATGTTGACTCCTATTTATTTGAACAAGATTATTTAGATTCAAATTAATTAAATTTAAAAAAAATTGTGAAATCTTTATGCTATTTGATGGACACCATTTCAGGGATGTTTTCCGGTAAATTGTGATAATTGTTTGGTTTGTGGGAAGTGATGTTGTTTAGTGATTTTAAACAGATGTTTTTAAAACTATGGTTTGATTTAGAAAAATGTAAATTTTTTATTGACATGTTTAAATTAATAGTAATTTTTATTTTAAATGGTTTGTCATGGGTTTTAAAAGTAATATATGATGTGTTTTTGTGTTCATATGGGGAAAAAGGGCATGATGTTCCCCGCAAAAAATCGGATGGATAAGGGTTTGATGTTATCCCAATCGGAATAGTTCAACAATTAGTGGATTGGAGAAAGGAAGACTCACAATTCATCAGTATATGGAGGTTCATGGTTAAAATTCATGTGTGGATGTGTGCATGTGTGGAGATGAAATGATTTTTCCAAATGAATTTGCTAAATGTTTTTAATAATTGTTTAATTATTTTATATGTTAATTTTTTGGATTATAAACTTTTTTGGGTAGGTATTATTATTTGTTTTTGAAAAATATTTTTTCATTGATGTAAACTACATTAAATTATTTTTAACTATTTAAATACATGTTTCAACATGTTCCTTCATGATTGTGTTTGTTGGGAAGTCATCAGAATAATCATAATGAGGTATATACTCACCCCATACATAGGATCTTTGGTGTGTTTGTATATATTTTATATCAAGATACATGTAAAGAAAAGGTATATCCTTTCATTAGTGATGCATAGTTATACCATGAGCATGGAAAGTGGAGTTAGATCTTTAGAAAGTTTCATAATTTTTGAGTTTAAATATTTTTTTTTCATTGAGTTTTTTTGTCTAGGATTCATCATTTTACTCTTATGGAGTTTGATTTGGTTTGGTTCTATAATGTTTCAATATTTAATCATATATTTTATAAGGGGTTTTTTGTTATGGTTGTTTTGGGTTTTTCATTTTATTTTCAAAGGTAACATCATCCCAAAATTGATTTTGAATCCCAAGGAATTTAATTATATATTTTGGGGTATTGGGGATTTCTCCGAAGCAATTGTAATACCCAAGGCCTCCTCCCAAACCAATGGACAAGGGATGTGATGTCAATGGTTTGATAAAAATATCATCCTCATAATCATAAAACATTTATGAAAAAATAAGAATGATATCATTGGATCATAACCATACTAAATACTAAATAGAATAAAAGGATGTTATCAAAATTGAAAAATGCCATTAAATGATCACTATAATAATTTTTTAGGAAAAGCCAATTTTTTATTTTGAAATAAATTATTTAAAATATAATATTTTTTCAAAATATTAAGGAAATAATTTCCTTTAAAATTATCCATGAAAATATAACATGGAATATGTAAATCACTGAACATTCATGATAATAATAAATTATTTTCATTTCATGTATGTTTAAATAAATAAAAATTTATTTTTTTTAAATATAAAAAGTACCTAGTTTTGGAAAATGAAAAAAATATTCATTTAATAACAATTATAGAATGTGAAATATGTGAAAATTGATTTTAAATAATCCTAGTAGAATAGTAAAAAAATTGAAATTTTTTAATGTAATCATGGAATAAAAATATGCCCAAACTAATATTAAAATTAAGATTGCTTTCCTTAAAAATAGAATTTTATTATTAATTATTATTTTTTTAAAAAAATTATTTAAAGATGTAACATCTTGAAATAAATATATAAGAAGAAAATTATTAATATTATAGAGAGAAATATTAGATAATTTCATCATCATAAATTTAATTTTACGTTATCCCAGAAAAAATGATATTGTAAGGTAAAAACCATACCACATTGGTAATTTTTGAAACCTAAAACCCATGAATAAAATAACTTCAAATGAAACATTGAATACCATGAAAGTAAATATATTCTTGACATAACATATCAAATTCTAAGTATACCCCACATGAAAGAATGAAGTGGTGAGTATGAAATATGTCCCATGAAAACATAAGTAAAAAACGGAAATCCTTAATTGAAGTTTCAATTGCTTCAAATGTGATCAAGATAATGTATAATAAAATTAAATTAATTATAATTTCATAAAAAATAACCTGTAATGAATTAAAATATCATATATGATCCAATTATAACATATCAACAACTATTTATTAATAATTATTTATTAAAACCATCTTTTATGGGCATTGCCTATTTCCTTCTTCATTAATGTTTTTATTTGAATGTATTATTAATTTTCCATTAATCATGGTTCCTATAAGTGAAAAATTCTACTTTGTAATGCCCCGAACCTAGTTTCCCAGAGTCGGTGCATTATTACATAACATTGGCATGATCACAAGAAAGATCAAATCTCGAAAGACCGATTGGTTTAGTAGCCCTGGAAACACTAGATATATTCATGAGTCTTACATTACATCATAAAATGAAAAACTACTACAACAACATATTGTCTCTATAATCCACACTCATATCCCCACATAATATCCTTGCAGGTCATTCATAATTTACTTCTTCACTTCCTGGGAAAAATAAAACATAGGAAAGGGGTGAGCGCAAATTCCTAGTAAGGATAACAACATAGAGGAAACATTCATAAATAAGAATAAACATTTAAGGCAACGTATAAATAAAAAAAAAGCCTTTCAAACATGAACTTTCAACATAGTATGGCATAAATAAAATGAAATAATGCCATTTACTTATTCACATGGATATTCTACTAATCTAATAATCAAATGCAAAATCAATAACCACTTTCATAATGATGGAATGCATAATTCCAGACTATCATAACCACATAGCCAAGGCCTCGTGCCAAAAATATAAATAAGCTTTTGCCAGGGCCTTGTGCCAAGACACTAGTTTGTCTCATGAGACCTACCGATGCATCGAGGAGCTATAGCGGGATCCACACGTCACATATTAAGTCCAATGCATTCCCATATGAAAAGGTTTAAACATAACATAAACATTCGTATTAAAACTAGCATACGAAATGTCAATACTTTCACCATAAACTATGAATGGTATAAAAATAGCACATCCATAGTCAAACATATCACAAAACATTCAATACAATATAGAAGTTTTGTATCATAATATGTCAACTTCACATAAGGGTAAAATCCAACAACAGATGTTGACATAGATGAAATCAAAACACTTTTTAGAGAAATATCTCTTTTTATTTTGAAATAATTTAAGATCCATATAAAATAAAACATTTTCGTTGAAAATATACTTATAAGCTTGTATGGGAAGCTTTTAAAACTTTATAATGGCGGAAAATAGCCGCACCCGCCGTATAAGTTAAAAAACATTCTTACCTTAATCCTGTCGAAAAGGTTAAAAAGCACCTTGTTTGGAAAACGACGGAAAGATTCCTTTATAAAACTCTTATAAAAAGTCAAACAAGGGTATAAATGACCTTAACCCATATTCTTGTAAATAGTAAAAATGTTTTGAAATACATTTTTAAGAAACATGGATGTGGATGATAAAGAGATCCCAGTAGATTATTACGTATAAACAACCTCGGATAATGAAGAGATTGTGAAATAAACCCTTACCTTGTACTTTTCCTTGGTTGGTGTAGGTTAAACTCTTGTATAATAGTGAAATAATTGTTATTAAATTATACATGAATCATATTCATTCATATGATATCATATATGATCTTTTAACATTGCTTTGTTAATAATAACTTAGTATTATCGTTGTTTCGGGTGTTAACTTACTCATTTTCTTTTATATGTTTTGTTACGTAAGCCATGTTTGTAATGGATAGGTTGTATATTATTAATATCTAGAATGATATCAAGTCCTTAAACATCATTTTAAAATCATCAAATGATAATTATACTTTAATGTATACGATGGAGAATGAATCTCATCGCATTCGTGGAGACGGTAGTCCGTACGTACGCACGAGCGAAAATAACATTCTTTTGATATTAAAATAATATATAAATGGATGGTATATCATATATACAGAATAATTAAAATGATATATTTATTATTTAAATTAGTTAAACATCATATTTATACCCATCCAAATAATAATATATTGAATATCAATTAAACCACGACGTGGAGACGGTAAGCCGTACGTACGCACGTATGGTGACATGTTATTCAAAGGGTGGATAGAATACTGAATATGGTTGTACCATATTTATAATAACATCGCAGTATATATATGATAATGGATTTATTATTTTATAATGGTTACAACAAAGGAATAAGAAGTGGAAGAAGAAAGGAACTTGGAAAAGGGTGGTGAAATCATTACCTCTTCTTCAGTTTCTTCCTTTTGATTTGATCAAAAGGTCTCCTTAGGTTGGATTTAAGATCAAAATAAGGCCTCTAGGTTGTAGTGAGGGAAGTTGGGAGAGTATTTGGGCAGAGCTTGGCCGAACCAAAAGGCTTTGAAGGTGTGAAGAAATTGGAAGGAGAAGTTCCCTTTTATAAGAGGGGTGAGGGGAACCTTTGGAAAATCTTGAAATATTAATTTATAATAAATTCATATATGGTTTCTAATGGCTCCGAAGTTGATTATTTAAATTCTTAAGGTGGGTATGGGTCGAAAAAAACTCAACCAATATAATTTAGACAGGTTTGGGTACCTATATTAACCTTATCTTTAATTATTAACTCTAAGTTAATTAGTTTCACTTTTAAAATGTCTCTTTGTATTTTTATATAATATGGTTAATAAACATACTATATACATCCAAGCGACCCCCCAAGTTGTCCATTAATGATGAAACTATCATGATATAAGTTTCTTGTCCGAACCTTAGATTTTTAGGAATTTAATATCAATTAATAATATAATATTTGTTTTAAGAACTCTTTTTTGTCAATTTTGACACTATTCAATAGTTTATTTTTGTGAAACTCATAACAGATTGATTACATCGAACAAATTCAATTGAATAAATCCTAATATATCATATTATCCTAGAAAATTAGTTTAATTCATGAAAAGATTCTTATTATATTTATTTGGGTATTTATAATATAAATTATTTTGATTTTTCACTATTATAGTAATTACTGCATCATCATTGTGTCATAAATAAATTAAATTATTTAAAGTCTAAAAATTATAAATAAAATATAATTATGTAGGAAATCTCTTTAGATTTCTAATTAATATTTACAATCGAATTTATCTTATGTATAACCCTATTTTAAAAATGTTTTAGTAAATAAACATTTATTTTAACTCTTTTAACTCTTCTTTGAATTAAATAATAATAAATGTCCTAATCTAATCCAGGTGGACCTAAATGATATTATTTTATTCCTAAGGCTGTTTTGGTCGAGATACACTTGTCCAATAGAATTAGGACATGTGTTAGGGTAAAATTAAAATCATTTTTACTTTTAATTACCCTATTTACTTTTAACCGTGGTAAATAAAAGTAAAAAGTTAATATTCACCAAAAATTATTTTCATCTCATTGAACCACATTTTACTTCTTGATATTAACCGTGTCTCTCAGATTTTTGAAATTCAATTCACAGAAGTGGTAAAATTATGTTTTATGAAAAATTCAGTTTTTTTAACTACCACTTAGTAGTTTCACTATTCATCAAAAATTGAAGTTTTTCAGAACAATGCCAAAATTTCACCCTAAGCTATAATTGATATTCCAAATTCAAAAATGATGTCTATTTTACAATATTACAAACATATAAGTTGCGTTAATTAATTTTATAATTAATTCCCGCTGTCACAACAAAAAGCGTGTTTTTAAGAGATAATAACTATCAAAAGATTCACACTTGTTTATGTTCGGTTTAATTGTAAAATTATGTCCAATGACCAACATTATATTAAATGGTAAAAATATATTCTAAATATACTTTAAAACCACTCAAATTCATAATTTATCACTATTAATTATTTTTATTAAAAAAGTTGTTTTTAATTAAAATTTAGTAATTTTCATTATTCATCAAAATATTAAAGTTATATGAAAAGTACCAAAATTTCACGTTAGGCTAAATTCGACATTCTGAATCCAAAAATGAAGTCCATTTTGAAATATAAAATATATATAATTTCAAAAAGTAGGTATTACTATTCATAATGGCTAGTTTGATTTGTTATGGTGTGTTAGAACTCGGTGTTGCGTACAACACACGCTATCACAATATTCAAAGAGAAGCGTACCGTAGAAGCTTGGGGTGTCACATTCTCCCCTCCTTCAAATAATTTCGTTCTCCAAATTTCTAGAATACTTATCACACGAAAAGACTCGAGTGGTTCTTCATCATAAGTTCCTCGGGTTCCCACGTTGCCTCTTCCATCTTATGGTTTCTTCACAAAACTTTTACCAGACGTGTAGTCCAGTTTCTCAGCACTTGTTCTCTCATATCAAGAATCTTGACGGGCTCTTCGCAACAAGATAGATCGGGTTCCAGTTATAATTCTTCATAGGTGAGTACATGCGTTGGGTCAGGCATATATTTCCTCAATAGAGATACGTGGTACACATCGTGAACTTTGGAGAGACTTGGTGGCATTGCCAATCGGTAAGCTACAACCCCTATTTGTTCTAGAATTTCGAAAGGTCCGATATACCTGGGACTCAATTTACCTTTCTTACCAAAACGTATGAATCCCTTCCATGGAGATACCTTCAAGAAAACATGATCACCGACTTGAAATTCCAAATCCTTCCATCGATTATCGGCATAGCTCTTCTGCCTACTTTGAGCTGCTTTGATGTGATTTTGGTATACCTTTACCGTTTCCATCGTTTCCTCCACCAGTTCTGGACCTACAAGTTTTCATTCACCAACGTCATCCCAATAGGTTGGTGTACGACATCTCTTTCCGTATAACGCTTCATATGGTGCCATATGAATACTTGAATGGAAGTTATTGTTATAGGAAAATTCTACCAGAGGTAAATATTGATCCCACATACCCTGAAAGTAAAGTGAGAAAGATCTCAACATGTCTTCTAATGTTTGAATAGTCCATTCTGATTGTCCGTCTGTCTGAGGATGGTAAGCAGTACTCAAATGATGTTCAGTATCCAGGGATTTATGAAGACTTTTCCAGAATCTTGAAGTAAAACGGGGATCACGATCAGAAATAATCGATAGGGGTACTCCATGAAGTCTCACAACTTCATTAATATATATTCTTTCTAGACGTTCCAGGGGTAGATCTTCTCTTATAGCACGAAAATGTGCTGAATTGGTAAGACGATCAACAATAACCCATATTGCATCGTTCCTTCTAGGAGTCTTTGGTATCCCCATGACAAAGTCCATAGTAATATTGTCCCATTTCCACTCCAGTATGGGAAAAGGTTGCATGACTCCTCCAGGTTGTTGCCTTCCATCTTTCACTTGTTGAAAAACCATACATCTTGACACAAAATCAGCAATCTCCCTCTTCTTGTTGTCCCACCAAAAATGTTCCTTCAAATATCTATACATTTTGGTGCTCCCAGGGTGTATAGAGAAATTGGAACTATGAGCATCATCCAGCAATTCCCTTTTTAGATTAGGTAAATCGGGAACACAAAGTCTCTTCCCGAATTTCAAAATTCCATATTCATACACAAAGTCTCTCAATATCCCATCATTCGCAGCTTTAATCTTCTTTTTAAATTCTTCCTCATCGGTCTGAGAACTCTTAATCATTTCTAGTAAAGATGGTTTGGAAACCATTTGAAAAAGAATTGATGTTTCACCATCCCTGGTTATTCCCATGTCCATCTTCACTAGATCCATGAAAATTGGATCCCTTTCAATTCTCATATTGTTCAAAACTCCATGGTCTTTTCTTCTCAAAGCATCTGCCACCTTGTTTGGCTTCCCCTGGTGGTAGTGTATCATGCAATCATAATCCTTGAGTAATTCAAGCCATCTCCTTTTCCTCATGTTGAGTTCTTTTTGTGAGAAAATATACATCAAACTCTTGTGATCAGTATAAATCTCTCATTTTTCACCATAGAGGTAGTGCTTCCATATCTTCAAAGCAATGATCACAACTACTAACTCGAGATCATGAGTAGGATAGTTTTGTTAATGAATTTTCAACTATCGTAATGCATAGGCAATAACCCTATCATTCTGCATAAGGACACAACCAAGTCCTTTCTTCGATGCATCACTATAAATAACGAACCCATCATTCTCAGATGGTAGAGTCAATATAGGAGCATTGACTAATCTTCTCTTCAGTTCTTCGAAAAATTCTTCACACTCTTTTGTCCAAACAAATTTAACCCCTTTACGTGTGAGCTTCGTTAATGGGTTAGCCAATCAGACAAAATTATGGACGAAACGTCGATAATAACCTGCCAAACCAATAAAACTGTGTACCTCAGTTATACTCGTAGGTGCTGGCCATTCTTGGATTGACTTGGTCTTAGAAGGATAAACAGAGATTCCATATTTAGAGACAATATGGCCAAGAAAAGAAATCTCTTGAATCCAAAATTCACACTTGCTAAACATCCCATATAATTCATGCCTCCTCAGAGTCTTCAAGATAATGCGCAAGTGATTTTCATGATCTTCGTAGGTTTTGGAGTATACCAAGATTTCATCAATAAATACCACCAAAAATTCATCGAGATACTCCTTGAAAACTCTATTCATCAGATCCATGAATACAGAGGGTTCATTAGTCAATCCAAATGGAATTACAGTAAACTCGTAATGCCCATACCTGGTTCGAAATGCTGTCTTCAGAATGTCTTCCTTCATTACACACAACTGATGGTATCCAGATCGAAGGTCAATCTTTGAAAATTATTGACCTCCATGCAGGTGGTCAAATAAATAATCAATGTGAGGTAGGGGATACATGTTCTTTATCGTTATAGCATTGATCTCCCTGTAGTCGATATGTAACCTCATAGATCCATCTTTCATTTTAACAAAAAGAAAAGGGGCTCCCCATGGAGAAACACTAGGGAGAATAAATCCTTTATTATTCAATTCCTCTAGTTGTTTCATTAGTTTGACAAACTCTACAGTGGACATTCTATAAGGGGTCTTCGATATAGGCCTTGATCTAGGAATTAAATCAATGGAAAACTCAACTTCACATTCTGGAGGATGTCCAGGTAAATCTTCTAGAAATACATCTAAAAATTAGTTCAAAATAGGTACATCCTCTATTTGAACATTCCTTTCCTCACCGACAGTTATTTCATTCTCTTCCTCCCCAATAATTGAATTTAGTTGAGCTACTGGGGGTGGATCTAAATAAGAATTGGGTGGTGACGATTCTACGCTAAAGATAAGGTGTTCCTTATCATTATCATCATGAATCGTAACCTCTTTCTTCTTACAATAAATCTTCACATCATAGTCCAAAATCTAGTCCATACCGAGGATTATATCAAACTCAATCATAGGTATGACAATGAGATCAGCAGATAAAGAACATTTATGTGCTCTAATGGGGACTGATTCTCCAAACTTTGTTGCAATGATAATTCCCTTAGGAGCTTTAACAGACAACTCCCTTGTTAAATCAAACTGGAAATATCTAATTTTCTTAGAAAACTGGGAAGATATGAAACAATGCGATGATCTAGAATCAAATAATGCATTTTCTAAACTTGGGGAAACCATTAAATTACCTGCCACCACGTCTTTCGAAGCTTCTACCTCAGCAGCAGTGATAACATAAGCTTGGCCTTGATCCCTTGGCCATTTCTGAGGTAAGTTCTCCTGACTCTTAGGACATTCATTTTCATAATGCCCCATCTCCCTACAATTGTAGCACTGATCGTTGGTAGCTTCCTTCTTCCCCTTGCAATCGCGAGCTTGGTGGCATTTTTCACCACACTTGTAACAGACTCCCATTCCCTTCAAGCAAGTACCAGGGTGTTTCTTCCTGCATTTACCACAGGATGGATATTCAACCTTTCCCTTATTACCCTTATTTCCATTCCCAGATTTATCAGTAGGTCTATTCTTCTCTTGATTTGCTTTAAATTCATAAGACATAGAGAATTCCTTTTCGGTCTTGATAGTACATGAGACAATGTCTTCGTATGATGAAAAGGATTATGAGACTAATGCTCGATGGAGAAATGGTTTTAACCCATCAAAGAAACGATCAATCTTACCTCTTGGGTTACGTATATAATCTCCAGAATACCTTTCTAACCTTGTAAAGTTAGCCTCATACTTTGTGACATTCTCATCCTCCTTTTGTCTCAGACTCAGAAATTGCCTTTCCATATCAGCTCGATAGTCGCGAGGAAATAATTTTTCTAAAAACCGTTCTATGAACTCCCTCCATTCCATATTTGATACTTAATTATCTTCCTTCATGTTTTGAATCAATGACCACCATTGATCAACATCTCCAGTGAGGCGGTAAACTTCCATGATAACTTTTTCCCTTTCAATGCTCCCCAAAGCCTGAAATATTTTCTCTAGGGAATTTATCCATTGCTCAACTACAAAGGTATTTGTACTCCCATTGAACGTTGGTGGTTGTTGCCTCATGAATCGATCTAACATTGATCCTCCATGTTGTGGATCAGGGTGCTCCATACGGATAAGGTTATTATTCATAACCTGAGTCAGTTGTCCCAGTATGGTGATTAGATGATTGGCACCAATTGCATCACCAGCTCCACTATAATTATCTTGAGAAGGATGGAAATCCCTACATGGAGTGCGTGCAATGATATGGTTTCCATTTCTTCCACTAGGCGCCATTTCTAAACAATGGCATAAACTAGATCAGTTTATGAACCAAAATACATAATCCCATACTTATAAAACACTTAACATAAATTGAACTATTTATGGATATAATCCATAATCATAAAAATCTTTTCTTTGAAGAAGTATATACTCATAAACCCTTCATAATTATTTGTAAAGAAAATGAGAGTTATCCTAAGCATATCCCCCGGGAGTCTTGTAACCAAGAGTGCAGCAAGGCCCGTTGTCGTGCACCAGTTCCCATTCGAGTCTAGCTCAAAGCGTTGTTTTCGGGTTTTACCCCTAGGTACATCTGTGCCAGAGCCGCCTCTACCTGCTATTATCTAGACAGGGATGTATTTCTTGGAAAACTCACTAAATCTTTACAATACCAAAATTCTATGATGTTCTTCTATACTAATCCTTAAAGTTCATCTTAGGTCTACGTGCTCTAATCAGAGTTTATCTAAATCTAGCTTCCAAGGTTTGTACTAAACTTCCAATTATACCAACTGTAACGCCCCGACCCTAGTTACCCAGTGTCGGTGCATTATTACATCACATTTTCATGATCAAAAGAAATATCAAATCTCGAAAGACCGATTGGTTTAGTAGCCTTGGAAACACTAGATATATTCATAAGTCTAACATTACATCATAAAATGAAAAACTACTACAACAACATATTGTCTCCATAATCCACACTCATATCCCCACATAATATCCCTACAGGTTAGTCATAATTTACTTCTTCACTTCCTGGGAAAAATAAAACATAGAAAAGGGGTGAGCTCAAATGCCCAGTAAGGATAACAATATAGCGGAAACTTTCATAAATAAGAATAAACATTTTAGGCCGTGTATAACTAAAACAAAAGCCTTTCAAACTTGAACTATCAACATAGTATGACATAAATAAAATGAAATAATGCCATTTAATTATTCACATGGATATTATACTAATCGAATAATCACATGAAAAATCAATAACCACTTTCATAATGATGGAATGCATAATGCCAGACTATCATAACCACATAGCCAAGGCCTCGTGCCAAGACTATAAATAAGATTTGTCCAAGGGCTTGTGCCAAGACACTAGTTTGTCTCATGAGACCTACCGATGCATCGAGGAGCTATAGCGGGCTCCACCCATCACATATTAATTCCAATGCATTCCCAGTTGAAATGGTTTAAACATAACATAAACATTCGTATTAAAACTAGCATACGAAATGTCAATACATTCACCATAAACTATGAATGGTATAAAAATAGAACATCCACAGTCAGACATATCACAAAACCTTCAATAAAATATGTATGTTTTGTATCATAATAAGTCAACTTCACATAAGCATAAAATCCAACAAAGGATGTTGACATAGATGAAATCAAAACCCTTTTTAGAAAAATATCTCTTTTTATTTTGAAATCATTTAAGAGCCATATAAAATAAAGAATTTTCGTTGAAAATATTCTTATAAGCTTGTATGGGAAGCTTTGAAGATTTTATAATGGCGGAAAATAGCCGCACCCACTGTATAAGTTAAAAAAAACATACTTACCTTAATCCGGTCAAAAAGGTTAAAAAACACCTTGTTTGGAAAACAACAGAAAGATTCCATTATAAACCTCTTATAAAAAGTCAAACAAGGGTATACATGACCGTAACATGTATTCTTGTAAATAGTAAAAATGTTTTGAAATACATTTTTAAGAAACATGGATGTGGATGATAAAGAGATCCCATTAGATTATTACGTATAAACAACCTCAGATAATGAAGAGATTGTGAAATAAACCCTTACCTTGTACTTTTCCATGGTTGGGGTAGGTTAACCTCCTATATAATTGTGAAATAATTGTTATTAAATTATAAAAGAATCATATTCAATCATATTATATCATATATGAACTTTTAACATTGCTTTGTTAATAATATCTTAGTATTATCGTTGTTTTGGGTGTTAACTTACTCGTTTTCTTTTATATGATTTGTTACGTAAGCCATGTTTTTAATGGATAGTTTGTATATTATTAATATCCAGAATGATATCAAGTCCTTAAACATCATTTTTTATTCATCAAATGATAATTATACTTGAATGTATACAATGGAGAATGAATCTCATCGTATTCGTGGAGACGGTAGTCCGTACGTACACACGAGCGACAATAACATTCTTTTGATATTAAAATAATATATAAATGGATGGTATATCATATAAACAGAATAATTAAAATTTTATATTTGTTATTTACATGAGTTACTCATCATTATTATTATACCCATCCAAATAATAATATATTGAATATCAATTACACCACGACGTGGACACGGTAAGCCGTACGTACGCACGTATGGTGACATGCTATTCAAAGTGTGGATAGAATACTAAATATGGTTGTACCATATTTATAATAACGTCACAGTATATATATGATACTGGAGTTATTATTATAGAATGGTAACAACAAATGAAGACGAAGTGGAAGAAGAAAGGAACTTGGAAAAGGGTGGTGAAATCATTACATCTTCTTCAGTTTCTCCCTTTTGATTTGATCAAATGGGCTCCTTAGGTTGGCTTTCTGATAGAACTAAGTCCTCTAGGTTGTAGTGAGGGAAGTTGGGAGCATATTTGGGTAGATTTTGGCCAATCCAAAAGGGTTTGATGGTGTGAAGAAATGGGAAGGAGGAGTTCCCTTTTATAAGAGGGGTGAGGGGCACCTTTGGAAAAGCTAGAAATATTAATTTATATTAAATTCATATTCGTTTTCTAATGGCTCCAAAGTTGATTATTTAAATTTTAAGGCGGGGATGGGTCGAAAACAACTCAACCAATAGAATTTTGACAGGTTTGGGTACTTATATTAACCTTATCTTTAAGTATTAACTCTAAGTTAATTAGTTTCACTTTTAAAATGTCTCTTTGTATTTTTATATAATATGGTTAATTAACTTACTATATACATCCAAGAGACCCCCAAGTGGTCCATTAATAATTAAACTATCATGATATAAGTCTCTTGGCCGAACCTTAAATTTTTAAGAATCTAATATCAATTAATAATATAATTTTTTTTTAAGAACTCTTTTATGTCAATTTTGACACTATTCAATAGTTGATTTTTGTAAAACTCATAACAGATTGATTACTTCGAAAAAAGTCAATTGAATAATTCCTAATATATCATATTATCCTATAAAATTAGTTTAATTCATGAATAGTTTCATATTATATTTATTTGGGTATTTATAATATCATTTATTTTGATTTTTCACTATTATAGTAATTACTGCATCATCATTGTGTCATAAATAAATTAAATTATGTAAAGTCTAAAAATTATAAATAAAATATCATTATGTAGGAAATATTTTTATCTTTCTAATGAATATTTACTATAGAATATATCTAATGTATAACCCTATATTAGAAATGTTTTAGTAAATAAACTTTGATTTTAACTCTTTTAACTCTTCTTTGAATTAAATAATAATAAATGTCCTAATCTAATCCTAGTAGACCTATATGATAATATTTTATTCCTAAGGCTGTTTTGGTCGAGATACACTTGTCCAATAGAATTAGTACATGTGTTAGGATAATATTAATATCATTTTTACTCTTAATTACCCTATTTACTTTTAACCGTGGTAAATAAAAGTAAAAAGTTACTATTCACCAAAAATTATTGTCATCTCATTGAACAACATTTTACTTCTTGATATTAACCGTGTCTCTCGGATTTTTGAAATTCCATTCACAGAAGTGGTAAAATTATGTTTTATGAAAAATTCAGTTTTTTTAACTACCACTTAGTAGTTTCACTATTCATCAAAAATTGAAGTTTTTCAGAACGATGCCAAAATTTCACCCTAATCTATAATTGATATTCCGAATTCAAAAATGCTGTCTATTTTAAAAAATTACAAACATATAAGTTTCATTAATTAATTTTATAATTAATTCGCGCTGTCACAACAAAAAGCGTGTTTTTAAGAGATAGTAACTATCAAAAGATTGACACTTGTTTATGTTCGGTTTAACTGTAAAATTATGTCCAATGACAAAAATTATATTAAATGGTAAAAATATATTCTAAATATAATTTAAAACCACTAAAATTCATAATTTATCACTATTAATTATTTTTATTAAAAAAGTTGTTTTTAATTTAAATTTAGTAACTTTCACTATTCATCAAAATATTAATGTTATCTGAAAAGTACCAAAATTTCACCTTAGGCTAAATTCGATATTCCGAATCCAAAAATGAAGTCCATTTTGAAATATAAAATATATATAATTTCAAAAAGTAGGTAGTATTATTCATAACTGCAAGTTTGATTGGTTATGGTGTGTTAGAACTCGGTGTTGCGTACAACACACGCTGTCATATTATTCAAAGAGAAGCTTACCGTAGATGCTTGGGGTGTTACACACTTTAAGTCACAACAAATATTATTTGGGTATACTAAGGACCCCCATTAACTCAATGAACCCTTATGATAAGGCCAAGGATGTCACACAAAGACTCGATATATATGCATAGGGTAGACATTCAACGGCAAGAGCCTTATGTGCCCTTTAAGGCGAAAAATGGTTATGTTCCACCCATGCCACCCAAAAATGAGCATGGAAGGTGTGAGAAAGTAGAGAGGTCGATGCGTAAATGATTGTCCTACAAGTAAGTCTATTATGCGCCCAATGCGACATCAACTTCCCAATCCCTCACAACCAATCTTATACACTACCACCAAGGATTTTTCAAATATATCAAAGGGTTCTATATTCCTGCAGGATAAAAATTCTGAATGTGAACCATAACTCTACCACCTGAAAGACCACATCTTCTACGAAAGATCCCTATCCCTAAAACCCTTATTGTATGTGATAGTATGTGATGGGTCCCTAATAATTCACACATCATGTGGGACCAACATGTCTTGACCCTCACACATTTCTCTCCAGACTAAGGAATGTGCATGAAAAACACCCCTTTTATGCATATCACATTCACATCCTTGCACATATTATTTTCATCACCATCTCTTTTTCATGTAAGACTCCAATCTCACACACCACCCCTCTTTGAAAATCCATGGGTTGAATTTACCTCAAAGATCCATGTTTGTTACCCATTTTTGTACACACCCTTCTAATAATTCATGTAAATCATTCACCTTGTCATCCATGATTGATAGAAGTGATCTCTTGGTCCCTAGTTTGTTGTCCCCTATTTTTTTTGTCTATACGCATTGATTTTTGGCATTGATACGGTAATGGATTTTAAATTTTTGAATAACCATGCTTACATGGACCCCTCTATCAACTAATCATTTGTACCAGTCTCATCCAGAATTGACACTACAAATATCTTCCAAAGTGTTGGTGACCATCAGTTTTATGTTTCTAAGGGGTGAGGACTGAGCCCTCCACATCTGTGCTACAATAACCAAATATTCCTAGCTCCATCCTCCTCAAAAAATGACGTTAAACTATAGCCTCACCACAATAAATGAATATGGGATGCCCCACATCCATTATCTTTCAGGACAAAAAATCCCCATGAGATCTAGATCTTCCTCCTATGGAATGATATCCTCTTCACATGAAATGATATCTGCCTCATGTGTAATTGAATCCCTCTTGGAGTAATAAGCCAACCTCTCTTTAAGATGCAAATATCATACAACTCATCACCTCCACCAGACAAAAAGACCATATAGGGGGTGAAAAATAGGGATCCTCAAAACTCAATCCCTCTACATTTTACATTTTTTATTCAGGGGAAGCTTCCACGCATAATCCCTACGCCATCTCCCATTTATTAATTTTCTGGGAGATGTCAATTTGGTTTTCTACTTCCTCTTTTTTTTGACAGTCATCATGTGTAAAACAGGAAAAGAGTTTAATAGTGACCATAACACCATACCCATACGATCTATGTAGGTTTTGATATCTATATTTTAAAAAGGATTCATTGGATGACTAAACAAGGTTCAATCCTGGTCAATGGTAATCCCTCGTGACCTCCTCTCAGGGGTACACCTCACGGATCCCATTTTACAATACATCACCTCACTCATCTCCCAGTGATATAATTCCCCATCCCAAAGGTCACATATCCTTTGGGTATCATCTCGGGAGACATCCTTGTGTAAGAACCATCATGCCCCTCTCATTTGGGAAGCTACCATGTGTAAGACCCAACCACATAACCCATTTTTACTAGGCCTCCGCCTTTAGTAAACACAAAATTATCCACTTCATAACAATGTGGACTTTGATTTATAACTGGATAGGATATATTGGAAATGACACTAAGGTTCTTTCCCAACAATTCATTCCTCTCATCTATTATATTCCTTTCATCCAATCTGTTCCTAACCCCTCTGAACATTACCCGGGCCGCCACATCCCGATAAACTAAATCCACTCATCTATGTCATTCTTACACAGAAGCCTCATTCACCTCATCGACACTATTAGCAGCACCCGTGTAGATAATATTACAAAACAAAAAATCCATACCATTCATCGAAGTACAATCCTCTTGTTATGGGATGTCTCGATGCTTAAGCCCCATAGCACACTTTTGAAAAATGTGGGTTTTCATTACCATATCAGTGTATGTGGGGAGACTCCATGAGGATCAATCCAAAAAAATGGTAATCCCTAATGTCCCCTTCATAATGGTTCACCAATATAATCATCCATCATGGTTGTACATACCAGCATTCATGGTTTTTAATATTCACGTTATGGGAATTACCACCTTGAGTCTACTCTCATTGTGCACAATGATCTATCCACCCGGTTAAATATGGTGTCACCCTCATTGGGATGCACCCCTATGATTCACTGTCAACAGTGCCTTGATATGCCATATTGGTGTGGAAGAATCCCTTTAGGGGACATACCATCTTGGGTCTACTATCATTGGGTTTTGTAATCCACCCATCTAATGGTAAACCTTGGTTTCCATCTCATTTGGGTGCATCTCTATGATTCACCATCAGTGTTGTCCAAAATAACCTTCATTGTGTGATATCTTCAATTTATTGGACATAATGCCTTGGGTCCTCTCTCATTAGGTGTTCTGATCCATACACCTTGTGAACTTTGGGGTCATACTCTTTAGGAAGCACCTCTATGATCCTCACTCAGTGGTGTCCAGATCATTCTTCAGAGTGTGAAATATTCCCTTTTTCAGACATTCCACCCTGGGACCACTCTCTTTGGGAATTCACATCTATCCACCATGTATTTTTTTGGGGTCCCCATCATTGGGGTAAACCACTCAAATCCTAACTCAGTAATTTATAGATCAGAAATCATGGTGTGACTTATTCCCTTTATTAGATATACCACACTTGGTCCAAACTTATTGGGCATTTGGATCCATACACGTAATAAATATTAGGGTCCTTTTCATTAGGATTCACATATCTGATCCTCCATCAGTGGTGTCCATATCAACTTTCACAATGTGAAATCTACAAATTATGAGACATACCTCCCTAGGTACACTATATTTGGGCATTCTAATCTATCCAATAGATAATCCTTACTATCCCCCTCATCAGGGTGCGCCTCTCTAGTCCACTCACAACGTTTTCGAGATGAATATTCCAAGACTGAAAATGTATCATTATGAGACACACAATCCATGGCCTACTATAATTGGTATTCTAACCCCATAAAACTAATAATCCTTATAGGTATCCCGTCCTTGGGACATACAACTCTTATATGACTCCATGAGGCATCATGGTCATTTCTATCTATCTCCATAAGAGGTTGAACTTTTGACCCATCACTAATACACCATTTCAAACATGGGATGCGAAAGGAAAACCACATAATACATGCCTCTCGAATAAGATAATCCATGATTGACATTGAATACCTTGGGTTCTTTGACTTTGAGATGCCCTGTCATGTGGATGAATATAGGTGAACAATGTTCTTTCATCTAGAAATTCTAGTGATGCTCAACATGACTACTCCCATGATTGAAGGATTGTTTCCTCTCAATACCCTTAGGAATTTTTCAAAAGAAGAATTATAATTAACCGTCATCAACAAAGAGATGGCATCAGGATATAGTTTCAGAACACGTACTAATCATTGAGGGAGACCGAGACAAGCTAATGAATTCCACAGACTAATCGAGGGAAGCAAGAACTGACATCCCATCATCCCATTTTGATCAAGGATATGAAAATTCTAAATAATTAGTCAGGGTCACCCTCCTTTAGAATGTGGGTATTTGGGGATGAAAATGTGATTCCATCGTTCAATGGTACATTAGGCGAACTTTCCCCTATGTAAACGTAAAAAATAGAAATTGTGAACCTCACGTTGTAACACCCCAAGATTTCATAGTGTGTTATTTCTTCAAAATAATTCAATAACTTGCACTACAAAAAACACCGTGTTCAAGCGAACCATGATTTACCAAACAATCCATTAAAAATAGGTTATGAATAGTATTAACTAAATTTCAAACTTTATATAATCCTTATAACTTCAAAATCCATGTTATGAGTTTCTTAGACATAATGCAAGAACAAATTCTTTTTCAGTATTGCACTTTTACAAACTTTTAATAGTGAACACTTTTGAAATACAATATTTTAATCTTTTTGAATAAATGGGGACATCAGAAAAATTTAAAATGAAACACCCCAAGCTTCCATTGTACGCTTTCCTTTGAATAATACAGTAGCGTGTGTTGTACGCAACTTCGAGTTCTAACACACACCACAACCAATCAAACTAGCCGTTATGAAAAGTAATACCTACTTTTGGAATTTAATAAATTTTATCTCTCTAAATGGTCTTCATTTTTGGAATTGGAATATTGAATTTAGCCTAGGGTGACATTTTGGAACATTTCGGATAACACTTATATTTTGATGAATAATGAAAAAACAACTTTTTTAATCAAAATAATTAATGGTGATAAATTCTGAATTTGAGTGGGTTTAAAGTATAATTAGAATATATCGTTACCATTTTATCCATTGATGTTCATTATAATTAATATCACCTCGAAATTGGACCTAAAAAATTGTCAATCTTTTGATATATATTGATTCTTAAAAACACGCTATTTGTTGTGACAGTGGAAATTACTTATAAAATTAATTAATGCAACTTATATGTTTGGAATTTTGTAAAATAGATATCATTTTTTAATTTGGAATATCAATTATATCTTAGGGTGAAATTTTGGCATTGTTCTGAAAAACTTCAATTTTTGATGAATAGTGAAACTACTAAGCGGTAGTTAAAAAAACTGAATTTTTCATAAAATGCAATTTTACCACTTCTGTGAATGGAATTTAGAAAATCCAATAGACACAGTTAATATCAAGAAGTAAAATGTGGTTCAATGAGATGAAAATAATTTTTGATGAATAGTAACATTTTACTTTTATTTACCACGGTTAAAAGTAAATAGGGTAATTAATGGTAAAAATGATATTAATATTACTCTAACTCATGTACTAATTCTATTGGACAAGTTTATCTCGACCAAAAACAACCTTAGGAATAAAATATTATCATTTAGTTCCACTTGGATTAGATTAGGACATTTATTATTATTTAATTCAAAGAAGAGTTAAAAGATTTAAAATCAAAGTTTATTTACTAAAACAATTTTAATATAGGGTTATATATAAGATAAATTCTATTGTAATTATTCATTAGAATTATAAATAGATTCCATACAGAATTATATTTTATTTATAATTTTTATACATTAAAACATTTAATTTATTTAGGACACAATGATGATGCAGTAATTACATAATTAATGAAAAATTGGAACAATTGAAATTATAAATACACAAATAAATATAATTTTAGACTTTTTATGAATTACACTAATTTTCTAGGTTAATATGACATGTTTGGGTTGATTTAATTAACATTGGTCGAGGTAATAATTCTTTTATGAGTTTTAGAAAAATCAACTATTGAATAGTGTCAAAATTGACATAAAAGTGTTTTTAAAACAAATATTATATTATTAATTGATATTAAATTAATATAAATCTAAGGTTCGGCAAAGAGACTTATATCATGATAGGTGTATCATTAATGGACCATTTGGGGTCACTTGTATGTATATAGTATGTTTATTAACTATATAATATAAAAATACAAAGTGACATGGTAAATGTCAAACTAATTAACTAAGAGTTAAAACTAAACGATAAGGTTAATATAGTAGCCCAAACCTATCTAAATTCTATTTTTTGAATGGATTTCGACCTATACCCACCTTTAAATTTGAATAATCAACTTTGGAGCCCTAAGAAACCAAATATAAATTTAGTATAAATTAATATTTCTAGCTTTTCCAAAGGTGCCCCGCACCCCTCTTATAAAAGGGAACTCCCCCTTCTCATTACTTCACACCTTCATAGACTTTTGGTTAGGAAAAAACCTACCCAAATACTCTCTAAAAATCCCTCAATACGACCTATAGGCCTTACAATGATCAGAAATCCATCCTAAGGAGCCCTTTTGATCAAATCAAAAGGAAGAACCCGAAGAAGTGGTAATGTTTTCACCACGCTTTTTCAAATTCATTTCATCTTCAACTTCTTATTTATTTGTTTTTACCATTATAAAATAATGAATCCAGTATCTACTATATACTTTAATATTATTATAAAATGGTTCAACCATATTCGGTATTCTATCCACCCTTTGAAAAACATGTCACCATACATGCGTACGTACGGCTTACCGTCTCCACGTCGTGGTGTAATTGTTATTCAATAAATTATTATTTGGATGGGTTTAATAATGATGTGTAATTCATGTAAATAATGAATATAACATGATAATTATTCTGTATATATGATATATCATCCAATTATATATTATTTTAAGATCAAAAGAATGATATTGTCGCTCGTGCGTACGTACGGACTACCGTCTCCACGAACGCGATGAGATTCATTCTCTATCGTATACATTCAAGTATAATTATCATTTTATGATTTAAATATAATGTTTAAGGACTTGATATCATTCTAGATATGAATAATATACATCCTATCAATTACAAACATGGCTTACGTAACAAAACATATAAAAGAAAACTAGTAAGTTAACACCCGAAATGACGATAATTCTAAGATATTATTAACAAAGCAATGTTAAAAGATCATATATAATATCATATTAATGTATATGATTATTGAATAATTTAATAAAAATTATTTCACAACTATACAGGAGGTTAACCTACCCCCAACCAAAGAAAACTACAAGGTAAGGGATTATTTCACAATCTCTTCATTATCTGAGGTTGTTTATATGTAATAATCTACTAGGATTTCTTTATCATCCACATCCATGTTTCTTTGAAATGTATTTCAAAACATTTTTACTATTTACAAAGAATATGGGTTAAAGTCATTTATACCCTTCTGTGTTTTTAATGTAATACTTCCATCATTTTACAAACAAGGCACTTTTAACCTTTCGACAAATTTAAGGTAAGAATGATTTTTTAACTTATAAGGCGGGTGTGGCTATTTACCGCTGTTATAAAATCGTCAAATTTTCCCTTATAAGCTTATAAGAATATTTTCAATGTAAATGTTTTATTTTATAGTTATTTTCCTTATAAATTATTTCAATACGATTATTTTAAGAATTTTTGAACGGTACTCTTTATCAAGATCATAATTTTAAATGTTTTAAATATTTATCTTTCTAAATATTTTTAATTAATGTCCATGTTTTCAAAATGATTTTAAGGATTTATTTATATGGACATGAAGACATTGAAATTATATTTCATTTCAAATGTTTCAATGTATATGGGACACTTTGATTCAAAAATCTCTTTTAAATTACATCCTTTATAAATGTGTGACTTTTCAATGATTTCGAGAAAAGAGATATTTCTCTCAAAGAGTTTTGATTTCATCTATGTCAACATCCTTTGATGGATTTTAAGCTTATTTGAAGTTTATTTATTATGATACAAAACTTTTGTATTGTATTGAAGGATTTGTGATATGTTTTACTGTGGATGTGTTATTTTTATACCATTCGTGGTTTATGGAGAAAGTGTTGACATTTCGTAAGCTAGTTTTAATACGACTGTTTATGTTATGTTTAAACCTTTTCATATGGGAATGAATTGGACTTAGTAAGTGACGGGTGGATCCCTCTATAGCTCCTCGATGCATCAGTAGGTCTCATTAGAAAAACTAGTGTCTTGGCACAAGGCCTTGGCAAAATCTTTTCTGTAGTCTTGGCACGAGGCCTTGGCTATGTGGTTATGATAGTCTGGCATTTTCCATTCCATAATTATGAATGTGGTTATTGATATTGCATGTGATTATTCGATTAGTAGAATATCCATGTGAATAAGGAAGTGACATTATTTCATATTATTTTTTTCATACTATGTTGAAGTTCAAGTTTAAAAGGCTTTTGTTTTTGTTATACATTTCCTTAAATGTTTATGCTTATTTATGAAAGTTTTTGCTGTATTTCTTACCCTTTCGGAGAGTTTGAGCTCAACGCTTTTCTATGTTTTATTTTTTCCCAGGATTCCAAGATGTATATTGTGATTGATATTAAGGGTTAAGGCAAGGGAATAATGGCATTCATAAAGGATTATTTATGTTGTTTTGTATGTTATAAAGCGTAATTTAACATTCATGTATGTAATCTATCTTCCAAGATAGCTAAACTAATCGGTCCTTTGGGACTTGATTCCATGTAATCATTCCAATGTATTAAAATAATGCAACGACTCTGGGAAACTGGGGTCGGGGTGTTACAGTTGGTATCAGAGAAAGTTTAGTAATAACCTTGGAAACTAGATTTAGATAAACTCTAATTAGAGCACCTATCCCTAAGATAGACATTGAGGATTAGTATATAAGAACTTCCTAGAATTTTGGTATTATAGAGATTTTGTGAGTTTTCCGAGCTATACATCCCTGTCTAGATACGAGCAGGGAGAGGCGGCTCTGGCACAGATGTATCTAGAGGTAAAACCCGAAAACACCGATTTGAGCTAGACTGGAACGAGAACTGGTGCATGACAATGGGCCTTGCTGCACTATTGGTTACGACACTCCTGGTGTATATTCTTAGGATAATTCTCATTTTTTTCAAACCATTATGAAGGGTTTATGAGTATATACTTCCTCAATGGAGAAATTTTTATGATTATGGATTATATCAATAAACTATTTAATTTATGTTATGTTTCTTACAAGTTTGGGATTAGGTATTGTTATTCATAAACAAATCTAGTGTATGCCATTCTTTAGAAATGGTGCCCAGTAGAGGGAATGAGAACTCCAGCAATGTACATGATCCAAAGAGAAAGAAGGATCATATCTTTCATGTTCTTAAGCTAGAATTTATAAAAGAAATAGTCTCCCATGTATTATCATCATATAAAGAAATAATATCATATGTTGATAAGATAAGAAAAGAGTTTACGGAGTCTTATGGATTTGAAGGGAAGCAAGAGAATAGAAGGATGGAAGAGAGAAAGATAGATAAAGGGAAGAGGGAAAAGAAGAATTTTCCCATATGTGATAATTGTGGGAAGAAACACCCTGGAACTTGACTGAAAGGAATGAGAGTTTGTTATATGTGTGGAGGAAAAGGGCACAAATTACATGACTGCAAGGGTAAGAAATTTTTTTCAAATGTACAATGCTTCATTTTCAAGGAGATTGGAGACTATGCGAACCTATGTCCCAGTCATCAGACTATGCTGCAAATGATGCTATTGGATAATAACCAAGTTATGATACTACCATAGACGAAGAGGAATGATTAGAGTTCTTATGTTGATTATTTCATTTGATTGTTGTATCAACATTGTACTTATTATAATAATTATGGAGTATATAAGGATTGTACTGCAGTACTATTTCATTTATGACTTGAGATTGTGTGGAACAAAGAAAAGTGACTCAATAGCATGATAATTTTTTTTGGAAAATATATGGTTGAGAGAATGATAAACCATAATATAGTTCTGATACTGCGGTAGTGATTTTGGAATAATACATGATTGATTTGGATAAATTATATTGGATATTCTTGACTACCTTGAAACTGATTAATGATTTGTATATTCCATCATTGTTGGGGATTAAAACATTTTTGGATTGAATGAGAATATCTATTATTCTTTAAGTAATAAGTGATCATTAATATAATCAATAAGGTTTTATGGTAATTCAGGATGTTGCAGTGTTTTAAAAGAATACATGATGAAATTTTTCTCATGTTATTATAGGGTTATACATAAGATAAATTTGATTGTAAATATTCATTAGAAATATAAATAGATTTCATACATAATTATATTTTATTTATAATTTTTATACATTAAAAGATTTAATTTATTTATGACACAGTGATGATGTAGTAATTACATAATTAATGAAAAATTGGAATAATTGATATTATAAATATACAAATAAATATAATTGTAGACTTTTTATGAATTACACTAATTTTCTAGGTTAATATGACATGGTAGGGTTGGTTTAATTAACATTGGTCGAAGTAATCATTCTGTTATGAGTTTCACAAATATCAACTATTGAATAGTGTCAAAATTGACATAAAAGAGTTTTTAAAACAAATATTATATTATTAATTGATATTAAATTCATAAAAATCTAAGGTTCGGCCAAGAGACTTATATCATGATAGATGTATCATTAATGGATCAATTGGGGGTCTCTTGGATGTATATAGTATTTTGGTTAACTATATAATATAAAAATACAAAGTGACATGGTAAATGTCAAACAAATTAACTAAAAGTTAAAACTAAAAGATAATGTTAATATAGTAACCTGAACCTATCTAAATTCCATTTGTTGAATGGTTTTAGACATATACCCAAATTGAGCTTTGAATAATCAACTTTGGAGCCATTAGAAACCGAATATAAATTTATTATAAATTAATATTTCTAGCTTTTCCAAAGGTGCCCCTCACCCCACTTATAAAAGGGCACTCCCCCTTCTCTTTAATTCACACCTTCATATACTTTTGGTTCGGCTAATTCCTACCGAAATACTCTATCAAATTCCCTCACTACAACCTAGAGGCCTTAGTTTGATCAGAATGACAACCTAAGGAGCCCATTTGATCAAATCAAAAGGAAGAACCCGAAGAAGAGGTAATGTTTTCACCACCCATTTTCAAATTCATTTCTTCTTCAACTTCTTATTTATTTGTTTTTACCATTATAATATAATGAATCCAGTATATACTATATATTGTAATATATTGATAAATATGGTACAACCATATTCAGTATTCTATCTAACCTTTGAATAAAATGTCACCATACGTGCGTACGTACGGCTTACCGTCTCCACGTCGTGGTGTAAATGTTATTTAATAAATTATTATTTGGATGGGTATAATAATGATGTGTAATTAATGTAGATAATAAATATAACATGATAATTAATCTCTATATATGATATACCAACCAATTATATATTATTTTAATATCAAAAGAATTATATTGTCGCTCGTGCGTACGTACGGACTACCGTCTCCACGAACGCGATGAGATTCATTCTCTATCGTATATATTCAAGTATAATTATCATTTGATGATTTAAAAATAATGTTTAAGGACTTGTTATCATTCCGAATATGAATAATATACACCCTATACATGACAAACATGGATTAATTAATAAATCATATAAAATAAAATGAGTAAGCTAACACCTGAAACGACGATCATTCTAAGATATTATTAATAAATTATAGTTAAAAGATCATATATAATATCATATTAATGTATATGATTATTGAATAATTTAATAAAAATTATTTCACCATTATACAGGTGGTTAACCTAACCCCAACCAAAGAAAAGTAAAAGGTAAGGGTTTATTTCGCAATCTCTTCATTATCCGAGGTTGTTTATACGTAATAATCTACTGGGATTTCTTTATCATCCACATCCATGATTATTCGAAATGTATTTAAAAACATTTTTACTATTTACAAAGAATATGGGTTAAAGTTATTTATACCCTTATGTGTTTTTAAAGGAATCTTTCCATCGTTTTCCAAACAAGGCACTTTTAACCTTTCGACAAATTTAAGGTAAGAATGTGTTTTTAACTTATACGGCGGGTGTGGCTATTTACCGCCATTATAAAATTGTCAAATTTTCCCTTACAAGCTTATAAGAATATTTTCAATGTAAATGTTTTATTTTATAATTATGTGCCTTGTAAATGATTTCAAAATGAATATTTTAAGAATTTGTGAAAGGTACACTTTATCAAGATCATAATTTAAAATGTTTTAAATATTCATCTTTCTAAATATTTTTAATTAATGTCCATGTTTTCAAAATGATTTTAAGGATTTATTTATATGGACATGAAGTCTTTTAAATGATATTTCTTTTCAAAAATTTCAAAGTAGTATGGGACACTTTGTTTCAAAAATCTCTTTTAAATTAATTCCTTTAAAAATGTGTGACTTTTCAATGATTTTGAGAAAAGAGATATTTCTCTCAAATAGTTTTGATTTCATCTATGTCAACATCCTTTGATGGATTTTAAGGTTATTTGATGTTGATTTATTATGATAAAAAACTTTTTTATTGTATTGATGGTTTTTTGATATGTTTTACTGTGGATGTTTTATTTTTATACCATTCATGGTTTATGGAGAAAGTGTTGACATTTCGTATGCTAGTTTTAATAGGAATGTTTATGTTATGTTTAAACCCTTTCATATGGGAATGCATTGGACTTAGTAAGTAACGGTTGGAGCCCGATATAGCTCCTCGATGCATCGGTAGGTCTCATGAGACAAACTAGTGTCATGGCACAAGGCCTCGGCAAAATATTATTTGTAGTCTTGGCATGAGGCCTTGGCTATGTGGTTTTGATAGTCTGGCATTATGCATTCCATCATTATGAAACTGTTTATTGATATTGCATGTGATTATTCGATTAACAGAATATCCATGTGAATAAGTAAATGGAAATATTTAATTTTATTTTTTTTCATACTATGTTGAAGTTCAAGTTTAAATGGATTTTGTTTTAGTTATACATTGCCTTAAATGTTTATGCTTATTTATGAAAGTTTCCGATGTATTGCTTACCCTAAAAGTGCGTTTGAGCTCACCCCTTTTCTATGTTTTATTTTTTTCCAGGATTCCAAGAAGTATATTGTGATTGATAAGAAGGGTTAAGACAAGGGAATAATGGCATTCAAAAAGCATTATTTATGTTGTTTTGTATGTTATGAAGTGTAATGTAACATTCATGTATGTATTCTATTTTCCAAGACTGGTAAACTAATTGGTCCTTTGGGACTCGATTCCTTGTAATCATGCCAATGTACTAAAATAATGCAGCGACTCTGGGTAACTGGGGTCGGGGTGTTACAATTGGTATCAGAGGAAGTTTAGCAATAACCTTGGAAACTAGATTTAGATAATATCTGATTAGATCACATAGCCCTAAGATAGACATTGAGGATAAGTATAGAAGAACACCCTAGAATTTTGGTATTGTAGTGATTTTCTGAGTTTTCTGAGCAATACGTCCCTGTCTGGATACGAGCAGGTAGAGGCGGCTCTGGCACAGATATACCTAGGAGAAAAACCCGAAAACACCGCTTTGAGCTAGACTCAAATCGAAACTGGTGAACGACAACGGGCCTTGCTACACTCTTGGTTATGACAGTACTGGCGGATATTCTTAGGATAATTCTCATTTTTTTACAAACCATTATGAAGGGTTTATGAGTATATACTTCCTCAAAGGAGAAATTTTTAGGATTATGGATTATATCCATAAACTATTTATTTTATGTTATTTTTCTTACAAGTTTGGGATTAGGTATTGTTATTCATAAACTAATCTAGTGTATTCCATTGTTTAGAAATGGCACCCAGTAGAAGGAATGAGAACTCCAGCAATTCACATGATCCATAGAGAAAGAAGGATCATATCTTTCATGGTCTTAAGCCAGAATTTATAAAAGAAATAGTCTCCTATGTATTATCCTCATATGAAAAAATAATATCATATCTTGATAAGATAAGTAAATATTTACTGATTCCTATGGATTTTAAGGGAATAAAGAGAATAAAAGGATGGAAGAGAGAAATATGGATAAAGGGAAGAGGGAAAAGAAGAATTTTCCCATATGTGATAACTGTGGGATGAAACACCCTAGAACATGACTGAAAGGAATGGGAGTTTGTTATCGGTGTGGAGGAAAAGGGCACAAAGTAGGTGACTACAAGGTTAAGAAAATGGTTTCAAATGTACAATGCTTCATTTGCAAGGAGTTTGGACACTACGCAAACCTATGTCCCAGTCATCAGACTATGCCGCAAATGATGCTATTGGATAATAACCAAGTTATGATACTACCACAGATGTAGAGGAATGATTAGAGTTCTTATGTTGATTATCTCATTTGATTGTTGTATCAACAATGTACTTTTTATAATAATTATGGAGTATATAAGGATTGTACTGCAGTACTATTTTATTTAGGACTTGAGATTGTGTGGAACAAAGAAAAGTGACTCAATAGCAGGATAAATTTTTTAGAAAATATATGGTTGAGAGAATGATAAACCATAATATAGTTCTGATACTGAGGTAGTGATTTTGGAATAATACATGATTGATTTGGATAAATTATATTGGATATTCTTGACTACCTTGAAACTGATTAATGATTTGTATATTCCATCATTTTTTGGGGATTAAAGCATTTTTTGATTGAAGGAGAATATCTATTATTCTTTAAGTAATAATGGATCATGAATGTAATCAATAAGGTTTTATGGTAATTCAGGATGTTGCAGTGTTTTAAAAGAATACATGATGAAGGTGTTCACATGTTATTACGCGAAAAAAGGATCTTTATTGTGTTTAACATCCTTATAAATTTTGGAATGAAGTATTTTGGATAGTTCTAGTTTGGATTATTTTGGATTGCCATAAAAGGACAACCCGGAGGTCGAGCGACAACCTGTCACGTCCGGTAAGGCCGCGAGACTTGAACCCACAACCGAAGGGCGACAAGGGTGTATCACCTACCACTGACCCACATGATGTCCTAGATTGAATAATGTATTTTTATAATGGTTCGGCTAGATGAATTTTAAATTCATTTTTTTATCCCTATACGAATTGGATAAATAGAATATTATTTTTATGTTCTATTATCTTTTAGAGTGAATGATGAGTCTGTTGTAGAAATTAGTTAAAGGATGGAACTCTACTTGTGACGAAAATATTTTTCATCTTCTCTTATTCTATGAAGAAATTAATTCTTATAATTTATTTCAGGAATCGTAAAACTGAGAATGTGTTATCCTAATACCCTATGTTTTGTTGAACCGATGGTATTTCAAATCATTATAGATTGATGAATTTAAGGACCTTAATTTTACACTTGTTTGTGATTGATGACCTCAATCACTACCAAAAAATATTTATGTTTTCCCTCCGATTATATGTCCTTAATTGCCACCAATGTTCTCCTAATTGAGATTATAATTTGGTGGTGACCCTTTAAATTCTCTTTTCCTCATATTAAAACTAAATATTAGTAACCCAATTTCTGATGTGGGTTTTCCCACAAAGAAATTTTACTATATTCAACCTTTTATTTTTTAAGAACAATTTCAAATTGCGAGGATGAAATTTATTGAATGGGGGGAGAATGTAACACCCCAAGATTTCATAGTGTGTTATTTCTTCAAAATAATTCAATAACATGCACTACACGCAACACCAAGTTCAAGCGCTCCCTGATTTACCAAACAAGCCGTTAAAAAGTGGTTATGAATAGTATTAACAAACTTTTAAACTTTATATAATCCTTATAACTTTAGAATCCATATTATGAGTTTCTTAGACATAATGTAAGACCAAATTCATTTTCAGTATTGCACTTTTACCAACTTTTAATAGTAATCCCTTTTGAAATACAATATTTTAAACTTTTTGACTAAATGGGGAAATTAGAAAAAATTAAAATGAAACATCCCAAGCTTCCACAGTACGCTTTCCTTTGAATAATATAGTAGCGTGTGTTGTACGCAACTTCGAGTTCTAACACACACCACAACCAATCAAACTAGCCGTTATGAATAGTAATACCTACTTTTTGAAATTTTATAAATTTTATCTCTCAAAATGGACTTCATTTTTTGATTTGGAATATCTAATTTATCCTATGGTGAAATTTTGGAACTTTTCGGATAACACTTATATTTTGATGAATAGTGAAAATTACTAAATTTTAATTAAAAACAACTTTTTTAATCAAAATAATTAATGGTGATAAATTATGAATTTGAGTGGTCATAAAGAATAATTAGAATATATTTGTACCATTTTATCCAATGTTGTTCATTAGAATTAACTTTACCTCGAAATTGGACCTAAACAATTTTCAATCTTTTGATATATATTGTTTAAAAAAAACACGCTATTTGTTGTGACAACGGGAATTAATTATAAACTTAATTAATGAAAATTATATGTTTGGAATTTTGTAAAATAGATATCATTTTTTAATTTTAAATATCAATTATATTTTAGGGTGAAATTTTGGAATTGTTCTGAAAAACATCAATTTTTGATGAATAGTGAAACTACTAAGTGGTAGTTAAAAAAATTGAATTTTTCATAAAACATAATTTTACAGCTTCTGTGAATGAAATTTCGAAAATACAAGAGACACAGTTAATATCAGGAAGTAAAATGTGGTTCAATGAGATAAAAGTAATTTTTGGTGAATAGTAACTTTTTACTTTTATTTACCACGGTTAAAAGTAAATAGGGTAATTAAGGGTAAAAATGATATTAATTTTACCCTAACACATGTCCTAATTTTTTTGGACAAGTTTATCTCAACCAAAAACAACCTTAGGAATAAAATATTATCATTTAGGTCCACTTGGATTAGATTAAGACATTTATTATTATTTAATTCAAAGAAGAGTTAAAAGAGTTAAAACCAAAGATTATTTACTAAAACATTTTTAATATAGGGTTATACATAAGATATTTCTTATTTCAAATATTCATTAGAAATATAAAAATATTTCCTACATAATGATATTTTATTTATAATTTTTATACATTAAAACATTTAATTTATTTATGACAAAATTATGATGCAGTAATTATCTAATTAATGAAAAATTCGAATAATTGATATTATAAATACCCAAATAAATATAATTTAAGACTTTTTATGCATTAAACTAATTTTCTAGGATAATATGACATTTTAGGGTTGGTTTAATTAACATTGGTCGAAGTAATCATTCTGTTATGAGTTTCACAAAAATCAACTATTGAATAGTGTCAAAATTGATATAAAAGAGTTTTAAAAACAAATATTATATTATTAATTGATATTAAATTCATAAAAATATAAGGTTCGTCCAAGAGATTTATATCATGATAGGTGTATCATTAACGGACCACTTGGGGGTCTCTTAGATGTATATAGTATGATTATTAACTATATAATATAAAAATACAAAGTGAGATGGTAAATGTCAAACTAATTAACTAATAGTTAAAACTAAAAGATAAGGTTAATATAGTAAACCAAACCTATCTAAATTCTATTTGTTGAATGGTTTTCGACCTATCCCCACCTTGCTTTTTGAATAATCAACTTCTGAGCCATTAGAAAACGAATATAAATTTATTATAAATTAATACTTCTTGCTTTTCCAAAGGTTCACCTCCCCCCTCTTATAAAAGGGAACTCCCCCTTATCATTATTTCACACCTTAATAGACTTTTGGTTCGGCTAACTCCTGACCAAATACTCTTTCAAAATCCTTCACTACAACCTAGAGGCCTTAGTTTGATCAGAAAGAAAACCTAAGGAGCCCTTTTGATCAAATCAAAAGTTTGAACCCGAAGAAGAGTTAATGTTTTCACCACCCTTTTTCAAATTCATTTTTTCTTCAACTTCTTCTTTCTTTGTTTTTACCATTATAAAATAATAAATCCAGTATCTACTATATACGGTTATCTGTTTATAAATATGGTACAACCATATTCAGTATTCTATCCAACCTTTGAATAACATGTCACCATACGTGCGTACGTGCGGCTTACCGACTCCACGTCGTGGTGTAATTGTTATTCAATAAATTATTATTTGGATGGGTATAATAATGATGTATAATTCATGTAAATAATAAATATAAAATGATAATTATTCTGTATATATGATATACCATCCAATTATATATTATTTTAATATCAAAAGAATGATATTGTCACTCGTGCTTACGTACGGACTACCGTCTCCACGAACATGATGAGATTTATTCTCTATCGTATCCAATCAAGTATAATTATCATTTGATGATTTAAAAATAATGATTATGGCCTTGATATCATTTTGGATATTAATAATATACAACCTTTCAATGATAAACATGGATTACATAACAAAACATTTAAAAGAAAACGAGTAAGTTAACACCCGAAACGACGATAATTATAAGATATTATTAACAAAGCAATGTTAAAAGATCATATATAATATCATATTAATGCATATGATTATTGAATAATTTAATAACAATTATTTCACCATTATACAGGAGGTTAACCTACCCCCAACCAAGGAAAATTACAAGCTAAGGGTTTATTTTGCAATCTCTTCATTATCCAAGGATGTTTATACGTAATAATCTACTGGGATTTCATTATCATCCACGTCCATGTTTTTTCGAAATGTATTTCAAAACATTTTTACTATTTACAAAGAATATGGGTTAAAGTCATTTATACCCTTATGTGTTTTTAAAATAATCTTTCCGTCATTTTCCAAACAAGGCACTCTTAACAATTCGACATATATAAGGTAAGAATGTTATTTTAACATATACGACGGGTGTGGATATTTACCGCCATTATAAAATCGTCAAAGCATCCCTTACAAGCTTATAAAAATATTTTCAATGTAAATGTCTTATTTTATAATTATGTGCCTTTTAAATTATTTCAAAATGTATATTTTAAGAATTTTTGAAAGGTACTCTTTATCAAGATCATAATTTTAAATGTTTTAAAGATTTACCTTTCTAAATATTTTTAAGTAATGTCCATGTTTTCAAAATGATTTTAAGGATTTATTTATATGGACATGAAGTCTTTGAAATGATACTTCTTTCCAAAAGTTTAAAAGTGGTATGGAACACTTTGATTCAAAAATCGCTTTTAAATTACTTTATAAATGTGTGAATTTTCAATGATTTTGAGAAAAGAGATATATCTCTCAAAGAGTTTTGATTTCACCTATGACAACATCCTTTGATGTATTTTAAGATTATTTAAAGTTGATTTATTATGATACAAAACATTTTTATTGTATTGAAGGTTTTGTGATATGTTTTACTGTGGATGTGTTATTTTTATACCATTCATGGTTTATGGAGAAAGTGTTGACATTTCATATGCTAGTTTTAATACGAATGTTCATGTTATGTTTAAACCTTTTCATATGGGAATGCATTGGACTTAGTAAGTGATGGGTGGAGCCCGCAATAGCTCCTCAGTGCATCGGTAGGTCTCATGAGACAAACTAGTGTCTTGGCACAAGGCCTTGGAGAAATCTTATTTGTAATCTTGGCACGAGGCCTTGGCTATGTTGTTATGATAGTCTGGAATTATGCATTCCATCATTACGAAAGTGGTTATTGATATTGCATGTGATTATTCGATTAGTAGAATATCCATGTGAATAAGTAAATGGAATTATTTCGTTTTATTTTTTTCATACTATGTTGAAGTTCAAGTTTAAAAGGCTTTTGTTTTAGTTATACATTGCCTTAAATGTTTATGCTTATTTATGAATGTTTTTGTTGTATTGCTTACCCTTACAGAGCGTTTGAGCTCACCCCTTTTCTATGTTTTATTTTTTCCCAAGATTCCAAGAAGTATATTGTGATTGATATGAAGGGTTAAGACAAGGGAATAATGGAATTCATAAAGGATTATTTATATTGTTTTGTATTTTATGAAGTGTAATGTATCATTCATGTATGTAATCTATTTTCCAAGACAGCTAAACTAATCGGTCCTATGGGACTTGATTTCTTGTAATCATTCCAATGTATTAAAATAATTCACCGACTCAAGGTATCTGGGGTTGGGGTGTTACAGTTGGTATCAGAGGAAGTTTAGCAATAAACTTGGAAACTAGATTTAGATAAACTCGGATTAGATCACATATCCCTAAGATAGACTTTGAGGATTAGTATAGAAGAACTTTCTAGAATTTTGGTATTGCAGATATTTTGTGAGTTTTCCGAGAAATACATCCATGTCTGGATACGAGCAGGTAGAGGCGGCTCTGGCACAGATATACCTAGGGGTAAAACCCGAAAACACCGCTTTGAGCTAGACTCGAACGGGAACTGGTGCACGATAATGGGCCTTGCTGCACTCTTGTTTACGACACTCCCTAGGGATATTCTTAGGATAATTCTCATTTTTTACAAACCATTATGAAGGGTTTATGAGTATATACTTCCTCAAAGGTGAAATTTTTATGATTATGGATTATATCAATAAACTAGTTAATTTATGTTATGTTTCTTAAATGTTTGGGATTAGGTATTGTTATTTATAAACTAATCTCGAGTATGCCATTGTTTAGAAATGGTTCTCAGTAGAAGGAATATGAACTCCAGCAATGCACATTATCCAAAGAGAAAGAAGGATCATATCTTTCATGGTCTTAAGCCAGAATTTATAAAAGAAATAGTCTCCCATGTATTATCATCATATGAAGAAAAAATATCATATGTTGATAAGATAAGTAAAGAGTTTACTGAGTCTTATGGATTTAAAGGGAAGAAAGATAATAAAAGGATGGGAGAGAGAAAGATATATAAAGGGAAGAGGGAAAAGAATAATTTTCCCATATGTGATAACTGTAGGAAGAAACACCTTGGAACTTGACTGAAAGGAATTAGAGTTTGTTATAAGTTTAGAGGAAAATGGCACAAAGTACGTGACTGTTGTGGTAAGAAAATGGTTTCAAATGTACAATGATTCATTTTCAAGGAGTTTGGACACTACGTGAACCTATGTCCCAGTAATCAGACTATGCCGCAAATGATGCTATTGGATAATAACCAAGTTATGATACTACCACAGATGAAGAGGAATGATTAGAGTTCTTATGTTGATTTTGACATTTGAGTGTTGTATAATCAATGTACTTGTTATAATAATTATGGAGTATATAAGGATTGTACAACAGTACTATTTTATTTATGACTTGAGATTGTGTGGAGCAAAGAAAAGTGACTCAATAGCAGGATAAATTTTCTGGGAAATATATGGTTGAGAGAATGATAAACCATAATATAGTTCTGATACTGAGGTAGTGATTTTGGAATAATACATGATTGATTTGGATAAATTATATTGGATATTCTTGACTACATTGAAACTGATTAATGATTTGTATATTCCATCATTTTTGGGGATTAAAACAATTTTGGATTGAATGAGAATATCTATTATTCTATATGTAATAAGGGATCATGAATGTAATCAAAAAGGTTTTATGGTGATTCAGGATGTTGCAATGTTTTAAAAGAATACATGATGAAGGTGTTCAATGTTATTCCACGAAAAAAAGACCTTTATTGTGTTTACCTTCCTTATAAATTTTGGACTAAAGTATTTTGGATAGTTCTAGTTTGGATTATTTTGGATTTCCATAAAAGGAAAACCCATTGGACGAGCGACAACCCGTCGCGTCCGGCAAGGCCGCGAGACTTGAACCCACAACCGAAGGGCGACAAGGGTGTATCACCTACCACTGACCCATGTGATGTCCTGGATTGAATAATATCATTTTTAATGGTTCTTCTATATGAATTATAAATTCATTTTTTTAACCTTATACGAATTGGATAAATAGAATATTATTTTTAAGTTCTATTATCTTTTAGAGTGAAAGATGAGTCTGTGGTAGAAATTAGTTAATGGATGGAACTCTACTTGTGACGAATATATTTTTCTTCTCCTCTTATTCTATTAAGAAATTAATTCTTATACTTTATTTAAGGAATCCTAAAACCGAAAATGTGTTATCCTAAAACCTTATGATTTGTTGAACCGATGGTATTTCAAATCATCATATATTGATGAATTTAAGGACCTCAATTTTACACTTGTTTGTGATTGATGACCTCAATCACTACATATAAATATTTATGTTTACCCTCCAATTATATGTCTCTAATTGCCACCAATGTTCTCTTAATTGATATCATAATTTGGTGATGAAACTTTCATTTCTCTTTTCCTCATATTAAGACTAAATTTTAGAAACCCAATTTCTGATGTGGGTTTTCCCACAAAGATATTTTTTATATTCAACCTTTTATTTTTTAAGAACAATTTCAAATTGTGAGGACGCAATTTATTTAAGGGGGGGAGAATGTAACACCCCAAGATTTCATAGTGTGTTATTTCTTCAAAATAATTCAATAACCTTCACTACACACAACACCCAGTTCAAGCGCACGATGATTTACCAAACAAGCCGTTAAAAAGAGGTTATGAATAGTATTAACTAAATTTTAAACTATATGTAATCCTTATAACTTTAGAATCCATATTATGAGTTTCTTAGACATAATGTGAGAACAAATTCAATTTTAGTATTGCACTTTTACCAACTTTTAATAGTGAACCCTTTTGAAATAAAATATTTTCAACTTTTTGACTAAATGGGGATATCAAAAAAATTTAAAATGAAACATCCCAAGCTTCCATGGTACGCTTTCCTTTGAATAATATAGTAGCGTGTGTTGTATGCAACTTCAAGTTGTAACCCACACCACAACCAATCAAACTAGCCGTTATGATTAGTAATACCTACTTTTTGAAATTTTATAAATTTTATCTCTCAAAATGGACTTCATTTTTTGATTCGGAATATAGAATTTAGCCTAGGGTGAAATTTTGGAACTTTTCGGATAACACTTATATTTTGATGAATAGTGAAAATTACAAAATTTTAATTAAAAACAACTTTTTTAATCAAAATAATTAATGATGATAAATTATGAATTTTAGTGGTTTTAAAGTATAATTGGAATATATTTTTACCATTTTATATAATGGTGTTCATTAGAATTAATTTCGTCACAAAATTGGACTTAAACAATTGTCAATCTTTTGATATATATTGTTTCTTAAAAACAAGCTATTTGTTGTGACAGTGGGAATTAATTATAAAATTAATTAATGAAACATGTATGTTTGAAATTTTTTAAAATAGATATCATTTTTTAATTTGGAATACCAATTATAGATTAGGGTGAAATTTTTGCATTGTTCTGAAAAACATCAATTTTTGATGAATAGTGAAACTATTAAGTGGTAGTTAAAAAAAACTGAATTTTTCATAAAATTTAATTTTACTGCTTCTGTGAATGGAATTTTAAAAATCTAAGAGACATAATTCATATCATGAAGTAAAATGTGGTTCAATGAGATGAAAATAATTTTTGGTGAATAGTAACCTTTTACTTTTATTTACCACGGTTAAAAGTAAATAGGGTAATTAAGGGTAAACATGATTTTAATATTACCCTAACACATGTCCTAATTTTATCGGAAAAGTTTATCTCGACCAAAAACAACCTTAGGAATAAAATATTATCATTTAGGTCCACTTGGTTTAGATTAGGAAATTTATTAATTTTTAATTCAAAGAAGAGTTAAAAGAGTTACAATCAATGTTTATTTACTAAAACATTTTTAATACAGGGTTATACAAAAGATAAATTCGGTTGTAAATATTCATTATAAAGATAATAATATTTCCTACATAATGATATTTTATTTATATTTTTTATACATTAAAACATTTAATTTATTTATGACACTATGATGATGCGGTATTTACCTAATTAATGAGAAATTGGAATAATTTATATTATAAATACCCCAATAAATAAAATTTGAGACTTTTATGAATTAAACTAATTTTCTATGATAATATGACATGTTAGGGTTGATTTAATTTACTTTTTGCGAAGTAATAATTATGTTATGAGTTTCATAAAAATCAACTATTGAATAGTGTCAAAATTGATATAAAAGAGTTTTTAAAACAAATATTATATTATTAATTGATATTAAATTCATAAAAATATAAGGTTCGGTCAAGAGACTTATATCATGATAGGTGTATCATTAATGTACCACTTGGGGGTCTCATGGATGTATATAGTAAGTTTATTAACTATATAATATAAAAATACAAAGTGAGATGGAAAATGTCAAACTAATTAACTAAGAGTTAAAACTAAATGATAAGTTTAATATAGTACCCCAAACATGTCTCAATTCTATTGGTTGAATGGTTTTCGACATATCCCTACCTTGACCTTTGAATAATCAACATTGAATCCATTAGAAACCGAATATTAATTTATTATAAATTAATATTTCAAGCTTTTCCAAAGGTGGCCATCACCCCTCTTATAAAAGGGCACTCCCCCTTCTCATTACTTCACACATTCATAGACTTTTGGTTCGGCTAACCCCTGCCTAAATACTCTCTCAACATCAATCACTACAACCTAGAGGCCTTAGTTTGATCAGAAAGCCAACCTAAGGATCCCTTTTGATCAAATCAAAAGGAAGAACCCAAAGAAGAGGTAAAGTTTTCACCACCTTTTTTCAAATTGAATTCTTCTTCAACTTCTTCTTTCATTGTTTTTACCATTATAAAATAATGAATCCAGTATCTCCTATATACTGTAATAATATTATAAATATGGTACAACCATATTCAGTATTCTATCCACCCTTTGAATAACATGTCACCATACGTGCATACGTACGACTTACCGTCTCCACGTCGTGGTGTAATTGTTATTCAATAAATTATTATTTGGATGGGTATAATAATGTTGTGTAATTCATGTAAATAATAAATATAACATGATAATTATTCTGTATATATGATATACCAACCAATTATATATTATTTTAATATTGAAAGAATGATATTGTCGCTCGTGCGTACGTACGGACTACTGTCTCCACGAACGCGATGAGATTCATTCTCTATCGTATCCATTCAAGTATAATTATCATTTGATGATTTAAAAATAATGTTTAATTACTTGATATAATTCTAGATATTAATAATATACAACCAATCCATGACAAACATGGCTTACATAACAAAACATATAAAAGAAAACGAGTAAGTTAACACCCGAATTGACGATAATTCTAAGATATTATTAACAAAGCAATGTTAAAAGATCATATATAATATAAAATTAATGTATATGACTATTGAATAATTTAATAACAATTATTTAACCATTATATAGGAGGTTAAACTACCCCAAACCATGGAAAAGTACATGGTAAGGGTTTATTTCGCAATCTCTTCATTATCCGAGGTTGTTTATACGTAAGAATCTATTGTGATTTCTTTATCATCCACATCCATGTTTCTTCTAAATGTATTTCAAAACATTTTTACTATTTACAAAGAATATTGGTTAAAGTCATTTATACCATTATGTGTTTTTAAAGGAATATTTCCGTCATTTTCCAAATAAGGCATTTTTAACCTTTCAACAATTTTAAGGTAAGAATGTTTTTTTAACTTATACGGCGGGTGTGGCTATTTACCTCCCTTATAAAGTCGACAAATATTCCCTTACAAGATTATAAGAATATATTCAATTTCAATGTATTATTTTATAATTATGTTCATTTTAAATGGTTAGAAAATGCATATTTTAAGAATTTGCGAAAGGTACTCTTTATCAAGATCATAATTTTAAATTTTTTAAAGATTTATCTTTCTAAATATTTTTAATTAATGTCCCTGTTTTCAAAATGATTTTAAGAATTTATTTATATGTACATGAAGTCTTTTAAATGATATTTCTTTTCAAAAGTTTCAAAGTGGTATGGCACACTTTGATTCAAAAATCTCTTTTAAATTACATCCTTTATAAATGTGTGACTTTTCAATGATTTCGAGAAAAGAGATATTTCTCTCAAATAGTTTTGATTTCATCTATGTCAACGTTCTTTGATGGATTTTGAGCTTATTTGAATTTGATTTATTATGACACCAAAATTTTGTATTGTATTGATGTTTTTGTGATATGTTTTACTGTGGATGTGGTATTTTTATACAATTCATGGTTTATGGAGAAAGTGTTGAAATTTCGTATGCTAGTTTTAATAATAATGTTTATGTTATGTTTAAACATTTTCATATGGGAATGAATTGGACTTAGTATGTGATGGGTGGAGACCACTATAGCTTCTCGATGCAACGGTAGGTCTCATAAGACAAACTAGTGTCCTGGAACACGACCTTGGAAAAATCTTATTTGTAGTCTTGGCACGAGGCCGTGGCTATGTGGTTATGATAGTCTAGCATTATGCATTACATCATTATGAAATTGGTTATTGATATTGCATATGACAATTCAATTAGTAGAATATCCATGTGAATAAGTAAATAGCATTATTTCATTTTATTTTTTTTCATTCTATGTTGAAGTTAAAGTTTAAAAGGCTTTTGTTTTAGTTATACATTTCCTTAAATGTTTATGCTTATTTATGAAAGTTTTCGTTGTATTTCTTACCCTTACGTAGCGTTTGAGCTCACCCCTTTTCTATGTTTTATTTTTTCCCAGGATTCCAAAAAGTATATTGTGATTGATAAGAAGGGTTAAGACAAGGGAATAATGGTCTTCATAAAGGATTAATTTTTTTTTGTATGTTATGAAGTGTAATGTAACATTCATGTATGTAATGTATTTTCCAAGACAGCTAAACTAATCGGTCCTTTGGGACTTGATTCCTTGTAATCATACTAATGTATTAAAATAATGCACCGACTCTGGGTAATTGGGGTCGGGTTGTTACAGATGTGAAACATTTCACCTCAAATAGATAATTTGTTGAATTTGAGTCATTCATAGATAAGAATGTCACCAGATCCTGATTTCCATTAGCAGATATCACTATGAAAATTGTTGCACTAGCATGAAAGTCAATAGAATTTTGACAAGTTAGTCATTGAAGGTTTTGGTCTGTGACATCATTAATGTCGTTACTCATTCTCAAGACATGAATTATTGGAGGATGCAGGGGAATTGGGGTTTTTTTTACAGATTTCCATAATGGTAGAATAATCATACCAATTTACATGACCCAAGAACAATAAAACCAGTCACCCCCACAAGCAAATGTCACAGTAGGAGAATCAACAATGTAGATAATATACCTGACTCCTCCATCTGTGTGAATTCTGTTATGACTATGACTACCAAAAAACCCATTCCCCATGTCGCCCTATGAATTCATACATAGGTGGACGATTAACACCTTTATATGTTTCTACATGTAGGAGAGGGTAATTCCCACAATGGACATGGACATCATGGACCTGGAGGATTTTGTACCTCATCAACATCACCTCTATAAGGATCATGTTGACAGACACATCTCTACACTCCTATATCAAACCACATCAGGATACACACTGTAACAACCTAAGATTTTATGAGAATTATTCTTTTTAATTTCATTGATGTCTTGTGTTGTACTCTACAGAAAATTTAGCTTGTGCTATACGAAACACTGTCTTAGATTGTAGTATACGCAACACTACCTTTGGCCCGTGTTACACACAATTTCAAGTTCATTTTGTAGAAATTATTATACGCAACATTAAGTATAGATTATTTTGAATATATAAATGAAATTAGTTTTTATTATGTTATACGCAACAACAAAGGGCGGTTTTACTACAAGAATACTTGACTTGTTTTGCATTACACGCAATTGCGACCATCCTCGATAGCGTGTGTAGTACGCAATAGCGGGTTTCACTAAACAACAATATATTGTTATAATAATATTATGAACTAGAAGTTATTAATATTATTAATTACAATTTTAATTTTATAAAATTATTATTCATCTTACACATTTTCTAGAACATGGTATGAGAACAAAATAATTTTTTGGGGTAAAATAGGAATATTTAAAAAAATGTGGTTTTACAGCCTTTTGATGGTGCATCCACTTTAAATCTAGTTTTTGACATGTTTCATAGTTAAAATAGACAAAATAAAATTCTTCCTTAGAATAAGTATATAAAAATTATATTTGGATAAATTTTTCATATTACTCTGATAATTTTGATATTTTAATGAATAGTAAAAACACGATATATTTTAATTAAAAACAACTTTTTCATCATAATAATTTTTATGGTTAGATTATCATTTTAATTGGTTTTAAATTGTAATTAGAATATATTTTTACAATTTAATCCAATGTTGGTCATTGGAATTAATTTCACTTTGAAATTGGACATAAACAAGTGTTGATCTTTTGATAGTTATTGTTTCGTAAAAACACACTACTTGTTTTGATAACAGGAATTACTTTTATAAATAATTAATTACACTTATATGTTTTGAATTTTGAAAAATAGAAATAATTTTTGAATTCATAATATGAAATAATTCTTAGGATGATTTTTTGGTGTTTTTCTGAAAAACTTCAAATTTTGATGAATAGGGAAACCACTTAGTGGTAGTAAACAAACTAACTCTTTCATTTAAATGAAATTTTACCACTTTTGTCAATTAAATTTAGAAAATCCAACATACATGGTTATTTTCAAGAAGTAAAATGCAGTTCAACAAAAAAAATTGGTTAATAGTAACTTTTGACTTTTATTTACTACGATTAAAGGTAAATATGGTAATTTAAGGTTAAAAAAATATTATAATAATTCTATATTACCTTAACACTTGTAATAACCTTATTGGATGAGTAGTGGCCGACCATGGGCATCTTTGGGTCTCTTTTGGGACCCCATTGATCCACTTGGTAGTGATAATGACAATTTGGATTAATTAATTTAATGTAAAGTCAAAATTGATATTAACAAAAATCTTTTAGTAATTAATTTTTATAAGGAGTTATATAAATTATCTTTTTGACTAAAAATATTCACTGGAAAGATAAAAATATTTCCTACATGGTAGTTTTTTTTATTTTTATACTTCAAATTAATTAAATTATAAATGACACAATATTGATGCAGTATTTAACTCATTAATAAATTATTTAAATAAATAAGATTATAATGATTATAATACTATCCAAAACATGTCCAATTCTAATTGGATGATTTTATTTCGACCATGAGTCATCTTATCTTCATCCTTAATGATTTTTGGACCTTTTGAAACCGATGATATGTTTTAAATAAATTAATATTTTCACACTTTCCAAAGGTGCCCCTCTCCTCCCTTATAAAAGGGCACCTCCTCCCACTCCTCTTTAGAAAATTTTGATCCTTCAAGATCGGCCATCCCCAACCCATTTACCTTATAAAATTCCATAGAAAAATTATAGTGGTTCTGGTCTCCTCAAAAGATCAACTCTAGTGCCTTGAGTGGAGGTTAAGAAGAGGCGTGTCAAAGAAGAGGCAATATCCTTTACCGATTCGTTCCAATTTATTTTTTCTTCTACTTATTATTAATTATTTGTTTTATCATAAATTAATAACATATGTGTCACTAATATACTTATATGTTATTATAAATATGAAATATACCTATTTCATATTATTTCCATCCTACGGAAAACGAAATCACCACACATGCGTACGTACGGAATACCATCTCCAGGCCGTGGTGTAATCTATTTTTCAACTACCACCGTACATGGATGGGTATAATGGTGTAAAGAATAACTATATATAGTTTTTATTATATATAATCCTGATTCTGAAATATAATATCATCCACCCCAATTTCGTTCAATAATTATGGGAACGATATCATCACTCGAGCGTACGTACGGATTACCGTCTCCACGACGCAATGATATTCATTCTCCATGATAACCATTCAAGAATGATTATCAAGTATAAATAATGAATAAAAATGAAATATATGACATAATTATGCTACTGTATTTATGTATACATATATATATATATATGTCATCTACTTACTTCAATTAAAGTCAATATGGAAAGGAAAACAGCGTTCATGCGTACGTACGACCTACTATCTCCATGAACAGTGTATTTCATTCCATTTATCGATCTATCATATATATTTATATAATGAATATATATTATATAAAAAACATGTTTTACATTATGGAATTAATTAAATCAGGATATGATAATTAATATCAAGAACAACAAATCGAAACATGTTTGACAAATGAAACGATTTTACCCAAAACGCTTCTTTAACATGGAATTTACAAAATAACAGGTAATATAAAGTCAAAAGTGAACCATATAGGATATCGTAACAATTAATATGATTCTATAATAATTCAATGACATTATTTAAATAATTATACAGGAGGTTTAGATATGTATGAAGCCTATCGGACCTACGGTAAGGGATAACTTTTTCAATCTCGTTTATATCTGAGACTGTTTATTCATAAGTATTTACTGGGATTATATTTATCATCCATGTCCCTATTTTTTAAAAATGGTTTCTTATATGTTTAATGTCCTTTTTACACATTTTTTACTTTTAATACATGGTCTATAAGGAATCTTTCTTTTTTTTAACATACAATGTAATTTTTTGACTTTTTTGGCAACAGTACGAGAAGAATGTGTTTTTTAACTTATACGACATGAATGGATTTTTGTGGTTTCATAAAACCTAATTTTCATGAAGATTATTATACATGTTTTCATGATTATTTTCAACAAAATCCTTTTCTCTTAAAATCTCATTGCATTTTGAGAAAAGAAAATTAGTTTTAAGAAGAAATGATATTTTCCTCAATAATTATTTTCAAGTGTTTTATCAAAACCATTTCCCATCTAAGCTGACCTTATTTCATATGTGTATGTTTCAAGAATAATATCTCTATGATTTACATGGATTAACTTTTGTTATGATTGGATGATGTCTATAAAACCCATTTTTATTCTTTGGGTTATGGTGAATGATTTATGTTTATGTTGTGGAAAAAGTAAGAATGACTTCATTCTGAGATGGGTGGGACCTATATCTACCTCAAATGCATTGGGTAAAGATTTATATCTGATGAGATAGAAATTGATGGAATGGTATGTTAATTCGGTTCAGTGATACAGGATTGGAACGAGGAGTGAACTGGACTGAAAAAGGAAATTTGTCCACTAAGATGGTCTTCGCACCAATGCCTTGGCTACTATGGAAATCATATCAACTGTTTAATGGTTTTCCACAATTACATGTTTTATTCTCATGCTATTTTATCATGGTTAATGTTCTTTTATGTTCTATGACTTATGTACTGCAATTTTTTATGTCATTTCTCAATATTTTGATTTTTAGATTTTATGCTCATGTTTTTACATTCAAATTTATATGGATTGTTTTATGTTCTCTACGTTTACCCATACTGAGAATTTGAGCTCACACTTTTTATGTGTTCTTTTCCCCAGGATACAAAGAAAGGTATTAGGTAAGAAAACATAACAGGAAGATCTTTTTGAGAGATGTTGAATATCTTTCACCATGATTATAAGATTATGTTCCGAGTTTCCAAAGACACTAAACTATTATGGCCCTTGTGTGTTGGGTTTTGTTATGTATTATGTATTCCGAAATGTAATGTAAAGTTCATGTACAACAAGTTTGGGGTCCCAACAGTTGGTATTAGAGGAAAGGTTTAGTTAACATTTGGAAACTAGGATTCGTAAAATTTATTTATATCCCTAGATACATTTCTAAGGTATGTCTAAGGATGTCCCTAAGGATTATTATAACAATAGGTTACAGTACTGGAATTATTTTTACAACCTTGGATGAACCTAAGTTTTCACGGATTAAATAATGCGTGATAAGTTAGTCATCCCATAAGTGACATTTATGATTATGTGGTTCCTCATTATCTCAATTGTTTCTTCCATAGTAGTTTTTGGTTTTAGTCAATTGAGGGAACCAGAAGGAATTGAGTCAACATTGAATCTATTGGACCAATTGGTGACTATGAGCAGCTAAATTGCATAATCCTTAGAAAAAATGATTTTGTGATTATGTTGGATCAGTCATCATGATATATGATTAACAATTTGAACTTTAGTTTTATTCCTAATTCTTAAAATTAGAGGAAGATGGACTTTTATTCATGTTCTCATATTGAGGATCATAGAGAAAGGAATGTTGAGATTTATAAAGAAAGGAAGAAGAACCTTGATGAATACATAAAATGGAGGGGAATATGTTATTTTTGTGGAGAGAAGGGTCATAGAGTGACAGACTGTTATGGAGTTCAATGTCTTATCTGTGGAGAACATGGAAATTACCCAACTCAATGCCCTGACCTAAGAGGTTACTTCTAAATCCAGGATGGACTTATTCCAAGACAATCATGGAAGAGGATGAATTGAATTGTTTATGTATTGGTATTCATGAATTATATTGTTGAGATACTTTTATGGTATATTGGAATATCTATGTATTGGTCCATTGTGGTTTTCAATAATTTTATTATACCAGTAACCAGGTAAAGTGATTGAGATATTTTTGGAAAGAAGATGATATGAGCATAATGAAGGGATAAGGAGAAAATGAAATGTTTGACAGTATTCCTGATCTCATGACTAATATAAGGACAAAGTTATATCACAGTTTGAGTATAAATAATTTTTGGATTTTGGTATGTGAAAAGAGTTAACTTTTGACAACATTCATGTTTTCACTAAGGTTCAATAGGTATTCGTTTTTCAAGATAATGCAAGACTAAGGTATTCACATGTTTGAAATTCGATCAACAAGATATTTCTTGTGATATACGAGGGATAAATTATGGTATTCACATGCTTGTTATATGACCTTTTTAGCAATCGTTCTGTTTATACTATGAGGTTGGAATGATGTATTTTGGATAAGCCTAAAGATTGGAATGGATTATGTTCAACATCATATAGTATTGATTAAGCCTATAACTTTTTGTTATGTTACAATATTATAGTTTTTTTAAAAAAGGGCAACCCATAGGACGGGAGACAACCTGTTGCATTGGACAATGTTGCGGGAATCGAACCCAGAACTGAACTTCGACAAGCCTTTATCGCCTAGCACTGGCTTAAAGGAAGTCCCTGGTTAGTAGAAACTAGTTTTATTTTATTAAGAAGGATGATAGATGATATATAAGTCCATTTTGGTACCATATCCGATTAATCTCACCATATATGGACTTATGTATATAACTTTTTCTAACTTATGTTTGAGACAGATGGAACGAACAATCATCCCATTGCATGATCTGCTAAAACACCACGAAAGACAAAATCAACTTCATTTCTTTAAGAGATGAAGTGGAAATTGATCATCGCACGAAGAGCGCTGATATTGTACCAAAATCAAGTAAGTATTCAACAATTTTTCAATATTAGGGAAATGATCTTGAGAAATAAATACATTTTCCTAGTGTCCTTATATCCGATGAATCAGATGATACCTTAAATCATCACAAATTTATGGCTTTGGGATTATTGGTTTTTTCATAGCCATGTCCTCTACCACTATCCTTCAGAACATGAAGGTTAGATTTCTCTTCCATATCCATATATTCACCTTTGTTCTCCTATGAGGGAACCAAAATGATGAGTTACTTTGGGTATCCATTTTGTTTTTAAAATTAATTTTTTTTTCAAATTATGTTTTAGTATTCCTTTTATGATGTGGGTTTCTATGAAAGGAACTTTCATGTAATAAACCATTTACAACCGCGACGAATTTCGAGGGGGAAATTCATTTTAAGGGGGTAGAAAGTAACAACATGTGATTTTATGAGAATTATTATTTTTAATTACATTTATTTCTTGTGTTGTATGCTACACCAAATTTAACTTGTGATATATGCAACACTGTATTAGCTTGAAGTATATGAAACACTATTCTTGGCCCGTGTTACACACAATTTCAAGTTCGTTTTGTAGAAATTATTCTACGGAACATTAAGTATAGATTATGTTTAATGCATAAATGAAATTAATTTTGATTATGTTATATAAAACAACAAATGGAGCTTTCACTACACGTTGCCTTGACATGGCCTGCATTACACACAATCGCGACCTTCCTCGATAGCGTGTGTAGTACAAAATACCATGTTTCACTAAAAAATGATATATTGGTATAATAATATAATGAACTAGCCGTTCTGAATAGTATTAACTAAATTTTGAATTTTATAACATTATTATTCATATTATATATTTTCGAGGTCATTATATGAGAACAAAATAATTTTTTTGGGTAAAATAAGTATTTTTCAAATAATGCAGTTTTTCCTCATTTTGATGGCGCACCCACGTTAAATATAGTTTTTTACATGTTTATAAGTTTAATTTGGAAAAATATAATTTTTCCTTGGAATCAGGATATAAAAATTTATTTTTCTTAAAATTTTCATATTATTCTGATAACTTTCATATTTTAATGAATAGTAAAACACGCTATATTTTAATTAAATACAACTTTTTTCATAGCAATAATTTATATGGTTAGATTTTCTTTTTAATTGGTTTTTTTAAGTGTAATTATAATATATTTTTACCATTTAATCCTATTCTGGTCATTGGAATTATTTTCACATTGAAATTGGACATAAATTAGTGTTGATCTTTTGATAGTTATTGTTTCTTAAAAACACGCTATTTGTTTTGAAAACTGGAATTATTTTTAAATTTAATTAATTCCACTTTTATGATTTGAATTTTGAAAAATACAAATCATCTTTAAATTCGGATTATCAAATATATCATTGGCTGAATTTTTAGTATTTTTCTGAAAAACGTTAATTTTTTATGAATAGTGAAACCACTTAGTGGTAGTTAAAAAACTGACTCTTTCATTAAAATGAAATTTTACAACTTCTGTGAATTGAATTTCAAAAATCTGACATACATGATTGTTATAAAGAAGTAAAATTTGGTTCAACAAGATGAAAATAATTTTTTGTGAATAGTAACTTTTGACTTTTATTTACTACGGTTAAAGGTAAATAGGGTAATTCAAGGTTAAAAAATATTATAATAAATTTAAATTACCTTAACACTTGTCCTAACCTTATTGGATGAGTATTGAACACCCATGGGCATCCTTGGGCGATTTTGGGACCCCATTGAACCACTTGGTAGTGATAATGACATTTTGGATTTATTAATTAAATGTAAAGACAAAATTGACTTTAACAAAAATATTTTAGTAATTAATTTTTTTAAGGAGATATATAAATTATCTTTTTGACTTTAAATGTTCATTGGAAAGATAAAAAGATTTATTACATGGTGGTTTTTTTATAAATTTTAGACATCAAATAAATTAAATTATTTGTGACACTATAATGATGCAGTATTTACCTCATTAATAAATGATTTAAATAAATAAAATTATAATGATTAAAATATTATACAAAATGTGTCCAATTCTGATTGGAAGATTATATTTCGACCATGAGTCATCTTAACTTCATTTTTAATGAATTTGGTACCATTTGAAACCTAAGATATGTTTATAATAAAATAATATTTTCACACTTTCCAAAGGTTCCCCTCTCCCCCCTTATAAAATGGCACCTCTTCCCTATCCTCTTTACACAATTTTGATCCTTCAAGCTCGGCCAAACCCAGCCCATTTCCCTTCACAAAGTCCCTAGAAACGTTATAGAGGTTTTGGTATCCTCAAAAGATCAACTCTAGTTCCTTAAGTGGAGGTTAAGAAGAGGCACGTCAAAGAAGAGGTAATATCCTTTACCGATTATTTCCTATTTATTTCTTCTTCTACTTATTCTTCTTCTTTATTTGTTTCATCATAAATTAATTACATCAGTATCACTAATATACTGATATGTTATTATAAATATGAAACAACCCTATATAATTTTCTATCCATCCTACGGAAAATGAAATCACCGCCCGTGCGTACGTACGGAATACCGTCTCAACGCCGTGGTGTAATCTATTTTTCCACCACCACCTTACTTGGATGGGTATAATGGTGTAAAGAATAACTATATATGGTTATTATTATATATAATACTGATTCCTAAATATTATAGAATCCAATCCAATTCCATTCAATAATTATGAGAATGATATCATCGCTCGTGCGTACGTACGGATTACTGTCTTCACGATGCGATGACATTCATTCTCCATGATAACTATTCAAGAATGATTATAAAGTATATATAATTAATAATAATGAAATATATGACATAATGAAGCTACTGAATTTATGTATATATATATATTTGTGTCATATACTTACTTCAATTCAAGTCAAGTAGGAATGGAAAACAACGTTCATGCGTACGTACGACCTACCGTCTCCATGAATGGTGTATTTCATTCCATTTATCGATCTATAATATATATTTAATTACTGTATATATATTATATATAAATCATCTTTTACATTCTGAAAATAATTCAATCGGTATATGATTAATAATATCAATAAAAACAAATCAAAACACGTATGATAAATGAAACGATTTTACCCAAAACAATGCTTTAACATTAAATTTACAAAAGAACGGGTAATATAAAGTCATAAGTGAACCATATAGGATATAATAACAATGAATATGATTCTATAATAATTCATTGAAATTATTCAAATAATTATACAGGATGTTCAGATATGTACGAAGCCTTTCAGAACTACGATAAGGGACAACTTTTCCAATCTTATTTTTATCCAAGATTGTTTATTCGTAAGTATATACTGGGGTTATATTTATCATCCATGTAACTATTTTATAAAAATGGTTTCAAGTATTTTTAAATTCCATTTTACCCATTTTTTACTTTTAATACATGGTATGTAAGGAATCTTTATTTTTTTTACCATACAAGGAATTTCTTACTTTTTCATCAAAAATACGAGACGAATGTTTTTTTAACTTATACGGCATGAACGGATTTCTACGGTTTCATAAAGCCTAATTTTCATGAATCTTATAATACATTTTTTCATGATTATTTTCGACAAAATCCATTTCTATTAATATTTAATTGAATTTTGAGAAAATAATATTATTTTTAAGAAGAAATGATATTATCTTCAAGAATTATTTTCAAGTGTTTTATCAAACCATTTTCCATTTAAGATAAAATTATATCATATGTTCATGTTTCATGTATAATATATCTATGATTTACATGGATTCAATTTTCTTATGATGAAATGATTTCAATTTGTTATATATGGATAATGTTATGATGGGATGATGTTTATAAAACCCATTTTTTTATTTGGGTTATGATGAATGATTTATGTTTATATTGTGGCACAAGTAAGAATGATTTCATTATGAGATGGGTGGGACCTATATCTCCCTCCAATGCACTGCGTAATGATTTATATCACATGGGATAGACATGGCTGGAATTTTTATGTTAATCTAGTTCAGTTATACTGGATTGGAAGGAGAAGTGAACTCGATTCAGAAAGAGACTTTTCCCACTATGATACTCTTGGAAGAAATGCCCTGGATACTATGAAAATAATATCATGTGCTTAATGGTTTACCACAATTACATGTTTTATTACAATACTATATTATCATGATTAATGTTCTTTTCTTATCTATGCATTATGCACTACAATGTTTTATGTCATTGCTTATGATTTTGATGTTTAGATTTTATGCTCATGTTTTTACATTCAAATGTATATGGATTGTTTTATGTTCTCTATGTCTACCCTTACTGAGCATTTAAGCACACCATTTTTTTATTTATTTTCCTCATGATATAAAGAATGGTTTTAGGTAAGAAACAAACAGGGGAAGATCATTATGGGAGATGTTGAAGATCTTTCACCATGATTAGAATATTATGTCCCATGTTTCCAAATACAGTAAACTATTATGGTCCTTGTGTGTTGGTTTTTTTTATGAATTATGTATTAAGCAAAAGTATTGTAAAGTCCATGTACGCCATGTTTGGGGGCTCTACACTCACCATGGATCAATCCTATAACTCAATCCCCAATGATGAGGTGGTACGGGAAACTTGGGTCACACAGGAAGTGACTACTGCCTTGGAAACGTTGAGGAGGGATCCCTCCATGCCTCTTATGCACCATCAACAGCTGGTCTACAAGGTCAATGAATTGGTGGAATACACCCATTATCCATCATCCCTGACCTGAATGACCAAACGTCAATGTGGGGTGTAAGATGAGAATGATGGCCATCATTGGGAATCATCTTTCAGGGATTTAATAGACTATAATACCTCTAGTTCATTCTACCAAATCCCATCCACTACAAAGAACATCCCCATTAGTACCCTTCCAAAATTTAGAACTCAACTACTTCAGATGAATGTTAGGTTGATTATTTCGATCGCTTCCACCACTTATAGCCACCACATGCCTACATGTGATGATGGGATCCAATATAGAGGCCATATCAATACAATTGCAATCCAGATTGAGGACCTCCCTAATAATTCAACCAACAAAGAGGTCCTCCCTATGTCCCCAATGTTGACCATAGCGGATTCCCTCACTGCCTCATCAAAATTCATCAAGGAGGTACTCCCCGTGCATATGGTTACTGATACTGATTTCCTCCACGTGTCATAGAAAATCAATGTGAAGTTCCACCATACATCAATCATAGATAAATCAAACGTCCTCCCTACAAAAGCACTAACCAAAGTGATGTCCCTCCTTTCTTCATCAGTAGACTATATAGAGTTTCTCCCCATCATAATTGGAACAATAGTAAAGGTCCTCACCACTCCCTCATCCCTCTTCATAGAGTCCCCACATCCTTCCACCAACTGAAGAATAGTTTTTCTCCGCTCCATTACTCACCAACATGGAGTTCCTTCCCACACACCCAGAAACCAATACATATGCCCTACCCATAACCATGATCATCAGCACAGATGTCCTCCCCATGTCCCTGTTGACATATGTCTAGGTGTTCCTCTCAAATAATATAACCAAAGAAGAGGATCTCCACACTTGGCCAGAAACCAACATGGAGGTCCTCCCCAAGTTCTTGATGACAAACGTAGAGGTCCTCCTTTCGATATCAACATCCAAGGTAGTGTCCCAAACCACTCTTAGAACACTCTTATCCAAGGCCCTCCCCACTCCGACATCAATCAATATAGAGGTCATCCCCATATACTATTCTACTCAAGTGGAGATCATCCCTGCTCCGACAATAACCATCACAAAGTCCATCCTTGTTCCCGAAAAATTCCATTGCCTAAAAAGACATCCTGGGGTTGAACAGAGAATTGTCACTATAGAAATAAGAACTCTGAGAAGTACCAATTCCATGCCAATCATATTCTATTATCAAATTTTGAAGCCTAATGTGATTTATTGACGGATCCCTCACACTGATTCAATGCATCCGAGTTCGGGGAACCCGGTGTGTGAGATTATTCATCATAGAAGTTGATATGCACCAAATCCATGAATCCCTTCACATGTATATGTAGGTGGAGGAAGATTTGTATCCATTATAGGGTCTTGTTGTGAATTCATCATTGTAATCAGTGGATTAATTTTTTACCTACACATTGGATCATGGAGAGTAATTCTAGTACATGATATCCCATGAGCACATGGTAGACCTAGTGATGATTTCCCCTACTCCATCTGAAGAGACAATGGTATGTACCCCATACCAATGGGATGTTACGATGTGTTCATCACCTATTGTGAGAGAAAACCTAACATACAATGATCAATCAGTATATTCAGTGGTTTCTCCACCATATAGTCTACCACTGTAGTGGTCCACGTCTATGCCATTGCTAGTTTCGTAGCTAGCACTTATCAGAGCCTGAGGCAGACAAGACTTAGACCCAACCTCCATGAATAGATTATTTTCAGACATAGTAGCCACATATCAGTTATAAAAGAAGTTCAATATGATTATAGTTTTTTATATTGACATTTAAAATCCCCTCTCTAGTAATTATGTTATTTGATTTTATAAAACAATTTAGGAGAAACGTTTTTATTCCATTATAATTAATTAGTCTATGAAATTATCCGGTATCATTTCTACTAAATCATGTAGTAGTACCAATTAGTTGAGTTGGTAGTGGTTCTAGTGGACCATCACCCTACATCACCCATTTAAAATTAGACCCTACAAAAATGATTTGTTCAGAGGTTTAACATTTTTTATAGAATCCTTAATGTGGCGTCCACACATGTGACTAACATGGGAAATGGATTGTACTATGCTCTCCATTCATCCCATTCATGCAACAACATGAATTTACTAACGACATCGAAGACTTTCCTCTATGTATAGTTATATTGTGTAATTCTATGATCAGTGTACTCTGGGGGAATGAATCTTAGATATTTCTTAACGAAGAGGTCTATGCTCCTTAGGTGGTAAAATATCAGGTGGATGATCACACCATCATCCATGCTCACTAGAAAATGAAGTAAAATGTCCATGAAGAGACATCTACATCAGGTCCTTTTAGTAATAACACTAAAAGGGTAAAGGTTATATCAAGACTTCAAATCCACTTGAGCCCTCTATTTTTGCACAATAAACACAAGATGACATTACCATGATAGCCTTTCTCTACAATGAGTCGATCAAAATAGTTCCATTAATGATCTCTTTAAATAAAACCTTATAGAGAGGCACCCTAATTATGGTTATCCTCATATGAATCTTGCCCCTCCTCCATTGATCCACCTAGGGACACCATATGTCCTTCATGGTTAGTTGCATCCCATCGAACACAGAAATTCCACGGTACCCAAAAAGGTTGAAGATAGAGTATATGGAAATATATCATGTTATGTGTCACGGAATCTACCAGAGTTCCATAATAACCTCCCTCTATACATGGATCGATCCTCTCCATGGGTAGTCATACCAGTTGATCCACTAACTTCTCCTCTTAATGTTTTAGATGACATTGATCATGCATATAATATGGACAAGCCTATCAACTCATTGGTGGGTTTGAGACCTCATCAAGACTGGATCCCCCACCAAGATATTTTGATATCTTCTCCAATTCCTCACCTCGATTATTTTGATACACGATATGTGGCGACCCCACCTGCTGAAAAATCATATCTAGCATAGAAAAATGACATGAAAGAACCTCCTTGATTTAGGAATAATAATTTAATATCCATTAATGGGATGGGAGATCATATGTAGCATATGGACCACTTTATTTCAAGGTGAGGACCCATATTGGGGACTAAAGAGCAGTATGATGCCTCTTAGCATTAAATTTTTGAATTTTTTTAAAGGGAATGAGTGTGTTTGGTATATCTAGTTACCCATAGGTTATATTGATGGTTGGAACGAAGTCTGAAAGGGTTTTCCATATCAGTTCAGTTCAACCATGCAAAAGACATGTATTGATCACCCATTGATGTGAACGAAAAGACTAGACGAGCGCATCACATAATTTATCACTTGGTGGAAGGTCCAAAAATATTATGTAGACATGCTGCTAGACCAATAAAAGCTATTTAAAATTTGTGTGGGGAATGTTAATACTATATTGGTTCAATCCTTAATCACTCATAATCTCCCAAGTGGATTATGGGATTACTCTGACAAGAATCAAGTCACAGAAGAATCCTTTTAGAATGATAATAATTTACATTCATGGCCTCGTTCAAATCATGAAATAAGAGATATAATGGAAGATACTATGTTTGTCACATAGATAGAGTCCCCTAGGCCACTAGAGTTGTTACCAGTAGTGCCTCCTCAACCGGCTCATTGAGGGAAAGACTTAGGCCCAGCCTCATACTCTGCATCTCTAGACATAGAATCAAAATTTTAGTCCCTCTAATGCACCATTGTTGAAAAGTTGAGAGAATTAGGCTTTAACCCATCATCATGATCAAAAAAATCATCAGGACTGGGCTCGTAGAGCTCCCTTTCGAGACAGGAGAAACTAGACCACTCATTCAATGAGGCTTAAGTCCCTGGTTATTTCTAAAGGGCCTTGTTGAATGGAATTCTGAAGCATATAGTATTCAAGAAACAATAGGAGGCTAATCTCAATGATATCTTGGAATACTATATTTATCTCATGACCCTTGGGCATGCCATCAAGGGTTGATAAGTGTCTATGGACTGGATTCAAGACTAGGTATATAACAATATAGTTAGGTTGGGCCCTTCATTGCAAAAGGTGGCATGTGTATATACAAATCACAACAGTGATAAAAATGGTGAGTGGTAGTAGGTCTCGAGCCACAAGTCCCAAAATTATAATGATTAGATAGCTTGTCTAGTGGTCTCTCACATCCATGGTGTCAGACATGCCTTTTTGAATCATCTAATGCCTTTGGATGTTTCTACACCGCCTTTGGCTACCGTATCTATATTTGTGAAATCCACATCACTGTATTCCTCCTATTAGAAGAGTACACACCAAAAACATAAAGGAAATCAATTTCCAACACCGACATATATGAAATTTCATAATCTCACTGATTTCATGACACCTGAGATAGGGATTTCCCCTGAGTATACCCTGTATTGGATTATACTTTGATGATGATCAGGAGTACGATTATATGAATAAGTAGATTTGGTTGATCCCTATATGGTTCCCAAAAAAAGAGAGTATATAGAATGTAAGTTAAATGTCCCTAGATAAATTCTATCATTAATTTATCTTAGCATCTAATATACATCATGATTCCCAATCCTATAATTCAGGGAAATCCATGCATACTACTAAGACTAGTCATCGAGTGTTTCATAGAAATCAATAGTCACAATCTTCTCAATATGCCTTGTTAGATCTACTATTACCATGGATCATTCTACATGACCAGGAATAATCAACAAATATTCATCATGATTCATTGTGTTCAGATATGTCTAGGCCTCATCTAGGAAATAGTCAACCAATAGTAGTCATAAAATTTTTAATAGTCAAGCAGAAAGACATTGTCAACACCATCAATAATCCACCGATTTGACCAACAGTTCATGTCGTTCTCTATGCCAAAAAATGACATCTTTTAGGATGAAATTTTCACATGGAAGAGAATTATGACATGCTCAAACACATCTCCATAATTCCAAAAAACCTTATGATACTTTATTCCATCTACCTATCAAATGATATGAATGAATCCACCAAAAAATCATTGAGGATACCCCGTTAGTTTGAAAGAGTATTTATTTATTCTATGGACTTTCATACCAAGGTATTCAAAAAATATGAATGGTAAGACATTATTTCGTTCATAAGAGAAAATTAAGGCTGTAGGAATAGGGGCATATCTACAAGATAAAATTACTATTCAGTTCAATGGATTGGATGCTTGTCATAACCTAGTCAACATAGGTTCTAGGATAAAAAATATCCCAACTCAGGTTCTCCATGAGCTAGGACAGAATAAAAAACATTTGAGTTCCTCTAACATGAAAATACAGAGATATAATTGGACCAATGGGTGGATCTATGAAAAACATCACATGAAGTACCAGTTTGGTGGATTATTGCATGGATAGATTTCATAGTTGTCTTGTAGGATACTTCATTTAATGAATAAATTGTTAGACCCTAGATCCTTCTCCATGAAGTGGTTCCCTCCATGAATCACTAATTCCTCAAATACTCCCTCAATAGTGTAGTGGGCATGCTCCAAGGCATTGTGTCTCCATTTTACCATTGTGGATCCTAAAATCTAGATGTCCACAACTCCAAGGGAAATGAAAACATGTTTAGACAAACTATGTTGAGCACACTACCACTATAACGACCTATGGAGGTGCATGATGGATACTTTCATCCTATCAATTCAACTGTTAGAGGCCACAAACCATGACTAAGGACACTGCATTCTCAATTCATAGAAGAGGAGATGGCATGTTACCAGGTACAATGAAAATTGGAATAACACATAATACTACTACACATGATGCACTCAAGTGATACCAGAACCCATTACCCCTGTGAGATATCAGGATGTCCAACCCATGCATACAATAGTATTACATACATTCCTATTATTTTAGGCTATGTTGAGCTTATATAGACTGGCCCATCACCATTTCACTATCATAAATTATGGACCCCATGGTTTCGGTAGTGCATGAATTCCCATGTGGGGATTCTGTCACTACTTAAGTAGGCACTAGTGTTCCCCCAGGATTAGTTAACGTGGATGAGATTTTCCATCCCATAGATCACCCAACACCCAACAACAAAGGGGATTTGGAAGATGCATTGAATTTTGAGAAGGAATCTCCATAACTATTGATGAGTTGGTTTAGGTTAACCATGGTACCATGAAATATTTTAAGTTTTCACTGATATGTGCAGCTGTGATTGAATAAGAATAGAAGTAGTATGTCGATTTCTCAAAGGAGAATCTTGAGGTCATTTTTCCTGGTGTTATGAAAAGATTCTAGAGTTCTTCCCAATGTCAACCATCAACCATCTTGGTCTCCTCAAAAGTAAACATGGGTTCATGGATCCTCCCATAATGATTCAACCTTGTGATGGTGTTATGGCTGAGTTTGAAGTTAATAAATTCATCAAATCCAATTTCTTAATGGAATTCTAATACCCCAAATGGTTGCCTTATATAATTCTTTTCAGAATTAATAATACACATATTAGGATCTCTATCGACTAATTGAATATCTATATCCATTGCTCAAAGGATGATTTTCCTCTTTCGATAACAGATTTGTTGATCAATTCCATTGTTAGGATCCATACTATATATTTTATGGATTGGTATTTTGAGAATAATCCAATTTAATTGGCCACCGAGGATGAGGATTCCACCACCATCAGGTCACCATACAAAAACATATACAATAAAGTAATGCCTTTCAGTTTGATGAATGAAAGAGCCACCTATCAGTGTATCATGCACCATATTTTCAAGATGATTTAGAGGATGTTAGTTGAGTTATATGTGTAAAATTCTGTATTCGAATCCCTTCAATATCAGGAACATCTCTAAGATCTACAAAATTTTTTCTTATTTCTATCCTCTTGGCATTTTAAGATGAAACCCTTGATGTGTGCCATTGGAGTCACCTAGGGAAGATTCTTGGAAATGTTGTTAGGGATAAAGGGACTGTGATTGAACTAGAGAACATCATGACTATTAGCTAGATTCCTCTACAGAGCAACCAATGACAGCTCCTAGGTTTCTAAGGAAACATGAAATAAATATATTGATTCATAGAAAATATGGATGGAAATTGTAATCAATTATCTATAATAAAGAATAAAGGTTTCATTGACTAGTGGGATGAAGGGTGGCATAGCTAGTTTAATGATACCAGGATGTATCATATATAGCCTCTAGTTTTGATACCACCCATCTTACACAACCCATTAGTCTTCTATGTGACTGCCCTTGAATGATCACTTGGTACCCTTCATGGACCGAATAACAATGAAGGTATAGATAATATCTTATACTATCTAAGCCGCATGCTCCTCATAATAGATTTCAAATAATCTATTACCTTAAAGAGCTACTCCGCAATGGTTTTTGTCGTATATAAGTTGCATCACTACCTGTAGTATCATGAGATTCAGCTGGAATATCACATGGATATGCTAAAGTATATCCTGATCCTTCCTATGTTTATATTCCATCATGATTGTTTGGTAGTGATCATTGAATAGTTATATATATAGTTCTATCTATTGATGTTCGTTAAGGGTCAGGTGTTGGAAAACCTTATTATCACCCATAAGGCCCCAGTAGATAAATCCCTAAATCATGATTTTCATGATGAGGGAATCCTCTCGGTGGACCAGGATATGCCGTGTGAAATAATCATTTAGATATTCCCTCACCGAGCCTAACTGGTAGAAGAGTCAATGATCATTGGATCAAAATGGTAAGCATGGGGATTCTCTTCATTTCCCTAACACAGGTTGTCCTATTATATTCATTACTTATTTCATAGGGAATAAAAAACAATGATGTAGAGTATTGGGATCTCATTACTTGTCTCAAGTCGTCTCTTAAGATTTATGCTTGACACATTAATGTTAAAAGGGGACTCTAAGTTTGTAATCATGAAAATAAATGGAGACAAAATCCTCAAAAATCTAGAACTCATTCCCATGTTGGAGAAAAATATCTAGAGAATAACCTATTTCACTTCACAACCAATGGTTACTCAGGTTCCCTGGTCTCTGAATGGTTAAGCTGATACCTTATCCAATTTATCCACATCTATTGCGGATCATGACCAGGATGATCTATTCTTCCAGATGGAATACTGAAGGGTCTTTTCTACTATCAATCCCGATGAAGATGATATATAGTAGTTACACCCCCTGACTACTGGTGCATACACAATAGGACCTCTGGATCCCCCATCATTTGATGAAGCATTATATTATATGTGTAAAACCCCAAGATTACATAGTGTGTTATTTCTTCAAAATAATTCAATAACTTTCACTACAGGAAACACTGAGTTCAATCGCACCATGACATATCAAAAAAGCCATTAAAAAGAGGTTATGAATAGTATTAACTAAATTTTAAAATAATATATCCTTATAATTTTAGAATCCATATTATGAGTTTCTTAGACATAATGCAAGAACAAATTCATTTTCAGTATTGCACTTTTATCAAATTTTAACAGTGAACCCTTTTTAAATACAATATTTTAAACTCATTGACTCTATTGGGACATCAAAAATTTAAAATTAAACATCCCAAGATTCCCCGGTACGCTTTCCTTTGAATAATACAGTAGCGTGTGTTGTACGCAACTTTGAGTTTTAACACACACCACAACCGATCAAACTAGCCCTTAAGAATAGTAATAACTACTTTTTGAAATTTTATCTCTCAAAATGGACTTCATTTTTGGATTTGGAATATCTAATTTAGCCTAAGGTGAAATTTTGGTACTTTTCGGATAACTTTAATAATTTGATGAATAGTGAAAATTGCGAAATTTTAATTAAAATCAACTTTTTAATCAAAATAATTAAAAGTGATAAATTATGAATTTGAGTGGTTTTAAATTATATTTAGAATATATTTTTACCATTTAATTCAATGTTTGTCATTGTAAATAATTTCACAATTAAACCAGACATAAACAAGTGCCATTCTTTTGATAGTTATTATCTCTTAAAAACACGCTTTTTGTTATAACAACGACAATTAATTTTAAATTAATTTCTGCCACTTCTGTGTTTTAAATTTGGAAAAATGGATTCCATTTTTGGAATGAGGATGATCAATTTTTTTAAATATGTATCTTTTATTTTTAGACATTTTGAATAATTACAACGGTAAATATTTTATTTACCATGGTTAAAGGGTAAATCCGGTATATAAGGGTTAAAAAATAATATTATAATAACAACAAATTACCTTAAAATGTGTCCTAACATTATTGGGGGATACATGTCCGACCATGGGCATCTTTGGATCAATTTTGGGACCCCATAGAGCCACTTGTAGGTGATAAGGACACTTTATTTTAATTAAGTTAAAATGAATACAAAAATGACACAAGCATATATCTTTTAGAAAAACAATTTTTACATAGGGTTATATATTTTGGATTTTAGATTATAAATATTCATTAGTAATATAAAACGATTTCGTACATAATGATATTTTATTTATAATTTTTAGACATTAAATAATTTAATTTATTTATGACACAATTATGATGCAGTAATTACTATAATAGTGAAAAATTAGAATAATTGATATTATAAATATCCATATAAATATAATATGATACTTTTAATGAATTAAACTAATTTTCTAGGATAATATGATATATTAGGATTGATATAATTGACTTTGTTTGAAGTAATCATTCTATTATGAGTTTCACATAAATCAACTATTGAATAGTGTCAAAATTGACATAAAAGAATTTTTAAAACAAATATTATATTATTAATTGGTAATAAATTCCTAAAAATCTAAGGTTCGGTCAAGAGAATTATATCATGAAAGGTGTCTCATTAATGGACCACTTGGGATTCTCTTGGATGTATATGGTATGTTTATTAACCACATAATATAAAATTACAAAGAGACATTGTAAAAGTGAAACTAATTAACTTAGAGTTAATACTTAATGATAAGGTTAATATAAGTACCCAAACCTGTATAAATTATATTGGTTGAATGGTTTTAGACCTATCCCCACCTTAACCTTTTAATAATCAACATTGTATCCCTTATAAACCGAATAGGAATTTATTATAAACTAATATTTCTAGCTTTTCCAGAGGTGCCCCTCACCCCTCTTATAAAAGGGCACTCCTCCTTCTGTTTTCTTCACACTGTCAAAGCCTTTTGGGTCAGCCAAACTCTGCCCAAATACTCTCCCAACTTCCCTCACTACAACCTAGAGGCCTTAGTTTGATCAGAAATCCAACCTAAGGAGCCCTTTTGATCAAATCAAAAGGAAGAACCCGAAGAAGAGGTAATGATTTCACCACCATTTTCCAAGTTCCATTCTTCTTCCACTTATTCTTTCTTTGTTATTACCATTATAAAATAATAAATCCAGTATCATATATATACTGTGATTTTATAATAAATATGGTACAACCATATTCAGTATTCTATCCACCCTTTTAATAACATGTCACCATACTTGCGTACGCACGGCTTTCCGTCTCCACGTCGTGGTGTAATTGATATTCAATATATTATTATTTGGATGTGTATAATAATGATGTTTAACTCATATAAATAATAAATATAACATGATAATCATTCTGTATATATGATATACTATCAACTTATATATTATTTTAATATCAAAAGAATGATATTGTCGCTCATGCGTACGTACGTACTACCGTCTCCACGAACGCAATGAGATTCATTCTCCATCGTATCCATTCAAGTATAATTATCATTTTCTGATTTAAAAATTATGTTTAAGGACTTGATATCATTCTGGATATGAATAATATAAAACCTATCCATTACAAACATGGCTTATGTAACAAAACATATAAAATTAAACGATTAAGTTAACACCCGAAACAACTATAATACTAAGATATTATTAAAAAAGAAATGTTAAAAGATCATATATGATATAATATGAATGCATTTGATTCTTGTATTATTTAATAACAATTATTTAACTATTATACATGAGGTTAACCTATCCCAACCAAGGAAAATTACAAGGTAAGGGTTATTTCACAATCTCTTCATTATCGGAGGTTGTTTTTACCTAAAAATCTACTGGGATCTCTTTATCATCCACATCCATGTTTCTTAAAAATGTATTTCAAATCATTATTACTATTTACAAATAATATGGGTTAATTTCATTTATACCCTTATGTGTTTTTAAGGGAATCTTTCTGTCATTTTCCAAAAAAGGAACTTTTTACCTTTCGACAAATTTAAGGTAAGAATGTTTTTTTAACTTATACGGCAGGTGCGGCTATTTACCGCCATTATAAAATCGTCAAAGGTTACATTATAAGCTTATAAGAATATTTTCAAAGTAAATGTTTTATTTTATAAATATGTTACTTTTAAATGATTTCAAAATGAATATTTTAAGAATTTATGAAAGGTACTCTTTATCAAGATCATAATTTTAAATGTTTTAATGATTTTTAATTAATGTCCACGTTTTCAAAATGATTTTAAGGACCTATTTATATGGACATGAAGGTTTTGAAATGATATTTATTTTCAAAAGTTTCAAAGTGGTATGAGACGCTTTGATTCAAAAATCTCTTTTAAATTACTTCATTTATAAATCTGTGAATTTAAAATGATTTTGAGAAAAGAGATATTTATCTCAAATAGTTTTGATTTCATCTATGTCAACATCCATTGATGGATTTTATGCTTATTTGTAGTTGATTTATTATGATACAAATCTTCTATATTGTATTGAATGTTTTGTGATATGATTGACTGTGGATGTGCTATTTTTATACAATTCATGGTTTATGGGGAATGTATTGACATTTCGTATGCTAGTTTTAATTCGAATGTTTATGTTATGTTTAAACTTTTTCATATGGGAATGCATTGGACTTAATATGTGACGGGTGGAGCCTGCTATAGCTCTTCGATGCTTTGGTAGGTCTCATGAGACAAACTAGTTTCTTGGCACAAGGCCTTGGCAAAATATTATTTGTAGTCTTGGCACGAGGCCATGGCTATGTGGTTATGATAGTCTAACATTATGTATTCCATTATTATGAAAGTGGTTATTGATATTGCATATGACTACTCAATTAGTAGAATATCCATGTGAATAAGTAAATGGCATTATTTCATTTTACTTTTTCCATACTATATTTAAGTTCATGTTTAAAAGGCTTTTGTTTTAGTTATACATTTCCTTAAATGTTTATGCTTATTTTGGAATGTTTCCACTATATTGTTATCCTTAATAGGCATTTGTGCTCACCCATTTTCTATGATTTATTTTTCCCAGGATGTGAAAAAATAAGTTATGAATGACCTGCAGAGATATTATGAGGGGATGATAGTGTGGACTATGGAGACATTATGTTGTTGTAGTAGTTTTTCACTTTATGATGTAATGTAAAACATTATGAATATATCTACTGTTTCCAAGGATACTAAATCAATCGGTCTTTCGAGATTTGATATTTCTTGTGATCATGCCAATGTTATGTAATAATGCACCGACTCTGGGTAACTGGGGTCGGGGCGTTACAGTTGGAATCAGAGGGAGCTTTAGTACAAACCTTGGAAGCTAGATTTAGATAAACTCTGATTAGAGCACATAGATTTAAGGTGGATTTTGAGGATTAATATAGAAGAACTTTCTAGAATTTTTGTATTGTAGAGATTTTGTGAGTTTTCCAAGCAATAAATCCCTGTCTGGATACGAACAGGTAGAGGTGGCTCTGGAACAGATGTACCTAGGGGTAAAACCCAAGAACACCGCTTTGAGCTAGACTCGAATGGGAACTGGTTTACGACAACGGGCTTTGCTGCACTCTTGGTTACGACACTCTCGTGGGATATTCTTAGGATAATTCTCATTTTCTTTACAAACCATTATGAAGGGTTTATGAGTACATACTTCCTCAAAGGAGACATTTTTATGATTATGGATTATATACATATACTATTTAATTTATGTTATGTGTTTTACAAGTTAGGGATTAGGTATTGTTATTCATAAACTAATCTAGTGTATGCCATTGTTTAGAAATGGCGGCCAGTAGAATGAATTAGGACTCCAACAATGCACATGATCCAAAGAGTTGGAAGGATCATATATTTCATGGTCTTAAGCTAGAATTTATAAGAGAAATAGTCTCTCATGTATTATCATCTTATGAAGAAATAATATCATGTGTTGATAAGCTACGTAAAGAGTTTACTGCGTCTTATGGATTTGAAGGGAAGCAAGAGAAGAAAAGGATGGAAGAGGGAAAGATGGATAACGGGAAGAGGGAAAAGAAGAATTTTCCCATATGTGATAACCGTGGGAAGAAACACCATGGAACTTGCCTGAAAATAATGGGAGTTTGTTATAAGTGTGGAGGAAAAGGGCACAATGTACGTGACTGCAAGGGTAAGAAAATGGTTTCATATGTACAATGCTTCATTTTCAAGGAGTTTGGACACTACGAGAACCTATGTCTCAGTCATCAGACTATGTCTTAAATGATGCTATTGGATAATAATCAAGTTATGATTCTACCACAGATGAAGAGGAATGATTAGTGTTCTTATGTTGATTATGTTATTTGAGTGTTGTATCAACAATGTACTTGTTATAATAATTATGGAGTATATAAGGATTGTACTACAGTACTATTTCATTATGGACTTGAGATTGTGTGGAAGAAAGAAAAGTGACACAATAGTAGGTAAATTTTTTGGCAAATATATGGTTGAGAGAAAGATAAACCATAATATGGTTCTGATATCGAGGTAGTGATTTTAGAATAATACATGATTGTTTTTGATAAATAATATTGGATATTCTTGACTACTTTGAAACTGATTAATGATTTGTATATTCCATCATTGTTGGGGTTTAAAAGATTTTTGGATTGAAGGAGTATATCCATTACTCTATAAGGAATAAGGGATCAGGAATGCAATCAATAAGGTGTTATGATAATTCAGGATGTAGCAGTGTTTTAAAAGAATACATGATGATGGTGTTCACATGTTATTACGCGGCAAAAAAAGGATCTTCTTTGTGTTTACCTTCCTTATAAATTTTGGACTGAAGTATTATGGATTGTTCTAGTTTGGATTATTTTGGATTTCCATAAAAGGACAACCCGGAGGTCGGGCAGCAACCCGTCACGTTCGGTAAGGCCGCGAGACTTGAACCCACAACCGAAGGGCGACATGGGTGTATCACCTACCACTGACCCACATGATGTCCGAGATTAAATAATTTAATTTTTTTAAAAGATCTGGTAGATGAATTATAAATTCGTTTTTTTGAACCCTATACGAATAGGATAAATAGAAATTTTTTTTTCATTCTATTATCTATTAGAGTGAAAGATGAGTTTGTGGTATAAATTAGTTAAAGGATGGAACTCTACTTGTCAAGAATATATTTTTCTTCTTCTCTTATTCTATGAAGAAATTAATTCTTATACTTTATTTAAGGAATCCTAAAAACCAAAATGTCTTATCCTAATACCCTATGATTTTTTGAACTGATGGTATTTCAAACCATCATATATTGATGAATTTAAGGACCTCAATTTTACAATTGTTTGTGCTTGATGACCTCAATCACTACTTATAAATAATTACTTTTTTCCACCAATTATATGTGTCTAATTTCCACCAATGTTCTCCTAATCGAGATCATAATTTGGTGGTGACCCTTTCATTTCTCTTTTCCTCATATTAAGACTAAATTTTAGTAACCTTTTTTCCGATGTGGGTTTTCCCACAAAGATATTTTCTATTTTCAACCTTTTATTTTCGAAGAAAAATTTTAAATTGCGAGGACGCAATTTATTGAAGGAGGGGAGAACGTAACACCCTAAGATTTCATAGTGTGTTATTTCTTCAAAATAATTCAATAACTTGCACTACACGCAACACCGAGTTCAATCGCACCATGAATTACCAAACAAGCCATTAAAAAGTCGTTATGAATAGTATTAACTAAATTTTAAACTAATATATCCTTATAATTTTAGAATCCATATTATGAGATTCTTAGACATAATGCAAGAACAAATTCATTTTCAGTATTTCACTTTTATCAACTTTTAATAGTGAACCCTTTTTAAATACAATATTTAAAATTTTTTGACTAAATGGGGACATCAAAAATTTAAAATGAAACATCGCAAGCTTCCACGGTATGCTTTCCTTTGAATAATATAGTAGCGTGTGTTGTACGCAACTTCGAGTTTTAACACACACCACAACCGATCAAACTAGCCGTTATGAATAGTAATTCCTACTTTTTGAAATTTTATCTCTCAAAATGGACTTCATTTTTGGATTTGGAATATCTAATTTAGCCTAAGGTGAAATTTTGGTACTTTTCGGATAACTTTAATATTTTGATAAATAGTGAAAATTACTAAATTTTAATTAAAAACAACATTTTAATAAAAATAATTAAAAGTGATAAATTATGAATTTGAGTGGTTTTAGAGTATATTTAGAATATATATTTTCCATTTTATTTAATTTTTTTCATTGGACATAATTTCACAATATAACTAGACATTAACAAGTGTCAATCTTTTGATAGTTATTATCTCTTAAAAACACGATTTTTGTTTTAACAACGGGGATTAATTTTAAATTAATTTCTGCCACTTCTGTGTTTTGAATTTGAAAAAATGGATTCAATATTTGGAATCAGTATGTTCAAATTGTGTAAATAGGTATCTTTTTTTTAGACATTTTGAATAATTACTGCGGTAAATATTTTATTTACCATGGTTAAAGGGTAAATCCGGTAAATAAGGGTTAAAAAATAATATTTTAATAACAACAAATTACCTTAAAACGTGTTCTAACATTATTGGTGGATACATTTCCAACCATGGGCTTCTTTGGGTAAATTTTGGGACCTCATGGAGCTACTTGTAGGTGATAGGGACACATTATTTTAATTAAGTTAAAATGAATACAAAAATGACACAAGCATATATCTTTTAGAAAAACAACTTTTACATAGGGTTATATATGTTTGATTTTATATTATAAATATTCATTAGAAAGATAAATATTTTTCCTACATAATTAAATTTTATTTATAATTTTTAGACATTATATAATTTAATTTATTTATGAAACAATGATGATGCAGTAATTACTATAATAGTGAAAAATTAAAATAATTGATATTATAAATACCCAAATAAATATAATATGAAACTTTTAATGAATTAAATTAATTTTATAAAATAATAGGATATATTATAATTGATTTAATTGACTTTTTTTGAAGTAATAAATCTGTTATGAGTTTCACAAAAATCAACTATTGAATAGTGTCAAAATTGACATAAAAGAGTTTTTAAAACAAATATTATATTATTAATTGGTATTAAATTCATAAAAATCTAAGGATCGGCCAAGAGACTTATATCATGATATGTGTCTCATTATGGGACCACTTGGGAGTCTCTTGGATGTATATGGTATGTTTATTAACCATATAATATAAAAATATAATGAGACAATGTAAAAGTGAAACTAATTAACTTATAGTTAATATTTAATGATAAGGTTAATATAAGTACCGAAAACTGTCTAAATTATATTGTTTGAATTTTTTTCGACCTATTCCCACCTTAAACTTTGAATAATCAACATTGGAGCCATTAGAAACCGAATATGAATTTAATATAAACTAATATTTCTAGCTTTTCCAAAGGTGCCCCTCACCCCTCTTATAAAAGGGAACTCCTCCTTCTATTATATTCGCACCATCAAAGCCTTTTGATTCGGCCAAACTCTGACCAAATACTCTCCCAACATCCCTCAATACAACCTAGAGGGTTTAGTTTGATCAGAAATCCAACCTAAGGAGCCATTTTGATCAAATCAATAGGAAGAACCCGAAGAAGAGGTAATGATTTCACCACTCATTTCCAAGTTGCTTTCTTCTTCCAATTCTTCTTTCATTTATTATTACCATCCTAAAATAATAAATACAGTATCTTATTTATACTGTGATGTTATTATAAATATGGTACATCCATATTTAGTATTCTATCCACCCTTTGAATAACATGTCACCATACCTACGTACGTACGGCTTACCGTCTCCACGTCGTAGTGTAATTGTTATTTAATATATTATTATTTGGATGGGTATAATAATGATGTGTAACTCCATTAAATAATAAATATAACATGATAATTATTCTGTATATATGATATACTATCAACTTATATATTATTTTAATATCAAAAGAATGATATTGTCGCTCGTGCGTACGTACGGACTACCGTCTCCATGAACGCGATGAGATTCATTCTCCATCGTATCCATTCAAGTATAATTATCATTTTCTGAATTAAAAATGATTTTTAAGGACTTGATATCACTATAGATATGACTAATATACAACCTATCCATTAAAAACATGGCATACGTAACAAAACATATAAAATAAAATGAGTAAGTTAAACCTGAAACAACGATAATACTAAGATATTATTAACAAAACAATGTTAAAAGATCATATATGATATCATATGAATGAATATGATTCTTGTATAATTTAATAACAATTATTTAACTATTATACAAGAGGTTAACCTACCCCAACCAAGGAAAACTACAAGGTAAGGGTTATTTCATAATCTCTTCATTATCCGAGGTTGTTTATGCGTAATAATCTACTGGGATCTCTTTATCATCCACATCCATGTTTCTTAAAAATGTATTTCAAAACATTATTACTATTTACAAAGAATATGGGTTAATTTAATTTATACCCTAATGTGTTTTTAATGGAATCATTCTGTCATTTTCCAAACAAGGCAATTTTTACCTTTTGACAAATCTAAGGTAAGAATGTTTTTTTAACTAATACGGTGGGTGCGGCTATTTACCGCCGTTATAAAATCTTCAAAGCTTCCCAAATAAGCTTATAAGAATATTTTCAAAGTAAATGTTTTATTTTATAATTATGTGACTTTTAAATGATTTCAAAATTAATATTTTAAGAATTTTTGAAAGGTATTCTTTATCATGATGATAATTTTAAACGTTTTAATGATTTTTAATTAATGTCCATGTTTTAAAAATTATATTAAGGACATATTTATATGGACATGAAGGTTTTGAAATGATATTTATTTTCAAAATATTCAAAGTGTTATGGGACACTTTGATTCAAAAATCTCTTTTAAATTACTATATTTATAAATGTGTGAATTTTAAATGAATTCGAGAAAAGAGACATTTCTCCCAAATAGTTTTGTTTTCATCTATGTCAACATCCTTTGATAGATTTTAAGATTATTTGAAGTTGATTTATTATGATACAAAACTTATATATTGTATTGAAGGATTGTGATATGTTTGACTATGGATGTGCTATTTTTATACCATTCATCGTTTCTGGTGAAATTATTGACATTTCGTATGCTAGTTTTAATATGAATGTTTATGTTATGTTTAAACCTTTTCATATGGGAATTCATTGGACTTAATATGTGACAGGTGGATCCCGCTTTATCTCCTCGATGCATTGGTAGGTCTAATGAGACAAACTAGTGTCTTGGTACAAGGCCTTGGCAAAATCCTATTTGTAGTCTTGGCACGAGGCCTTGGCTATGTTGTTATGATAGTCTGGCATTATTCATTCCATTATTATGAAAGTGGTTATTAATATTGCATGTGATTATTCGATTAGTAGAATATCCATGTGAATAAGTAAATGTCATTATTTCATTTTACATTTTCCATACTATGTTGATGTTCAAGTTTAAAAGGCTTTTTTTAGTTATACATTGCCTTAAATGTTTATGCTTATTTTGGAATGTTTTTGCTATATTGTTATCCTTACTATCCATTTGAGTTCACCCCTTTTATATGTTTTATTTTTTCCAGGATGTGAAGAAGTAAGTTATGAATGACCTGTAGGGATATTATGAGGGGATAATAGTGTGGTCTATGGAGACATTATATTGTTGTAGTAGTTTATCACTTTATGATGTAATGTAAAACTTTATGAATATATCTAGTGTTTCCAAGGATACTAAACCAATCGGTCTTTCTAGATTTGATCTTTCCTGTGATCATGCCAATGTTATGTAATAATGCACCGAATCTAGGTAACTGGGGTCGGGGCGTTACAATATGACTCCCTCATCATGTATCTCCATCAAGGATCTCTCTTTCTAGATAGAGCTGAATGTGAGTGAATCCATCAGCGCATGGTATAGTTCACCCACCATAGTCGTCCTAGACATGAGTATACGATCTAAAAATGTTATTTCTATGGAATTATCCACCACTAAATTCAATGAGATGATATTAACCAGGTTAATTGAGATGTTTTTTCTTGGTCCTATAGTGCTCATTCGGATGGGTTGACACTGTCCCATCAAATTCCAAACTGGGTTACTTTTGGCCCACCATGGTCTATAATTGTATCATGTTCTCCAAGGGGTTCCATGTCTCACAGATCCATTATAATTTTTTTCATCAAATGCCAACAGATCTACATACTACTATGTACTCCTACAACTATTTCGTTTTGGGACTCAATGTCGTTGGACCATGTCCACTAGTAATAGCTATCCAGTGCATGTTTATTTTGACCGGAATAGATTTCTATTCATTGTAGACAGAGGCAATAATTATCAAGGAAGTCAAATAAACCATTTTTTAATTTGTGATATCCCATATCATATATTTATTTGGAGTCCCTCATTCCATTATCACTAACAAAAAATTCTAACATCTGGGTTGCTGAGCTAAACAGGTTGTACAACAAGTACAACAACTGATCCTACCACACTTCTCACTACCACACATAGAAAAAATTATATATTGAGGAAATATAGAAAACCCTATCTAATATTCTATGTAATATTTTGGGATATAATAAACAATTTTATTTGGAAATTATCCCCAATGCTCTCTGGTATTAATAGATGATGACTTAGAATTCCAACTATGTCACCCCATATTCCCTAGGGTATGGAACATATAAAGGCATTCCTATTGAGATTCATCTACCATTTCCATGAATAGCATTCTATGATCAGAATATGTAAAAATGGTTATCCAAATACTATATAGTTGAGTTGTAATACCTTTATAAAAAAATGATCCATCCCTCACATAATATATAGAGGGACCAAAATAAGATACCCAAATATTTCAACAAGAATTTTATCCTTTGATCCTTCCTTCAAGGTGACACAATATTTAATTTAAGGATACTGATTATACTAGAATATAATCCATAAAAGATGAAACTAATATGGGAAGGACCATAGATCATTTATAAGGTCAATCCTAATGGGTCATATTCTTTAGTCTCCATGGATGCGGAGCACATCACTCCTCCAGCCAATGCTAACTTCCTCATGAAGTACATCACCTGAATAGAATTTCTCATCATAGTTTCCTGATTTTAAACCATGTAATGACCCCAGTCCTAGTAATATGTCTCAAAATTGTGTAACAGTTACCATCCTTAACATATGACATTAAAATACATGTTCACCAGATTTTCAAAAGAAAATTATAATGTGTTTCGTTATTCGAGTTAAAAAATGATAAATTGCATAACAATTTCCATCCCTGGAGAACAATGTTAAACTATGTCCCTGAGTCCAGGAATTATGACATTAATCTATACAGCAGATTCACATCATAAAGAGTCTTGAAGTGTTGAGACATCATATAACCTCATTCACATTATGTTTTCTATACCACTATAATGCACATATCTACATGAATCCAACATTATTTCATAGTAATTCGCTATGACCAAAAACATTAATCATATATTCAAGGATGAACAACCTTAAAATATTTGTTGAAGGACCATTTATTATTAACATAAAATATTTTAAGACCCCATATTATATACATCATGACTATAAAAAATATAAAAGTATTCCCTGGAATTATGTGGTGTTGATATGGGCCTTTTAGGCCCTCATTCAAAACATTTTTTATGACCCCACGATGAATATCTCTCAGAGATGCATATCCCATGGTCCAAATTCTATGAACCCTAACTAATAACTGTATAGTCTAATTTATAAAACATTAAAAAATGTAGTTCCCTCTTGCTATTTTTGTCCGAGAGGGTATCATTTATAGCACTTGTCTTATATCCAGCAATTTCCCAGTACTATGTATGGCTTGATTCCCATCCTCATGGGATACATAGAGATGAAAAGTCATTTTTTACATTGTTCCTAGCCATAGGTTCAATAATGTTTTATCGTCACTTGTTTACATGTAGGAATTTAAACTTCACAGTACCATCTATTTCCATGCTACATGACACTAATTTCTTTGGGAGTGTGTGGTGGGTATTGGGCCTCTATGGTTCTCTTTCTCACAAAATTATAATAACTGCGACACAAAATTCCTCTTTGGATCACCTCTCCCACTAATTTCTTTACTGCATGACACTGAACTGGACGAATTGGTCCAAACTCTAATAACCAAAACCAAGATCCTTAGGTCTAATCCATATGACCTTAAACTATTCATAATACCTAGATCATATACCCTTTGATCAACTACTTCATACCACTAACATTCCATAATGTTAAATGGCATGAAACATACTATGTTGGGTTCCACATGGACAGTTCCTTAATCCATTACGATACATTGAGTCTTTCTAGATTCAGATCCCTATTATCTTTCAGACCCAGAAGGACCCCCTAACGGTGATGGTCTCATGCCGTATTTGGCTCACCTCCTACCCATGGAAAATGTCTTAATGGATCTCTAGAAAAGAATAATGGATCCTTTGTCTGGAACATAGTTAGAAGTTAATTCTATATTTTCTTTCTTCATCCATAAAATTTCTAGTTTTTGATCCTGTGTTACGAATTTGGTCAACAGGGGTCACTACACATCAATCACACCTTCTTGATTTGGAATTAATAATCCTTGATTTAACTCTATACCACCTCCCTATGTTATGCAGGAACTCCTACACCTTCGGTGTTTCCCCATCATTCATCAATTCATGTTGGGTGGAAACATCAATATCATTGGTACTTTCCCACCTATCAATTCCATACCCCAACTATCCACCTCCATGTAATGGAAAATTCTTACACCACTCTATGTTTTACTCACCGATCATAAATCACATGGGGTTGTCAATATTGGAAGGGTCTATACCCGCATAGTGGAATATGTCTAACATGTATGATGTTAAACTACATATCATAACATCATATGTTTATGAAATTAAACTACATAATATGAGTGTATTAGAAAAATGATGTTAAACTGTATTGTGTTTATGGTCCATTCCACCAACACATAAATGGTGTGACCCACATCCCAAGAACATGTTGTTAAACTAGGAACCCATGTTCAAGCCTTATGACATTAAATGTGGAAGTGTTTTCCATGGAGATGTTTCATGTCGTGCCCCCCCCCTTGGCCATCATTTATCCTGGGTTGTTCCGACAGTTTATATGTATCCCTTCATCAGGATTATCTATCCCTTATAGTATATGAATCAAGACTATAAACTATGTTATATTTCTATTAGGAATGTGGTGTGTGACATTGGGATATTTGGTCATCTTTCATATCGGGTTCCATCACCGCACCACACTGCACATGCTCATTAGAGATGCCCTCCCCTTTTCTGTCAAAACACTTTTTACTTAAACTAAGATCATGTAGTCTAAGAATCCTGACATTAAAATAAATATTGTTCTCTTATCAGGGTATCATTGTGTAGTTATCATAATCCTTCGTCTACATGCCCAACTTTATTTTTCATAACCCCATAATATGCTTATCCATTTCCCTCATGGATTGAACTATATGACCCTAAAATATTTGTTAATGTCCACAATTCATGAAAGTAAAATACAATTTTACACCATAATAAATCAATATAACTCCTATGATGAGTATCTAATGATTGGAAAATGATTCCACATATTTTGAGTGTTTTATTCCCTAGGAAAACTACAAGATACTTCAGTCTCCTCATATGAGATTATTTTCTCCACCATTGTTGTAATTTAACCACTTTTTGATTTAAGAACTATTTGCATCTTATTTCCCATCATCGTATGTTTTTAGTGACATCAAAATAATCATTTTTGGGGATATCTTTAAAAACATCCCACCTTTTCATTATTGGTAAATGACTTTACCGCATGACACTAACCTATATGTAATTTTAGAACTATGAGTTACATGATTTCCAACCTCAGGGGATATGTAGTGATGCCCAATAACATCGACTTTGGTCCCAAATACTATTCTATCAGATCTTTGTACCCTCTAACCTTAGCATAGTCCAAGAAAAAGACATTAAACTGTATGCGAACTTCCCCAAAAATACACATGTAGTGTGTGTTTTGCATCCTTGGTCCCCATTTATGTAGGGGTTGTTATACCTTAAAAATATGTATATTCTTCTTTGACCACCTCCCACGCTATGAAAACTACAACCCTAAACTAGGAGTTACTATCCTCAATTAACAATAGTTTATCGCGATCCTACCTAGAACATGTTCAGGATGCCACATGATAACCATGAGATATTTCTCCCCAATAGTGTTGGTTTCCTCCCACAGTATATTTAAGAACAAAATGCATCTTGATTTCAATTATCATGGAATACATTGAACTTTACTAATAGTTTTTACGCATTTCTAGTTGTGGGTTCATTAACCTTTTCATCCCTCTATCCTTATTTATGGTCCAATCATTGTAAACATAATATTTATGTTGTTCATATTAAGGATTTTGTGCCACATTTGGGCCTCCATGTTCATTATTCACCTCCAGGTTTACCCCTAACAAGCTATGTGCATACCCTAAGGCTAAAAATATCTTATGTGGTCAATGAAATAGAAAATAAAACTATTTTGACACCTAAGTTTTAATACATATTAATTATATATTATTTCCAGACATTGAGTCTTCATTGGTTTACATGAACCACCAATTAATGATGGTCTCATACCACATTGGAACACCACTGATCTTGGGCCAATACACTAGTGGATCACTTATAGAGAAACCTAAATCCTATGTTATTCTTTTATTGAGTAGTTGATTTAACAATTTTTAACCTCATTCCCAACTAGTATGGTTATGATCCCTATGTTTTGGTCATGGTAAATATTCGATCCTCGAATAATATTCCCCCTTTTATCTAAACCTTGGTAGCCCAAAGTTACCATCCTCTTCATCTTCTCATATCACGGTGGGATTTCATACTTGTTGTCACCCTTGATGTGCATGCCCACATGCAAGGTAAAATTCCTTTACCATTCCTTGGTTCCTACATCAAGCATGGCTCACGTAGGCTTAAACAGTTTGGTAGCATAGGTACCAATGTGGTTAATCCACACAAGGGGTACGAGGGCTAAAATTGATGACTGTAGAATAATATCCACACAGGGAAATCATGGTGTGTTGTTATTCCACCACACTGCATACTCCTTTTTAGAAAGCATCCTTCCCATACATTCCAAGATACTTGTGTGGTGTGAAAGACATTTTTTTCTCATTCACGTCAAGTGAATATATTCTATGGTAGAAATATGTAAATGGAATTGGAATTTCTTATCCTGTGCAACATGACTATAAACTATTGCCTTGGGTCCAGGATGTTTGCCATTCAAATGTGTTAAATGCCTTAGTTTTGTGATATTAAAGAATGGGGAACATCGTTATCACAGTACATTAAACAAAACCATGTTTCATCCACATAATATGACATAAAAATACGTTTTCTTCATCCTCACATTCATTACATAAAACTATAAATAATTCCATTCGCTTACATGAGAGTTCCTCTCCCTCCATGTTGGTCATCTAACACATTGTTTCTCACTTCTACTATCAGTCGACATCCAAGATGATGCTCTCTAATAAGATGGATTTGATATTTGTTTAGACTAGTACACTCACAAAAGTGTGTTCTAAACCACGGTGGAACAATTAATATTTTTTTATAATCCATTTAAGCATTACATCACTCCAATCACATGATTTTCATGCCCCATATTCATATCATCCTTATCTTTCATATCTAAGGGGGCCACCCTAGCAGAATGGTGCAGGTTTGATGCTCACCTACCACCTTGGGACAAAATTTCAAAGGATTTCAAATGACACATCAAGATAAGTCATGTGTTTTGAGCATTGACTGTGGTTGAACCACTTTATTTATTCCCATTTTAGGATAAGAAATATAGATTATTTATTTTTAGAATAGTTAAAAATAATTCTATAGAGTGACATTGTTCTCATTGTGTAATGAATTTTGGTTAATTGCGATTCTCACTACCCATTCATCCTTTTTTAGATAGATTCCAATGCCCCAGAAATTATCCATTTTGAAAACTAGAGAACATTAGGAAATTACTTTTGGTGGCACTGAAATCCATATTCTCCATTCAATGTGTCTCTTAACCTCAACACCCTAGGTGGTAAACCAATGACTGTAGACCTTAAATCATTGATGATTATTGGACACTCACATTAAAATTTAAAAATTATACGGTATTCCATTGAATCTCAGATCAGGAAATATCCATGATAGAATAGGTATTGGACATTAGATTACTCATGTAAGAATACCAATTAACATGTAATGATACCTCAATACCTCAGGTCCCAGTCATTAAATCATCCCAAACATTCATCCATCATACCTCTTGAGATTTTTCTTTCATACTCTATAGTGTATTCCTCATCCACTGGCACATATCCCATGATTGTCATCGTCTTTATATTCAAAAAGTATATGGGAATATTCCCACATTCCTTTGTATCATGTCAATTAATAGTGATGGTGTACAATTATTGGCTATCATTATGTGTGATCCATGGCCACAGTGAATCAGGCTCATATCTCAGGATTTTCACATCATCCTATTTCATGATGTTTCATAGAAGGAGATAATATCTAAGAAGGAAATATTTATAATGTTTAATATGTATAACCAATAGAATTTTCTTAATTAAATGATATATAATTGTGTGATTTATCTGAGGTTTCCTAGACATATGTCCTCTCCACATAGAAATGGAAGGATCCCTCTCGACCTTAGTTTGTTGAATGACCATATTGACCTAGTATTAAAAACCCTAAAGTTAATGTGTGATAGATTGAGGTTCGGCATTCCAGTAGACTTTATACATGTAAGATTGTTTGGTTATCATATAAAATATCTTAAATATATCCCAATTTCAAGGCCTGTAATATCTCTGCGATTTCATGTATAGTGATGGCCGAATTCTGGTTTTCCATGCCGGATTCATAAAATCTCAGGCATAAGAAAGAAATTGATAGTCATACAGATTTTAAATGTTTTGTACATAATGCCTCCATCATTTTTATACTTTTAGATGATGTATTCTTCATAAATGAATTCTTTCTTATTCATTGATATTCTGATTCTTCAAAAACCTCCCAACTTGAACTATTCATTTCATAATATCCCTTAATATCCCAAAATTTAGTAAACATTAAGAGTAGATTATAGGGGGTGATTGTGGCATTTTTTTCACCAAATTCTACTTGAAGCCGAAAATGGCCATCGTTTGGTAAAATAAGGACACCCATTTACTTAATATGCTATTCTATGATGGAATTGGGTGTCACAGACAAGATATGAGGTCATCATGCAAGGTGGAAATTCACAAGAAATATAATTTTTCACCAAATTCAAAATCATAGGGTCATGTTCTACAGAAAACACACGAAAACAGCCATGTTAGGAGCTTAAATGTATTGATGATTATGTGTAAAATACGGGACTACGCATATGTTTCATACACAACGTCAAATTACAACTTTTTCATTGAATATATTAAACAACAATAGAAAAAGAGTCAGAGTATATATATAATGGAGCCCCCTTTACTAATGGTAATCTTCCAAAAGTTGAATCATCTTTCAACCACATGAAATACCACCTATTATGTGATAGTATTCATTCCATTAATTCTCCAATGTATTTGATCTTGTGGGACATGTCCCCTGTGGGTCCCCATCATGTGAGCTCACATTGGCTTGACCATCACCCATTTCTTTTCATCCTAAGGAAAGTGCATGTAAAATACTTACTTTTTGCACAACACCTAATGTTTCATGCCCCATATACTACTCAACACCCTCTATTTTTTCAAGAAACACTAAAATAAAATTTTGAAACTCCACGTTGATACTCCATGGGTTACCATTACCTCAGATAAACTTGGTTGATCCCCATCCACATATACACTTCACAGCTTTTATGCACGTGTCCTTCCGAGCCCTCCAGGATTCTGTGTATTGATTTTTATGTCCTTTATGTGGTTTCCCCTAATGTGATGCTATAAATCTTTAATTTTGGAATATTAATTCTAATGGAATTCAGTTTTTGGAAAAAACATTGCTAACGCGGAACTCACTATCAACCACTCCTCCAAACAACTCTCCAATGGAGATGCTAATTCCGTCCCTTTCTAAAGAATTAGTGAATGTCTATTATGTAATACCATGGAATGAGGAGTGGGACCACATCATCTGTGCTACCAGATATAATATTTCTTAGCTCCATCATCCTCGACACATGATGTTAAACTGCAGGCTGACCCCATGCAATACACATGGGGTGCCCTGCCTCAGGAATTTTCCACACCAACTCATCTATATAGGTCTGATATCTTCCTCAAATAGAATGAGATCATTGTCACATGGAACAACATAATTTTTTTTTGGAAGGGTACCCCTCCTATAGTATTCCCTTGTAATTTTTTACAAGAGTCAATAATCTTACTCCCCTAACTAACTCTGGAAAAAAATCCTTGGGGGAACATGCATGGAGGATTCTTAGCACCCCAAACCTCTTCATTTATGATTTTTCACCATGGTAAGATTATATGAATAATCCCTACAACATATTCCATGAACACACCATCCAAAAACCATAATTCAATTCTACTACTTCCTCCTGTATGTCACACCGAGCATGAATCACATTGGATTTTAGAGGATAACAGTGACCAAGAAACCATATCCTTCTAAACTAATTGGTTTTTTAGCCATGTCTGTTGAACTAGGTTTATCAGACGCTTCTATGAGGTTTGATGCTGACCTATGGTAACCCATGTCGCCATCCTCTTAGGGGTGCACCTCTCAGATCCAATATCTGATCCATCACCTCGCTCTTGTCCTAGTGAAATCATACCCTATAACAGAGTTCGCAACTCCAATGTGTATGTTTTGGGAATACATACTGGTTTAATACCCATCATGCCTCTCTAATCTGGGCAGATTCCATGCGTATGATCCAAACACATGTACTATTTTGACTAGGACACATCCTTAGGTATAAGACCTAAGGCCAATAGTCAAAACTATAAGGATATTGATTACCGACTATATGGATATATAGGAAACCTCCATGAGGTTAAATACTGACACATAATCCATCTCATCCATTCCATTCCATACAACCAGTTGATCCATAAACCACGCTAACACTCTCGGTCTACATCCCTATTAACAAATTCCACCCATCATGGTGTTTTTACATATTATACACATCCACAACATCTCCACTCCTAGTATCACTCGAGAAGCAAAAAATGTTTTTTCCCACAATCTAATTCATTCAACCATGAACAATCATCTCGTTGTGTGAAATATTTTGGGATATTACCCATATGATGCTTTAAATCTATATGGGTTTTATTCCCTATCTTAGGGTACGTAAGAAGACTCCATGACTTTCAATCCCAGTTAATGGTAAAACTTAGTATCCCATCATTTGGGTGAGACACTATGATTGGACCACATTGATTTCATGATGAGCCTTCACAGTGTTACATCTTCCCATTATGGGACATACCACTTTGGGTCGGCTCTCATTAGGTATGGCGATCCACCCACCATGTAAACCATTGTTTCATTTTCATTGGGGCTCACCTCTCTGATCTGCACTCAATAGTGTCTAGTTCAACCATTTTGATGGGACATATTTGATTTATGGGACCAACAATATTGGGTATTCTCTCCTTGGGCATTCTAATCCCCCAATCCAATAGTAAACCTTTATGTCCCCCGCAATGGGGTGAACCTCTCTGATCTTCCCTCATTAGTGTCTAGATTAGCATTCACAGTCTCAAAACCTCCCTTTATGGGGAATACCACCGTATGTTCTCTCTCATTGGGTGTTTTAATCCATCAAATCAGTAATCCTTGGTGTCCCAATCATTTGGTTTTACCTCTTTGATCCACCCTCAATGGTGTCCAGATCCTCCGTCATGGTGTGACATCTTCCCTTTATGGTACATACCGCCCTGGGTCCACTCTCATTGGACTTTATGATTCATCCACCCAGTAAACCTTAGTGTCCCCCTCATTGGGATGCATCACTCTGATTCATCCATAGTGGTATCTAGACCAGCCTCCAGGGTGTGATATATTCCCATTATGGGACATACCATCCATGGTCAACTCTCATTGGGAATTCTGATCTATCTACCATATAAACTGTGATGTAACCTTCTTTGGGATTCACCTATCTAATATTCCCTTAGTGGTGTCCATATCACCATTCATTATGTGAAGTCATCCCATTATAGGCATACCACCCTCATTTTACTCTCTTTGGGCATTCTGATCCATCCACCTAGTAAATCTTAGTGAAAACCTCATTGGGGTGTTCCCTTATGATCCTCCCTCAGTGGTGTCTAGATCATTATTCATGTTTTAAAACATGATCATTATGAGACACACCATATAGGCTCCACCTCCATAGGTTTTATGAACTATCCATCTGGTAGAGCATCTAGGGAATCTCTCCTAAGGACATATCTCTCTGATCTTCCATAATAAGGGGTCTTGATCATTGTTCTCTGTTACTACTTCCCCATGATAAAAATAGAATGTATGATGAAAACCTTTCCCAACATTCTACTGGAATAAGATACTCCATGATTTATGTGGACTTCCTTGGGTACCACTCCCACGAAAAGCCCCCTCACAAGGAAGAATATAGGTGATCGATGTTCATGCATCCATACATGCCATGAATTTTAAATTTGAAATTTCCTTGGACCGATGATTTAAACACAGTCAAGACCCCTTGAAATTTCATGATAGAATCAGTGGAATTAACCAATTTCCACAATTAGATAGAAATGAAAATGAGTTTCATGATCAAGTCTTAATATTCATGGGAGATCTAGACTAGTGAAAAAATCCAAGGAGGAATCCCTGGAAGGAGGAACTGATATCCAATCAAACTATTTCGATCAAGGAGAATACATCTCTAATGAATTGGTGAATTCCTCCCACCTTTGGAAAGTTGGAATGTGTGGAAAAAATGTGTCTCCAACGCACGAGGTGGGACCACCCCAATAAAAGCATCATAAACACTTTCATATACAGAAATATAAATCCTGACATAAATATCATAGATATATTCATTATATATACATTTGGGGTCATAATTCTATGATATATATTATTAAATTAATTACCTCATTCATGGAATGGTATTCTGTATGTATACAAGAACACTATTTTAATTTTCAAAAGAAAATAAATATGGAATGGTAAATAATATTCACTCTATCAAAAACCATAAGCATATTTTAAATAACATATATAATTATTAAATACATTATAATAACCAAGAATCAATGATGGTGATGTAAACTTAATAATATCAAAACATAGAGGTGGTTCTCCACATGTATTCATAAATGATACTTTGATTAAGTATTTCTTAGAAACGAAGGTGGATAATGGTTGTTTTATAACCATAAATAATTTATGCAAATTAAGGATATTGAATTATTTATTTTATTATGAATACGATATATTTGAAGGAGGGAGATAATATAAATTGAAATAGGTTGGGTAAAATGACAATTTATTCTACATTAGACAACCTATAGATCCCTTCTTAATGATATATAACATGATATTATAAGAATACCAACACTTCTAATTCAAGATTAGGTATGTTTATAATATAATTGTTTTGGGTTTTGTTTACCTAGGTGGCCCAAAAATGTCTAAATAATGTAGGAGAGTAGGTTCTATTTTATACGTGGAGGAGGGACACACTTTTAAAATTTTAATGGATGAAAATATTAAGTAATTTTTATTGAAATGTATCCCATAAAAAATTTTATTTTGTGTTCATGGTGTTATGGGTAGAAAAAAATTAATCTAATAAGAAACAATATGAAATATTACATACTTATCACATAGTTTTAACCTATGTTAATTTGATGTCCCCTTTTACCATGACATGTTTTTACTATTTTTTCTATTAATTATAATAAAAAATAATGTTGAACAGATTACATACTATAAATTATGATGATTAAAAATATGGATTCAGTTTTAAAATAGTAAATATATTTGTTTTCGACATTAATTTCAATATAATCCCACAAATCCATTATGAAAAATTGTTTTTCATAAAAATATATATTTTATTATATAATGTTTTTCTACAAAAATTAATCACAAATTATGATTAAAACGAAATTAATTGGATTATGTAAAATAAAAATTTAATAAATAAATTTTAAAATAACTTTAAAACTAAATAATTCTTTGTTAATTGTTGAAAAGAAAATATAGTTCCCCTCTTCCCCCTCCTGGCAGACTTTCTCAAATATCCACATGGTACCTTTATATCTAGGGTTTCCATTCTTCCATTTCTCCCATTCACACAAAATTACAGTTGTTGTAATCTGTATTTGGTTTTTATATTTTTTCAAATGAATATTTTGGTCTATTTATGTAAAAGGAAACTTCTTATGTTAAACCTTATAATCATTGTTGATTATCTGTTAGTGATTCGTGATGTGTCGATATTTCATGTTGAGGTTGTTCCCTAGTTGGTTTATAGACATATGGAATGCATTAATGTTGGGACCCCATCTAATTACACTCTACTCTATCCTCATTATGATTTTTTATTCACTATTAGGATTGGTATTATTGTATTTAATTTGGTTTTTGGTTGTGAGGTGTGGGAAGGTGATGGTGTTGCAGGTTGAAGTTATGGATGAATGGATTGAATGAAGTGCTACATGATCCTATTTAGTTATGAATATCTATTGAGGTCTGAATTGATTCTTTCTCTAATCTGGCTTCATGGTCCATTTTTCTCTAATATTTTGGTATGTTTAAGTGGTTCTCCGTGATGATTCTAGATTAATTGAGTGAGTAGTAATAGTGTTCCATGTGGATCAACTGTTTCTCTTTGTCTTTTTAGTAGAAAAAAGATTTATTTTACATTACAGGTCATGGCTCATTAAAATACCCATGTAATTAATATAATATACTTATTCTTATTATATCTCTCCCATTCTAGGTTAGTCTAGTGTTGTGGATCAGATGGAGGTTTTGTGATGTGTTTTTGTGGGCTTTAGTGTTCCTAGAGGTGGGGCCTTCAAGAAGGTGATTAGGATGGTGCTTGATTTATGGACCTGATGCTTCACACCCAATATTGAAGTTAGTTTCAAGGTAATTGTATTATTGGTTGTAATACCTAATGACTGGTGAGATTTATTTTTGGGTAAACTTTCCACAATGACAATGGAAATTACAGGTGGACATTCATTCTATATGGTTTTGAGTTCTTTGGTTTTGGTGGGATTATATGATGATGTTGATTGGTTTCCAATGGATCCTTGATGGTGTTGTGGGCATTGAGGAAGATAATGGGGACCTTTATGTCTAGTTTGATAACCCATGGTAATTCATAATTCATGACTAATATATGTGGATTCAATGGATTATTTTGAAAAAATAATGTATTGATGAATTGAGGTAGGTAGACAACCCCAGGTGATTAGGAGCTCGAGGAATTTATATCTTCCTTTATTCAAATGTAAGTTATTCGTGTGAATTACATGAAAGGAGTTGGTGGGTGATTTTTCTTGAATTTGGAATTTGGTGATGTTTTCCACTTGACCATAAATGTAGTTTAAATAAATTAAAAATAATTTACATTTACAATGGAATTATAGTACTCATTTATTATACGCCAATCAATGCTTTTGAATTATATTACCATTTTATTCATATTTTATTACAATTTAGTTTTTTATATTTGTCCCAATAATTTAGACTCTAGATTATAATTTTCATTTATAAATATTCATGATTCAATATTTTATCATGGTTATTTTAAAATATGTGTCCCATGTAAATCTAGGTATCATGTACTTAAGGATTATTTTAAAGGAAATGCATATTAAAATCTAATGTTGTTACATTATACCCCCTATCAAACGTTTTTCTTCAAAAATTATATCAATGTGAAACAAAAAATGAGGATATCTCTATTTCATCATGTCAATGAGTTCTAATTAAGCTTTTATAAATTTATGATTCCATAAAAGTAGTTTAACGATGATAGTAGTGTTGTTTCTCAGAGCATTATCTCTATTATTTGAGATTTATATCAGTTGTTCTTCATAATAAATACCATTTTCCAAAAATATAAGCACCCTGTTTAGTAGATGTAAAGGATTAGGTATTTACTTTTTTATGAAATATAAATTGAACACGTCATGAATTTTTGTGTGTTTCAGTGCAAATTACCAAACAATAAGAAACCATCCCTACTCAATCAAAAATCATGAACGTACCAATATACATAGGGATCATGGTTTCTTTTCCCCCAAATCGAACAATATTTCCACTAGAAAAATAAAAATAAATATCATTTGAATAACATTTAATTTCAATTTTCTATAATGATTGTAATAAGTGACTTTTCCGTTGACTTTGAGCTACCACAATGTGATTCTGAGTGGATCAAGATTTAGATTGCAATTAATTAGCTAGTTCAATCCCCATTGTCATTCATTATCCAACATCATATCTGCATCTCATAGATATATACTTCTTTTCATATAGGGATTCATAATTATCCATATTAATTATTTAGTGAATGCAATTATTCCATGAAAACTCGGGTAGAGTCATTTGATGACCCTAACCCCCTTTAACATCTAGAGAACATTATATATAAATGTAATCTGGGGTTTGAATTGTCATCTGAAACTGACTCTCAATATAAGGATGATATGAATTACTAAATCCTAACTCTTTGTCTATATTTTTTTGAATACATTTCTAAAACATAGAAGAAAACATCATATTTTGATCAGATAAAACAGAATAGGGTACTCCATTCATCCATAAAACATTCTCAGTTTATATTTTATTAATTTGATAAAAGTAGAAATATTCTCTTCTTTAAATAATGTTCAATGACTTCATATGATAATTGACTACACCCTATATATAAATATGGCTATTAAATTTTTTGGGGAGTCTGATGATGAAATCTATGGTGATTTTTTCAACATCTATTCTTGTATGGGTTATTAACATGTTCTTCTAATGGGGTATGAAAAAAATATTTTCAATGTTAAAATGTATAATAGTGGCCATCCAATATTTTTTATAGTGATGAGAACAAAATAATCAAGTTGGAACCTTAAATTTGATAATTATGTGAAGGTTTATTTTTTAATTCATTAATATAGAAAACACATTAATGTAACAAAAAAAGTATTAAATGAAAAAAATATAGAAAAAAATAACAAAGAAAGAGACTGAATAATATCATTAGAGAATGGTGATCTGTTTCGAGGCCATTTTTCCAATTAAAATGATATCATAGTTATATTTTCTCCAATCCTATTCTTATAGGCCTATTAAAGTGAGATTCCCTGATCACTTCTTCTCAATATCATGGTCAATGGGGATAGTGTGAGTAAACCCTTCAATGAACCCATCTAGGTCTAATCTCTTTACACAATGAGAATTATTTGCAGTGAATTCCCTCAATTAACATAGGCAATTCCTGATTGAGTCTCGTTTATCACAAACAATCAAGATTACCCACTACCCCTCCCACATGTATTGAATATTATCGAGTACTTCACCACTATTCCCTGATCTATTAAATTGTATATAGACAAAAACTGATAATTACTAGAAAATTATAAATGATAAAATCACAAATAAAAATATTATCTAAAACCAAATACAATCATATATGATAACATTTACCACTATTAAAAATTGAAACCAACTTCACTAAATAGGTAAAATAATTTAAACCAGGAAGTGCAAGATCTAAAAAATTACAAAGGATAAAAAATCTACCTCCCTAATAACTGATAATATTTCCACTAATTGTAAAGAGAATCAATGAATAAGGGTTATGGAGAATAATTAAAAAAATAAAAATAATAATAGTGGGAAATTAATGTACCGAATATTTCACCTCCCGAATCTATCCACTCGAAGATTTCTTCTATTATTCCCACAAACCTCCATAAAAACAATAAGGTACCTTCATAAATGTGTTTGTAAATGTTAATAGATATAGAACCTATAATTTCAAATTATTTGGTCATATTTAGTGGTTTTTATGACCAAATTACCAATGTACACTTTTTCTGGATGAGGACACTCTTGAACTTCTTCTAAATGGATTCCTTAAAAGGTACACTTAATGAGATAATTTCACCATGTAATTAAATGAAATAATTATTCCTAGATTTTTCTATCATTACTAGCTGGAATCACCTCATTTGGAAGAATTTATTATACAATGTTAATTAATTAACGAGGTGGGGTCCATTTTATCAGGAAGAAGGATTTTTTCATTTCATTTATTTTTTAAGTCCCTTGTGTTTTCCATGGGCTTTGGAAAAATAAGACAATGATTAATCCCAATAGAAATGAAATCCTAAAAAATTAATAACTCATTTTGTATAAAAATTTTAAAATAGATGCCCAAAATACAAAAGATCCATAAAACATTTGAATTTTCCATAATTAACCAATTTTCCCATTTACGTCCAAAATAAAAAAACAAAAATGATAATAATCAGCTCAAATTGGTTAATTATATGATATTAAAAAATTAAAATCATATGAATATTTATGAAAATATTATCTCTATCAATTCCCCACTCATAGCACATAGACTTCTTGATAGCTGACATCAAAATCAAATCAATGAAAATTCAAAACAAAAATGCAGAAGATCCATATATTCCACACAAAGAAACATAATATATTTTTCCTCATAAAAGAGAATTATTCAAAATTATCCATTAATATCATTAAAATTATTTCTAATTATATTCTCCCCCTATACACACAGAACAACCTCCTCGACTAAATTTTATTTAGTCTCACCAATCTTAAATTTCAAAAAATATTTTATCATAAAAACCCAAGAAAGAGTCACCATATTTATGATAAATGTATAAATATCCACCCTATGTGAGATAAATAAATTAGTCTGTCAATGGGAATTCGTTGGTTTTTTTTGTAATTCACTTGGTGGGATATATATGTCAAAAATTATGATGTAGAATAAGGAGGATTTGACTTTTTGTTTGAAAAAGGCATATGTCATTAATGACAAAGATCAGCAGAATTACATTTTCAAAGCCATGAAGGGAAATTGTCCAACAAGAGATAGTTAGAATCGAAAGGGCCTGAGGCCACAAGTTGATGGGCCGAGTTATTTCCTTCCCTTTTGGTGAAGGAGAAAGTAAAAAATTAGAAGCATTGGCGAAGTGAGAGAATTATCTTGATGATGATGCCAAAATACTGGAGGTCGCCGTCGTTGTGATTAATGGCATCTATCACGGTGAGACAGTCAGACTCCTTAATGATATCACCCCATCCACACTCAAAAGCGAGAATCAAACTAGAAAGGATGGTCATGGAATCAACAAATTCCCATTCCAAGAATGCCTGATGTGGTTCGTATTTAGCAGCAAAGATATGCCCCAGATGATTTCAAGCAAGGAGGCCCAGGGAAACAAACCCATCCTTCGGAAGAGAAGCATCCACATTAATTGTGAGGATACATTCTGTTGGGGGACTCTAGTGAGGTGGATGGGAGGGGGGACACCCGACATAGACTTTCTATTGTGGCCTTTCCAACCCTCAATCCAGAAAATTGCCTGATCAATCCTATCATTTGTGGGTCTATGAGCTTGATTAAAAACACCATCATTATGCCGAACCCAAATAATCCAAGCCAATGTTCAAAATGAGCCCACATCAGCCGAAGAGAGAGAGGAGCACCAACGCATCAGCAGATTAGGAAGGTCTGATTCCAAATCTAGTGAAGCAACTAAAACCGAGCCCCATGGATTCCAAAGATCCTTCACTCCCGGGCAGAAAAAAATAGCGTGTAGAGGTGTTTCTAGAGCATTTGGGAAGAAAGGGAAAAAAGGTACTGGACATATGTCGGTAAAAGAGAATGGTCATTGTTGGGAGAGTGCACGTGCAAAAATGCCACCAAAATTGAAGAATTTTCTGGGGGACGTTGAGCTTCCAAATAGATTTCCAAGGTCCCCCATCCTGGCAGACTGAGTGGATTCCAAGAGCAATTATGTAACCAGAACTCACTGTATATTTTCCTAAGATGTCATTGATCCACAAGAGATGGTAAGGGCTTGTGTTTGGTACCCAAGGAATGCTAAGGATAAATTTTTGATCTCTTTCGGAAATCCAATCAAGGATATTTTCCAGAACCCACCCTAGTCCCTGGTCGGCTGACAGTGGAATCTTCAAGACCTAGTAGTGTGGGGGATGTAGCCTATAGTCTATCCTTATCAATGAGCCAGGGATCAGTCCAGATTTTGACAGATGATCCATTCCCAATCCTCCAGCCCAATCCTTTGTTCAGGAGATGTTTATCCCCCCAAATGCATCTCCAGAGGAAGCTAGGGCGGGGACCAAGAGAGGAGGCATGAATGTCCGTGTGGGGAAAGTACATAACTCATAGAAATCACGCACAAAAGATGATATGCAGTTAATAAGGCACCATCCTTGCTTGGACAAATGCTCCTTGTTGAGGAGAGGTAGATTTTGAAACTCCATCCCACCCTCTGATTTGGGTTTGCAGAGGTTCTCCAAGGCCATTCAGTGAGGCCGATTCCTACCATGGTTCTTCCCCCAACAAAAATTGGCAGTACGTGTGTGGATCTGGTCGACGATGGCCACTGAGAATTTAAAATGGGACATAATGTAGCTTTGGATAGATTGGATGATAGCTTTAATGCGAGTATCTTTTCCAGCTTTAGAAATACTTTTTGGGGTCCAGCGTTGAATTTTTTCCTCAATCTTGTCCACAATGTATGCGAAGATTTATTTTTTGGATCGACCAATCATCGTGGGGAGCCCGATATACTTTTGATGTTTATCAACCATATGGATGCCAGTTGAAGAGCAATGGTCATCCCTCTTATCAAGAGGTAGCCCTTCTCAAAATGATATTTATGATTTTCCATGATTGATTGTTTGGACAGACTCCCTCTCATAATGATGAATCACTTGGCAGATCACCTGGAATTCATTAATTGTTGGTCTGGAAAAAAGGAGGCATTCATCAGCGAAGAAGAGATGTGACACTAAAGGGCTATATTGGTATACTTTTTCCCTATGAATTGACTTTTATGATACATCCATGGAAATAAGATTAGAAAAAACGTCAACCACCAGTATGATGAGAAAAGGGGATAGGGGGTCTCCCTGGCGATGGCCTCAGGATGGTCTCCTCCTAACTACCAAGTAGAAAATCAGTTCCATCATCATGATAACACAATGAAATTTCACACTATCCAACTTTTCATCAGGAAAAATTTCAATCTTCAAAAACATGTTTTTTCCTAAAAGATCCAAAAAATGAACATCTTTTTTCAACATTGGGAGATACAGAAATAAAAAAAAACTTATATAATGAAATATCAAGAAGAAACTAATATAAATATCAATTTTTATTTAGTAATAAAATAACTAATAAAAACTATATATTCCACCGAATGGTACATTAAATGTGATAGAAAAATACAAGATGACTTTTCCCACACATATGTTCACCTAGATCATGAAATTTCATTTGAAGAGTCGGTCAGAAAGGAATAATTGTCTTGAAAAGTGGCTACCCAAATAAGAAATTCATCTATCCTATGGGATACATGGATTAAATATACATGGATTTCTATAATGAAAAATATTCATTTGAATGGGGGTTTAGAACCAAAGTAATTACTCAATCATTTAGATCATAAGTACCTCAAACACTCATGTTTTGAAAAGAATAAATCAAATAATAGTTAAAATATTCATTATTAGATTCTATCAAGAAGAGATGTGAATGTAAATAATATGAAAAATGGGTTTTAATCCTCATGTTGTAGTGATTTCAATGATATATATAGTGTAACATGGCATGGGATGAAAAATTAAAAATTGTTTTCATGAAATTCCAAAATCATTTAACTTGAGATAAATTAATTTTTAGAAGAAATTAAAGATATGTTTCATGGAATAAATTGTTTTACTCATTAATATGGTTTTAATGAATGGTTATGATAATCATAAATGCTCAAAAGTTTCAAAATCTCACAAATATTGAAAAAATTACACACAATTATTGAAACCAGAACATTTTTTTTTTGAGAAATAGAAAAACAGACAATGAAAAAAAATCCTAAACTAAAACGTTTCAGTCCTCAACACATCAATTTTGTTTTAATTTAAATAAATTAAAATTTATTTTATGTGTAATTATATTTGATAACTAATCCAACTATGAATGATTTTGTAAAATAAATGTATGACCATGCATATTGGAAACACAACATTAAATTAAGATCCTAAGTGATCTACAATGAAAACCTATAGAATAATTTTGAGAAGATAACATAAGAAATGTATTTGAAGAAAAGAAAATAGTAATTTAATGAAAATATAAAGATAGATTTTGGTTTAATCTCCCAAGTTGGACCTAGGATTTGAATACCATAAAATAGGTTGTTCTAGTTGGATATCCTGAATAAGATAGTGGTTAAAGGCCTTTTCTCCTTAACCTCTATAAATTAATCACTAATTCCTGAACTTATTCATTTAAATTGATGACTCCATTGATATAACACTACAAATACACCCCCATGAAATGAAGATTCGTCTTGTATGGTGGGGTTATGATAAAGAATGACTCCTCATATTTATTGGTTTCCACTTTCACAATGTCTTATTTATTCTCTAGTGATTTCTCAAGGTATGATTCGTCAATATAATATTCAATAAAAAATTAATATTGTATTTCAATTTGAACATTAATAAAAAAAGAAGTGTCAAATATAAATTCATCACATTCAATGTAAGCTTCTTGCGTTTGTGTTTCTTTTAGAAAATTCACTTATCTATCCACTTAAAAAATCTAAAAAGATTGTTCAACATATTCAAGGAGGTCTAGATGTTCTTCATTAGATTCAACTATTCTTTCATCATCATCCTCCACCATGTAAATACTAGTGTTTTGAAAATCTGAATATTTAATTCAATTAGGGATGATGTCCAATTTAGATTCAATAAAATTTGAAAAAAATGAGATTCGGAAAATATTATCCCCATAGTTTATTTGGAATAATTTTCATTTTTAGTGGTAGGTGAATCATGTAGTTGAATTTCACTAGATATTGGTAGGTCATCAGGATACTCTATGTTCTGTCAAAATTTCACCGCATTGATAGTGAATTCATTTAATGGTGCTGTATCTTCTACTTTTTATGGAATAAGGGGATCATTTTGTCCCTCAACCCCATTCCACAAGTCATCGAGATCTTGTTGACCTCCCATATATACATCATAAAGAAACCTTTCTTCATCAAAATTATTCAAAAATGGTTGTGTAGAGGGAAATGGATTATCAGTGTCTTCCATCAAGGTCTCCCAATGTTTTTCATCATTAATGGGTATTGGGGAATCTACCACTATTACATTCCCATTTTTTAGGTTTGTGTTGCTCTTCGGATGTTTACACATACTCAAGTAGAAATTATATTTTTTATAGGTTCTACCTTTATTCACAAACTCCTTCAATCTAATATTGTATTTGAATTTATTATTTATATATTACCTTGACCATTTGTTGATAAAATTATAGAAAACACTCTGGGAGTTCAATTACTTTTGGGAATGACCTATAAAACATGGTATTCAAGGTTAACATTAAATTCTGGGATGATCTCATTGAATTCATCCTCCCTGGTGATTTAGATTAAAGCTCCCCTTACCTTTTTTAAATTAAATGAATAATATCCCCCCTATTCCTTGGTTATTTAATCAATGGTTATTGTTTTTAGGGGTATCTATTCCATGAAATAATGAAAGTATCATTTGATAACAACTTGGAAAAATTTTTATTTAGGTTTTTTACTTTCTTAAAGGCCAAAAAAATTATTATTTGATTATTAGTACTAACTACCAAGAAATGACATAATGTTTTGGCCCCTGTATATCGTGGGGTCTAACAAAAAAATAATTACTATTTTTAAATGATGTATAGTGGTCAACACATATTGTCTCTGGAGTTGAGCACACAAAAATAATGTTATAAATTTAAATTAGTGTATTAAGTGGAGGATGTTTTTGAAATTTATTGATTCAGAAAATAAAATAAAGTAACAAAACAATAAAAATAAATGAAGATTTTTTAGAACAATTTAAAAAGAAATAGATTGAAGAAAATGATATGGGAAGGGTGATAAAGTGTGGGTCAGTTTTTCTTGTTACATAAATATCATAGATCAAAGTAATCCAATCTACTTCTACTAAGCCGATTGAAGTGTGATTCCACAATTTCCTATTCTCACTTACTTGGAAAATGGTTATGGTGAGAGTAGATTGTGTAATGATACTAGGACTATATACTATTACACCAATGTGTGGAAGAGTTTTAGTTAATACCAACAATTGACGAAGGAAATTACTGATCAGTTCTTGTTTATCCCAATCAATCATGAATACCTACTACCCCTCCCATGTGTACAAACAATTGTTGAGTACATCACCACTAAGATATTATCTATTACATTTTATATATAACAAAACCTAGAAGAGGATTAAAATGATCATTGAATAAATAAATATCAACTATAGAATCAACAACCAAAAACAATCATACGTGATAATAAAAACTGCCATTATAAATTGAAATAAACTTCACAAAAGAGATATATGATTTTATATCATGAAGTGCAAGAGCTCAAACAATAAAAAAGAGAAATCATATCCAACCACATTAACTCATAATATTACCCTTCAATGTGAATGAATTCCATGAAGAAGTTGAAAAAGAATAAATAAAAAAATAAGAAATATGAAAATAGGGAAAAGGGTGTATTTGGAGTTATGACCAAATTACTAATGTCTTCTATTTTTGAATGATCAGACTCTTGAACTTTCTCCACATTCACTAATGAAAAAAATATTTTAAGAGTGAATTTATCAATTTAATTTAATGGGAGAATAATTCTTAGAGGTATATTTATTTGAAAAATAATAATATCCTTTTTGGTTTGTAGGATGATATATTCTGTAATTATTGAGGTGGGGTCTATTATATCATCCCGAAGAATTTTTACAATTGAATGCTTTTTCATGGAAATTCTGTTATGAATGGGATACTTGTAAAGAAGTAATACTATAATAACAAGATAAATTAATTCCCTAAATTTAGAATCACACAATATGGAAAAAAAATTTAAAATATATTCCCAAAATAAAAAAGATCTAGAAAAGTTTGAATTTTAATAAATTAACAAATTTTCACATATGATCCCAAAATCACCAAAATAAATAAAATTGTTGAAATTAGATCAAATTGATAAATTGGAATGGATTTAATCATAGAAATAAATATTAATTATTATGAAAATATTATCTCTATCCATAATGTATGAATTGTTTTTTTAGGATTATGTCTCTCAACCTTAAAATGACGATAGATCATGCATCAAGATACATACTATGTAATATCCCTTTTTATGTTGTCCCAAAGAAAATACTCATTCAAATATTAATATGTATTTTTAATTCCAAAATTTATAGTGAATTATGATCTATGATATTCTTACAGTAGTTCCTTCATTATGTATGGCACTAAGGAGATAGTTACATAGTTCCAAAACCATATCATTCCATTACAATAAATGATAAACTCCTTAAACTTTATCCCATTATATCTTTCTTATATGACTCTTTAAAATTCATATAGATATGGTGGAACAATAATTTTAGAAGGATAATATTTCTCCCATTCACTAATTATTTTTATACCCATTCATTTCATATCTTAAAATATTTGATCTTTTGTAATCCTCATCATAGAAAAGATATCATGATCATTTCAACTCTAAGCATCATCCAACTTTTTTTCTTCATAGTGTGGTAATGTGTTTAGAAGTAAAAAACATTAATCAACTTCAAATATCGTCATTAGTTCGCATTAAATTTTTTTTAGGTAAATATAAACATTATTCTTTTTTGATTAGTATATATGTCATACATTTTTATATAAGGACAATGTATCCATATCATTAAAGAAAAATGTTAAGGCCTCATTCCCAAATTTCCTCATGAAAAATGAAATGGTCCTTGTGAAACTATTCTGGATGCATGGTTCCCGTCATGAAAAGACTTCAAATTAGTAGAGAGGATATAAATAAGCGACAGTGTGGTGACTATACCTGATGATGATGATATATTAATTGTTTGATTTAAAAATAAAATAAGTAATAGAAAGGAATTAAAAATAGACTTGAACCAGTAACCCACCCATGGAGGAATCAATGTCAACCACAAACAATATCTAGAGAACTAAAAAAAATGGAATAATATAGCAATACAATCATACAATTAATATCTACTAAAAGTGAATGCATACATAATAGGTCATACAATAAAATAAATAAATGGGTCAAAAATGGATAACCATAGTATGCACACATATAACAACATTATATTACATAAAATGATGAAAAATAGAACTATAGTTGAGGAAAGAACCAATGGTTTTATTCCTTACATTCTAATTTAAAAAACTATTAAGATACAACTCTTAAAACATGGCCATCACTAGAATGACAAAGCATAAAGTCTACATGTATCCTGAAGGGATCGTTTAGGGTGTGAGAATGAGTCTAAGTAGTAATCTTCCAATGTGTTCCTATATAAAATTTTAGATTATGTAGGTTTGAAATAAAAATATTTAATTTAGTACGACATGCATTAAATAAAAACTTGTTTCCCTGGATCTCAAAACACACAAGGAAACTATCACATGCCTCATCCAATGCCCAAAGACCATTGTAGAGAGGATCTGTAACCATATCCCAAGGAATCCAATTATATATAAACATCCATGTGAACCCTCAGGTTTCACCTCTATATAATTCTCCTAGAACCATGTTCCTTCAAACACCTTTGGCTATAGTCAATTCATTAAAAACCTGAAGGCAGAACCAATCAACAAAAACCTAGCCCCTCAAACCCCTTATCGAAATAACCCATAGACTCGAACATCAAAATTCAAATGAACAATGATATCTTCCGTAATGTAACAGATTATTGGGAACAATGAACAAAGTCTTAGGGAAATGTTATTTCCACCCTGCAAAATAATTCCTTACACAATTTTGTCGAATACGGTGATCCTCATCCCCAACTGATAGCCTCATCACTTTCATTAGATCGCTCATCACCATCCACATTGATTTCAATGGAAATAAACCACATAAGATTAAAAAATATACTACTAGTGGGGTCATATACCTACATGAGTGGTAAATACATCCTCATACATCTAATCCAAGAGGTGTGAAAATGAATCCAACTGACACATATCCTAACACAGGTGATTGAGAATTACCATTTAGAACCTAATCCACATCAATTATGGTGCATTTTGCTGCTACAACCACATCACTAAACCAATAAATATTCCATCCAATATCATTGGAGCCTCACACATATCCTAAATACATATCTACCTCAATCTGATGATTGAGTCACCCAAGAAATGATTCTAATCAGCCAAACACTCTAGCTCATGATCGTCTTAATGATCACATCGACTTAAATGAATAGCCATCGCAATCTCAATCCCTGATATGAGCCCATTGCGTTCCATTAGAACCCATTACTGATTCAGAATAAATTCAAATTTATATATTCATTCAATACAGTTCAATTGACTAACTAAAATTCAATAACACAATTAAAATTAATAATTAAAAATCAAAATAATAAAAAGGACACATCTTGGCCTTACTACGCACGGTTCAAATCCTCTTACACTTCTCAAAAAACATGTAGTATCATGAAAGAATAACCTTTGGAATATCACCAAGTTGAATTTAATTAATTAAAATAGACCATTAAAATTATAGTCTCTGTCAATCAACATAATAACATGTCAAAATCCACCCCATAGAAACACTCATGAAAACACAACAAATATATAAAAAACCTAACCTATAGTTGTAGATAATGAATATTCCATATTTTTCTCTAAAATTAGTTGATTTTCAAGACATAAAAAAGTTAGATGAATTCAATAATAATAGAGAAAATTACTTGCACAGATTAATAGTCAGTAAGGTGAGAGAAAATGGATATAGAAGCTTGACTGTGGAGTGCGTTACTGATACATATCCAATGTCATAACTGGATCGAAATACGGACATCATACATAGGATAGGGAAAAAATACATTGGAAAGGAGGTTAATATGGGGACCCATATTGTTGTGTGTAACTAAGGGTGGGGAAGGAAATTGTTAAAGAAGGAATAATAATAAGGGGGAAATAATATTTTGATAACATTATTTTTATATAAGGTTAGATACCATTTATTTTTAAATAGATTGGCTCCTACTACATAGGATCCATGCCCCACCCGATTAGCTTGAATGGTTAGTTTGAACTGTGTGGAAACTGTGCATGCTACAGTGCAAGGCAACTACCCAGATGGAAATAACTGTTCACAAATAATGTGTATTCCCTCTAATAAAAAATACAGTGGTCCTTCATGGTAGTTTTGTCCATTTCATATGTTTTCCCAAAACTATACTCATATAAAATTAGGTCTACATGGGTTGCATTTGGAGGCCACAAGGATAAATAAAATCGTTTTCCACAGACTATAAGTCTCTAAAATAGGGCCTTCAAGCCTTCGATGCACTCGATACCAAAATAAATCAATTCATTTTACAAACATCTAAACCCATATAAAATTATGTTTTGGGTTTACATACACCTTCGAATTGAAATTCATCCAACGATCAAAGAGTTGGCATACCCACCAAACTCCAAAACATCTAAATGGGTGCAGAATTCATCCCACTCAAAAAACCTAAGACATTACAAAATCCCTACAATAATTTAGCTCATCCAGTAGATATCATAAAAAACATAGACTCATTATTTAACATACCCTTGCCTTTAAAATTATCATGGACTTCCCAAGTTATAAGGGCACCTGTAAACTATCTCAAGGAGGATACTCACCTAAGAATTAACCTACCCCAAACACATCATGACATAAATCTCAATGAATGTTGAGGGTCTACAAACCATCAAATGAATAAAAATCATCATTTTTTGCATCATCAATCAACTACTTCATCCAGTGATCATGTTTCATACCTGATACCCATGATTATCCTACTCCAGATCAGTTTCTGCCAATTGTCCATGTCAGAAAAGACACTTAAGATGTCCTAAATCTCAATAGATGCTCAAAATTAGTCCCAGTTCCTAGAACCCCATTCATGTATAACATCACAACGATTCACATATTACCATGTACCTAATGTAATCTACATCCCATCTTTTAATTGATGCCAAAACACATTATTAGTCATACATCGAATGATGCGCACATATAAATCATGGTGTTAGAAACCTCATTTATATTTATATATTAAATGAACTAAAGAAAGTATCATCCTAAAGGGTAGTGTCTATATTTTCTATAAACAAATCCCAGTGACTTATTGCTCCAAAAATAGTTATTCCTACAACTGAAATTCCAAAACAAGAAAAAAATTCATGCCTATTCCAATGATGTATCTCTGAACTTCGTCGGAACATTAGTATACTGAAACCATGTAATCCCATTTTATACACCAAGCCTAATGATCAAATTCTTACATCATGACCTCCCTCTGTTGTTGTACCGGCTACTAGCCACTATCCCCATTGTAGGGTTCAACTGTATCTACCATGAGATCCATTTGTAGATTTAAATCATCGACTACCAACTAGTAATACTATCAGACCGATCATAGAACCATGAGTCTGCCCTGGTCCTTAACTATATCTAAACCAAGGAGGATTCTTACATAACCTATAGAGTTTCACAACCTATCAACATGCACTATATTACTTCTGAGACCACTCATATTTAGTCAGAACATTTTCATGGTGACTACACAGAAATCAAAACATTGAAAATACAATCTGATGTGGTATGGCTATGTCCTTGGTCCAACATCCTTGTTGGAACTCATATAAAACTCACTTACTAATATATGAAGTTCCACAACTAAAATCACTGATGAAATCACCTAGATTGAGTAAGTCTATTCCAAAAAATTCCCCATACCTATGATCACCCAATTCACCATCTCTGATAACGAGTCCGGTATGATGTTGCTTACCTACACCTGAATGGACTTCCATAAATGATCCCCTAAATTAATAACCCTCAAGTTGTCATCGCTCAACACGCTAGGTGTGTAGTGATTCAACTCAGTGAATGTCTCTATATAGTCTATGATGAAAATGTCACCCAACATAATGTTTAGTGAATCCAAATATCTCTCCTTCCTATGCATCTCTAGTAATATGTTCATGAAGAAATAAACCTCAATGTCATTCTGAGCCAGTTCCTCATGTCTGCCTGCTTGAAATTTACATCCCACCAATAGTTAGCTGATCCTCGAAGCATGTATGTCTCTAGCATCACCTTTCACCCTATATAAATCTATAGATGCACTATCATCATTTACTTTGACTCGATCTAGTTCTCCGACACCTCTGGACCACCCATACCATGAAAGACTGGTGGGTTTTACAACTGCAAATACTAAGTAAAATATGGCATAGATGGAACTTCTCCCTAATATCCCCTATCAATCCATTGGATACCATATACCAGGAAAGTTCTTGGATTAACATCAATCCATGAAGTAATGGATATGAAATCCAGAAATTTATTTGCTTTCAATGGAGCCTATACATATTTCTACACATACAACTCATGATCAGCATGACCCTACCGAGCATCAACCCATGCATGATCCTACGACACCACATTATTGCACACATGATTTTCTACTTGATCTGGTATATCTAGCAACCCTCTGAATAACATTACATGGTCATAAAACCCTCTCTATAACATTACATGATCAATCATAGTTGAACATGTTATCATACACCTCATCACAAACATGGGTATGCAATGACAATCTAAGATCTTTTCTGATACCCATTTGCAGTGCCATCAGGAGAAATTTGTGAGTATATAAATCACTAGGGATCTTTCATTGAGGTCATGTACTAACCAACAGTTTTAGAATCATGTGAATGTGATATGATCAGTTAAGAAAAATAATATTACTGATGAAATGAAATAAATACAGTAACCATTGATAATTTTGTCTATGACCTTGATTGACCATAACTCTGTTGGGTAGTGTTGGAGTTTTTTTGGTAACATCTCAATGTCCTTTCCTCCATTGTAACATATAGGATCTAAATCCATGGTATCTATAATCATATTCTTGTGAATCTAAGAACCCATCCAATGGTAGTCCAAGCATCATAGATCCAAATCCATGGAATATAAACAAGGAATCCGGATAAATCATGGAAGAAATTATCATATCCCCACTAATATGGGGACTCGCCCCATGAAAATCCATACATCTGACTCCAAATCATAGTAGGAATAACCATATCCTCAAGACTTGGGGGACCTATTCAGTGGTAGTCAATGCATCAATCTCCATGTCTATAATAACCATAGACAAATAATAACGGATCCAGGGACCCATCCAATGAGAGTTGATATGTATAGATCCAAATTTATGGAAATCATAACACCATGATCCTACCCCATGTAATATCCCATCCACATCTCATCTACCCTAAGAAAATTTTGTATAACACGCAATATGTAAAATAACACAACATTTAATGATTAATTAAAATTTCAAAAATTACATTCCATATCCCCTCAAGCTCACATTCTCAATGTAGGTTTCATAATTCCAACTGATACAATTTTACATACAACCGATTAGGGTTGATTACTTAATAGGGGCACCAACAGGGTACTCATGTTCAACATAAGCTATGTGAAACCACTTGTTTCCTCTATCTCAAACAAACCACATAGTTTAACAAGAAATTAACAAAGTAAAACAGTTCCATTGACATTATCCACATGGTTTCATGACCATGTAGGATACTCATGCATGAAACTTAACAACAATCAAGAGAAGGAATGTGACATATCTCTATCTTCAAGGTCAGTTTAGAATAGTATTGTCACTAATAATTATCCTAGTTTTCTTATATTATATCCACATAATCCATGTTACATTAAATAGAGAAGGAAAAATCCCACTTGGTCATTACAATAATACAAATGGAAGAAAGGTATCAATGTAGATTCCTATAGCTCATATGGCTTGAGTATGAAAATGTCAATATACACCCCCAATGGGGGTTTTATTAATTATTATATTAATTTTCCCCAATAAAATGATTTTTTGGTTATTATAATTAAATTTATTAAAATAATGAATTATATTTCTTTATTTTTATCTTATATTATCCACACATCGTCTACGAACCAATAATTCATGACTTTGTTAATTACCAAAAATTACCTTATTTCACTTTCCCCAAAAAATTCGACTATATTATAAAAAATAAAAAACTCATCATATCCATTATTATTCAAGTATAATTAAAAAATAATCAAAATTTAAAAAAAATATTTTTTTAATATTTTAAATTTAACATTTAATTAAAATCATCATTTACCTAGAAAATACCGATTATAAAATTATAACTTATTTTATAACACTTTGGTAAATTAAATAAGGTATCATAAAAGTATACTATAATAATAAAAATAAATATTTCAATTTACAAATGTATATTAGTATTTTTATAAAATAATTATATTAAAAAATATTGAAAATAACAATTTAAGTTTTTATAAATATACCAATGCATATTTAGAATTTTTTAAAATATATATTTACTTTTATTGTTATGTAATTATAACATATTATATTTTTTAAGAGAAATAAAGTTTTTTATACTTTCATTGATTATTTTAGGATTATATTTGTCAGATTACTATTTATAAGGTTAAAATTACTATTCCAAAGGTCAAGTTACAATTCCATTACTGTAAGTATCTTATCTTCACGAATATAATCTTATTTCATTAATTCATAACTTACGATGTTTTTATTGTGTTATCTATGTGATTTTATGTGGTTTACACAATACAGAATAATAATAATAAGGGATTTTACATAGAATAATTTTATGTTGTTACACATGGAATGCCATATCATCGAGTTATCTACACCCTTATCAACCAACGAACACCATATAAAAAATATATATTTACCCATTCTATCCCTATACATCCAAATGATCATCCCAATCACAAATCGGTAGATATTAACCTAGTCTGTAACATGAAATAATACACTTTTTATTGTGATTCTAGACCTCCTGGTTGCAATCAATGAAGAACCCTATTGAATCACCATGACAATGTCACATACCAGATAACACCTCACTTGCACAAATTTCATCATGAAGTGCTTAAATTCAATTTCCATTTCTAATAAAAACACAAACCTAGTATAAATTCTTAGATGGTTTATGGATCCAATAAGGAATAAGTCCAAACTAAGGGCCTCTAGGTCTCCCACATGGCCAAAACAAGCCAGGTCTCATGTTGTGGTCACATGGGCCCACCATCTATCCCCTGGCCAAAACTCATAGAAGTTCACAAACCAAGACATCCAACATTACCAAAAACCAATCTATAGTATCATATAACATATTTAACCATTAAGAATTTCATTATTGTGAGTCATCCATTAGGAATATATTCCCACAGAGCATCCACCTAAGGAATATCTCTATTAAGGATCATAACTCATTGATAAAATCTTTCTATAAACAAAGATGTATTCTATAATTAACCATACCCTGGGAAATATATCCAGAATTGTTGGTTAGGTAGAATCTAATTACAATATATATTGGAAAATTCAGTATAGGTTTTCAATAACGTTTTAAGTTACTAAACCCAATTTTATATTTTGGTAAAATACTATGACTATACTCTAAAGATTATTCATAAGGAATCACAATCCATAATAAACCTATTTGGGTATAAAATGTCCCTTAAGATAAGGGACCACATATTTATCATTAATATTCCTCACACCATGTATCCACATTCCCTAACATCTGAAGGAAGAAGGTATAAATGTCGGCCTAACCAACTAACTGTATGAGTAGTTAATTACACATTAAACAGATAGGCCTCAATATTTAGTGAAAATAGTCACCGTATTAGTCATATATTATTTGGATCCTGTGTGTTTGATATAATTCATGAGATACCCATAAATCAGTATCTTGTTTCCAATGAGCCACGATCCCAAAAAAATTATATACCAAGAACCTCCAACATCTAGGTGAGTAACTCAAGATGAAATCATATAAAACCAAATATATATCTTATCAAAATTAAATACCACTATTTGAAACATAGATTTATTTTCAAAACAAGTATTCTTGATGCACCATTATGATATTCACCATTTTCTCTGAAACATTTCTATTTTTTATGTCTAACAAAATGTTAAATTGTAAGACGTGATAAAATAACCTATGATGCCACATTGTAACATCCTATCTTGGATCCCTCTATAAATAGTAAATATAGTGTTATGCTTTATTCCATTATTGTGACTCCCCATATACTAGAGTATATTAACAAGTAGAGGGGGTTTAATATGGAAATGCAGGGAGACTGTACAACTTGTATTAGAGTGAACCATAATTGATAAAAAAATATAGTACCTCACAAAATAAAATAAATGTGGTAGATGAAAAAATTCAATAGGGGTATAATAAATTAAATGAATTAATGACCCAAGCAACCTCTACATACATAAAACTAACCTCCTCCTACTCCAGAATCATATATAGGCTAGTACAAAAAGAAAGAAGATATTTTATCAATGACTACAAAAATCATCAAATTATTCCAATAATTAACCTTATATGATTATTTTTTCATGACCATATAATCTTGTACCATATTCAAAAAAAATAACTATAATAACCATTTATTAGATTATCTAGTTCCCATGGGATATGGCAGCCTGATCATGGTGGGAGTACACAACCTAGTAGTGAAAAACTAGTATTGATCACATAATAAACAAAATTTGTAGTGATTTGTGCCTGTGAGATGCTGAACTAAAATAAAATAGAGAACTACAAAAAATAAACAGATAAAAACCCATCGATCCTTTGGTAAATGACCTTAACCCACCATAAATACATTGAATAGTGTTGGAATGTCATTATGTGCATCTCGAAAACCATGCATCTCAAGTCACATGTCGGTCCCAAATTAATATCATCCCCCAAAAGTATACACATGACTCTGAGGAACCATCCCAGGATAGTCCAAAAAACAATCTATAAATCCACTGGAGTTCAAACATGCATTTTTATCCATATAATAGTATCCATAACCATATCCATATGTATTTAGGGACCAAATACAAGGAAATCCTTATGTTCAACTATAAATCATGGAAGCTGTAATCATATCCTCATGGATATATGGACCAATCCCAGTGTAGTCAATACATATGACTACAACTCCATTGTATCAATAACCAAGTACTTATGAAACCATAAACCAATCCGATTATAGTTTGTGTATCTAGATCCAAATCCCTAGTGTCCATAAAAACTATCTACAACATCTTGGATTCTCCCATTCATGTCACATTATCCCCATGGGAATATTATATAACCCTCCATAAAGAAGAGAAACAAAAGCGATGGAAAAAATAAAATTCCCATAATCAGTTTCCGCAACCAATTGGAAAAAACGCTCAATGAATCTTCAATAGTAACACACACTTCTATCTCATACACACCCTCTTAAGGTCGATCTGTCAACCAGTTACACACTAAGGTCCCATCAGTCGACACATTTTGGGGGACCCCACTTGTTATATTTTTCAATAATAACCTCATGATTCGCCACCAAATGATAAAATTAAACTAGGTCCCTCATCATTATCCTCATGGTATAATAACATCTCTGGCTACATATATATTCCACTCAAAAAAAATAATATATGGTCCATGGCCTATCTCAATACTCAAGGTCACTCTAGGTATGTCTACTCACGCAACATGATCTCAATATTCCTGTAGTATATATATATAGGCTTGGTCCCATCAAAAGTGGAATGAACACTCACCCTAGATTAGTTCGATGAGCCTAATGGATTTTAGGAATCGATAGAGACCCTTACATCTCATTAGGGTTGAGAATTCAAGAGTCACTATATAACCTTACTGCAGGATTCTGTGGATTATAAACTTGGTACACCCAACTAATGAAATATCTATTCAGTCACAAGAGTCACACACCTCATGATAGTTTCACTCATCTCATATTAACAGTCATGTCAAGGCCTTGACCATTAGTGACCAAGAAAAATAGCCAGTACTAAGGTCCACCGAGGCCTTAGAATGTTGTTCAATCTAGTTGAGAAATTAAATTTTAAATTAAATTGTTAAATTAAAAATATTTATTTCACATTTTGTATAAACACAAACCATATCCATAAAAATAAAATAATACAATCCATATTCCAATTATGAGGGCCACATACATATTTTTAGAATCTATCAAAACATTAATTCTAGGGGCCAAAAAATTCATCCATGAACACCATGTCCCATCCAATCCCATATAGCATTTTTAAAGCTCATAAGCTCGTATCAATAATCTGATCTCCTAACTCTAGATATACCTCAATAAATAATTAATTATAATATTTATACATAATTCATCAATTAAATTTCATCTTATTATAATGAAATATAAATCACTTGGACGTAGTCATCTACCGAAATTGAATGTCACTTTTCACTAAGAGTCCATAGGGGATCCCCGCACCATTCAGTCGAAAATACCTATGCTCCAGAACCATTTCCATATTTTTTTTAATTTCTATGAAAATAAATTGATAAATTCAAGTTGTAATATAAATTTGATGAAATGATGAGGGCCAACACCCAATAATCTATGATGGATTCCATATTCATAAGAAGAATTAGAACAGATTGAGTGTGAGGAAATTCCATAATGATACGGCTGAGTTGACTTTAAAACCCTATCAAGATAAGTGTTAGATTATAAAGAAGGTATGATAGGATTACCCTTGGGTGATGGAGGATGACACATAAATAAAAACATCACAAAATATGTCCAAATTCACCTACTTGATAAGAATTGAATGGTGGAATAAAGGTAGATTAAAATATCCCCTTAACATGACATGAGAAATGAAATGAGGGAGGATTTCACCCATAAACATGAGGTGGGAAAGGTTCATTTTATAGTTTAATACACCCACCCGATTGTCAGTGGCTGATCAAAATTTCTACTAAGTATAAGTCCGCCCGCAGGTTGTCCTTATGCTCACATGATCCCCCAATCACTATATAGATGAAAATACAAGTGTAATCACACATATTTAAAGGTTTCTACATATCAAAATTAAATCATGATGCCATATTGAAATTATGACCCCCCACTAAAAGGGAATTATAATAATTCATAAACTATAAATTTTACAATGAATATGAGGATTTACACAAGCAATGTAGATATGTCACAGCCAACCCATATATGGTGTAACCACTATGGATTCCAACATATTGATCCCTTTCTAGGACCTTCATTGTGCAGCTCAATTCTCTTTATCATAGAGAATCCCAATTGGGAAGAATAAGTCGTTCCCGGACCGTGCGCATTAATATTTTTGAATCCTCTGTCACAGCTTTCCACAATAATAATATATATACAATGATAAAAACCCACACACCATGGCATTGAAAATATTCCCACATTAAAATAGTTGTGATGGTTTTGTAGAAAATTTGATTTACCAGAATATAAGACATCATCTATAGTATAATTCCCAGTAGATAAAAACTACAAACCATCCAAATATGATCCAAACACTTCTTAAATCCCAAGAACTAAAAAATTAAAACATTAGTATATAATAATTAATTTAAATACATACCAATGACCCGAAGAATTTCACATGTAGAAACCATCATATCCTTTATCTATGAATTTGATATCCTATTAAATGATCCATAACTCTGAAAAATCTATTATGATGTACATGAATGTTTATGTAAGAATCATATAAAGTTCATTTTTATCGGTCATGTTTTATATATGCATTCTCATTAAGATATGATCAAATAATTTTGATTTTATCCTTTTAAATTAATAGTATAACATGATGATATACATCTTTTGTGTAGTGGTAGAGTTGTGAGTATAACATAATCGACTCATTTCACATATATCATGATTGAAATAATCCCCCACATACATTAAGAGTTCTTCTTCATACACTGGATATTTCTAAATAGTAGTGATGGGATGTTAAAAATGTGTGAAAGTATAACCCATAACCAAGTAACCGAAAATGATAAACTCATGTAACAATAATAATAACAATATAGTTGATCCAATAATAAATTAAATCAATCCTACATTAGACAAGTGAACAACAGAAGAACTGATATAACCATATGTATATTTTAACATGAAAAAAAATCATATAGTTATAATCAAGATCACCATGCACATATCATATACTAAAAGGTCCAAAATAAAGTACAATTTAACAAAATAATTGATATCTTATAAACTATTTTGGAGTCTCGACCCAATCTTAGAACTCATGATTTATTGAAACTAACTAGACTAAACATGTTGTATAGTTCTCCTTTATGAACCTGGTTTTTATTCTTGAGGTACGGGTTTCTTCTTATAATTTTTCCTTAGGTGTTTTTGAGAAAATAAGGAAAATGGGTAAAAATACCAAATTTTGTGGGTCCATGGTGTGTATTTTTCGACACACAGGGTATTTTGGTCGTGTGGGATAAGTACACAGGGCATGTAGGCCTGTTGGAGATGAAGGGTGTAAAAACTGACTACAATCCATGTACTTAGTATATACACATCGTGTAATCAGTCGCCAGGTGAACATTATGGTGGTGGGAGTAGCCTCTAGTGGATTCACAGTACCTACCGTGTACTCAGAAATACACGCCGTGTAATCATGTCGACAGATGAACAGTGAGGTGGTGAAAAGTAGCTACCATAGTAATAGATAAAAAATTGGATGTAAACATCGTTTCCTAGAGAGTACACGTCTTGTAGTTTTGTTTGTTTGTTATACACCGAAAATAGCCTCCTATTTTAATAGTGGAAGCATAGAATGCTGGGAAGCTTCTCAAGAGACGACTGAACCTTGGAAAAGTTCCCGACTGTACACCAAGACTCTGATTCTTTCATCGATGATCACGTTTGGACCACGCGGGTAAGCCCTTACCTCTCATTTTGTGTTTCCTTCCAAATATATTTTGAGGGGATGTTATTTGAGTTTGAATGGGTGAACATTTATCAAATATCAACATCGTTCATGGATGATTCAGGAGGAATTGTTCACGTATATCAATCATTGGAGATTGAGGTAGGTGGTCTGGTGTTTAATTCCATCTGTTGAGTGTTTTTGTGTAACTTTGTGCTACGTGCCCTTGTTTGGAATGTTGTATGGCTGAGGAATTGACTAATAAAATTCCTCGAATTACATAGCTAATTTAATGATTATGTATAAACTATTTTTTTGGATCGTTGCTTTGATCCAGGGCCACCCAATGTGTGTGTTTCCCTTGTTTATCCATTTTCCTAGGATACCTATGGGTATGCCATGATTGTAGCGTGCTTTGAGTTTCCTTGCAAGGAATTTTATATAAAATGTTTTCTTAAGTGTAGGGCTCGAACTTGTTACTTGATTAGGCTGAGGGAAGTGTTTTTCTTAGCCTGAGGGCTGTGTTTTTTTTAGATTGAGGGAATCTTTTCAAATGCCTGTGGGCAGTAGCTTCCGTGCCTGAGGGAAATATCTCGTACTTGATTATTGCAGAAGAGTAGGACAACATGGGACCGAGCTTAGGTTTGCAATGCTGCTGAGTGCCTGCTGTGCTGTTTTGTTTTTCTGTACATGTACCTTGAATTTTATTATTTTGTATTTCCTTGTATCCTTTGTTGACTTCTTTCTTATAAATGGGGACATATTGAATCATCCTATATATATGACTATTGTCATCATTTACTTCTATACTTTTGTCCATTTCCACTTGATATTGATTACTAATTCATCTTTTAGTATGTTTTTATTTTCTCCACTGCACTACAATTTGATAAATGAGGGAATATTTTCCCCACTATCAGACCTAGGCCCTCGCTGCAAATCAGCAGCCTGTGGCATATGTGGAAATTCTCTTGAGGTTATGTGACCAACCGGGTTCGGGGCACCCGTTGAGTGGTACCTGGATCTTGGACATTACAATGTGGTATCAGAGGGGTTTCATTTATTTGAATTGCTATTTGGTGCCTATATTCAGTTATAGGATGGAATAGGTACTTGGTAATAAGCTGTGACTAGGTGAAGCTAACTCGTGTATAGGGAAAAACCAATTTACCTCTTGTTGCAATTTTTCTGATTTTTCACTTTACAGATGATATGATTTTCACCGTTGGGTGATGCACTTATGGTTTATTTTTTATATTTGTATATTGGGTTTTACTTAGTCACAACCTGATGAGATTAGTTTAGGCCATCCAATTAATCATTTAAGAACATGTTAGAATCACATTCCATTCATAGTTTCTGTTCTATGTATGCAATTAGAAATTGCATGTTGTTATGATTGATGTTGTGCTAAAAAAATAATTATGTTGTGATATGTACCTTGATAGATACGTCTACTATTGATAGCATATTGGGACATGTTATGGATGGGTTAATGGATGCTAAACATTGGTTCCTGAGAAGTATGGGCTCTCTTGGATAGGAATCTATCGGATCATGATCCACCTTTTTGTTGTCATTTTGTACTATAATAGGGATGGTCGGGTGATAAAAATTGGTTCAAGGGGGAGTATGGTCCCCTACGGATCATTATTTTGGATACAGATGCTTGAAATTTAAGGAAAATGGGCTCTAGTGTAGTTTCTGAGGTCTACTGTCCCGAAAACCATACAACACAACGTGAAGTTCTATGAACACACACCATGTACTCTTCTGTTTGGGAAGAAATGAAATTTTTTTAAGTACACATCGTGTACCTTATGTACATTCCATTTAGTTTATCACCATGTCATTGGTCGTGTATACAGAAACCCAAGATGTGAAAACTCTAGAGGGAACAAACCGTGTACCGGTTGTATACGTCCTGTGGTGTTGACCATGTTTATGTCGTGTCATTAACAACACGGATGGAGAAAAATTTTCTTAAACATGTTGTGTTAATGCCGAACATGCAGTGTAGTTTAAATCTGGGAATCAGACCATGTAAATAACAACAAGATTCAGTGTTTCCCTTTCTAGTACACGTTGTATACCTGTGGGACACACCGTGTAGTTTATACCTATAAGAGACCATGTATTCTAGGTCGTGTGGCTGGGGAAACGGGGTGGTGTACACGCCGTGTGTGGGTGTAAAATTCCATGTAGTTTCAGCCGAGTGGCTGGCCAAGTCACTAACGACACAGGTAGTTGGAATATAATCCTTACACGCCGTGTCCATGAGGAATACGCCGTGTAGTGTGACCTGTGTACCCACCCATGTCGCGAACAACATGGGATGGTGAAGTTCGTCTAGTACACACTGTGTAGAACATATACAAAAATGCAGTATTGTAAAAAAGAGAGTCATGTGTCTAATCCATGTATAAGGACTTGGGTAGGGGAAGAAAATTCAATTCAAGTACACACCGTGTGTGTGTGGACAACAAGCCGTGTGTTTGCAGTGTTACACGACCAGTTCTGGAAGAAGTACACGCCCATGAGAAATACATAAAAGAACACATCATGTAGTTATTCTACATGCAGAGCAGTCTTGTTTTGTAAAATTTGAATACTTTATTTCATCTTCTTTCTTATTACACTTCTTGATCACATCCCATGATGATCTTAATCTAAGGCGTGTGTTTGAATTTGTAGAGTCATGCCACTGAGATGACCGTGAGTTGTTCTCCCAGAGAGCGGAAATGATTATACTCTAGAGATGGAAGGCCATGGTCTACTAATGGATCCTCTAGTAGAACCAGATGCGGTGCTAGCCGTTATACTAGATGCAGGCACGGATGCACAGATCCATGAAGGCTTCATGCGGTTTATGCAGACCATCGAGGGAGCACCGACTGCTGCCACATCTTGGGCAGAGTTGGCACGTATTTTCATGAAGCATCATCCACCTACGTTTTTAGGGGATGGAGGACCACAGGCTGCAGAGTCTTGGCTTGGTTCTATGTAGACTATCTTCAAAAATCTAGAGACGCCTCAAGGGAGGAGGGTCAAGAAAACTAAATACATGTTGTGTGACTCCGCCCAGAGATGGTGGGATGTTAACACCCAGATTGAGCATCACAAATACACGTCATGGGACTATTTTCATGTATTCATCTAGGAATTTTTCTTTCTATAGATGCTGAGGGAATATCGATCATGATAGTTCATTAATCTACAATATGACTCCATTTCAGTGATGGACTATTCTTCCCACTTCGCCGAGCTACAATATTTTGCACTAGTTTTGGGTGTGACGAGTCGTTGAGGGATAGAAACATTGAGGATGGTATTCGACATGAATTCCACACACTGGTTTATGTTTTCAGGTTTACTACAATGCATTCTATTATGAACAATCGACTGATTACTGAGAGGAACCTGCAGGAAGCTAGTTGTGCAGGCCAGGGAGGTTCGGCACAAGTTTCTGGTACTATTTCTACAGGTAAGAGGAATAGAATGATAGATTTTTCTCATGGTGGTAGTACTATCCAGACGAATTCATTAGGTGTCTAGGTAATGTGATACCATTGTGGTAAAGAGTGTCACAAGAGAATTTAGTTTCAATGTGACCCACTGGAGTACTGAGCTTGCGGCAAGATGGGTCATCTACAACAATTTTGTGAGGCGTTTCCACCAGCGACTAGTGAGAGGGGATCTGTGCAGACTCTGTGTATAGGATTAAGGCCATCAGATTATTACTAGTCAAGGAATTGGAATACCTATGGTCTTTTAGGACATTGAGGTGGTTATGGCTGTGATAGCGAGACACCAAGATCTCAAAGACAGCAGGCCGGGTCAGCTCAAGGTAGCTAGGTTGTGTTGCAGGGCCGCCGCACATGGTAGGCATATGAAGTGCAACAAACACAACATGAGCAGGATCCTTGAACATCAGTTTTCAGAGTTACTATTATGGTTTCTTCTATTTTATCATCAGTACTTTTCGATACGGGTGCTACACATAGATTTATATATGTGACCATAGTGGATAGCCTTGGGATATATGATTCTTCTTCTTCTGATTTTATGACGCTAGAATGTCCATTGGGGACTTGAACGACTAATGTGCGTCAGTGTAGGGAGTGCCCATAGAGGTTGGTGGGTGTCAATTTCTATGGGACCTCTATGTGTTAGAAATGAAAATCTTTGACCTCATTCCCGAGATACACTGGTTGGAACCCTTTCGAGCCATTGTAGATTACAATCAATGTAGGGTGAGTTTCACATCACTAGAGGGCATATAGTTTCTATACAAAGGCGAGTGGGATGTCCAGGTGAGCCGAGCTGTACTCGAGTATCATGGGTGAGGTGGAGTGACATCCCAGATTGAGAGTTTATATCTGGATTACAAGGGAACCTGTTAGAAGGACATTCCTCCAGTGGTTGATAATTTCAGGGATGTCTTCCCGGATGACATTTATGGTCTACCACCAGAACGAGAGGTGGATTTCACTATTTATCTTGTCCTCGGAGCGGCACCAGTATCCATTCCTTCATACAGGATGGCTTCACCAGAGTTACAAGATCTCAAGAGACAGTTGGAGGAGTTACATGAAAAGGGTTTAATCTAACCCAATGCTTCTACTTGGGGTTAGCCTGTCTTATTTTCTAAGAAGGAGGACGGTACCTTCAGACTTTGTGTGGATAGCTAGAGGATGAACCAGTTGACAATGAAGAATCAATATCCCTTACTAAGGATTGATGATCTTTTTGTTCAACTTCAAGGATCACGCGTGTTCTAAAATATTTAATTGAGATCTGGATATCATCATTTATGCATTAGACCATTAGACAGACCGATTACTGATTTTTGAAGAAGATATGGTCTATATAATTATTTGGTCCTGCCGTTCGGACTCACGAAAACACCACCAGTTTTCCTGGATCTACTGAATTATGTGTTCCACCTTTATCTGGATTCTTTAGTGGTAGTCTTCATGGAAGTTATCTTGTTGTACTCTCACACTGGACACGACCATGCTACCCATCATAAGATCATATAGAGTACACTGAGAGATTATGAGCTATATGCTATGCTCTCAAAGTGACAGTTTCAGATGGACTAGATACACTTATAGGTCATATCATCTCATATTCAGGACTTGTTGTAGACCCATAAAAGGTGAGATTAGTTGTTTCCTTGGAGCAGTATATGAATGTGTTAGAAATACAGAGTTTCATGGGGATGGATGGTTACTTCAGGCACATTATATAGGACTCCTCCCACTTAGCAGCCCCGTTGACAGGTATGACTAAGATAGGGGTGAAGTTCGTTTGGTCAGAAGCATGTGAGACAGCCTCTCAAGAGATGAAATATAGGTTGATATCAGCACCAGTCATGATAATTCTAGAGAAATGGAAGAGAAAAAAAGATTACTATGATGCATCATGTATTGGGCTGGGATCAGTGTTGTTATAGGGAAATCGAGTAGTTTTGTAGGGGTATCGGTAGTTGAGGCCACATGAGAGGAATTACCCCAAGTAGGATCTCGAGTTGTCTGCAGTTTTTCATGCATTACGTTGTTGTATAAATTATCTCTTGGGAGAACATTTTGTGATGTTTAAGGACTCCAAAAGTCTAAAAATACATATTTAACCAGTGTGACTTGAATTTTAGACAATAAAGGGGGGTTGAATAACATTAGTCCTTCAACATTGTGCTTGCCTATAGACTTGGTAAGGGTAACACACTTGCTGATGCACTATGTAGAAGGAATCATATACAGACAGTGTGAGAGAATTTAGTGCAGGTCCAGTTGATACAGAAGCGGATGACTACTACACAACCTCATAAAAAATATTCTGTTGATCGCCGTAGATGAACCTTGATGTTCGTAATAGGGATCAAGTTATCTTTCTTGTTTCACCGAGATTCAGACACAGGTGAATCAAGAGACAAGGTAAACATTCAATGATGTATGTGGTGCCATTTGATATTCTAGAGAATGTCAGTCCAGTTTCATATCAGTTGTAGTTACCAATGATGTACCTTTCTATGCACAATGTCTTCCATGTATCTCAGCTGCGCCATTATCACTCAGACCCGTCTACAGTTTTTTAGCCTGAAGAGGTTGAGCTTCATGCCGATGCATCATTTTAGGTGCATAAGATTCATATAATTTATAGGAGCACAAAGGTTATCTTAGGCTAGTCAGTTCCTCTCATACGGGAGATATGGCATCATGACCGAGTGCAGGACGAACCCTGGGAGTGGGAGACCGATGTCCTTTCTCAGTGGCCAGAGTGGTTTTCAACTTTATCTTCACCACCCTTGGAAGGAAAATTTATGGACAAATTTCTTTAAGGGGGGACGTTTGTATGAACACGGTTCATATTCTTGAAGTACGGGTTTTTTCTTTTCCATTTACCTTAGTTGTTTTTGAGAAAATCAGAAAAATGGGGAAAAATACCAAATTTTTTGGGTACACACCGTGTACTTTTTCAAACAACATGTACATTGGCCATATAGGATGAGTATACAGTGCATGTAGGACTTTTGGCGATGATGGGTGTAAAACAGACTACACACCGTGCACTTAGTATATACACACTTTGTATTCTATCCGCAGGTGAACAATAAGGCAGTCAGAGTGGCTGCTAGTAGAGAAATAGTACACGATGTGTATATAGAAATACACAATGTGTAATCATGTCGATAGATGAACAGTGAGGCGGTGAAAAGTAGCTACCATAGGAACAGTTAAAAAACTTGATAGTACATGTTGTATACCTGAGAGTAAACGCTGTGTAGTTGTGTTTTTTTGTTATAAACATTCAGTACCCTCCTATTTTAACTTATGAAGCTTATAAAAAACCAGGATCACCAGGAGAGACGGTCGATACTTGGAGGGGTTCCAAATGCTCATGGAGAATCTGATTCTTGGCCAGCAATCTTGTTTAGAACGCGCGGGTAAGACCTTCTTTCTTCTGGGGTCTTTCCTTCAAATTCCTTCCCAAGTGGATGTTATATACATTTTAATAGAAAATATTTTATCCCAGATCTATGCCATTCTCATTTTATTTGGTAGGATTAATTCATATACATCGATCAGTGGAGATCGAGGTATGTGGTATGATGATTATTTCTAACTGTCACATTTTTTTATGTACTTTGTGCTACGGGCCCAAGATTGGATTGTCGTAGGATTGATGCCTTGGATAATTAATTTCCTAGAATTGAATTAGTAATTTAATAAATATTTGATAACTACTGTTTGGGATCACTACATTGATCCAGGGCCACCCCATGGGTGTGTTTCCCTTTGTTTAGAAAAATGGCCAGGATACCCATGGGTATGCCATGATTATAACAATCTTTGTGTTTTCATGAGAGAAAATGTGTATACATTTCTTGCATATGTGTTGGGTTCGGACCATTTACTTTTGTAGACTAAGGGCAGTATTTTTCTTAGCCCGAGGGAAGTGTTTTGATTATCCTAATGGCAAGGTTTTGTTTAGACTAATGGAATGTTTTGATTAGCCCGAGGGAAATGTTTTTTTAGCCTGAGTGCATGTTTTGTTTAGACTAAAGGAAAAAAAAATTATTCCTTATGGAAGTAGCTTCTGTGCCTAAGGGAAATATCTCGTACACCTGAGGGAAATATTTTTTATGCCTTAGTGAAGTTACCTGAGGGTTTCGTTTCTCAGAAATACACACCTTGTAATCATGTCGATAGAAGAACTGTGAGGTGTTGAAAAGCATCCACTAGTGGAATATTTAAAAATGGAAGTTACACGCCATGTACTTGAGAATACACGCTGTGCAGCTGTGGTTTTTTGTTATAAACTGTCAGTAGCCTCCTCTTTCATCAGTGGAAGCTGAGAATGCTGGGAAACCGTAGGAGAGAAGGTCGACCCTTGGAAGAGTTCCCACAGAACATCAGAACTCTGATTCGTTCGCTGACGATCACGTTTGGATCGCGCGGGTATGCCCTTTCCTCTCCTTTTGTGTTTCATTCCAATTATTTCTCGAGGGGATGTTATTTGAGTTTGAATGGGTGAACGATTATATAAGATCTACATAATTCACAAACAATTCGAGAGGAATCATTCACATATATCGATCAGTGGAGAACGAGGTATGTGGTATGGTGTTTAATTCCAACTGTTGAGTGTTTTTGTGTATTGTTGTGCTACGCACCCATGTTTGGGGTATTTTATGGCTGAGGCCTTTAATGATAAAATTTCTATAATTTCATAGGTAATTTAATGATTATGTATAAATTGTTTTTTGGGGTCGCTTCTTTGATCCAGGGCCACCCCATGGGTGTGTTTCCCTTGTTTATCTGTTTGGCCTGGATACTCGTGGGTATGCCATGATTATATCATGATTTGAGTTTCCTTGAGTGGAATTGTATATAAATTTATTACTTATATGTTGCGCTCAGCCGGGTTACTTTCTCTTCCTGAGGGTAGTGTTTTTCTTAGCCTGAGTGTAGTGATTTGTTTAGCCTAAGGGAAACTTTTCCTATGCATGTGGGAAGTATCTTCGGTGCGAGAGGGAAATATCTCATACACTAGAGGGAAATATTCATTATTCATGTGGGTAATCAACTGAGTGATTTGATTCTGATTACCTAAGGGTAATTTTTCACATGTTTGAGGGATTTCATTACTTTTCATATTCACTGTGGTGATTTCTCATGTCATTCCTTCGAAGCTAAAGCATAGGGTTTGTATTGTTTTTCCTTCTACTTGTTAGATAGAATGTTGTGGTTTCTGCTGTGGAACTGTTTAAGAGATTTTATGATGCAGTCGAGTCTCGAGAACATAAAATTCAATTGCTTTTGATTATTAAATAATAATTAAATGGAAATGGAACTAGTAGGAATAACTGCTTTTGAGTACTTCCTAGTTTACTATATTTTCATTACTGCACACTGCTGTTCTACAATTTCACTGATAGTTTGGCATGGGAATTTGGTGGTTGCGTACTAAGATTTATTTCTCACACCCTATTTAGATCATGTATTAGTCCTAATATGATTATATTATTGCAGGTGCTGATAAGGGAAAGAGTCCCTATACAGGTACTGGATTGTTGTAGAAGAGTAGGAGAGCATGGGACCAAGCTTAGGCTTGCGATGCTGCTGAGTTCCTACTGTGCATCATTGTTTTTCTAGACTTTTAACTTGTACTTTATTATTTTATATTGTTTTTTATCCTATTTTGACCTCTTTTTAGACTTAGGGACATATTGCATCATCCTATATATTTGACTTTTGTCATATTCTAATTCTATACTATTGTCCATTTCAGCTTGATATTGTTTACTACATCCTCTTTTGGTATGTTTGTATTTTCTTAACTATGATACACTTTGACAAATGAGAGCATATTTCCCCCACCATCAGACCTGGGCCCTCACTGCTAGTTAGTAACCTCTGGCATTTGGGGAAATGTGATGGAGGATATGTGACCAACCGGGTCCGGGGCACCCATTGAGTGGCACTCGGATCCTGGACGTTACATGCAGTTCCATTTTATTTACATATAAAAATGGAATTTTCTCATCTACCCATAATACATGAGTAGTGTGTGAGTAAATAAAAATTGATACCACTAATATTGTCACAAAATATATCCAGTATAAATATTGTGCATGATGACATACAAAAATAAATGATATTATGTGTAATAAAGTAAATCATTATTTATCCAAGGGTTATAGGGAAAAACTAGAGAATGACCATACCTTGTTTGGACAGTATCAAGGTCTCCTAGGAAATGATACATAACAAAATCAAGGATCAGATAAACCAACACCTATTATTCAATCATATTTCATAAATCATCAAGGGGATAAGAAACATATCGTGATATTACTATATATCACAAGTATTTAGAAGGAAAAATGCATCCCATATATCAATATATATCGTAATCATTTATTGGTTAAAATATCACCCCAAATATCAAAATATATAATATGTTCTTGGGGGATATGAGGCCCTCATAGATATCACTGTGTATCATAAACTAAAAGGGGTGGTAAGTGTCCACCCATGATATCACCATATATCATAATACCTCATGGAGATATGGGGTTAAGCCAAATATCACCATATAGTATAATCATCGAGAGGATAATCATCCACCCAATATATCATGATATATAATATTCATCTAGGGGATAAGTATTTACCACATATTCCATAACATATAATAATTGATTATTCATCAAAATGAAATATTAGGAACCAATACATTGAAAATTTAATGTGTTAAAAAATTCCTTAAGAATTTCATGGTTTACAATAATGTCAATTCAGATCAATATCCTAGTGTAACATGATAAATTTTCAAGGATTGGCATATTCCCAACTGGATAACCTAGATGGGTCCCAATTAATTTGTTCACACACTCAACCAAGCCCCAAAACCATTCTCACCCAGGTATAAATCCATCAAATACCACATTGTACACACAATATCTTCATAGTGATCATCCTAGGGAATATATGCTATGACTATTAGGTCGTAGTTTCCCGTAAGATCACCCATCAAGTTACTCATTTTATTTTATATTATATTTAATCTGGGAAAATTAAAATTTGCAGAAATTATTTATGGTATAAAATTATTAAAAATGGTTTTATGAAATGAACATGGGGATTTCCACTTGAAAAAAATTCATAAAATAATCAATTGAGTATTAGATAAAGTATATAATATGTATTTGTGACTACACAAAACATGAATATAAGTACCAATAGTAGGTCTAGAAGATAAATTTTGGGTCACAAGCCATATTCTTATAGGAATAGCCTTATTGAATATAACAGGTTGATTTGGTTTTAAATGGGAAGATTCAATAAATCAAGTAAAATACCTAAAAATAGGTGTAAATGATCATAACCAGCATAATGATACTAAAGTGAAAAAATTGGAAAATACACGAGTAAGAGTAAAAGAATAAATTCTAATAATCAAACATGAAAAACTACATGCAAAACCATTTGGGAACAAATGAGATATTTCTTAAACAAGAATTGGAAAGGATGGTAAATTATTTGGATGATCACTACTAAAAATGAGGAGATGAAATCATTTTAGGTATATTTGTTCTACAATTATATTAAATTATATTTTAAAAACTATATATGAGAATTTTTATGGAGTGAAAATACTAGTCAATAGACAATGAACCTTCATGTTCACTGTAATGGAATGCCCCTCCTGATCATTATGTGTCACCCAAATCCTTAGAAAGAACCAAATTTGAAAATCCAATGGCATGGAAAATGGATTCATTCCCTCATGAAATAAAATTTTCCCCAATACTTGTTTCATAATATAGAATATTGGGTACTAAAAACTAGTTTTCGTCATTTAAGGCTATGAGTTTTATGTGTTCCTAACCATGATAAAGTTTCCTCGGTTGTTGTGTTGTCCCAACAGATGAGGGTCACAAATTTAATCATATGAATCATCCACCAAATTATTATCCATGATCCTTAAAAAATTAACCCTTACTGAAAATAGAAACTAATTTTATATGATACTGTCTACGACCCTAGGTTTAATGTGACTTCTCATAATTCTAAAACGATATAATCTCATAAAACCACCCATCATGAAACTACCATCCAATGTTACAATATAATGGTCCCCATACAATCACATATCATTGTGTGACCCTCAACCACCATTGAATGTTACGAAAACTATACTAGATTAAAAAAACTCATTATAACTCCATGAAAAAACATATGGGTCCCCCACCAACACATGACACAATAAAAAATGAAAAGAATACACGAGTTTTTGAAAACTATTATACCAGGTCATACCAAAATAGATTACATCATGTTAAAAAACCCATCTAGATAGCTACTCATCCCTAATCTACATTGCTAAATGTTATAGTCTACATTAGTGAATACATTCGGCCACTAAAACCGCATTCAAATCCCCACTTCCACATCTATTTATTAATAAAACTCTATAATACCTGGTGAATCCCCTTCTCTTGTAAAATATGATTACATCAATATAAAACACAATTTCTGATATCCTGAAATGGTTTGTTGCCGTAAATTTGATTTAATAATTACTAATCACATGGAAGGGGTATATATGATATCATTAATATTTTATACATCAAATTTATTTAAGGAATTTAAATTAAATCGAAGTGAGAACTGATATGCCATAGTTTTTCCTCTCTCAATAGTCTCTGATTGCCTCAAAAAACAATTTGCTAATATCCCCTTCCTATAAATACAATGATTAACTAGTATAGCTGATAGTCAAAGAAATACTTTATCTCCCACCTAGTTCCTCAAAGAATGGAATTATGAATTTTTTATAACCAATTACTACTCTCAGTGTTCTGTAATTACATCATAGTTATTCATATTTTCTCAAATGTATCTCATATTATATTCAGGTCAATAATTTTTGACTCTTTGGACTACATCCAACATAGAATTAATCAATATACAAAATCAAATATGTTGTAAAATGGATCTACATGAATTTATCCATATTAACTATGTTATTAAAATATATTTTAATTGATAGAAAACTATCCCATGATGACTTGATATCCATGAGATATTCTAGAATCATTTCCCCAATTATTAGGATGGTACAGAAAAATTTCAGGTACCTCTAAGCATTATATGTAGTGGAAATTGCATCTATTTGTCAAGATCCTTCTAAAACCATCAAAAAAATAATGAATTAAAATATAAATCCTGGTATGAAATAATTCTCCAAATATCCCAAAATATATAATATATCTCATAAACATAGTTCATTCCAATCTCATCATCATAGAAGGTCTCTATGATTTATATAAATGATCAAAAAATTTAAATGTTCCACAAAAACCCAAAGATAATCATTTCCCCTGGAATCCTCAGTATCTTCATCAATAAATATATGGTTATATAATCCATCATTTACTCATGAATGGGTAATTAATGGATAAAACTAGTGGGTTATTAGTGCTCTAATATTCCCTATAGGTAGGCAGTGCATCGTGAAACAAAAGATTCTAGATCCCTCTTTATCTTGGGCCACTAGTAGTGTGTAGAAATATAGAGGTAAAACATGGAATTTTATGGTTCAAATATTAACATTGGGGTGTTTGATTATAAAATTTTATCCTTGTTCATAGTACAAGAAACATTAACCCACCCTTAAATGTAAATCATATCATTGAAAACTATATACCAATAATGTGGTGGAACCCTACCATATATATTTTCCCTCAACACAAAATATATTAATTTGACATTATCTCTCCATTACCCTGCTAAAGAGTGAGGGTTATAATAGCATGATATTTTATGAGATATATTATTTTTAATTTATTTGATGTCTTTTATTATACACAACACCAAGATTATCTTGTACTATATGCAACATCGTATTATCTTGTTGTATACGAAACACTATTCGTGGCTTGTGTTACACACAAATTCAAGTATAGATTTTGTTTAATGTATAAATGAAATAAGTTTTGATTATGTTATATGCAACACCAAATAGAGATTTTAGTACACACATCCTTGACTGGGATTTCATTACCCGCAATCAAGATCTTCTTCAATAGCATGTGTAGTACGCAATACCATGTTTCACTAAATAAGATATTATTATATTATTATTATGAACTAACCATTATGAATAGTAATAACCAATTTTTGAAATTTTATAAATTTTATCTTTCAAAATGGACTTTATTTTTGGAATTGGAATATCGAAATTTGCCTAGGGTGAATTTTTGTTATTTTTCTGAAAAAATTCAATTTTTGATGAATATTGAAATCACTGGGTTACTATTTAAAAACCGAATTTTAATTTAAATAATGATTTTTTATTTTAATTTATTTTAGGTCAAAAATTGATACATAATACCTATTTAAGTTAAATGTAATTCAATGGAGTCATTTTATTATAATTTTAGAAATATAATAGTTTTATTGAACTTTTCACCGTCTTTTACCCACCTCCTATGAGAATTTTAAAATTTACATAAAACATAATTTTACCGCTTCTGTGAGTGGAATTCTGAAAATATGAGAGACAAAGTTAATTACAAGGAGTAAAATGTGGTTCAATAAGATAAAAATAATTTTTGGTGAACAGTAACTTTTTAATTTTATTACCACGGTTAAAAGTAAGTAGGGCAATTAAGGGTAAAAATGATATTATTATTACCCTAAGACATGTTCTAATTCTATTGGATATGTTTAATTCGATGAAACAAAAACCTTATGAATAAAATATTACCCTTTAGGTCCACATGAAATAGATTAGGACGCTTATTATTATTTTATTTAAAAACAAGTTAAAATAGATATAATTAATGTTTAATAACTAACAAAATTTTTTAATATATGGTTATGAATAAGATAAATTTGACTATAAATATTCATTAGAAATCTAAAAATATTTCCTACATATTTGATTTTTTTTAATTCTTATACATTAAATAATTTAATTTATTTCTAACACAATGATGATGCAGTAATTACCTTATTTATGAAATATTAACATAATTAATGTTATAAATACCCAAATAAATTTAATATTAGACTTTATATGAGTTACACTAATTTTATAGGTCAATATGACATGTTAGTATTGATTCAATTAAATTTATTCAAACTAATCATGTTGTTATGATTTTCACAAAAATCAATTACCAAATAGTGTCAAAAATGAAATAAAATAGTTTTTAAAAAAAATATTATATTATTAATTATTATTATATTCCTAAAAATATAAGGTTCGAAAAAATGACTTAGATAAAGTTATATATATTAATAATGAACCAATTGGGGTTCGTTTGGATTGTTATAGTAATTTTATTAACAATATAGTGTAGGAAAACATTAAGACACGATAAAAGATAAATTATTTAACATAGAGTTAAATCTAAATGATAAGGATAAAATAGTAACCTAATCATTTCTAAAACCTATTGGATGAGAGTATCTAGACCCATCCCCACTTTATATTCAAAATGAATCAATTTGGAACTATTATAAAACGAATATGACTTTATTATAAAATAATATTTTATGTTTTTCCAAAGGTGCCCCTCTCTTCCATTATAAAAAGGGAACCCCTTCCCTCTTCTATTCACACCTTTTTGAGCATTGATGATCTACCAAAACCTTCCCATTTCTCTTCTACAATTCCCTAAAAACATTTTGGAGTTTCTGGTCTTCTCAAAATATCAACTCTACTTCCTTAAGAGGAAGCTTAATAGAGGTGCGTCGAAGAAGTGGTAATCCATTCTTCTGATTATCTCAAGTTTCTTTCTTCTTATACATATAATTATTTATTTGTATCACTATAAAGTAATAACATCAGTATTAATTATATACTTATATGTTTTTATAAATATGAAACAAACCTATTTCACCTTCTATCAATCCTACGGAAAATGAAATCACTGCGCGTGCGTACGTACGGAATACCGTCTCCATGCCGTGGTGTAATCTATTTTCGACCACCAACTTACTTGGATGGGTATAATGGTGTAAATAAATATCTATATAAGATTATTTTAAAGTGATATTGATTCTTAAATATTATACATACACTTCAATACAATTCCACGATCATGGGAATGATATCATCACTCGTGCATACGTACGGACTACCGTCTACACGACGCGATGAGATTCATTCTCCATGTTAACCATTCAGGAATGATAATAAAGTATATATAATGAATAATAATAAAATATATGACATAATAATGATACCAGATTTATATTTATATATATATATATATGTGTATGTCATCTACTTAATTCCATTCAATTAAATAAGGAAACGAAAACAGCGTTCATGCGTATGTACGACCTACCATCTCCATGAAAGGTGTATTTCATTCCATTTATCGATCTATCATATATATATGTATATGATGAATATATATTATATATAAATGATTTTTTAAATTCTAGAATTAAATAAATCAGGATATAAGTAATAATATCAAGAACAGTAAGTCGAAACACGTACAATAAATGAAACAATTTTACCCAAATCGCTGCTTTTACATCGATTTTACAAAAGAACGGGTAATATAAAGTCATAAGTAAACAATATATGATATCATAACAATGAAAATGATTCTTTAATAAGTCAATTACATTATTTAAATCATTATATAGTAGGTTCATATACATACAAAGCATATCAGACATAAGGTAAGGGGTAACATTTCCAATCTCATTTTTATCCGAGATTGTTTATTCATAAGTATTTACAAGGGTTATATTTTCATCGATGTCCCTATTTTAGAAAAATGGTTTCATGTATATTTGAACTCTATCTATACCCATTTTTGAATTTTACTACATGGTATGTATGTAATTGTTCTTTTGATTACCGTACGAGGTACATTTTGACTTTTCTTGCAAAAGTAAGAGAAGAATGTTTTCTTTAAATTATACGGCATGAGCTGATTTTTATGGTTTTATAAAACATTATTTTCATGAATCATACGCTAAAATATTGCATGATTATTTTCTACAAAACCCTTTTCTTTTAAAATTTCATGTCATTTTGTGAAATGAAAATCATTTTGAAGAAGAAAGGATATTTTCTTTAAGAATTCATTTCAAGTGTTTTTCAAAACTATTTTCCATATAAAATTACATTATTTTATATGTTTTTGTTTTAAGTATAATGTATCCATTATTTACATTATTTGATTCTTATAATGATGAAATGATATCCATTTTTATATGGATTATGTTATGATGACATGATGTTTAGGAATCCCATTCTATTACATGGGTTATGCAATGATGTATGATTTATGATTTTATGGCACACAAAATAATGATTTCATTATGAGATTGGTGGGACCTGTACATCCCTCCAATGCATTGTGTAAAGATTTATATCTCATGAGATAAACATGGCTAGAACGGTAAGTTAATCCAGTTCTGTGTTACAGGACTGAAACGAGGAGTGGACTTGATTCAGAAAGGAACTTTGTCCACTAAGATGGTCTTGGAATAAATTAGTTGGCTACTATGGAAAACATTACATGTGCTTAATGGTTTCCACAATTACATGCATTATTCCCATGCTATTTATCATGATTTATGATCCATTATGATATATTGCTTACGTACTTCATATATTTATTTCATTGCTGAAGAGTTTGATGTTTAGATTTTATGTTCAAGTTTTGGCATTCAAATGTTTATGGATTGTTTTATGTTCTCTATATTTACCATTATTGAGAATTTGAGCTCACAATTTTTATGTTTTCTTTTCCCTAGGATATAAAGAAATGTTTTAGGTAAGAAAACCAAAAAGGGAAGATCTTTAGGGGAGATGTTGATATTCTTTCACCAGGATTAGAAGATTACATTCTGAGTTTTCAAAGATACAAAACTAATACGATCTTTGGGCGTCTATTTTTGTCTTGTATTATGTATTCCACAAAAGTTATGTAATTTCCATGTACTTCAACTATTGGGTCTCTATAGTTGGTATTAGAGTGAAGGATTAGTTAACCTTTGGAAACTAGGATGTGAAAACATTAGTGAAATCCCTAGAGATTTTTCTAAGGTATATCTAGGGATGTCCCTAAGGATAAGTATACGTATAGGTTATAGTCCGTGAATTATGGTAATGATCTTAGAATTTAACCTAAGATGTTAGTTATTGACAGTACTCTGCATTATTACGTTGTTTTCCCAATCAGGATATTTTCTTCTCACACTATTCTTTTTGGGTTTTAGAAAATGGCTGGAAACAAGAAGATTCACGATAATGGAGGATATGATAGACAATGGAATGATATTCTTTATGAGAAACCAAATGAAATGGGATTTGGAAGTCCAAACATAGTAATTATGCCTAATCAGCAGTCTCATAATATGATCAATAATCTTATCTTTGGAAAGTTTCCCGACTCATATAAGAAGAGAAAGATGGAGTTTGTTGAAGATCATAGAGTATGGAAAGTTCAATTTCTCTCGTGTAAATCATGTTGGATGATGCATCAATGATAATGTTTCAATGGAACTGTAAGACGCTTTGGATGCGGAAAAGAAGGACATAGATCTAGTAAGTGCAAAGGAAAAGGTTCAATTAACACCATGGATAAAGATAATGGTATTTCTACCACATCAACAATGATTAGATGTTTTAAATGTGGAATGGGTGGGAATTTTTAAAACCAATTCCCTAAGGGAAAATTTTAGGAAGAGATTCATCATGGCCATATGGGTAGTATTTATGTGGATGATGATGAGGAGACTACAAATGTTATATGAGATTAAATAAGTGTTGAAGCATGGTCAATGGTTTAAGAAGGTACTGGAATTATTGTATGTTTATCATGAGTTATGTTGTATAGGTAATTTAATGGTACTATAGAATAAATAAACTTCTAAGGATTATTACACTATTGTTTTTACTAAAGTATTTGAATGTATATGTTGAATGGTACTGGTAACCATGAAGGGTTATTCAGATATTTTTTTTGGAAAGTAGATGATATGAGCATAATGAAGGGATAAAGAGATAAAGAGATGTTTGATAGTATTCAAGATCTCATGATTGATATAAAAACTATGTGATAACATGGTTTGAGTATATAGAATTTTTGGTATTTTGGTATGTTTAAAGAGTTAACTTTTTAAAGCACTCATGTTTTCAGTAAGGTTCTATGGTAATTCATGTTTCACGAGAATACATGATTAAGGTATTCACATGTTTGGAATGTGACCAACATGATATATAATATGATAAATGATGGTATTCACATGCTCGGTAGATGACATTTCAAGTAATCATTATCTTTATACTATGAGATTGAACAGAAGTATTTTGGATAAACCAAAATATTGGAATATATTAAGTTAGATATTAGATAGAATTGTTTAAAGCTAGAACTTTTGTTATGTTATAATAGTATAGTTTTAGAAAAAGGACAACCCGTAGGATGGGAGACAACTCGTCGCGTTGGACAAGGATGCAGGAATCGAACCATCAACCAATGTACGACAGGCCTTTATCGCATACCACTGGCCTATAAGAAGTCCATAGTTAGTAGAAACTAGTTTTATTTTATTAATCTCCATGATAGATGATGTATAAGTCCAGCTTAGGAACCGTATATGATTAATCTCAATATAGATGGACTTATGTATTTTTGATAATGTTTTCTATCCTTTTGTTTGAAACATATGGAATGAACCATCATTCTATCACATAATCTGCTAACACTTCATGAATGACAACTCCAACTTCATTTCATTAAGAGATAAAGTTGAAATTGTCCAAGGAATGACTAATGGTGAGATTGTATCAAAATCAAAAAAGCATTTCTGGTAATTCCAATTTCGTCAACTATAGAGAAACGATCTTGAAAACCAAAATTTTTGTCCTAGTGCCCTTATATCTGATGAATTATATGGTACTTTTGATCATCACAAATTTATGGCTTCGTGATTGTTATATTTTTCATAGCCATGTCATCTACCACTCTTCATCAGAAGTTGATGGTTATATTTCTCTTCCATATCCATATTTTCACATATATGGTCCTATGTGGAAACCCAGTTCTGATTTACATTGGGTGACTGTTATGATTCTACCTTACCTTTTTCAAATGATGTTTTAGTATTCATTTTTAAGATGTGGGTTTCTATGATAGAAACATTCAAGTTGTAAACCATTTATAACCCCGACGAATTTTGAGAGCGAAATTCTTTTTAAGGGGGGGTAGAATCTAACACCCCAATATTTTATGAGATATATTATTTTTAATTTATTTGATGTCTTCTATTATACACTACACCATGATTATCTTGTACTATACACAACACCGTATTAGTTTGCAGCATATGAAACACTATTATTTTCTTGTGTTACATAACAATTCATGTACAGATATTGTTTAATTTATAAATGAAATAAGTTCTGATTATGTTATACGCAACACCAAACGAAGATTTCACTAGACACAACCCTGAATTGGCTTGAATTACACACAATCAATACTTTTCTTCGATAGCGTGTGTAGTACTTAATACCATGTTTCACTAAATGAGATAATATTATAATATTATAATGAACTAACAGTTATGAATAATAATACACAGTTTTTGAAATTTTATAAATTTTATCATTCAAAATGGACTTCATTTTTGGATTCGGAATATCACAATTAGCCTAGGGTGAATTTTAGTTATTTTTCTGAAGACATTCAATTTTTGATGAATAGTGAAAACACTGGGTATCTATTTAAAAACCGACATTTTATTTAAATAATTATTTATTTTATTTAAATTTATTTTAGGTCAAAAATTGATACATAATACCTATATAAGTTCAATGTAAATCATTGTAGTCATTTTATAATAATATTAGATATATAAAAATTTTATTGAACTTTTCACCGCCTTTTACCCACCTCCTAGGAAATTTAAAAATTTACATACAACATAATTTTACCACTTCTGTGAGTGGAATTTTGAAAATCTGAGAGACACAGTTTATATCAAGGAGTAAAATGTGGTTCAATAAGATAACAATAATTTTTGGCAAATAGTAACTTTTTACTTTTATTTACCACAGTTAAAACTAAATAGGGTAATTAAGGGTAAAAATGATATTATTATTACCCTAACACATGTTCTAATTCTATTGGATAAGTTTAAATCGACCGAAAACAACCTTATGAATAAAATATTATCCTTTAGGTCCACTTGAAATATATTAGGACACTAATTATTATTTTATTTAAAAAAGAGTTAAAATAGTTAAAATCAACGCTTAATAACTAATACATTTTTAATATAGAGTTTTACATAAGATAAATTCGACTATAAGTATTCATGAAAAATATAAAAATATTTCCTAAATAATTGTATTTTATTTATAAATTTTATACATTAAATAATTAAATTTATTTATGAAACAATGATGATGCAGTAATTACCTTATTAATGAAATATTAACATAATCTATGTTATAAATACCAAAATAAATGTATTGTTCGACTTTTTATAAATTCCACTAATTTTATAGGTTAATATGACATGTTATTATTGATTCCATTAACTTTTTTAGAACTAATCATGTTGTTATGATTTTCACACAAATCAATTACCAAATACTGTCAAAATTGACATAAAATAGTTTTTAAAACAAATATTATATTAGTAATTGTTATTATATTCCTAAAAATCAAAGGTTATGCCAAATGACTTAGATAAGGTTATATATATTAATAATGAACCACATGGGGTTATTTTGGCTTGTTATAGTAATTTTATTAACCATATATTGTAAGAAAATAAGAAGACCCGATAAAAGTTAAATTATTTAACTTAGAGTAAAATCTAAATGATAAGGTTAGAATAGAAACATAAACTTGTCTAAATCGAATTGGATGAGAGGATTTCTCCCCATACCCACTTTAGCTTCTAAATAAATCAATTTTGAACTATTATAAACCTAATATGACTTTATTATAAAATAATATTTTATGTTTTTCCAAAGGTGACCCTCTCCTCCCTTATAAAAAGGGCACCCATTCCCTCTTATCTTCACACCTTTTGAGCCTTGTGGCTCAGAAAACCCCTGAAAATTTATCTTATCCACTTCCGTAGAAAGAATATATATTTTATGGTCTTCTAGATGTACCAACTCTACTTCATTAAAAGGATGCTTAAAGGAGGTGCGTCGAAGAAGAGGTAATATCTTCTTTCGATTCTCTCAAGTTTCATTCTTCTTCTACTTATTTTTCTTTAGTTGTATCATTATAAATTAATAACATAATTATTAATTATAAATGGATATGTTATTATAAATATTAAACAACCCTATTTCACCTTCTATCCATCCTACTAAAAACGAAATCACCATGCGTGCGTACGTACGGAATACCGTATCCACGTCGTGGTGTAATCTGTTTTCGACCGCCACCCTCCTTGGATGGTTATAATAGTGTAAATAAATAACTATATATGATTATTGTAAAGTGATATTGATTATGAAATATTATACATACACTTCAATACAATTCCACGATCATGAGAATGATATCATCACTCGTGCGGACGTAAGGACTACCGTCTCTAAGATGCGATTAGATTCATTCTCCATGTTAACCATTCATGAATGATTATAAAGTATATATAATTAATAATAATGAAATATATGACATAATAATGATTCTAGATATATATATATATAAATATATATGTATTTATGTCATCTACTTAATTCCATTCAATTCAATAAGGATACGAAAACATCGTTAATGCGTACGTACGACCTACCGTCTCCATGAACGGTATCTTTCATTCAATTTATCGATCTATCATATATATATGTATATGAAAAAAATATATTTTATATAAATCATTTTTTAAATTAAGGAATTAATTAAATCATGATATATGTAATAATATCAAGAACAACAAGTCGAAACACGTACAATAAATGAAATGATTTTAACCAAATCGCTGCTTTTACAACAAATTTACAAAAGAACGGGAAATATAAATCATCAGTAAACCATATATGATATCATAAAAATGATTATGATTCTGTAATAATTAAATGTCATTATATAAATCATTATATAGGAGGTTCAGATACATATGATTCATATCAGACATAAGGTAAGGGATACCATTTCCAATTTCAGTTTTATCTGAGATTGTTTATTCGTAGTATTTACTGGGGTTATATTTTCATCCATTCCCCTATTTTATATAAATGGTTTAATTTATGTTTAATGTTTATTTTTACCCATCTTTTTACTTTTACTACATGGTATGTAAGTAATATTTTTTTTGATTACCATACAAGGTACTTTTTGACTTTTCTAGAAAAAGTATGTGAAAAAGGTTTTCTTTATCTTATACTTCATGAATGGATTTTTACTGTTTTATAATGACTTACTTTCATGAAGCATACTCTACAATATTGAATTATTATTTTCAACAAAACCGTTTTATTTTAAAATTTCATGGCATTTTGTGATTTTGAAGAAGAAAGTGTATTTTTCTCAAGAATTCATTTCAAATGTTTTATCAAAACTATTTTCCATCTAAAATGACATTATTTTTATGGTTATGTTTTAAGTATAATGTCTCAATTATTTACATGGTTTAATTATTTTTATGATGAAATGATATCCATTTTTTTATATGGATTATGTTATGATGGCATAATGTTTAAGAATCCAATTCTATTACATCAGTTATTCTATGATGCGTGATTTATGATTTTGTGGCACATTTAAGAATGATTTATTTATGAGATGGGTGGGAACTATATCTCCCTCCAATTCATTGGCTACAGATTTATAGCTCATTAGATAGACATGGATATAACGGTAATTTAATCTGGTTCGGGGTTACAGGAATGAAACGTGGAGTGAACACAATTCAGAAAGGGAATTTGTCCACTAAGATTGTCATGGAAGCAATGCCATGGATACTATGGAAATCATAATATGTTATTAATTTTTTCCAAAATTACATGGTTTATTCCCATGCTAGTTTATCATGATTGATGATCCATTATGAAATATTCCTTACGTACATCCAAGATTTATGTCTTTGCTCAATATTTTGATGTTTATATTTTATGTTCATGTTTTTTCATTCAAATGTTTATTTATTATTTAATGATCTCTATGTTTACCATTACTGTGCATTTGAGATCACGCTTTTGGTGTTTTCTTTTCCCCAGGATATAAAGAAAGGTTTTAGGTAAGAAAACTAAAAGGGGAAGATCTTTATGGGAGATGTTGAAGATCTTTCACCATGATTAGAAGATTAAATTCTGAGTTTCCAAAGACACTAAACTAATACGATCTTTGGGCGTCTGTTTTTAACATGTATTAATTATTCCTCAAAAGTAATGTAATTTCCATGTAAATGAACCTTTGGGTCTCTACAAGGGTGATTGTCAAGGATGTATAAATCAAATGGATCTGTTACTCCTTAGCAACAAAATAATATATCAAAAAAGGACATGATTAGTCACTCATTTCTTAAATCCAACACAACCTATGTTTGAATCATCATAATCATAATATCAAAAACAATTTTATTCTTATAAATTATATATTCCACTTAAAAATATAATGACTATTGATACCCAAATATTCATCATTACTATTTTTTTTAATTATGTTGTATATAAATATATCACATCCTATTATGATTTGTATATACCATGAAACCCTTTACCAAAATATATTTCTACAATAAAACCATTATGTAATTTTTTTTAAAATACTCAAGATATTTTATTTGTAATTTCCTCTAATATGTCTTCAATTTCATTTACCAATAAGTGACCACATGACAATCTTTCATTATAATTTCTAAAAGACCAACATCTGATGCATCAAAATAAACCATATAAGTGACATTAAAAACAAATAATATAGGATTTTCCTATTCATTTATATATATTTATTATGATAATATTCACTCTCACAAGAATCTGACCAGAGGAACCTCACCGCATTCTTGTTCAGGGATGTCATTAGTGCCTCCAACAGAGAAAAGTCCAACATAAAATGTTGGTAGAAATAGACCAATACCATGATACTATGTACCACAAAAACATTATTGGGGCACATTCAAGAAATTATACTCTAAAAATTTTCATTATATAAATATATACAATATTATGATATCATGTTCTAAAGGAAGAACTCTAGATTTTTCCAAAACTGATACTTGGAGAGTTTGGAACAGATCCAATAATCTATATTTATACAAAACAATATATGCATATTGAGAATGATTATCACTTGACTAGAATTACATAATAATATATTAAATTAACATGAAAAAAATTAAATATTAGTAAATAAGGTATACTAGATTCATTAAGGTCAAAAACATATCGATCCAATTCATCAAACTAAACAACATCAGAAGGTACACATACATTCCATACCTTTTTGTGTGAGAGGTATGATATATGTACAAGGTTTTAAACCATAACTAATGGTAACATAATCTTAAATCAACATTGGATAATAATCTATCCCCTATTATGTAGTCTAATATATTATCTATGTATTATAGTGGTTGTTGGTTCTTAATGATCACCTGACACTGCTTCTGATTTCCCATACATAATCTCAAAGAACAATTTTCTTTATCAGTGAAGAAAATTAGTGCCAAAAGGGGATATATTCGTCCCAATAAACTCTTTTACCTCTAAATCAATTATTAGACCCTCCTACTCATGAATCTATATATGATCTATCTTTTAATTTAGAAGATATTTAGTGTTTATATATTTAAAAATATAAATCATGATCTTAATATCATTATTATGTGGAAAATTGGAAAAATAATCATTTAAAAATTTCCTAAAAGAATATAACTATGAGAGGAATGACCACCAGATCCAACTTCTAATCACCCATAATTATATAAGAAACCTAGGTTATAATATCATATAGTTTTTGAATTTCGATCACCACATGACTAGTTTGTACGTTCAATTCTTAAATTAACACATAAACACCACCCTTGACATATACAAATGATAAATCGTTAAAATTTTAGTAAACATGGTATGGATACAAAAGAATCCAATTCATTTCAAATATAACATCAAAACTACTCTTTTATATCTTAAATAAATTTTAATGGAATCCAAAACCACCAATCACTATGTAACAATAATGACAACATAAAATGTTCACTAATAGTAATCCTAAATGCCTATCAACTGACAACACTCAATATAGGTACTCTATGGAATGGTCAACGAAATTAAAAATTTAAGAGTATATAAAATAATTTGATACAAATATATCATTATAACTAATTTCCAATATCCCAACACCATGATCAACATCAATTGGATCCATATTATGACAGTTTATTGAACCTCATACCTAATATTATTTATATCCCCTTTAATAAAAACCACACTAATGAAACCATTACCTTGAACCCTTTGAAGGGTGTCCCCCTCCATAACCTAAAAAACCCTTGGATTTCTAAATGACACTGTGTTGTCACATTCATTATTGTAGTATATGATCCAATTCTTGACTGGATTTTCTACATCTAGCTAACTTCTTATTTCTCCAATAATATCATTAAAGGTTCACTATATTCTTGTATAGTTGGTACTTAGATGGTGTTCAATTTCAATTAGAACAAACATAACTAAGCCTTATATGTTATTAACATTTCACAAGACATTTAATCCTAGGTGGATGAGGGGATCCACTACCCCAACTAATTATTCAATCATTCATCTATAATGAATCATGAAAATAATGTTTCTTATTACTTATTGGCTCATTGGTGTCCCCTTCATATAATAAATTTCCTATAAGTCTCAATACTCATCTATGTTCATATCACATATGATGGTATAGTTCACTATTATTGAATAATAAGGCATTCATAAAACATTCATCCATAACCAAATCATATACCTCGGTCCATTATTAATGTGTTTAGCCTTGGATTTTTCATCACCAAAAAATATTTGGAAAAATCTGATGATCAATAAATCACACTATGTATTATATAAACAACTTATTCCATTGGGAATGAAACATTAATTTTTACGCCTCGTCCTCCCACATGGTATTTGGGAAAAAATTATTATAAAAATAGACCAAATAATCCCTCTATGATAACCCTACAGGTTGATCATATCATATTAGAAGATCCAACCAATGCTTATGGGGTCCCACAAATCATACAACCTACTAACATCACACTTATTTGAGGGGTGTATCCAAATCGTAAAATATAATCTGCATCGACTCCACCCCATGATCATATGGCTTGGTACCTTCCTTCAACCATTAACATTAGTGGATGCATTATTTGAAATTCCAACATTCTGTAAGGAATAAAAGTTATTTCTGAGGGGGTACCCCTTTCCACTATCTATATATCACACAATAAAATCTCATGGAGTTAATTATCTACTTTCCATGTTAGAATAATTGGCGGTTCGATCATAAATAATGGGACATGATTATCCATGCCCCCTGATGCTCAATAAGAGGATTTCATAGTGTAATATCACTATAATTCATAAAGAGTACATCAATACACGTTATATCATAATTATTAATATCATCTTATTAAGTTACTTGTAACAATAATAGTGTCCTGATATTCAACATACCGAACCCAGATGAAATTCCCCACAACATAGCCACTCTATCCTTCTCCATTATTCCCAATCAAGTTTAACAATTTATTCCATACCCTCACAATTTCACGCCGATTTTTAAAAAAATAGTATTGTAATTGTTGTTATGTAAAATATAATTCTACTAACAAGTTATACTGGATGAATATTTCAATGTGTGTATATGATTTTTTTTAAAAATATCATATGGATGGTTGGATACATATTTATATACAAGGGAAGAATTAAAATGTTAATCCCACACAGCAGATATGATTTATGAACATATACCATCTTTCTACCTCAGTTCAATAGTAGAATCCCATAAATCATAAGTCATCATCAAATTTCTAATAATTTAGTAATGCTAACCAACTATAAAAATAAAATACTATGCATAATAGTATAATCCTATATAAATTGGATGTCACTCATATGAAGGTCACCTAATCCCTTGTATAAGATTTGTAAAAATATTTAACGATATCATATATCTTATCCACCTTTCCCACATATTTAAAAAATATCTCTAATATCATTTTATAACATCCTCGATTTTGTTTACCACTACCATTACAGAATTTGGCCCCCACATCCCTCTAGAATGCCTCCATATATAATAGAGGCTTCCAACTAGTTTTAGGGTTCTGGTAATAATGCGGGGAAACTATACCACATGCATTATGTAACAATAATTAATACTTGATGTAGTCAATATGACAACAACCTATATGAAACTAGATTAAATGGAAATCACAACAACCTGACACATGTAGAAAACATAACCCATGTAATAAACATATAATTTTTTTTCACATATGATAGATGTCATTCATACATACTCATGATCTATGGTGTTAGAATCATATAAATTATGGTAAAAAATAAACCAATAGTAAAAAAACTATATATATATATATATATATATATATATCAAAAATCGGTCTCGAGTCTTGGTTTGTTCCCATATCCCACGATTCATCCAAAATAATATAATTAACCTTCTAAATGAGCTCCCTTTCCCATTTTCTAACATGAAACCATTAATTCTACCAAGGTGCCCATAGTTCCCAAGTAGGGGATAAGTACCACTTTAGAGTCACCACCAATAGTGTCCCTAAATATAATAATTCTACATAGTTAAAATATTGACATGTTATAATAAATAATTTTAAGAAAATAAAAGCATATCATTATCAATCATTGGGTTGTATGGTGACACATGGGATCGAAAATACATGACACACCTAGTGCTAGTGTGTATCTTAACAAAATACATGACCAAATAATGTGTAAAATAAAGTACCAACCACAAAAAAAAATATCCTAATACATCATGTGGATAATCAGTCTCCCATGATATTACTAAATATCATATGTCTGTCAGAGGATAACCAGCAACCTCAGATATCACTATATATCAAAATCATTGGGGAATAAGAGGCCTCCCCCAATATCACTATATATCATAAGTCATTAGGAGGGAAATTGACCACCCTAGATATCACCATATATCATATAATCATGGGATAACCATCAAAAAAAGATATTGGAAAGGAAAATGGGTATAATCGACTACCTCATATAACATTTTATATCATAATAATCGGGTGGGGTAGTGGGTTATCATCGAACAAAAATATCACCATATATCATAATAATTGTGGGGGATAAACATCTATATTGAACAACCTTATTTATAAGTGTTTAACTAGTCTTCATAATAAACTATGAGGTACCAATGAATTATTATTTAATATTTTAAACAATTACATAAATATTTCATTATTTACTACCATGTCAATTCATATAAATTTATATATATAGCATGATAGTTTTACAAGAATCTGTTTAATTTACCATCCTAATTAACTATATATTCACTGTACTGGATCACCACAAGACCATTGGCATGCCACCCTAAAGGCTGTAGGGAATTTAGAGGAAATAATGGTCAAATATATCACTATAGAGAGACCATACGCTCATATATGAGTCATGAAATAGTAAAATAATTAATACAAAATTCTAAGAAAGTATATTAATTTTGAGGAATAAGTTTAATAAAAAGAAACCATGTTATAAAATTTAAAATGAAGAATAAAATCACATCTCCCAACAAATCACCCACTTAGATGATCACATATTCTAAATTGATAATGAGTTTTAATATAAAAAGGCTTTATAACCATCATTAAACCTCACCTCATTATATTCTCCATACTCTATCAGAGATATCCCACTAGATAAATCCACACCAAACAATTTACCAGCTTTAACATATGAATAATGAGGTCCACTCGGGTATAATAGATCCATGTACCCCTAAGTAGGGTTTTATGGGATGTCATTATTTATCAACCAATAGCATCACTGACATAATATTTAATTCAATATATGTAAAGTGATAATATTGGAATAAATAAATAGATAAAATAGGAACTTGTAAAAAATAGTTTTAAAACTTGAGTTCTATGTTGAAACCCAATATCAACCATTCAAGTTTCATCTAGAATTTAATGTCACATAGAATGTTATACAAACATAAGGGGATATATGTATTTCCTCATAACGCCATTCATATATTTATATTAGTAGATATGATAACACAATAATGGAATATCCCACCTATATCATGTCATATATATTACACATTCACAGAGGAAAAGCAGCACACCCAACAGTTATAGATTGTAATTCATGAATGCAGGAAGAGTGAACAACATGATGATCTTATATATATTACACATTCATGTTGAATGACCAGAAGACATGGTTATCTTTTTTTTAAAACATATTCATGTGGAAGAGTGGTCCATTGGGTGATTTGAAATATATAACTCATGTATGAGGGAGGAGTGACCCACATGATGATCATATGAATATAAAATATTAATGTGGTTATGAATAACTCCCGAGGATCATAGATATATAATATATTAATGTGGAATGAGATGACCTATCAACCACATGTATATAACACTTTCGTGGGGGAAGAGTGGACCACCTGATAATATCAAACATATCATATCTAGGAAACAAAAAACCACTCAATAATATTATATCAATGGGAAAAGAACACAACACATAATACCTCATATACCAAATGAAGAGGAATAACATCCCACTAAAACATTTTCCATCACCATCTTTTCAAGGTCCAAAAAATAAATTAATATTCCACACATATCATTCTTTGGAATCTCATGTGCACAGACTTTATTCATCACTGCATACATAAATGGATACCATTGCAGTATCATCTCTACACAAACCCTCCATAGGTCATCATAATGACCGGGTACTCATTGTTGTCCCATTAGATGCATTATAGTATGAAATATATGAATAGGATCATCTATAACATTGTCATAACTTGAGTCAATCTCATTAATCTAAGTGAATGACATCACTCTAAATCACCATCATCATATCATGGCTTCACTGACCTCCTAAAAAAACACATAAGTATGAATCTAGAGAGATGGTATAATTTCCATTCCAAATTAAATGTCATAGATTTTTGATCTCATTTCCATAATATATAAAATACTTCATACGGTATACCCACTCAAATACATATATACGAGTGGTGCAGAAATACTCTCCCTATACTCAAATGAACTATCCAAAATGATGTTATTTATCTCATGATTAAATCATGTCGTCCACTATCCAATCATTAATAGTCCACAATCTCTTCTTCCTTAAGGGGTCTAGGGTTCTGATACCAAGGTAAAATATTTTTAGACCTTAGTTCTACACACTTTTAAGGTCCTCGTACCATATTTAATATTTTTATAATAAATAACACGACTATCCATAGCTGAGTAAAAAAAATTAGTATTGAAGGTCCATTACTACCCAAGAAATTTTTGATCTCCCCATGAAATATTCAATGAAACAATTTATTTATAAATTAAATATCAATAAAAAATGGGGCGACCACATATCATATGATACATAACAAAATGAGTAAATATATATATTTAATTAAATGTTCAAAGGGACACCAACCTCAAAGAGAGTAATTATATTTAATTAACTTTTACCATCACCTTGTAAGCTCATATGATCCTCTTAAATTATCATGATATCCTTTAGGATCATGAACATTCCATAAGAGTCCTACCCTTTGCATAAAATCATAAAACACATCATGTTGTGAGGCCCACGTCCATGGAGTAACCCATCCAATTAATTAAAATATATAAAACTAAATAAGTTCCTATAGAAACATAACATATGGGTCACTATTCTTCATAATACTTATAAACAATTTTCAAAAGGGAGGAACATTGTCCCACCTGCATCCTTCACCCATGAACTCAAAACCCCTCTTAAGCCTCACTTCCCGTCACAACTCATTTACGTGAGATAATTCACCTCTTGGAAATAAAATTTTCAAAACAACCCATTAATCACAACCAAATTTATAATTTTCCTTAAATTTCAAAAAAATAATACTAAATAACTCATTATAGTTGAATCATTCCCAATTGGATCACATGAATGGGTATGATTTATTTTTGTCACTCACTATACAATTCTTCAAAACTATACTCACATGGGGTTACCATTTAGTTATCGAAAATTTACTACACAATCACATCATAGGGTTTATTATATGAAATATATATTCATTCTATGAGGTGATTATTTCCATTTAAAATAAACTTTGTCTTTCCCAGGACATTTTTATTCCATTTTTTCAAGGAATTCCTCACGTCGAGACTAACATTTTATGATAAACATTTATTAATGAAATAATTACATCTTGAACAAGGTGAGTTCTATGTAGAACAAATATTGAGACCATTTAATTTTCTTTGTGTATAATAACACAATATTTGAAAATGAAAATACATCAAACAAAAAAATGAAATAATAATAGACTTCTTGGATGGAATTTAGACCACCTAACCTATACCTTTAATAAGATTCTTGTTGAATATCACCGATTTATTTAGTCCAAAATTACCAAAATCACAACATCATTGAAAATAATACATGATAAACATTAATAGAATTAAATAGAATATGTTTATGAAAAATGATAAAGTTACATGAATACATAATAATGATTGGGAGATTCCCTAATAGTAATCAAATATTTTGATTAACATGTCCAATTATTGAGAAACAAAGGAAACCAAATAAGAAAAGGAAGTTGACTGGAACATATATGGATTATTGCTGGTATAATGGAAGAGATTTAAAATTATAGTATTTATTAATTATAATATTAAATTGAATATTTGTTTAATACAAATTAATAGGAGATGTGATAAGGTGTGATCACTATAGTCATAATGCGATGAAACATCAAGGTCACCCTCATGAAATGGGATCCAAGTGACAATATTTAACTTGTATCCTACGAATTTCTAGAGAACATGTTCTCTGGACACCATGTCCTGGCCATACCACCATGAGTGTACAATAATTCCCCATTATAGTCCCAGGTTGTGACATTAGGTGTTCACCGTGTGACTATCCTTTCCCATTTATATCAATTAATCGTTCACAATATTATATATTGTGTGGAAACCTCAACAATAAAATGGTTTGAAATGAAGTTAATCATGGGGATAAAAAGGTTTAGTATTTAACATGGTGGGTCTCTAAAGTACATAATGTGATCGTTAATCCCTATAGACAATAATCCTATGATAGAACTGGAAATAATCCTACATTATCCTTTCAATGATGTAATGACCTAGACCATGATTGGACTTATCTTGTTGACAAAAAAATTCTTCACTGATGAAGGAAATAATCATTGATTATCCTTCCAATGTTATGGAATGATGGTACCATCAATAGAGACCCAATATAAACATATTATGTTTTTATAATATTGGTATATTTTGTTTTATATGACTGATGCATTCAAGATTAATCCTCAATGAATTATCCTTGTTTTTTTATTTCCTCGTTTATGGCCAATGAAAATGAAACCGTATTACTAATGTTAAAATAAATGATCAAAACTAGAAACTAGAACTTCCCAAAAACTAATATTTTACACAAATTGAAATAAGAAACAATGAATGATGAAAGCAAAAGGATGAGAATAAAATGTAGCAACACCTACAACTATTAAAGGAAGTCCTATGAGTATGTAAAATCTAAGACTATTTCCAATGATATTATGTTATTATTAGGGATTTAAAGTGGTTATGATCAAGAATAATGATCCCTCGTAAATTATTCAGAATATTCGTCCATGTTTATATTTTTAATACAATCGTTGACCCCAAAAAAATTCATTCAAGAGAGTCCTATAGAAGGTTGGCCATCATAGAATAATAGTTTAATTGAATGTTCTGTAAGGGGAAGACATGATCATGAATATGATTAGAATGATGATAAAATAAAATGGAATATAAGGCCTCTTATTTTATAATTTATACATTTAACCAAACTATGTAAATCAATTTTATGTAAAAACTTGTCTAGAAAATATATTTTTACCCAACAAATGGTGTAGTGTTAGGATATAACCTCATCCTATAAAGCTAACTAGGATACAACTTTTTATCTAATGTAAATTGGAGTCAAACATTATCTCTATGCTAAATCTTAGTAATAATTAGAGAAAATTTGGTGAATTATGTATCTATGTTTATTTTAACAAATACATTCATAGGGTCTATGATGTTGACCCTAGATTGTTTAGTGATTGAATTAGGCAAGAGATATTGATCATTTGATAAAGATTTTATAATAAAAACATGATTGACCTGAATAGGCCTAGGTGAAGAGAATACATAAAGGTGGTATTTGATTTATTCAATGGAATGATCCTCATTAAAAACCCCAATATTTAACACTATTATTCTATTTAACCCATTTTATACATGATATATTTAGAGAAATTAAATCATCAGAGACATTCAATCCATTTATTTCAAAATTATCCCACTACTGAGCAAAATGATCATGCCAAATAGACATTTCATCCACATTGGGGGAAACCAACATGGATAGAAAAATAATGCTGCATTTTTCATACCTAATCATAGTAATGAAATAAGTGATTAATTGTATTATTATTAAAATTTCAAAGGACACAACTAGTAGGATAATGAATAGAAAATTTATAGAGGGAATCATTGATAAGTAAATAATTATTAATTAATCTCTTGGATAAAATGGATAGATTTTGGGGAATATGGTTATTAAAAATAACATTTCAAAATGTTTATTTATGGATCCTTTTATGAATAGAATTATAAATACAGTAAAAAATAAAATACAATGAGTAGACCAATAGGTGTAAAAAATAGAGGGAAAACATCATGATCATTGGAAATGAACATCCATGTTGATGATGGTTGGATCATAAAAAAAGTTATTTATTTTTCCCCATAAATATAGTGTAGGTATTTAAACCCAAAAAAATCTATCCCAAATATACCGTACAAATATTTTTATTGGGCATTCTATGATCCATATTCTATGAAAATTTCTCTGGTTGGATAACCAATTAATCTCTGTGAAATTAAATTCATTTTTGGAAGAAAATTAAAGTCTCCAAAAAATTAGTTGTACATATTATAGTTAAGAATAGATTACATTGATTTGGGGAGGAGTAAAATTGAATGGTAGTATCTAATTAAATTAAGAAGGATAAATATTAATAATTGGTGTTTTGTTCCTATTTAAATAAAGTTACTATTATAATCAGAAAATTTATTATGAAAGTAGTTAATAATATGGAGGAATTGATATGGATTTGGTAAACTCAAGTAGAGGGGGTCCTAGAGATAATGAATTGGAGATGGTCTTGATACATAACTTAAATATTTTTTTCTTACATGATTTTAATAGAGGTACCTTTCCAAAATTAATTATCTTATTGAAATCCGTATAGTGAAGCCCAATAAATCATTAAGCCTGAGAAATTTTTTTATAGGTTCTTAATTGATATAGAGTATCCACTAGTGAAGATAAGAACATCGTATTCATACTCATGATGAGTCATAGGGTAGTGATTTCTGTGGGTTGGAAAATGTTTCTGGGTTCGCAGATTGAATGGTGATGATATGCCCTTACAAATGGAATACAAACAAATAATAAAAATAATGATGGTAATAGGGTGTCCCTAGTAAACTACCAACATTGGTTGGATGAACCGAGTAGTTAATCCATTTAATTAAAAATATAACCTAGAAGGGGAAAGGATGTTATTGATTATATATTTAAACATAGCGGGAAAGTTAAATTTATACTAGAAGTCAAAGAGAATGTTCAAATATATGGATTCAACGAATATTAATTTGTAAAACGTAACAAATATATTATGGCCTCTACTATTATGATTTCGGAGGTGAATAATATATTTATCCAAGAGATTTTTTTCTCGAACATTTATATTTTTTTTGACAAAACCGTCCAGATCGTTATAGGTGATGGAATCAATTATGGAAGGGAGGTGAAACATGAGAAAATAAATGAGAAAATTATTATTCGAAATATAGAAATAAATAGGAATATTTTCTTTAAAATTATGGGAATTTCATTTTTGGAAATTATGTAAATATATGCACTACTCTCTGGGAACAGAATGTGAGTTCCCAAGAGAAAATCGTTAGCTGCTCCTAGAACATACTTATTGATTTTTTTTATTTTTCATAAATAATATAATCATATGAATAGCACGTCTGGGTGAAAATCGAGATATGCAGTCATAAACCATACTTTTATGTTTGTCAAGGGCATTGGAGCTCTATGTGCATCAGTTCGGGTATTATTGATAATATTAGGAAATAAATAATGGATATTAGTGTATATAAAAAGTAGATGTGGTTTAAATAAATATAAGAATAAATTTTTTTCCATCTATTTCAACGATACAAATTTATCAAAGAATTATAAATCAATATTTTTGATGACTCTAATGGTATAGAATTTTTTCCTTCTTCTTACAATGAGAATGAAAAAACATTGGTTTCGTGTCACCCACATAAAGCCATTTAAAATAA